>ML685798.1:11747525-11807524 GCA_007922175.1 Pelusios castaneus | reverse complement strand
CCTCAGCAGGTCTCTCAGAGATAGCCTTTTCAGGCATATGGGTTACAGGTCCCAGGATAATTACTCATGTGAATCTTTGCAACCTGATAGGGTAGATAAGAAAACTTAGTTGAAAAACAACAACAAAAAAAAGAATGCCTTGGCAATACACGGTTTTGCTAGACAGAAAAATGGAGTCTGAAAGAGCCAAATGCTGTTCAAAGAAAAGACTAGTGATGAAGTGCAGATATCATTTAAGAAAATAATCTTGTTAAGTCTTTAGATCATTGTTACTGAATAGAGCGTTTCATTTTATCCCTTAATCTTACACAGTAAATGATAGATGAAACTAATGGGAACTTGGTGGTGTTTTTGTTTTGTTTTACTTGGGGAAGTTAATTTTTCAGAATGGTTTTCAAGACAGTATCTATTAAGTTATTGACTGGTTCACAGAATTTCAACCAAAAGGTGTGACGTTCTCTGTAACATTTAGTCAAGCTTAAAATACATCTTGCATTTAACATACATTTCCACATAGTACAGAGAGAGAAATTTAAGAGCAAATCTATCTGTGAAAATTGTGGCTGCAGTCCAGGATATAAGAACACATAACTCTGAATGTTAAATATGGCTGTTCAGTATCACATTTTCCTTTGGCGTTTAATTACTTAAGGGCCAGTGTGTACATTGCACAATGAATCAGACTCTGTTTCCCACAGTTCATTTCCCCTCTCTTTTCAGTTGTTATCCAACAAGGGTGGGGGGGAGGGAAGGGTGTTTTATTTTTTCATCCAGAAGAATATGCAAAGAACACCTTGGTCTATAGGGTCAAAAGCCCCCAAAGATCAATTCCTGTCATATATGTGATTATTTCACAGGAGCATCAGACGGATAAGGAAATAAACTTATCCTGGACATCAAAACAAAGCCAAGATATTTATGGACTTACAGATCCTTACCAAGCATCACCTCTAATATTGGGATGTAATGGTGATAGCCATAACATTACTTTATTTTATTAGAAGTGTATTACCGTGTAACAGAGGTTTCATTCTGATATTAGTGCTGTAGATACTTTTTGTTCTTCTCTAATCTAAGTACAGTTCCTCTCGCCCATAAATAACCATTCTCAAAACCATTATTATGTGACGCTGCTGCTGTCTTTCCCCACACTCAGTCAAAATTCAATGAATTGACCTCCTTGTCCAATCTCCCTTCCAGTCTATCTGTAGTAAAATGATGGTGCAGATATTTAAAGAAGGAAAATAATTAAACTTCTGTTGCTTTGTTCATTACAGCAGTTTGTGTGTGTGTGCACGCATGCACAAAATTGACAGGTTGAGTGAGTCCATATAGAATAATGGAATTACATATGAACCACAAGCTTTAGAAAGAACAAATCAGGGCAGATAAACTTGACTGATATTTTTTTCAGCATTGCAAAATTGGTGGATGAAAGAACAAACAGTTGGTTTTATATCTCTCAATTTCAATAATGGCATGTTTGATGAAATCTTGATGGCAAACTTTAAACAGTTAACAAGTTCTTGTTCCAGAGGGGTAGCCGTGTTAGTCTAGTTCAGCAAAACATACAAGGAGTCCTGTGGCACTTTTAAAGAAAAACAAATTTAAATTTAAATAAATGTGTTAGTCTTTAAAAGTGCCACAGGGCACCGTGTTTGTTTATACAATTAAATCTTTGCTTGGCTGAGGAGTGACTCACGCTATGTACACACTATGAAATCCTTGCACAGCAAGCCCCTTCCACTTAAAAAGTCACGTGGTTTTTCTCGCACAGGAACAGATACACACTGCACTCCTTCCAACGCAAAGTAGTGTCCACACTGATCTTAGCTCTTGCACGATACAGAGCAGTGCATGGCGGGCACCTATCCCACCATGCACTGCAGCAGCCAGGGTTCCGGTCCCCACTGTGGAGCTCAAGCCTCCGGGGTTCCTGGCTCCCCGACGTCAGCTTCTGCCGGGGAGCAAGGAACCCCGGTTGCTTGAGAGAGGCAGCCACAGGGTTGCCAGCTCCCCAGCAGCAGCTTCCACTGGGAAGCCGGCAGCCCCAGCGGCGTCAGCTCTGAAGCCTCAGGGTTCCTGGGTCCCCGATAGATACCAGGGTTCCTGGTTCCCCCGTGACAGTGGAGTTCCTGCTGTCAGGGTTCTCGGAAACCCTGGTGGCTGGAGCTCCACTGCCGTGGGGGGACCAGGAACCCTGGCAACTACTTGTCAATTTCACTACTCTATTAGAGCAGTGAAATTGACAAGTCTGATCAGCTCTGGTGTCCCAGAGTGGCCTTGATTGGCAGTCTGGGACATTTCCAGAGGCTGTCTAAATGCCAGGGAGTGTACACACACAATTTAACATGGAACAGCTGTTCAGCGATAAGCTCACCACTCTTGTTTCGGTGGTTTACATGTTGCACAGCAATGGGTCTGTTGCCACACAACAAGCAACATTTTTGTGTGTACGCTTTCTGCGTTATCATAGTTTGCACAAGGCCTAAGAGGGATCTCAATACCTACCAGCTTTTGAATGGGTTAAACAATGAAGGGGGAACAGTAATGGTTAGGATGAAACAGAGTGTAAATGGGAGCAGTTTAATGATGTAAGAGGAAAGTGTAGGCTAAATTTTGGAAAACTCCCAGTTAATGTTTTACCAGAGCCATATAAAAAGGGATTTTATTCTCCTTGTTCTGTAAATTGACAACTCTCACTGCAACACAAAACTGCACTGTCTTTTTTTGGCAACCTCATTTTATTGCTATCAATGTCTACTTTGTCCTCCACTTTCTATCTTTTGGCATTACTGATGGCTGTGTTTTGAATGATATCCTATTAATATAATGTAATATTACTTTGCATTTTTTCTAAATCACATCTCATTTTGCATTTTAGAATCCCGGGTTTTGTTACCAAATTTGCCCATAAACTTGGGGTATGCTCATTTATTAGGGTTATTTTTCTTTGCGGGGGGGAGGGGCAGAGTGTTGTAATCCTATTAATGTGCTGCTTGTGTCACTTGTGTTTCTATATGGAGCTCACTTCTCCCTTCTGCAAGTCCCTTCCTAATGGAGCTACTCTTGCAGGACCTAAATTTCCCAGGACTGGGTTTCTAAGTGCATCTGAGTGGACCAGGTCTATCAGCACTCTGAGCTGACCTCTTATATGTCCTTGAACTCAGCAGGCTGAGTTACATGGCATTTCTCTGCTGCCACCCTTATATGCCCCTGGCACTGCACCGGACTAGACTTGAGTATGTGTCTGAGCAGGCTGGGCCAAAACAGCACTTTCAGCTATCACCCTTATATGCCACAGGTTCAGCACATTGTAACCCCCTTAATGAGCAAACCTTACAGGATTTGGGGGCATTACAGGGATCTTTGGCTAGGTTAAAGAAGTGTTTCTGCAGAGAAATATAGGGAAGCCAAGAACACAAAGGAAGTTTGGAGAGAGTCTGGCAACCAGTTTGATTGCAAAAGTTACTTTATTGCCAGGTACATAAAACTTATGAATAATTATAAAAGGAAAGAAAAATACCCAAATAGTTACAAATAATAAACATACAAAGAGAGAAAAATGATCAAACAGTTACAATATTACCCAGTTTCATTGTAGTATATTGGGGAAATCTAGCCCAAGTTGATTACAAAGATCAAGTTTAGAAAGTTATATTTGGACTGAGGGAAAAAATGGGGGGAGGGATGTCTCACCACTCTGTGCAGCTCAAAGGTATCCAGGAACCAGGTTGTTTAGCTTAGGGTCTAGAGTGCTGGAGACAGACAGAACCCCCACCATGATCAGCAAGGAAAAGGTGATGTCCCAGTGGAACTGATGCAGCTTTTGGGTACAGGCATCAGAACAGTTCCTCAGAACTGGGGTAGGGATTTTTGTAGGGAACAAACCATGGTTCAAGGCAGAACACTAGGGTTGTTTGGGGGTAAATAACGACTTAAGGGAGTAGACCAGAGTTGTTTTGTTTAGGTGGACAATAGGAGCTGATCACTCCTGGCTATGGACGGCATTCCTTGGAGGGAGCTCACAATGCAATCAGGCAGATTCAGTATGTTGAATATCAATTAAAGATCTATTGACTAGAATTGGTCTGATAACTGCTGAGCTGGGTGTGTGAAGACATGAGTTCATTTGTCTCAAGAGCCAGAGATTCCCCCATCATGCAATTCTTCCCTGCTTTGCCAATCCCAGAGTTCAGCGTGACTCCTGCCTTGGAGCTTGTTTCTCCATTCAACATGCTAATTCTGGTTCCATCCTTGATGCAAATGAAGTTCCTGCTGTCCATTCAGTGTGCTAATGGCTAATCTTCGCTGTAGATTAGGCTAGACCAGTTGCCCTAATTCCATCACCCTTGTTCCAAGGGGTTTAGGTGTGTCTCCCACTGCCTTTTCATTGGTTTTGGTTTCTGGTTCAAGCAGAGGCTGTGGGTGGAAGGGAGGTGATGGCAGCGGGGTGAGTCACAGCAGCAAGATACTATGCCCTTGTTTCCCAAGACAACAGAGCTAACGAGTAACAGTTTTAAACACCCTCTTTCATATCTAATGTTTCTGATTCTTCTTCTGAATCTTTTTTTATGATGTCTACTCTCACATGTTCAATATTCTACCTAAATTAGTATCATCTGTGAATCTCATTAATGTACAGTGTGCTCTTTCTTTTAGATCATTAATGTAAAAGCACAGGTGTCTTTGGCATACCATGGGACAGCGCCACCTGATTTAGTACTTTGTCTTTTCCCATTGTACTTTGATTATTGTTCTTTGGTCAGTTTTGAGTGCAGAAGGTCGTGTTCATATCTAAGTTGTTTTAATATAATATTAAGACCTCACAAAACACCGTAGCAAATACTATGCTAAAATCTGAATTCATTACATCTACTATTTTACCTTAATCCACTAATTCTATCAAAGCAATCAGGTCTGTCTCGTGAGACTACTGTTTATCTGCTTATCTCTATTTATTCATACTGCTTATTTCTTGTGATTTCAATATATTTTAGAGTTTTAGGGCCTGATTCAATGCCCTTTGAAGTCAATAAAA
This sequence comes from Pelusios castaneus, assembly GCA_007922175.1. NCBI lineage: Eukaryota > Metazoa > Chordata > Testudines > Pelomedusidae > Pelusios > Pelusios castaneus. The sequence continues at coordinate 11,802,483 of ML685798.1, read as the reverse complement.
AGATGCCTATTGACTTCAGTGGGCATTGGTTCAGAAGTTCAGTGAAATTTTTCTTTTAATAAGTTTTAGTTTAACAAACACGGTAGCTGCCAAGGGGTCTCTCCCTTTCCCTTTCCATTTTAAGGCCAGGGATATTTTCCGCCTATTCCCTTCCCTAGGCTCCAGCCCAAATCGCATCTCCAATATGCTGGCTATATAGCTATTTTTAGAATGTTAGCATGACCCCTGCTCACCTGAGTCTGGGCAGATCTCCCGCTCTTTCCAAAATGGCATATAGACATACCCTCAGTGCCTTCATCCAATAGAGAAGGACACCAGCACCCTCCTTATGTATGCCAGTATCACAGGTGACTTGTTAACTTGTTCTAGTATTTATGAGAACTTTTTAAAAAAGCCGTTCTTTGGCATTTTGTTGTTGGAACTTTATGGGTATATCTTTCCATCAAAGAAAGTAGTTCCCCCTATAAAGATGCATGATTACACACATGCATCCCATACATACAGGAAAGGTGGTCCAGTGTATAGCAGCAGCCTAGAACTTGGTAGACTCAGATTCAATTTCTTGCTCTATCACAGACTTCTTGAGTGACCTAGGGCAAGTCACTTTGCATCTATATACCTCCAATCTCCATTTGTAAAACTGGAGTGAAAGTACTTCAATATAGAAGTGTTCTGAGAACTAATGCACTAAAACATTGTGAGACACCCATATACATTGGTCATGGGGGGCTGTGAAAGTACCTAAAGAAGAGGGACAGAAAAAACAGTAAGGAAAAAATTATAAAAATGCCAGAAGCAATTTGTGCTCTCTTAGCAACCAGTTGAAGCTTTGGGGAGATGCTTGGGGAGACTTTTTCTTCTTGAGCTTAAGCCTTGTATAATTGCATATACTATTATTCATAAGAACATAAGAATGGCCGTGCTGGGTTACACCAGTGGTCTCCCTCACTTACTCTCCTGTCTTCTGACAATGGCCAATGGCAGGTACTTTTAGAGGGGATGAGCAGAACAGGTAATCATCAAGTTGATCCATTGCTTGTCACCATTCCCACTTTCTGGCAAACAAAGGGTAGGACATTTCAGGACATAGTTTTGTGTCCCTGAATACCCTGGCTAATAGCATCAATTAACCTGTTTTCATGACCTTATCTACTTTGTTCTCCTTTATAACAAACATGTTTTTGCCTTTGATTAAACATTTTGTTCCAGTAATTCCTTGAGGTAGTCCATTAGGGTATTAGCACATACACTGCCTAGACAAGTGTACAAATTTTTATTTAATTTATTTCACTTTTTTTTTTTGAGTGCCATCTTGTTTTTGTATTAAGGTCTTCTCTGTGCCATCTATTTATGCACATACCTTTGCTGTATCTCTTTTTGTAGTCTTTTGATTACCAGCCTAAATAGTTCTATTTTTAGTCTCTGTTCAGAGTGGGAACAAATTTCTCCTCCTCTGTCTGTCCCTTTCTTCCACTGTGTGTCTAATCATCTTCATTGTCCTTCATTGGCCCAATTTTTATTCTGAAATATCTGTTTTGGGATGAGGTGACCAAAATTAATGTTGCATTCAAAGTGAGGACATAATATATAGCAGCTCCATGGTATCTGTTCATATTCTTCTACTTTTTTTAACACCGCCTTAATGTTTTCTTTTTAATCACAGCTGTTGTTTAAGCAGTTGTCTTCATTGACCTTGCCACAGTATTGCTGACAAATACTTCTTTTTCTTGAAAGATAACAACTAACTCAGAACACACAAAATACATTGTGCCTCTCATATCTGGAGCCAGATATCTTTTAATCCAGGGTTTTTTTCCCTCATCCAAGACTCTTGATTTACATGTTTTTGTGCAGCTTTTTTTTTCCCCCCTGTGATGCAGAAAACGAAGGTTAGGATGTGCAGGTATAGGCTTTTTATATGGAGGGTGGGGTGGGAGGAGGAGGAGGGGAATGCAAAATAGATGTGTATTTTCTAGTTCTCTTTTTTCGAATTCAATACCATCTCTATTGTTGTTTCATTAATGACATAACAACTTGCAAGTTATTAAAGTTTAGCGGTATTCAGAACCTTCTGTTCCAACATATTCTAATCACTTTTAATTCTCTACCACAGCCATTTAAAGCTATTTCAGTAATGAAGAACAGTGGGAGAAAATAAATTTTGTGTGTGTGTGTGTGTGTGTGTGTGTGTGTGTTGGATCCTGAACTTCTCCAAAGTTTAGGAATATTTGGACCAGGACTTTGTTTGGTACTTGGCTTTAATATATAAAATACCATTAATATAAAATATGCATTGACTCCATGTATCTGAAACCAATCAGCCAGGTCCACTAATGTCACATCACGGAAAAGATGCCCAAAAGGTCCAAATGAAGAAAGAGAAACAAAAGAAAATACACTGTTTAGAAGACTGAGAAAAATTAATTTGTGAGTTGGAGATCGTGGAGGTGATATGAAATTAGTGGGAGAATTTCCCAGTGTTTACACACAAATTCAAGATATTTTTTGAATGAGGAAAGTTACTACTGCAAGGGAGAGATACATTAGTAGTTGAATATCTTTTCAAATAAAAGATATTGATGAATGAACCATTTAAGTGACTTAAAACTGTAGGTTTACATGACGTTCCCATTAGCTGATCATTATGTCAAAATAAGGCATTAGAGTTAGCAAAACAGATAACTAGCATATTATGTAGCTAGCTGTGTTTGGTGGTAGGCCTGTAGAAGGCATGTCTCCATAAGCTTAATATAATGTGTGGTGAATTCACATATGTCTTTGAGAGACTGTTCATGATCTGTCCGGGCTGTCAGCTTGAGAACATGTTGATTTTTAATGTGGTCTTCCCAGAAACACTAACCAAAAAAAATAAAAAAATGAAACCAACGAAATCACACCTTATCTTTCACCATGAGCAACTGAAATCAGTTAAGTTTCTTTAGTGAATCATTCCTTGATTTGAAGTTTGATTCTCTTCAGAAAATTTACTGTTTAAAAATAGCATCTCATGGTTCCTCAGCAGTTGTGCTCCAAGTGTATATTCAGAATCCTATTTCCTGACTTAAGTGATTAAATACGCCTCTTCTAAATTATATTCCTGTTCAGTGTGGGGAGTCAGAACACCCAAGGGTATGATCTGGAATCTCATTCATTTTGTGGATCATCAAGGAAATTGTTTACTAAATTTCAATCAGTTACACCTGTGCAATTTCATTGAAGGCAATGATCTGAAGAAAATAGGGTTAAACAGGTATTACTGAAGGTATAAATTGGCCTGAATTAACTTTATTATAGGTGGTGATATGTGAGAAAGAAAGAACTCCATTTTACTCATATCACAGCTGAGTTTGCAAGGTGGTTAAGCGGGAAAATCTTTTTATGGGTTAATTTCACCTGGAAATCACTAAGACAAATATTTGAAAACTCAGTCACTTTTTCAAAATAGAGCCAGTTCTATCAGTGCTGTCCTTGATCATTTTTCTTGCTGGTAATATCGAGGCATTGAAGACATAGTGCCAGTATCAGCTCTCTTCCCGAGTGTTTGCCTGTGGGCGCATTGGAAAGCTGGAAGATTAGATGTTGTGCATGCCTTCTTAATATAATTGATTGTGCATTTTTATAAATCTGAACAAAGTTAATAAGCAGCCATGCTGCTGCATGGCAATTTGACTAGCTAGTCACTGTGAAGTGGGAAAGCGGCAAAATCTTGAGATTCTGGAATGCTCCAATTTCAAATCTGCCAGTTAGGTGGAGATGTGATATAAAGACCCGAAAAACATTTCACATAATGAGTGAATTTTTAATTTCTTTTAGGACACAGTTGAAAGCGCAATAAGGCTTGCAAAACATCTCAGTCTGCATCTTCATTGAGTTGGTACAAGATGAAAAAGTGTAAAGACTGTGATAATTCAGAAATGTTTCTTTTAGTGGTGAACTTCGATTTGACAGTGCACAAAGCTCTGCTTTCCCTGATCTTGATGATGATAAGAAACCTGCATTGCATCTATCAAAGTTAAAGATAAATGTATCTGTATTTCCCCCTAACCTAAGGATTGGGGCTGTCATGGATCAGAGGTCCTTTCCAGTTACAGGCTATTTATCCAGAAATCCTTCCTTTATCCGTTGGTCCATGGAGAATCCAGTTTGAATTAGGATATGCACACCTCTCTGGGGAAGAAGTGAGGGTTTCAAAGCATTGATAAAGGAGTAAGTACATTAGATCCCTCTCCCTTCTACAGAAGGTATACATACTACTACAATGGAACATACACTCTTGCATTTTTAATACTGTCTATACCAAAGGTATTAAACCTAATTCAGTAAAGTTAAATGTGATTCTTCTTAGTTTTTCTTAATTACATACACTTTGTACAGTATATTGTCAGTCTGTCGCAGCATTTCATTCATCTGTTTATCTGCATATCTGATAGTATTCCTTGCTTTATTTTGCGTGGATCTCCAAGTTATCTGCTTAACTCTGCGGAACTTGAAGTAGGCTTGAAAGAAAAGAACTTCCAAAATCTAAAGTCCCCATAAGACTGAAGAAGGAGAAGAAGACAGATATAAATGTAAGAGTCCAAATACTCTAAAAATCTTCCTTGTCACTACATTGCAGCAATCAGTGAGCTGGGGGACTGTAGGGATTTCATAGATTCATAGAACAAAAACTTAACCTCTGCTCCAATGTTGCTGAATTAAAATATACTATAGAAATAATCTTACTTAAGCATTCACCATGTCATAAAAATATGTGACTCTATGCCTGATTTAGAACAGGGATTTGAAATTAGATTCCCACATCCTCCTTCCCAGCCCAATTAATCATAGAAATGTAGGACTAGAAGGGACCTTGATAGGTTATCTAATCCAGGCCCCTGCCCTGAGGCAGCACTTACTATTGTCTAGACTATCCATGACAGTTAGTTAGTTAGGAAGTGTTTCCTCGTGTCTAACCTAAATCTCCCTTTACTGCAATATCAGCCCATTACTTTTTGTTGTGTCCTCCATGGGTTAGGAGAAAAATTCTTCTCTTTATAACAATCTTTGATGAATATTAAGGTTGGAAGGGACCTCAGCATGTCATCTAGTCCAACCCCCTGCTCAAAGTAGGACCAACCCGAACTAAATCATCCAGCCAAGATTTTGTCATGCCACAACTTAAAAACCTCTAAGGATAGAGATTCCACTACATCCCTAGGTAAACCGTTCCTGTATTTCATCATAGTCCTCATGAAAAACTATTTCCTAACACCCAATCTAGACCTCTCGCACTGCAGCCTGAAACCATTGCTGCCTGTTCTGTCATCTGCCACCACCAAGAACAACTTAGCTGCATCCTATCTGCATCCACCCCTCAGGTAGTTGAAAGCTGCTGTCAATCCCCTTTCACTTTTCTTTTCTACAGACTAAAGAAGCCCAGTTTCTTCAAACTCTCCTCAAAACTCATGTGCCCCAGCCCCCTTCTCATTTTCATTGCTTTCTGTTGGACTTTCCTCAATTTGTCCACATCCTTCCTATAGTGTGGACACAATACTGCAAATGTGGCCTCACCAGTGCCAAATAGAGGAGAATAATCACTTCCCTCAAACTGCTGGCAATGCTGCTATTAAAGCAGCCCAATATGCTGTTGGCCTTCTTGGCATCAAGTCAACACTGTTGACTCATATCATATCCCTGCCTCAGTGTTCTCTTTTCTGAACTAAACAAACCCACTTTTTTTTCATGACCTTCTTAGGTCAAGTGTTCCAGACCTTTAATCATTTTAGTTGCTCTCCTCTGGACTTTCTCCAATTTGTCCACCACTTTCTTGAAATGTGATATCAAAACTGGACACAATATTCTAGCTGAGACCTTGCCAGTGCTGAGTGGAGTGGAAGAATTACTTCGCAGGTCTTACTTACAACATTTCTTCTAATATATCCTCATTTTTTTGGTAACAGTATTACATTTGTAATGCATATTTAATTTTGTGATCCACTATAATCCTCAGATCCATTTTGCAGTGCTTCTTTCTAGGAAATCATTTTCAGTTTTGTATTTGTGAAATTTATTAGTCCTTCCTAAATGTAGCACTTTGCAATTCTTCTTATTGAATTTCATTCCATTTAATTCAGACAATTTCTCCAGTTTCTCAACATCATTTTGAATTTTAATTCTGTTCTCCATAGTTCCTCCTATGCAAAAGTGTTCCTTAGATTAGCAACCTCCTCCTGTAGCTTTTCCAGGTCACGTTCAGGTTTGGTCAGACACAGGTTCAAGTGGAGGAGACAGGAGCAATGTTGATTTTGATGATTTGGCCTTTCTAAATCATGCTGCTTTTTTTCTTTTTCCCTCCTGGGCTTAAAAGTCCCTCTGAAACTTCTTTTGGCTGTCCTCTGTTTCCTAGATCCCCTTCATCACTCAGTGTCTACTTTTTAAGCCTTTGTCTCCTACGTCAGCCATGGCTCCTTGTTAACATGCACAATATTTAACTATTTATACAAAATGGAACAGCACCAACAGTAGAGAATGAGAGAGGCTCACGGGAGAATAGCCAGTAGCCCAAGGGTCAGGGCACTGATGTGGGAAACCAAGTTCAAGTCCTTGCTTTGAAATGTTAATTACCTACATCCCAGTTGAGAGTTTTAATCCCTCAGTTATTGGTTATTCTGGGGTGTCTCATTTTTTCATGAAAAATGTATGAAAGGTCTCAGGTTTATTCTAATGCAAAATCGTGAAATGTTTCATGGAATGGAATTTTTGTTTTCTAGATAACCTTGCTCTTTATCACCAGAAACTGCTCAAGGGCTCTTACTGTGGCCCATTGGCTGAAGTAGCTTCTGCAGCTACTCTATCCTCCTCTACCTTGCATGATGGATGGTTTGGGATCCATTGGTTTCATTCTCTTTTCTCGCCCACCGCTGCTCTCAACAACTTTCTCCCCTATAGATGGAATCTCCAGGGTATAGAAATCCTTTTTCCACAAAGGTTCACTGTTGGTAAAGTCTATGCATTTTTTTTCTTTATAGCATTCAAAAGTTTATGAATGTTCACTTCATATATTGTACAATTTCACAATTCACTGTAAGGGTTCTGTTTGTGCTGTGGAGTCTTGATAGTAGCTATAATTGTGAGATCACTTCAACAAGGAGACGTCGTAATGCTGAATTGGGGCTGATGGCACTCAATTAAAAATGTAGCCATGATCACTGTTTTGTGTGCTCTGAGAGGGATTGCCCCTGCCTCAAGCAGTTAGTTTGATCCAGCTCCATTGAAGTCAGGAGCAGTCTTCATGTTGATTTCAGTGAGGTTCAGATGAGGCTCACAGACTACTGGAGATTCTTTCAGAGCACTGCATTCTGCAGCCTCATTGCCCTGATTTACCCTCCAATATTTTTAAGTGAATTATTTTGTATATAATTTAAAACCAGGCTCTCTTGGGCTGTTGTTTCATACATGTGAAACATAATGTGCGTGCACAGTCTTTTGAGTTATATTCACAAATGAAGCATATCAGACTCTCTTGTTTAAATTGATGGGAAATTGTATTCTGGGGTTTGGAAAATGTATGATCTCTCCAGTTGTATAGACAGATTGAGAATAATGCTTAAAGAAAAAGAGAATTCTCAAAAAAGATATACTATTGCCAGAATCCTACAGCTGCCACGTAGATTCACTTCTCTCTATTAACAAGCCAAAATCTATAGCATTTCAGAGATAGCTGCTGTCCCTGAGCAGCTTTATTTTCATGTAGTATCCATAGTTCTTACTCTTTATCTCCTATGTGTAACCTTTCAGTCACCATACTACATTTATGCTTGCACAATCCAGAAATCAGTGTTCTTTTTATTCTTAAGTCTAATTGTTCAGCTACATGTAAATTAGAACATCACATTTCATACTTCAACTTAATAAAATAAAAATGTACTGCCGTGGACAACACAAACAGCTATTTAGTAGGATGTCCATTCAAAAGCATTTCTATATCACTGAAGCTTTTAGTCACCGGAGAACATTAAGATATTGCAAAACCTATTTTAAATTATATTTGTGGCATACTCATAGGAGTTATTTGTTTTTAAAGTATATAATATTAGTAGTAAATTGCTCCTTGATCTAAGCCTGCTCTGATTCTTTTCTGTGTTTATGCATCTTAGGGTTTAATACAGTAAGTCGGGCATATTTTTCTACTGGACTGGCAAACTACCAAGCAGAATAATTGTGCCTGAAGCATCTCATGAGCTAAAGATGAGATTTTTCATCTCTAGATAATGATTGTGTTTGGATTGCAATCTGAGATCTACACTTGCTCCTGAGTAGTACATGAAGTATCAAAATCACTTAGACCTGCCTGATTCTGACAGATGCTAATCACCTGCAACATCCGTTGACTTTGGGGGAAAGACCTATGAATCCAAGATAAGTTGTAGAAATCCTGCATCTCTGAGATTGAGGCCCTTAATTTGTATGATAATATGATGCCTGATATAATTATAATATCCATTCTCATAATGCTGCAAAATATAGATAATTTATCTAATGACTGAGGGGAAATGTATCAGAAATGTAACTGAGGGACCAGATGATTCTGAACTTTGATAATAGGTTCATAGATCCTTTTACCTACAGGTTTGAATCCATATAATGGCAGTGACCAAAATCTACATTGCAGTTGTATTAATTAGCACTATTCTTTGCGGTCACAGTTGATCTCTAAATCAAATGGATGGGGAGAATGACTTTGCTTCCTTTCTTATCCCTATGCAATTCAGAGTTCAGGCCTATTGCTATTGTATGGTTAAGAATCATAGAAAGACTGGAAGGGACCTCAAGAGAACTGCCTGCCCTGAGACAGGCCCAAGTATGCCATCCCTGATTGGTGTTTGTCCAACCTGTTCTTAAAAATCTCTAATGAGGAGATTCTACAGTCTTTCTCTTGGAAGCCTATTCCATAATTTTTATTACCCTTACGATGGGAAAGATTTTTCCTAATATCTAACCTAACTCTCCCTTTCTGCAAATTAAACCTAATGCTATTTGTGCCTTCAGTGGATATGGGGGAAAATTGATCACAACCCTCTCAGTAATAGCGCTTAATATTTTGAAGTCTGTAAAAAGGTCTAGCCTCAATCTTCTTTTTTTTTCCCAGTACTAAATATGCCCAGTTTTTTTTTTTTTCAATCTTTTTTCCTTGATCAGTTTTTTTTAAATCTTTTATAATTTTTGTTGCTTTTCTCTGGGCTCTCTCAAATTTATCCACATCTTTCTTAAACTCTGGCACCTAGAACTGCTTACAGTACTCCAACTGAACCCTCACCAGTGCTGAGTAGAGTAGAATAATAACCTCTTATCTTACATGTGATATGGTTGTTAATACACCAAAAAGAACTATCTTTTTTGCAACTGCATCACCCTGTTGATTCATATTCTATTTGTGATCCATTATAGCCACCAAATCCTTTTCAGCAATACTACCACTTAGCCAGTTATTCCCCATTTTGTAGTTGTGCGTTTAACTTTTCCTTCCTAGATGAAGTACTGTACACTTGTCTTTATTGAATTTTATCTAGTTGATTTCAGACTGATTCTCTAATTTGTCTAGGCTGCTTTGTATGCTTATCCTGTCTTCCAAAGTGCTTGCAATCCCTCCAAGTTTGGTGTCATCCACAGATTTTATAAACATATTCTCCATTCCCTTATATAATTTTTAATGAAAATATTGAATAGTACTAAACCCTGGACTGCTCTCTGCAAGATCCTACTATATATGCTCTCCAAGTTTAACAGTGAATCACTTAGAAATACTCTGTGTATGATCTTTGAATCAGTAGTGCACACACCCTACAGTGATTTCATCTACATTGCATTTCCCTAGTGAAGCTATACCATAAATAAGTCTACACTGAGCCTGTTCTGTGGACATTTACAGGACTTCATTTTCCAGGCTTGGAAATCTAGCACCATTTATGAAGACTAAATAAACAAACAACAAATCACCTCCTGCCCTACTCATCCTAAATATGTAATAATAAACTTCAGATGCTGAATAATATGAAGTCGTCAGTATGTAAGAATGCATTCTGAGGTGCATTGGCAGAGCATGTCTAGGCAGAGGCATTTCAAAGCTTGCTCTGGTGCTCAAGGTCTTTTCTGCCATTTTCTTTTTGAACAGACTGCCAAGGAGTAGAGAGGAGCAGCCAACATTGCTGTGCACCATCTCATCCTGTTGTATTAATTAACTATTCAGCCCACCCAAGATAGATATTAATTACCTTCTGTTGCACAGATTTAGAGGACACATTCCTAATTATACCTCCAACCATTGTTCAGTATGCCCATTTATGAGTTAGGAGCCCTCCATGAAATCATTTTGTTATGGACTTGGTTTGCATATCACCATTTTCCTTAGCGGTATATTAGTCTTTGCATAGCTGCAGCATTTGATTGTGATCATTCTTTTCCATGATCATTCCATGAATATTTGTATTTGATATTTGTAATGTAGATTTCTATCTTGCAATGAATTCACAAAACTACTGAAGCTATTATTCCTTTGGTATTTGTTATGCTAACCAGCTCCCATACCTCATAACTTCATTTTACTCAATGCTGAAAATCCAATTCAGCTCTCACTGCTCTGTAGCAATTCTACTGCTTGTAAATTAATTCTGATTTTGCTATGGAGAAAGGTCTTTGGGAACTAACTTTTAATAAGGAAGCTTTCAGTCAGTCTATCTAGTAAGGACTGGAAATGTTACACCAGAGCAAATTGTTCAAATGAATTATCCTGACCTTCAAGGCTAAAAAAAAAATCAGACAGGTTGCAAAGCTCTTTAGAACACTGTGTAGCTGGCTGGTGATGTTCATAGATCCGGGATTTCTGGCTGATTTCCTTATACTAGGTTTCTCATGCTGTTCAGTGCAATCTGCAATTTATTCCTCTCTCTCTTGGTGTTGCTCCTTTCAAAATGATAATAAATAAATAAGCAACCTATGCCAGAGACGCTGCTGCTGTCCTGGCTGGACTCCTTTTGAAATTTTTCAAAGTATGTTGCTGAAACATTAAGGGTGAGTTTAAAAAAAACAAATACTTTAAGAGTGACACAGGACTCCTTGTTCGTTTTTTTTAAAAAAATATCAGTCTAGTTATACCGATAGAGAGACACCAATATTGACAAAATAATGAGAAGTAAGGGTCTGGAGGAGAGATAAAAAGAACACATATAGCTTTTAGCACAACTCCAGCAGGAGATGGATGTTGATCAAAAGCAAAGCCTAAGTGAAGAGACTGAGAATAGCATGCGGTCCTTTGAGAGACAAAAGAGTTAAATCTTGTACATATTAGGATGCTCCCATTTGTTCCAAACTTGATATAGAGGGATACTGGGACTAAGGAATGTCTCAACATTTCCTTTTACAGTAAGAAAATTGAAAGAAATGGCTTTTTTGCTTTGCCTATACTGAAAATGAGAATACTGAAATACTAATTTCAGGTGGCTCCTCTCCTGATTCCCCACTGATTACCGCTGATCATGTCTTGACTGATAGCTCAAATGGTTTTACTTGGCTTATGCTACTTTTCTCCCATGAAATCAATGGCACCCCTACAAAACAGGATGTTGCAGCTGTCTTGGAGCACTGTATTTGTAGCAGTTAGGGCCAGCGCTTTTTTTGTGATGGTACTCGGGTACTGAGTACCAGCACCTTTTTTTCACAGCAATTCAGCCCCGGCTCCTGGCGCCATCACCACTGGCCCCAGGTCCCTGGCCAAGTACCAGTCCCCCATTTTTTTTTAACCAAAAAAAAAAAAGCACTGGTTAGGCCTATATGATCTGATCTGTGCAAGAGAGTGGTAATGAGAGAGAAAGAAAGTAACTAGAGTAAGAATTGTTTTTCTTTTTTCTCTTCTGAAAAATTATTAGAATTCACAAGTGCCAAGTCAAGAAGGGTGGTGGTGGTGTAGCTGTATAATATATACCTTCCGGAGTTTAGATATCTTTCAGTAATAAATTCACTCCTCTGGGTGGAGAGAGGGAACAACTAAATGCTAATATTATGAGTGAGTAAGGCCAAGATAAAGAAATGTAATATGCGGTGATATAAGCCATTGGTATAAAATAGCATCAGCTTACCAAACTGGGTAGTGTTTCCTCAAAAACACAGGAAAAATAAATTGATCAGCTAGAGTATACCCACTGCGTAAGACCTGATCAACACTTAAAACTTATGATGGCATAGCTGTGGTGCCCAGGGTATAAATAATCCATATCTCTGAGCACTGTTGCTATGCCAAACTAATGCCCTGGTACATATGCATCTAAGTGGGTAGAAGAATGTTTTCATTGACCTAGCTACTGTCGTTCCGGAAGGTGGTGTTTCTACAGTAATGAAAAAATCCCTTCCATCACAGTAGGCTGCATGTACACAAGATGACTATGTTTGCATAGCTGTGGTGCTGTAGTGTAGATGTGGCCTAAAAAAATATTATTTACAGGATTCAAGAAAATTAAAACTAAAGGAAGGCAAGGAAAGTATCTGATTCATACTGATTTATATATCAACAATATTAAACAGCATATACTAATGCAAATAGTACACACATCTCTCCAAAACTAAATGGAAAAGCCCCTTTTCTAAAGCATTCTATATTTTTTACACTTTTAAATTTGTCATTTTCTTCATAATCCTCATACACAACCAAATAATTAAACATTTTTTTTCTAATAACAACCTGACTCCTAGTTTGTCTTTAGAGACAATCTGTGGTATCAGTTTTGACCTCTAACTTCTTATGTGAGCTGGATCCTCATTCCTTCAGAGATTGCTTTTCCTCCTGTGTGATATTCCTCACAGCTTCAGCGCCAGGTCACAGACTCATCCATTTTCTCTGACCCCAAAAGACTGGGAGAGATGGGTTGCTGGATAATGGTGGTAGAAGGGTTTGTGGTTTGTGTTCTGGGATATAGATATATATGATATAGATATAGATATATTTTGATGGCATTGTTCAATTTATAAAATGTTTTTATAAAGCTTGTGTATGTGCATTATACCTTGAATGGGAACATTTTTATACACTGAAATAAATTCAAAATAAATTGAAATGGAGGGATACCATCTGTTCCTGGTTTATATAACACTTTGTGTAATGCAAAACCCAATCAGGGCAATTCCATTAAAAATATTTAGCTGGGTAGATGTTATTTTCACCACTTCTGCAAAGTTTTACATATACTGGAGTCTAAGCCCCTGTAATATACATCAGTGGATGCACATTGATGTTCCTTGGCTAATCAAGTGTGTTTACCTGTTGGTATGCTTAGGGTGAGAAAATTCACAAAGTAAAGCTGAGCCGACAGAGTAGGTGAGGGAAGCTATAGCTTTAATATATTAGTAGTCAGTTTGAATAATTAAATTGATATTTTAAAATACATGTAATATCTCCAGATAGAAAGTTTATTTTTTAGAACTTCTATGTGTGAGATGAACTTTAGGTGAATGACATTGTGAATGGTATTGAGTAATGCTGACTACTTTGTCCTGTTAAAACAATTTATAAAGCATTTGTAAGAGTAGCCTCTTTGAACAGCAATAGACTGATTTTGGTAAGGAAAATTAAGGACTACACTTGGGTTTAGATTGTATTCTCTGGTGCACTGGTGAAAGGAAGATTGCATATGGAATATCAACAACAGCTCAAGCAGAAGTGTGTGATATCAAAGCACTCAAGAGTGCTAGGAAGATGACTGACTAGTTTACTGACTTGCTGACAAGGGATATGCTCTGCTTTTTAGACATGTCCAACACCCAAGTATGCATTCTGCAATCAGCTGTACTCACTAATCAAAGGTGAAGTCTGTTCCCGGTTGTCAAAAAGTAAAGTTCAGCCCAAAATATTTACCCATCTTCTCCTGTAATTGCAGCTAACAACACTCTGTTTCTTTGCCTTTGTGTGCAACTCTTTAGGCTAAGTCTACACTACACGCCACAAGTGCTGGTGTATGGGGTATGTGTAGATATACACCACAGTGAAAAATCTGTGTTGTGTAGCTACAGGTATCAGTGAAAGACTCTGATGAGGTGAGGCAAGAGGGAAAGGCTTTGCAGCCGAAGCAGCCCACACCTTTCCCTGTTGCATTCCCTGTGGCAGAGCCTTCCCCTTCTGGGGTGGACTTTTCCTTTGGATGGGAGAAAATCCACAACTGGGGAGGCAGTGGGATGCTATACTGCAAAAAATTCAATATTGAGGGGATGTAGGACTTAGGTAAGTAGGAAGCATGTAGGGCAGATTGTGGGCCAAATCCAAACTGCCAGACACTTTTGAATGGACCATGAAAAATTATTATTGTGATGTGAAAAATGCTTAACTGGAATCTGGACCATGACTATGCCTTGATCAAGAAATTTGGATTTTGGCCAAAACAAAAAAGACTATCCCTGATATATCCCTATGTACTCGTATACATAGAATCTTCCGACTTATGTTTAATGTACTCACCTAAACTGTGCTGCACCACCTATGCCTGTGCTTAGGGAGGCCATATGAGCCTGTAATCTACAGACCAACAAGGCTGGATTAAGGCAGGGTCTTTAGAGACTACTACCCCAGGCCCCAGCCTAAAAAAATCCAGCCCTGGCTGGCCTCAGTGATGCACTGCTGGAACCCACCTTCAGCCGGCCCGCCCAGTCCCTGGGCTGGATGGTCTGCTCCAGACCAGCCAACCTGGGGATGGGGCAGGAGTGATGCAGACTGTGGCCCTGGACTCCAGGCCCCCCTGGAGCTCTACACTCAGAGCTGCGCCTGCCTGCAGGGTCCCCCTGGAACCACCCTGAAACCTCCCCACAGGCGCGCCTGTCCGCAGCCACCCCCACAGGTCCCCCACAGCAGCACCAGTCCACGCCTGCCCTGGAACTGCCCCCATAGCATCGGCTGGGGCCCTGGAGCTCCTGACCCCACACCCAATGGGACAGGGTGCCCCTGCAGTGAGGGAGGACCCACAAGGGTGGGATGCCCCTGGCCCCGAGGGCCTTGATCCAGCCCTGTAGGCCACTGAAAAAACCCATGCATTTTAGACATATCCTAAGTCAGGGGTTCTCAACCTTTTCAGGGTTGCGACACAGCTGGGAGGGTTTCCAGTCGTGCCTGACACAACAAGCCTCCCCAAGCAGTCCCCTAAGCCTCTTCCTCTTCCCCCGCCCTGCAGCAACCCACAGCCCCTGAGCCTCTTCCTGAACCTTCCTCAGCCCCTGCTTAGCCAGAGCCACCTCCTAGCTATAGGCAGTCCCCTTGAGAGTTTCCAGTGAGCAACAGGAGAAGGGAGGGAAGAGAGAGGAAAGAGCAATGGGGGTAAAGTCTTGGAAAGCAGAGGCAGGGAGGAGGAGGGCCTTGGAGGAAGAGGCAGAGGCGGGGACTGGACTTTTGAAAAGGGAGATGGGGGCAGAAGCAGGGTCTGGTTACCAGCAATCAGAAAAGTAGCAATCCTGCATGATATCCTTAGCTATATTGATCTCACTTTGAGATGCTTTGCTAACTCCACACTTACAAACATACGCACCATTCATCTGATTACATTTTTGTGTTCTCATTGCCCAGTAGATGATTTGATCTTGGCATCCTTCACAGAAATACCTAAAACCACTTTCACAGTTAAAATGGTTATTGTTTAATATAATTTGCTCTAGACGTTTTCTTCTCTTCGTTTTTTAAACATGTTCGGTCTAGTACTAGTGAAAGTTCTGCACCAACTACTACTTGTTTAAATGCTTAATAAAATCACTGTTCAGTGTAACATGGAGCATTGTTCATAACAGAACCCTATTCTGGGCAAAGTTCTGACTGCTTTTCTTCAGAAGATTCCAGGAGGTTTACAATAAATATCTGAAACATCAATGAGCACTAGCATCTCTGTGGACATAAGTGTTCCCCTTCTATTGAAATGAACTTGTGACTTCTTCTCCACTTTAACAGAATTATTTAGTTTTAAAAGTGCCTCAGCATCTGTAACAGTGAGGGATTTTCTCCATCAAAAAGTATCTGGGATCCTGTCAGAGCACTTTGACTGGCCGTAGCTTCATGTGCTGATTCCTTTGCTAATTATCCCTCACAGCAGAATAATCAATTTGTTTCAGGGATCACATGACTTCTGATTGATTCCTCAGCCCTGTATTGTGCTGTAAAGTTGTCATGCATTCTTCAGAACATATAGGCCATGAAGCTGTTACTTTAAAAGGATAGTGTGTTAACAGATATATACATGGCACATATATTTAAAAGAACACTCTGGAATGTGTTCCATACATAGCTTTATTAATATTTGTATCTATACTGCTATGGATGTTTTCACTGAGATATTAACAGGAACAGCAACAACAGATGCTGGAATTGCAGAAAGGAAAATGTAGACTTGATTAACATATTTAAAACCTTCCCAATAGCGTGTTCTTTTTGAAATAACATACTAATAAAAATCACTTGGTTTTTTTAAAATAATAAGATACCGAGAGATTTCAGAAATATGCACCTGAAAATAATAATCTAATGCTCTTCCACAGTAGCACATAAAATATTATTACTGAAGGCTGCCAGTGTGAGGAGCAGACAGTGGCACAAGCTGCCATCAATTCCTTTTCCACCAGGATGCCCACAGCTGGCTGAGGCTTAGAACCGTCTGGATAGGAAGTGGGGGTCAAGACTTTGAGGCAGAATTTTCCTGAGGCACAGCATCCTCTCTGAGTGCAGAAGGATTGCAGCCCCTCTTCCCATGCTCATGGGATGAAGTAATCCCTGTTATCTACTGTAATCATAGTTTACAAGTAAATCTGTGAATAGGAACAAAATGTTTATTTGATAATTATAGGATGATTTCTTTATGTTTAATGCTAAGGATTCGTTTACTACATAAGCAATTCCAACTAAACCCAAGGATGCACAGACTGAGCCCTGATAATTATAGCTTTGGTGTACTTTTGCATGTGTAATCCTTCCTCATTTCGGACTGGATTTCTGCTGATGTTATGACTCTGGTAAAAACTGTTCCTAATTAGTGTGGCTCTGATTGAATTATAAGATTCTAGAGTTGTGTCACTACTGTTTGAGACATACTAGGTTCTCAGTTAATTTTTTGAAATATTGAAATGACAGCATGAAACATCTCTTAACTGTTTTGCTGAATCGGGATATTGATTACACACTCAGATGACCAGAGTCTTATCTCGTGTTCTTCAGTTCTCCCTGAAGATAGGCATGTGTTGATGTTAATAAGTATTTGAGGATTGGAAAGAGAAGGTGCAGGAATGATTGCAGATCTCTGCCCTAATCTCCTCTTAAGTCATGCAAGAAGCCAGTGAAAGTTACTGGTGGAGAATCATCACTAATTTATGGAGCTTCCGCTTTCCACACAGTAGCATATATTTCCACTGGAGACTCGTGTGACAGTTTTGGAGCAGAAAAACCCTGGTTTCAGAGATGTTTTAGGAGATGTGCTATCTGAGGGAGGGAAGCCACAGAAGAATTGGAAGTTGTGTCACAGAGCAGAAGCAAAAGGTACGCAGACTACTCTGTTGGTCCTCTGAAATTTGTAGGGACCTAAAGGAATTCACAGGTGTAGCGTTAAGAAAGAGTATCAGTGAAGCTGATTTTCAGTTTTCACTTCTGTATCAGGGTTTTCCAGAGAACCAGTTTGCTTAGGAGAACATTACACGTAGCTAGTGTATGACCATATAAAATAAGTTGGGTTGTATGCACCTAGAGCTGTGCATATAACTGAATTTTCTGTTTCCTAGCAGCACCAAAAAAACAAACAAACAAAAAAAAAACTTTTTTGCAGTTGACTCTAAATAAAATATTTTAGAATTTTTTGGCAAACCAAAAAAAATGTTGTTTTGGATTAAATGAAACATCATTGTATTGGTCTAAAAAGAAACATTTCTTTCTACCCAAAATGAAATGTTTAGTTTATTTTCAGCATTTTAATTTTTTTTAAATAAAATTGTCATAAAATTCAAAACAAAAATCATTTTGAATTGAAAAATTAAAATACTTTATTTTGATGTTTTGTTTATTTGGCTGTTTGGTTTTTTTACCAAAACAATTTGACAAATTCAATACAAATTTGTCAAATGCTTTGATCTGTGCAAATATGCATTTTTCAGCAAAAAAAAGAGTTTCATCTGAAAAATTTCAGCCTGTTTCAAATGTGCCCCTTTGCATTTTGCTGCACTCTTCCCTACATCATTCCCACTTATTTAATCTGCTCTTTAAAGTGTCAATCAAGCATAGCTTTTGAATTTCAGTAAGCAATAATAATTGGCATAGAAGACACTGTAAATTGAAAATCTCTTCATGTTTAAAAAATATGCAAACTTTTAAAAGAAAAACCCTTAAAAGCTTTTTTCTATGTTCACATCAATATTCCTTAATGCATTATGTATGAGGCATCCAGTTTCTACTTATGTTCTCATGTTTTTCTCTTTATAGTTTTAATAACAGTTTATCATTTTTAATTAATAGAACATCATGTTGTGAAACTGATGTACAGATTATTTGTCTCCCGGCATCAAATATGTTGCCAACAAAAGAATGACACATCAGAATTATAAAAAAAGTTTACAGCAGAGGTTTGTGGCAGACTGAACTATAGCAATCAGTGGAGAGAATAAAAGGAATGGTTTTTTTTCTACTGTAAAAAAGATCAAAGCTTTAATTTTGGGTTTTTACCTTGTAAATACTCCCTTTTAATCTGGAAAGGGATTCCCCGTCCTTTGTTTGTTTGGTAAGGGAAGGAACGTACAGTTTGAAGTACGGATGTGATAAAATCTTTGGTGTGAACAAACTGCAAACTAATCGCACAATACTAATGCCCATGAACATATGCATACATAAAAATTATTGGCCTCCCTAAGAGCAATGATTTGTAATAAATAAACTTCAGATGTATTTTATTGCTCACAAAGACAGAGAAAACTTTCCTTTTCTTTTTCCCCAAGATTTCCTCCCCTGGCTTTGAGGCAGTTGGGCAGTTCAGCCTTTCTGGCTGCTTGTTGTAAGAGAAAATCAGTACTAATTGGAAGCAGTGGGATGTGAATGGAACTAATAGAGGTAGCTGCTCTCCAAATTATCCTGCAGGACTTTGCATGGCAATGAAAATAGGCAGTGAGACCTTGGCTGAGTAACTGAGTGGAAGCAAATGTTCCTACTGAGAATGATGCTGCCTTTGAGCTACTACTCTTTCATCTCTGGGAGCAGGGAAAGGAATTAGAAGAACTGGAAGTATCAGCATAATCATTTTCTGAAAAATTTGCCAAGAGATTGAGTAGTTAGTATATACTGACGGAGGATAAAGATACAATGGAATTAGGCTTTCCCTGGAATGACTGGGACTGGAGCAAGCAAGTCAAGCATCTGTACAGTAAGTACTCTGGCTTCTGAAACCTAGATTAACCTATCATGCTCTAATGATGTCGTTTCAGAAAGATAGGGGCGTGTGCGTGTGTGATTATATCCATGTAATTTTTTCCTCCAAATATTTAGACACTTGACTAGAAGTGGCCTAATTTTCTGAGGTGTTGTGCATCTGCAGCTCCCACTGATTTCATTTTTCAAAAAAAGAGTTCTGTCAATTACCCATCCATCGATGCTATACTGCAGGCCATAAACTAAAATTATTGTGGGCAAATATTTGACTCAGTAGCATCACAAAGTAAAAATATCTCAGTGCAGGGGAATGAGTAAATATGAAGTGCTCAAGGATACAGTTGATCGCTAGGAGTTCTTATGCCTTGCAATGAGCTCAGTCTAACATTACATCTCTTTTCGGTCAAGATGTATGTTTAGATATATACTAATGCAAACATTTCCCCCCAAAAATATCAATATGGTTGTGTATTATTAAACTGATCTTACTCCCACTGAAGTCTTTGGGAAGGTTCCCTTAGGAGCAATCCCTAAAGGAATAAATAGGTCATTGTGGTTATAATTTCATTGTGGATTTCTTGTGTGATTTTATTTATTAGGTTTTATTTAGTGGATATTTACTAAATTAAAGTAAAGCCATCCACTCAGTGTTCCCTTGACAATCTGTTAATTATACATTAATGAAGTCGTTATTTTCCTTAGATAAGAGCAAATAACTGAGTGGGAAGAAGGCATAACAGGAATAAATTGAGCCATACACCATATCTAGAGCTCCACATCTCCATATTAATTACTTCATGAGCAAAGAAAAAATTGTGGCCCTTACAATGCACCCTGTTGGCTGTTAGCAACCTAGGGAGGAAAATTCAAGTGCTCTTGAACCATAACAGAGGTGACTTTGCAAGTCATTCCCTGTATTTAAAATTAATTTAATTGTGTTTATTGAAGTGATTTGGAGTGATAATGAGATGGATCAACTGTGTTCCAACGTGTATAATAATAATGCCTACCTCTTTCATTGAGTAGATCTCAAAGCGCTTTACAAAGGTAGGTAGTGTCATTATATCCATTTTTCAGATGGGGAAACTGAGACATGGATTGGTGAAGGAGTCTGGGTGCTCTCTCCTCTAGGTACCATGCTTAATGACTGCATCTCTTTTTGTTTGTGTTTTAAAGCAAATAGGATTTCCTGAATATCCAAGCGATTACTGTGTATGTTCTTACAGTGACATAAATATTGCAAGTTTATTTAGGAAAAGAGATGTTGCTTGATTGGTTGAGCTCATTAGTCTTGTGTCTAGTGAACTCCAACAATAGCCTATACTTATTCATCAGAAGAAAATAAAAACTGGCAGCCATGTCATAGCTTCCCACTGCAAAAGCATTCACAAACAGAGCAGCTTCATGTAACAGAACCAGCAGTATTTCTTTTTCCTGTATGTTTATAATTATACAGAAGTAAAACTGAAGCATTAATTCTTCACAGTATTTTTTCCTGGCTAAAATTTGTCCTGGTTATTAACTGATTCTGTTCGATATTTCCCTAGATTCCTATTTATGTGAAGGACAGAGGCTGAGAATTTTTTTCCATTTAAACATTAATTTTTAAAATTTATTTATACTCTGCTATTTTTTTATGCTTACAAGTGTATACCAAAAGTCTTGATAATTCACCACAAGTCATAATAGGAAATTCTCTGCCTTTCCTTTTAATCTTGGCTATTTAAAAACATCTTAAATGCTTGAAGTGGGTTCCATTCACGATAACGAGTGGAGTGCCCCAGGGGTTGGTCCTGGGGCTGGTTCTATTCAACATCTTCATTAATGATCTTGATGATGGAATAGACTGTGTGCTTAGTAAGTTCGCAGATGACACCAAGTTGGGGGGAATGGTAGACATTCTGGAGGGCAGGGACAGGATCCAGGGAGACTTGGACAAATTGGAACACTGGGCCGAAAGAAACCTCATGAGGTTCAACAAAGACAAGTGCAAAGTCCTACACTTAGGACAAAAAAATCCCATGCACTGCTACAGGCTGGGGACCGATCAGCTAAGTAGCAGCGCTGTAGAAAAGGACCTGGGGGTTATGGTGGACGGGAAGATGAATATGAGCCAACAGTGTGCTCTTGTTGCCAAAAAGGCCAATGGCATATTAGGCTGCATCAGTAGGAGTACTGCCAGCAGATCGAGGGATGTGATAATTCCCCTCTATTTGACACTGGTCAGGCCGCATCTGGAATACTGTGTCCAGTTTTGGGCTCCCCACTACAGAAAGGATGTGGACAAATTAGAAAGAGTCCAGCGGAGGGCAACAAAAATGATTAGGGGGCTGGGGCACATGACTTATGAGGAGAGACTGAAGGAACGAGGCTTATTTAGTCTACAGAAGAGAAGACTGAGAGGAGATTTGATAGCAACCTTCAACTACTTGAAGGGTTGCTCCAAAGAGGAGGGAGCTAGGCTGTTCTCAAGGGTAACAGAGGACAGAACAAGGAGCAATGGTTTCAAATTAAGCTGGGGAGGTCAAGGTTGGATATTAGGAAAAAGTTTCTCACTAGGAGGGTGGTGAAGCATTGGAATGGGCTACCTAGGGAGGTGGTAGAATCTCCATCTTTGGAGATTTTTAAAGCCCGGTTAGACAAAACCCTGGCTGGGGTGATTTAGTGGGAGTGGTCCTGCTTTTTAGCAGGGGGTTGGACTAGATGACCTCATGAGGTCCCTTCCATCCCTATTATTCTATGATTTCAGGAGAAAAAGGGCACCTAGAAATGGGAAAATAGACTCTTTTAAATCACCTTGCACAAAAGTGACTTTTAGCAGGACTTGTGCTTCGAAATCACTTGCATGCATTTGAAAAATTCCCTCCCCTCACCCCTATATCTAAAATCTAACCAAATGAATGCAAGTTTGCATGGTAAGGACCATGGGCGTTGCTGGTTAGCAAAAGGATCCAGGGCTGTGGCCCCCAGCCCACCCTCTGTTAGCTCCCCCCAGCTAGGCCACACCCCTAGAAAGAAGAGAAGGGAAAGAAAGAAGGAAGAAAGAGAAGGAAAGAAAGAAAAGGAGGAAAGGAAAAGGAAGAAAAGGAGAAAAGACAAGAAAGCGACAAGGCAGCCCCGGAAGAGCCCAGTCGTCGGGCTCGGGTGGAGGGACTGCGGGGGCTGCCATGGCAAAGCAGCAGCCCCGGAGGAGCCCAGCCGCCAGGGTTGGGAGGCTGCCGGGCTGTGCAGGGGTCCCGGAAGCCTGCTCCGCCCCCACCGGCTCCCCAGCCTGCCCAACCTTCCCAGTCCCAGCTCCCCAGCACTCCCCCGCCTGGCCCCCCGAACTTACCTGGCCGGAGAGCTGCAGGGGCATCCGGTGTTGGGCTGGCCCCCACTCCCCATCGGCTTCCCGGCCCGCTTGGCCCCTGGCCCCCAGTTTCCCATCAGCTCCCCAGCCCACCCAGGCTTCCTGGTCCCAGCTTCCCCCCGCACGCCCCTCCCAACTTACCTGGCCGGAGAGCTGCAGGGGCACCCGACGTTAGGCTGGCCAGGAGGCCGCCCCCACCTTGAACATGCTCTTTTGGAGCATGCTCAGGGCGGGAGATTTGAAAACTCCCCAGCCCGGCTGGTGGCCGCTGCTCCCAGCTGAGCAGCAGCCTGCCTGCAGGGCAGAGTGGAACATGCGTTCCGCCGGAGTTTTCTGGGTTCCTGGGCCCTGGAATAGATTCAGGGCTCAGGCTTTTCTACCCGGGGCCGGCGCCCTGCCAGCCTGACTACGATGCCGCCTCTGGTAAGGACCCTAAGTTTAAAGTTGTTGTGTCTTTTTGCAAACCAGAAGAAAATATTTTTCTGAAGACAGGGCCCAATTTGCTGAAGAAAGATATTTCTGTCTTCTCTTGTATCAGAAAGGCTTCAGACATGAGTTTTAATCCTGTTTGTTTGTTTGTTTGTACTGTGCAACTCCCAGTTTCTCAGCAGTTGCATTTAAAACCACAAGAGGAATTTCTGGGATTTACAGAGATGGTTTTTTCAGGGCAAGGTGATCCTTTTAGCTATCACCTGTCAACATTTGCTGCTCTACTGGAGGAGGATCTCTTAGCGTTTGTTATCTTGAAAATTGTTTAAGGGTCATAGAAATGTCTTAACAATATTCATAGGCTTATCTCCCCAATAGAAAGAGACCTTTTTATCTCTCTCTTTTTCATCAACTCATTAGCATGAAACTGAGATGTAATCGTACCAGACTGGAATTGGGGTCATGCCAAAGGGTTGTTGAAAAGGAGACTTTGTGACATGATGATGTATGGCCATTTCACAACAATGCCTTTAACGCATAAAATCTGCCCTTTAATTACATTTTAAATCTCATTTGAAATGATTTTATCATTATGGAAATAGCTCTGTAAATACTTCCGTGATAAGGCCCAATAAAAGTTCCACTGACAGACTGAAAGAAGAATAAATGATTTGGAAGCTAAAATGTTCCCAGTGTTTGGTTGCTTGAGGCAAAGTGCTTTCATACAATAATCAAAAATCATGTTGGCTCACTCCCTAGTTTTTCTGAGGCACTCTTGCCTAGATCATGGCATTATTGCTTCTTCAGTAGCTTGAAAACATTCTTCTGTTTTCCAGCTCGGTGTTCCTTTTTCCTATGCCTCAAACCCATGTTTAGATTTTACACTTAAGGCAATGCATGCATCATTCTACAGAACCCTATACCCCAACCTTTTCAAATGTGAGGACCCCTTTTCAACCTCCCAACATTTCATGGACCTCTGCATGGTACTAGTTGTTTTTTACACTCCATTTTTTATGGAAATCTAATGTAATAACAAAGAAATAATATGCACTCAATAATAATTTCCTTGTTGAGAACATTATTTTTCTTTTCCACAGACCCCATGAAGTAGTCTCGTGGATCATAGGTTGGGAATTGCTGCATTATACTATACAAAAACACATCTACAGTGGTTGGATTTAATAAGCTTCTTCTGGCTTCAAGATTCTACTGTTCTGAGTGGGATTCCCTGTACTTAAAATGAGGAGTACCACTGACATCAATGATACCTCTCAGAACAGAAATAACCTTTAAGTACAACCACTCTGGTGTGCAGTCATTGAGATAATATACTCCATTCTCTACATTTTTTAAGGAACTCCCACTTACTCTTGAAAATACTTTGTTTAGCTATCCATAGGGTATGGCAGGGTCACAAGGAAGGTATGTTGCAGAGAATGCAGGACAAAATGGCCTGCAGTTGCCAATATAATATAATTTAGTTTCATGGGATTTTTTGCATTTTGCAAGCCAGCCCCAATCATTCAATGATCATACCTTCAAGTAGTTACTATCCAGTGCAGAGTTTATTATTTTGAGTTATCCCATTCAACAGGAATGAGACTACTCAAGATAGTGAGTGATACAACAGGCCTCTGGATCCTGTTTCTGAAAGGAGTTTCATGTAGGCAGACCCCTTTGCCTGCGTGGAGTCTCAGTGACTTCAATGGATCTCCATGCAGATTCAGGATATCACCTGCACAGAGGCATGAAGCCTGATTCAACAAGGTTTACAAGCCTATGACTGACTTAAAGCATGAGGCAACAGAGTCTTGTGGCACTTTTAAAGACTAACAGATTTATTAATCGCATGAGCTTTCGTGGGAGAAAATCCCACTTCGTCAGACGCTTTGATCTTCAAAGCGTCTGACGAAGTGGGATTTTCTCCCACGAAAGCTCATGCGATTAATAAATCTGTTAGTCTTTAAAAGTGCCACAAGACTCTGTTGTCTTTCTACAATAGACTAACACGGCTACCCCTTTGGAATTTAAAGCATGAGGGTTGCTTCATTGGCATCAGTGCTCTGAAGAACCAGAGCCATACTGCACGGAGTGGAGGCTGGTCCCACAAATGGTAATGGCTGGAGGCCAAATGCCTGTGGAGGCCGAAGGCAAACATAATACCTCTAAATCCATTGACGGGAGTGAATACAAAAGCAGAAGCAGTTTGTACAGCAGCTGCGCTACTATGCCATATGGCCCTGCACTACACAAGGAAGCTCTAAAGCAATTTTTTATGGGAGAGGGGCAGATAGCTGTTTGTACCCATCCCAGACAGGCCGATAGGACATTTAGTACTTCAAGCAGCTATAATGCTCCATGTACCCATCTCCATAGTTAATTTTGTCTCTCCCTTTTCTTGCATCAGAAGTAAATATTTTCTCAGCTGTATAGCATTAATTTATGTGTTCCAGTCTAACTCAGATGTGATCCAATTATTCTAACTAATTACTTCTTTGCTAGATTTTTTTTTTCCCATTTCCAACCTTTTGTAATTAAAGAAAAATGAGCAAGGGAAGTCAGATACATGACTGATCTCTCTCTGATATATTGTCAAAAAATAATTATGCATTTTGCCATATGTTATGTCTTTTTGTATATTGGTTGGGGGATAAGATGTGGCTTGACATCAATTAATTACTTATTTCTGATAAACTCTCCTTAACCATGATGAATCCCGAAGGAAAAATCTGTGCGACATGGGCAATTGCGAGAGCTATATTGTATGTTCCAAACCAGGCCCATAGCTGTGTTTTGTGGGGTTTTGTGCAATGTAAAACACAAGGGACCTTAGACAGATTTTTGTAACCTGCTAAGTACATTTATGGGAGTGAGGTGGCAGCAAAAGGGAAGTTTGTCATTATGAGGAATGCCAGAAGAATTTCAGCAACTACAGGTGGCAAGGGTAGTTGATGTAGCTGGGTCAGATGGGGTAGAGACATACCCCATCCTCGAGCTGCATGATGGATAACCTGAGCATGTCATCCTTCTTTCCGTGTTGTTTCCTATTTGCTTTACATTTGAGGTGAATGTGTGCTCCATGTTCCTGAGACTGGATGATTTTTCATTAGCAGTGTCTGTCAGTCTGTGCCTGCCCCCCGTCTCTTCCTCATGCTCTGAACTGAGGGTATAACAAGTTGTAGTGAAGGAATGTGGCCTCCCTTGGAGGTAGATGACCAGGGCCAATCCGCCCCAGATGGGCGGAGCCGGAGGCGGCCTGTCTGTCAGGCCAGAAGCAGGGGGCGGGACAGGAGGTATGAAAGGGAGGCCCCGGCGTTCACTTGGGGCTAGGCAGCCGAAGGAGAAGGATATCCCTCTGCTCCCTCCATAGCCCCCGGCCCGGCCGAGAATCTGCCTGCGGCCTGGGGCCCGGATGGTTGCCTGGATCCCTTGGCAACAGATGTTCAGTGGCCGCTACCCAGAAGGAGGAGCCCAGAGGACTTCCTGGAGCTACCAATACCCCTGAGGCCTGAGGAGCCCCCAGCCCCAGGCCTCCCGCAGGCTACCTGTGACCTGGAAGAGCCTCTACTTGCCAGCGAGGATGGCCTCACCCCAGCGAGCTGCGACCTGGAGGAACTGCCCTCTGCCGAAGACTCAGCTGACCTGCTGACCCTGCCGCCCCCCGACGGGTTTTGTAACCTACCTCTGGATGACTACCCGGAAGAGACCGAGGATGAGCGTCCAGAGCAGGTACTACCAGGGGCAGGGCAGGAAGTGGCCCAGCGTTCTTGGAACTCTGTCCTGTCTTGGTCAGGCCACAGATTGGGCTGGCGTGTTGTGGTCAGACCCCGCCGGTTCCGTGGTGGACCCTCTACCATGGATAGGGACCTGGGCTGGGACGCAGTGAAGTCGGGTGGGCCTGCGTCCCACTGCCTCCCCCATTCTGGAACCTCGCCAGAAGCATCTACCTGCTCCGAGTCTCTCCCTGGTAACTTAGAGTCAGTTGTTTACCTGCCTGCCCGGCCAGAGACAATTGCTTACCTGCCTGCCCCGCCTAAGGGGTCAGAAACAGAGAGAGAGAGAGAGGCCAGGCGCGCACCCTCCTTGGCCGGCAGAGGCGCCTGCCTTACACAAGTGATGGATACTTACTGCCACACCAGTTCCATTCCATCACCATGGGCTGAGATGGCATTTTTCCTTCAGCAGTCCACATTCAGCAGTCTAATGTTCTTTGTTTTATTAGTCTAAATAGTGGTAAACTGTTCCCTTGTTCTGATAAAACTTTGATTTTAGTTTTAGGGTTAGTCTTAGTGAGCTTTTTGGAGCCTGAGGGGTACACCTACTCCCTATGTGCCCCACTCTAGCATGCCCACCACTCCAGGATCCCAGATCTGAATAATATGCTCCCACTTATTCCCAGTCAGCAATGGCCAAAGCATTTTATTTTTATTGCCTCGAGGAAACTCCTGTTCCCTCCAGGTGTACTAGCTGCCAGTCCCTTCACTGAACCCATCAATCCATGAGGTCAGACTCTGAACATTCCTAAGAGATCATTCATTGAGGGTACAGTTCAACACTGATCATCAGATCTGCTTCTACGTTGGACAGCACCCTTGAAGAATGTTTGTCTCCAACTCCTGGACTGCTGGCAACAGAGTTGAAGACTAGCAGTGAACAAGGCAGACATGAAGAGTCTAAGAGAAAGCACTCTCACAAGGACAAATGTGAGAAATCCCCATCAAGTCATTGTCTAAGAGGACTTCTTCCCTGATCCATTCTAAATCAGATGAGATTCCATGCCCTGGTAGGGAAGTGTCAAGAGCTCAGAAGGAACACAATACCTATCAGTTCCTCCTTTATTCTCCTTCCAGCTCCAGCTTCCCACCAAACAATCATTTTGGTGGGACCTCTGAGAGTCACAAACCAGTCCTCCCACTAAGTCTACCTGGTTCAGATTTTTCCACCCCCTTGATGGCCATCTGACTCACTTTTTGTTGTTGTTGTGATGTGATATATAACATCAGATATATGGTTCTAGAAGTAATCATGATTGGGTATACAATATACTTCATGTCAGCCCCTACTCTCAAACCCCTTCCTCATCCCTCCTAAGGGACTCCTGTCATGAGAGGATACTCAGGCGGGAAGTAGACTTCCTGCCCCAAGTGGGAGATTTAGAACTGGTTGCACCCCAGCACAGGGGGAAAAGGTTTTTATTCAAGATATTTCCTTATCCTTTAGAAGAAGAGAGTCTGGAGCCCTATGCTAGATCTCTGATAGCTGAATGTCTTCGTCCATTGCTTGCAATTCAGAATTATCACCCCGGCCTCTATAACCCCTTGCTGAGACCAAGGCGATTGGTTCACAACTCTCAATTTGGAGGATATGTATTTCTACGTGCTTGCGACTAGGAAGTTTCTGAATTTTGCTATTGGTCTACATTACCGTTAATACAGAGTGCTGCTCTTCAACCTCTCAACAACAGAGATATATTAATGATCATGGCAGCACATATGCATTATCAGTTTATCAGTGTTCCCCAACCAGGACAGCTGGATGCCCGCAAGATAGACATGCTCAGATGGCAGCTTTTCCCTTGCTCCTGCTCTTACTTTCATTAGATATACAGGAAAACATAGAAAACTCTTTTAACTCCTATGCAGATTATCTTCTGGATTCGTCACAGCCAGAGCATAGCTACCTTCAGATTGATTCCAAGCTATGATGGAATTCATACTCGGCTCCAAGAACCCCCAGGGGGCAATACAGTCCTTTCTCACCCTTCTGAGCCTTGTGGGCTCAGGGACATATATCTTGATGCAGCTGTCTTCACCATGCTAGCATAGTCTGGACCAGTTAGTCATGCTTCCCCTGGGGCTCGAACCTCATTCATCTGGTTGGAAAACAGAGACAGTGTGCATAGGTATTCCCTTCATTCAGTTCCATCTACCCACAAAAAGAATGATAGGTTGGAGAGCTCATCTAGAGGAACAAATAGCGTGAAGTACTTGGGCCCTGCATGATGCCAGATTACACACACCTATTAGAACTCTGTGCAGTACATGAGACTTGCAAATTGTTCTTGTCACTTATTCAGAACTTTCACATTCAAATCATGTCAAACAACATAACAGTGAATTATATATCAACAAGTAGGGAAGAGCACTATCAATTCTTTTACGCATAGAGGCCCTAAATCATCTACCACTAAGTCACCCTCTGGGAGAACACCTTCCAGGGAGCAGAGCCAGGGCCGTCCCTAGGGGGGAGTGGGGCCCGGGGCCAATTGGCCTGGGGGGACCCCCACCCCACCCCATGCTGGAGGGGGGAAGGGCGGACTGGGTTGGCCCGCTCTGCCGCCAAGGCCCCGCCACCAGCGGGAGCCGGCCCTGGCCGCAGCCCTGAGGCTGCCGCCGGGAGCTGGCCCTGGGGGAGCTGGCTGTGGCCGGGGACCCCAGCAGCCCCCTGCCCCGCCCCCAGAGCCAGCCCCACCCAGGACCCCAAGCTCCCGGCAGAGGGGCCGGGGAGCGGGCCCTGAGGCTGCCATTGGGATCTGGCCTGCCAAGGCCCCGCCACTGGCTGGGGCCAGCATCGGGCCGGCCAACCATGTGAGGCAGGCCGGCCGGCCGAGAGGCTAGGCCCCGCTCAACTGCCCCGCCCCTGGGCTGGCCTACTCCACCGTGGGGGCAGGGTGGGCTGGCCCAGGGTCAGAGGCTAGAGGAAGCCTCCTGCCTTACCCCACTCCTTTGCCTTTGGCTTGCTGCCAAAGTCAGGGAGGGCAGGGCAAAGCGTGGCTGTGGGGGGAGCGGGGAGCTGCGGCATGGGCCCCGCACTGCCCCACTGAGAGCGGGACAGTGCGGGGCCCACATAACCGTGGGGCCAGAGGCGATCACCCCATTTGCCCCCCCCCCCAAAGGATGGCCCTGTGCAGAGCACTCTGGCAGAGAGACTCAGAAGACATTTCTCTAGGTATCATGAGTGGGAACTATGTGACTCAGTGGTACAGGGCATCTTTCAAAAATGGAGGGGGTCCTATCAAAAGATCTTTTTAGACATCAGGAGAGCAAGAAATGCCTGGCCTATGGCTCTGAAGTGGTCCAGGACCACAACTCCAGAGGAAACTCCTTTCTAGTCCAGAGATCAGAATGTAGATATTTCCATCCCTTCCTCTCTTACCACAAATCCTAAGGAAGATCAGACAACACACAGTGATGGTGATTGTCATGGTTCCCATGTGGCCGAAACAGTGCTAGTTCACAACCGTTCTCCAGATAGTCAAATGCTCCTGCATCTGCATTCAGTTCCTATCAAGCATCTTATCCTTGGCCAGAGGCAAGATCTCCATCCCGGATGTCATTGGTATTTGGATGGGCAATGAACGTACAGTAGTAATGCTCAGTGACTGTACATTTCATCCTTAGGAATACCAGGAAAGAGTGTACAATCAAATGCTATGCAGTAAAATTGAAGAGATTCTCTAAATGGTGTGACAGAATATACCCCTGTCTATACCATATACACTATTATAATAATCTTTGTACAAACTACGTCTTGTAAGATATCATTTGACAACTCATAATTTGGTCAACATTGTCTTGATAAAGTATGTGTGGCAACTTGTGAAGTTCTAAGACTCCACTGTATGGTGTTTTTAACTCAAGTTCCAAACTGGTAATTGGTAAACAGAATGTCTCAAGCAAAGGAATGTAGTGCTCTGTTTAATTTGCATTTAAGCAGTAAACAGAATCATCAATCAGGAAGGGAAGATAAACACTTGAGGAAAAAGCAGCAGGGAACATCCTTCCGTATAGATTTTTGTCTTCCTGTACGTAGCTGGAAATGGTTTTTAAAGGGGGGTTGAAACTGTTAAAAGAA
The DNA here is from genome assembly GCA_007922175.1 of Pelusios castaneus. Taxonomy (NCBI): domain Eukaryota; kingdom Metazoa; phylum Chordata; order Testudines; family Pelomedusidae; genus Pelusios; species Pelusios castaneus. Next base: position 11,771,458 of record ML685798.1, on the reverse strand, counting down.
GGGGCAAACACCAGAAGCCTCCATCTCTCCCTGCCCACTGATTCACTGCACCTGAAGCAACAGAAGAAGCCTTCATTAGATTCTGGGCAGATCACTAACCTAGATGGTTAAGTGAGTAAGATTGCTGATAGCATAGGTTGAGAACCTTTTTACTTGAATCATATATAGTTTGTTAGTCAGCAATAGCATTTTAACTTTATCGTTTCTGACTTTTATACCTCATTACTTATACTCACTTAAAACTATCTTGGTAGTTTATAAGCTTGCTTTATTGTTTTATCTAACCCCATGTTTTTAAGTTGAAGTGCTTGGGAAACTCCATTTGGGGTGGCAAGTGGTGTTCATATGATTTCTATTAAAGAAATAACAGAGTTTATATAAATGTCTATTCTCCAGGAGAGAGTTGGACAGTACAGAACATAAATATCTGGGGAAAAATCTAAGACTGACAGTGTATCGGGATCACCCTGCAGTATAACCACAGCTGGGAAGAGCCCAGGTGTGGCTAACTGGATGCAGCACTCAGATACATAGCTGGGAGAGACTTGCATGCTGGAGTCTGTTTGTGAGCAGTCCAGGCTGGAGACTACAACAATGAAGTACTGAGCATCCAAGGTCAGAGGGCAGGTGTATTGGTCTGGATTGTACACTGATATTTCACAATGGTGCTAACATTATCAGAGAGTACTGAGATTTCAACTATATGGGCTACCACCTCTCTGAAAACATTGTGGCTGTTTCTAAGCTCTTTACTAGTTCTCTTGGCAACTATTAGCAACTATCTCCCTGGTGGACAGCTATACAGTCTTTGCCTGTCTGATTACAGAGAGGTTTCTGAAAGACCTTGTCAGAACCTTTCCTCCGGGCTGAAATCAACCTTGATATTGGACCTCAGTCAAGTCTTATCTGCATTAACAAATTCTCCATTTGAGCTTTTGGCCTCATGTTCCTTTGCTCATCTGTCTGTGAAAGTTGCCTTTCTGGTTGCAGTTACCTAAGCCAAAAGAGTAAGAGAGCTTGGGAATCCTTATGGCAGGTGCTCCAGTCTTCTAGAGGGATAACATTGCTCAAAGGCTATAGTTTTAAATTCCTTCTAAAAGTGATCTCTGTCTGCACTAGGTAATCCACTTAGCTGTCTTCTTCTGGAGGCCTTCTGCTACCATGGAGGGCAGGAAATGCTACTTTCTGGATCTCCAGTGAGCTTTGGCTATCTACATCCTACCTTCAGAGGATAAAATCCTTCAGGAAATACCCCAAACTATTTGACTCTTTTTCTGAACTTAGTAGAGGAGAAGCAGTCTCATCATAGAGACTTTTACTGAATTTTGGGAACACCCTGCTTAACTATGTCTGTCACAAACTAGCAAACACTGCATAACACAATAAGTATTGTGATTAACAACCGTGGGGCGTAGGACCTGCCAGCAGCCAGGGCAGGGCAGAACATGCGTTCTGCCAGATTTTTCTATTTTTAGGGGCCCTGGAACTCTAGCCCCTCAAATTTGTAGGGTGTGTTCCACTTTTTTTTTAACCCCTGGTATTCCACTACCTGCCCTCCTCCTCTGCTGCAGAACCCTATACAAAGGCTAATAGCAGTGGAAAGACTGGACAGGCAGTCAGTCCATGTGACCCCTTATATCCTAGATTCAGAGTACTAAGAAGGAGAAGGGTACAGGCACAGACTTACAAACTCTGTTAACAAAAAGTCTTCTGGTCTCAGGCACATATAGCTCATATGCACTTCAAGTGCAGATAGGGACCATAAATCACAATTGCTGTATGGGTAAGTAAATAACCCATCTTAACTTTTCCACACCTCTCCTGAAAATTCATCCACTTCCAAAGACAAGTCCCCTTCCCTTCTGTGTCAAATATAGCACTTACTGAGTTCTTAACTGCATTCTCTGGAATTTCAATAGCATTTTAGCATATATCATGAGAAAAGAAGGTGCAATTTAAGCTAGTCATTATATCCATTATGGAAAAGTTCTCTAATCTGAGATGGATAAAACCATTAAAATTAATTTAATAGTGTTCAGTAAAAATTATTGAAATATCCTATAGAATTAAATTGAAAATGAAAGCTTTGCTTCTGTTTCTTAATAATTCTGTAATAGAAATATATTCTCTTTAAAATCGATAGAATGTTAAAAATTACATTTAGTAACATTTTCTTGTATATTAAAGTCCATCGGGCATTTTCATAAAGATGAGCTTAATCATGCAGTCCCTAGGCAGGCAAAACTCCTATTGACTTCCCAAAGTAAGGAGTTCAGAAGTAGGTCCTATGTTGGACCTGCCAAGACAAAACTCACACTTCTTCTATAAAATCATACCTTCTGTCCCATTAACAATCAGTACTAATTGGTGTATTATTGAAAATAGTGTACTTTTTGTCTGTTGTAATCTTTCCTCTTTTTAAAAAGGAGATATATTCCTCATACAATTTTTAAAAAATGGTGCATTGAGTCAAATTATTTCCCTTTGTAATTCACATGATTTTTGGTGAAGTTACAGCAGGGCCGAATTTCATCTGCTGTACTTACTCTGTGTACTTCAACAAAAAATGCTATAAATATTGTATGTTCCCAGGATGATGTTGACATGTCTAGATATAATGTGACACATCAGTATAATTTTCCAAGTATCTGAGCAATTCCTAAAGTGAAATGAATCCTCTCTCTGTATTCCTGTCAAGGAACAGATTTTTGCTTGTATTGATCTTTCACTCTCACTTTTGAAGAATAGTATATATTTTCCCATTTCAAAGAATGCAATTGAGACTAGTGATCTGGAATAAGGAAGAGCGGAACTTGAATGGTAAACTTTTAACAAGAAGAATATTTAACTTGACACTTCTGTAACATAGTTAACTAATTAATTACTTAATTTTTGCAAGGGCACTCTATGCCTTTCAGTTCAATTTGTATGGTGTTGAGGACACTAGCTAGTAAAGTCTGGTGTAATAGGAATATGGAGTGATTTTTACTTTCATAAACGTATACGTTTGAAGAAGAAAAGTTTATATTTTGGACTATAATAAATTTTTAAAAAAAGAAAAAAGAAATGCCACAGGGCACTTTTATGAACTTCTGTGTAATACTGTCTGCAACAAGAGGGCTTTGGTTTGTCAAAGTGACTCTGACTAGAAGAGGACACTTGATACGTGCTTCATGGAATGTATTGCTTTGCTAACGGGAAGGCAGTTTGCAGTTCCAGAAGCCCAGTTAAAATTACTGTCCTAGCTCCAGCATCTGCCCATTCTCTCTGAGCGCTCGGTACTCCAAGTAATTGAATTATCCTATGTTTTAAATGTAAAGAAAGCACTGCGTTGTGCACGCACCAACACAGATAGGGCAAGGACTTTCGTAATAAAACCACACGTTCTTGCCTCCCCTCCTGTTTTATCCTACTCTCATTGGCTGTATTGCATCTAAAAGGTTAAAGGGTGAGTTAATCAGATCATGTACTCTAGTTCAAATAGGAATTAATTCAAAGCTCTGTGACCCGCGTAGAGCAAGATGTCAGATGAGGTGATCACAGTGATCCCTTCTGGCCTTGTACTTTGTGAAATTGGATTGTAAACTCTTTGAGGCAGGGATCACGGAATATGTTTTCAATACTCACTACAAATCTCCTAGCACATATAAACAATAGTTATAGATTTCCAGTTCAGTAACAGCTTAATTCTTCTCTTATTTTGTTTCCCTTCAAAGGGGCTCTTTGTGTTTTGTTGGAGGCTGAATGTTGCTGTCTCTAAGACCTTGTCGACATTACAGAAATTTACTGTGCCAAGAACTGCCTTTTCCCAAGAATGCTCTTAAGACACTGCTTATGCACGCACAACAATGACGTTTTACAAGCATTCTAAATTCTGTCTGGATTAGATTTTTTTTCCCCAGAGGATTATTACCAGTATAATCTGGGCTTGTTTTGGCAAGCATCATTTTAATGTCAGTGTGGATGCAGATGAACTGAAACAATTAAAGAAGTCCTTCCATTATTGTCCCCTGACACACTTCTTGAAATCTCCCAGAGTAGACTGTTTGTACTAGGCGTGCAAGGAGCAGCAGGAAGGAAACCCAACAGCTATTGCAACTGTAGCAGTTCAGCATAGCATGAGGGATCCTAGCAGGATTCAGCTAGTGTGCGTGCCCTGGACCATTTGTATAAAATACAGCCAGGTCAATTAGAAACTGTTCAATTCTATAAAGCAGGAAAAGTTTGTATTTTCCTGCTTTGATCCCATCTTTTCTGCTGAGGAAAATGAGACAGAAATACTGTTGAGCCATCTGCATTGATTAATTAGCCCTTGGCCACACTGCTGATCATCACAGATTACTTCTCCTTCCTTACTGCCTTCACAGGCCTCCCATTCCAGGAACTGAGGGATCACAGACAGAAAACTAACTTAAGTGCCAAGTCTTCTTCAAGACAGTGCAGAGCAGTACTTTGTTGGCCAGTGAATCCATTTATTCCCTTACTTTGAAAGCAATAGTGTAGTTACAGATTTTTTTTTTTCAAGTGGAAGAGTTTGATATAGCCACTGCTTGCTCCTGAATGAATCTGTAACCTTATGGATCTGAAGCATACAAATCTCTAAGAGTGAGGCAGATAATATACAAAGAGTCCATTCAGTGTGTGGGCAGATAGGAATGTTGGTACCAGGCAACTTTCTAAAGAATGTTATTTTGGCAGATGCTTCCCTGCTAAGAATGGGGGGGTAGATGAATTAAAATGTAGCTGGCCAGCAATTACAAAGTGATAAGAAAAGAAAAGCTGGCTGTTCAACATGAGCTTCCAGTTGCATATTCTGAGTCTTTGCTATTCTCAGTCCCTCCTACATCCATGGCCCTGACCAGTGTTTTGATACGGCATAAAGTGGCCGTTTATTACTATTGACTGTTGAGGCCTGTCCTCTGAAATGCATTCTGTCAACAGAATGGAAGAGAACTTGGCATTTTAAAGCCCAGCTCTTGCAGCAGCTTAGTTTTCTTGGGATTGCCATGCAGCAGGATCAGTGTTGCAGTCCTCGATTCAAGTTGAAAATGTTACACAGGAAGACGTACCACGTAAAGGTCAGAGCCAGCTGGGATCCTGAGCGGTTTTTTCCTACCTTTGGCACAGTTATATACATCAGCCTTGTTTGTCTGTTACCCGTCACAGTCAAGAGTTTGTAATACTATTTTGTATGGAAAAACTTATCGTTTAATACCTAATCTCTTTATGATAAGATGAAATGTGTATATAGTTTATTACCACGTATAAAGTTGACGTTCCTGGGAGCAATCACAATCTGTATTACTTAGGATATGTTTTGCTCTTCCTCGGGAAGTGATGGCTCTTCTAGTCTATCAATCTAACTAGTATTCATGATTTTGTAAGAAGTACATGTGCTCTTTTGTATTATCCCTATAGGACCTCCAGACAGAGATTGAAGCACATGATGACATCTTCCACAACCTTGATGAAAATGGGCAGAAAATCCTGAGATCCTTGGAAGGCTCTGATGATGCAGCGTTGTTGCAGAGACGGCTAGATAACATGAACTTCAGATGGAGTGAGCTTAGGAAAAAATCTCTAAACATTAGGTAAGAAACAATCACAAGAAACATCCTGCAATTAATCTGAGTCACAGAGAGTACTTTTCTCCCAATATTAGGGTCTAATTTGTTTCTGGTGGTGCTATTTCATTCATTTTGGTCTGATGGTATGGTATTTTAATGTTGAATCACTCTCTAAGGGTGGTATTTACGTAGTATGAAAGTTTTATCATCACGGTTGTGAGACAGAAGAAGAGAGTAAAGAGAGCGCCTGAATAGTACCTGTCTCTTTTTACAGAGCTGGGTATGGCTTATCAATGTCTCATTTAAAAAATTGATTAAACAACATCATAATTGTTATGGACTGCATTTATGAAGCTGTTCTTCCCAGTGCAAACTAAGAATAAATTTACAGATACAAACATTTTTCAGGCTGCTTCTTCCCTCAGACAAAGAGGGGGGCAAAGTTGAAACCCAATATCCAGGGGTAAATACTGTCTCTGGGTTTCATGAGAAGAAAAACTTCTTGCAAGGAAGCATGTAAGAAAGAGTGATGTCACAAAAGATCTAAGGGAGGTGCAAACCTTTAAGGGTTTAGGGTTTCTTTTCTGGAGAAACTGTCCAGGAATCTTTTCTTTACAAATATGCCTTGTACAGTAGAAATCCAAGCTCCAATGCACTCAGTATAAAGTCGCTCTTTCATTAATTGGCTGATAGTGATAGTTCAGAGGGCAGCAAAAGGCAGAAGCATTTTCAAAGTAATGTATGAAATATTAGCTTTTGAAGCTCCAGCCCTGAGGGAGGTCAGCGTGTGTAATGACAAAAGCGATCTTCGTAACATCAGTCATTAAAGTAAATGAAAGATGTGTGGCTGAAAAGCTATTGGTAGCTGAAGTAAAGAAAAGAAGATCAGTTTCTTTTTTTCTGATGAGTGAAAGAACAAAACTATTAAAGGCATTATTTTGTGTTCTTTTTCTTCAAATGCCTTTTTACCCATAAACTTGCTGATATAAAAAGAGATTTGAGAAAAGAAAATCAGCATGTTGGCCAAACACAGGGAATTGAATATATGAGATTTTTCTACACCCCGACTACTGAAGTTCAATTATTGATGTGATTAACAAAGTCAAAAATAGCTATCCTTGTTTATGACAGTTGCTTTACACTTTTGAATTAAACATGTAAGAAAATGGGCTTACTCTCTCAAACAGTGGTCATAATGAAGGTTTTGGAATAGCCAATACAATGCAAGTTACAAGAGTTAATGCTTCAGCTTTTAAAGCACTGAGTTCATATATTAATGACACCAAATTGAAATGAGTTTGGTACTCTAGTCCTAAGTGATGGTTCTTTGCATCACACAATTTGGTACAGTTTCCCGTGATTGGCAGTATGTACTATGGAGAGATATTGTAACAGAAGCTTGCCTTGCAGTGTACTGCAGGTGTTAGCCCATCCCATCTGTATTTACTATTCACACTAAAAATACTCATTAAAAAAGGGTTATTATTGTTGTAATTAGTTAGTTGTTTAAAGTTTTGGAAAATGGATCAGGAAACAATGCATATTGAGCCAGCACCAGTCTATTCCATTCCAAATTTTTAAAGAGATTACATTTTGTTTAAAGACAGTTTATGGTAGAAGAAACAATTTCAAGGGACATTGAGAGGCAGAGTTTGATTTCCATTGTGTACTTTTCACTGTTATGCACCCCTGATCAAGTCTGCCTAAATCAGCAAGTTTTCCGAAGGTATTTTTAACTTGATTTTAAGTCCTTCATTTTAAGACATTGACTTTATTTTGATAATCTGCTTTATCTGTTTTTAGATATTTAAATAATATATGTATTTAAAATAGTATTTTTATGTATTTTAAAAGAACATGGTACTAAATATGGATTGGATATAGATATATACACACACACACACTTTGGGGAAAAAAACCCACTGCGAACCATCACCAAATGGGTCAGTTCACTTGGTATCTCCAATAGATTTTGGGGCAATAGAATATGTACAAAACTAAAAGAATGGATTAGTGTAGGCTGATGTTGCACTATGGAGTTTAAATGCTCTGTAGTTTGATCAAAAGATGAGCATTTGGCATAGACTTAAATTTGGAGAAATTGCAATGGAGAGTTGCAATGTATTGTCAGGGCAAAAATTTGATGAATAATCATTTTCAACTTAATTTTAAGATTATAAGGACATTTATCCTCCATATTTTTACAAATTCAAAACATGGCAGCTGGTAAAATCTTCAAAAGCGGCTAAATAACTTGGGATACCAACATACTCTGAAAATGGAATTGAGACAGTTAAGTCATTGAGAGGATTTTGAAATTTTGACTCAACAGTTATCCAGCAAAAGAGGAATCAAGTATTCTGTAAGAAAACCACTCTTTAGAATGTGAGCCATAACATTTAAGATGACAACCTGACAGGCTGAACTCTAGATTCTTTCAGGAAAATATGTTTTACACTAAAAGTGATAGAATTCAGGCAACAAAGAAGGTTCAAGAAAATACACTAATGGTTCAGGGGTGATGCAGTTTTCTTGAAGGGCAAGGATCCTATATGCTCTCCATGCTCTCCACCCCCCTCACAATGACAGTAGTTTTCAAAATTTAGAAAGGGGGGTGAGTGGTGCCCTCTTTCACCAACTCAGAGTGAAAGGAGGTAGACATTGTTGCTGTACAAGCTTAGCTGTGGGGCTTTATTCTCCTCATTCAGCATATTGGAAGTATACAAGACCCAAAATTAGTTTAGGTACAGCAGAGCATTTTGAAAAACATCATCTGTATCGACCAGTCACTATCAAATCCAAATCAGGGGATTCTGAAAACCACAGGGAGTCCATGTGTGTGTCACTCTTGCCCACAACCTCCTTCCATGCAGTGCATAATGGCAAAATATTAATTACCAGAAAATCCAAATATAGAGTGATATCAGATAATGAGATATAAAGGTCGCTGAATAAGTGACGTTGGAAGTTAAACAGAGGCAAAATAAACTTAAATTTCAAAGTTAATATACATTTTTGAGCAATTTGGATTCATACATTTTCATACCTTAGCTGTTGTATTACATTGATTGGATTTGATCTAATAAGCGAAACTATTAAAAACAGTGAAAACTCATTAGGGAGTTTTCTCTGCCAAAAATGGCAACATTAATAGTGGTTTTATATGCTTTCTGATGTGTGGGAGGCGAAATAAATTATTATGCAACATCCATAAAATACAATGTAAACAACAATAAACTAATCAGCACGGAGATGGTCTATTCACAGCCTCATTCCTACAGTATATCTGTTTATAGTAAGTAATGACTTTGTATTATTAAGCTCAACATTAGGTCTGGTGCATTAAACATCAGGTACTTATGAGTATGCTATAGAGAGGTGCCGCTTATGATGACGATTTGACAAGTGCTGTGCTTTCCCTTTCTTTTTCTCCAATGATGTATTTTATTTCTCTCATAACCTACCTTTAGATGGCGCAAACAGTGTGTAGCATAAATAATTGATTTGTCTATTTATAAAATAATCTGCTAAATTCAACATTTGCCCTTATCATGTTTTTGTGAGAACTCAGCACCAGTTCTATCCGTTAACTTCAGGACAATAGCTGCATGTGTCTCTTGTCTGTTCCACTGTGCCAACTAATCCACCAAACAAGTCATTCTGCTTCTCTAGAGATGAAAGTTCAATTTCTGGTTTGAGGTCTCAAGTGATGGATGAGTTGCTTATGCCTATTTAGCAAAACCAGCTGACAAACTCTGTTCAAGAAAAAAACAGGGTTAGAACAGCAAGCATATTTCAGGTCAGGATTCAGGTGCTTCAATCAAGCCAGTGCTGATAGCACCATGTTCAAAACCATTGAAGTGGGCTTTGAAGTAGGCCCTAATGTTAATGATCATTACATTAACAACCACCACCAAGAACCATCAAGTGTGAGTGCAGGCTGTCTAATGAGTTTAATCAATGACATCTATTACCACCCTCCCTCCCCACCTGTGACTTCTTTTATTGTCATTGTGAAGAAAATATTTATTTTCCCTGCAACTGATGCAATAATATATGCCTTGCAGATCCCATTTAGAGGCCAGTTCTGACCAGTGGAAGCGTCTACACCTCTCTCTGCAGGAACTTCTTGCATGGTTGCAGCTGAAGGATGATGAGTTAAAGCAGCAGGCACCTATTGGGGGGGATCTTCCCACTGTGCAGAAACAGAATGATACACACAGGGTAAGATCTTTTTGAATGATCTTTCAAAGAGTGTGTTGCGTTTGGGAATTTTGGATGAGAGGTGAAACCCACTTTGTTGGGGAAAAGGTGGTGCCATTTAAAATATATTTTTGATTGAAAATTCCACTCCTTATTACAAGGCACCTCTACACACTTTGAAAATCCCAGCCTAAAATGCAATTTAAAACTATTATTAATAGTACTACTACTGTTTTTTCCCCCTAGATACTCTGTATTTGCCCTAATTACGCAACCACAGTGTCTCCTGTTATCCCTGCTGAAACCTGCTCTCCCTTCCTAATATGGCTCTGAGCATATAGCACCAAAATAGAATCTGCAAGTCCTCCAAGCTGTGTTGTTCAATTTTGTGTTCACTTGAAGCAAAGGGGAAAAAACAAAAAAGAACCACCTCTGATAGTTGAGTGGTTTCTGAAATTCCTTTGTCTGATATAAGTCTGGATAGTACAATTGACTGGGGTAACAATAACAAAACAAATAAATACAATTGTTTACACATAGCTTACAGAATCAATGTTGCTGGAGGAGGGAATGTTCAGCACTATTTCTGTCATTACCATATTCTTTTTTGAAAAGTACCATAGGATTTTTGCAAACCTGGACAATTGCTATCAATGACTAGATACTAGAACAGTCTTCATTTCATCAAGGAGGTAATAGATGACTGTAGCATCTTTCACTTCTAAGTCATGTATTGAAATGAAATCTTAAACCTGTAGGTGCCAAAACTTATTTCTTTCTAATGGTTGATCAGTGTTTTATATGAAAACTATTGGAGATATAAGTCCTAGTGGACAAGTTTGCAGATGCTAAAATTGTCACGACAAGTGGGTCTTATTGTCAGTTTCATGGAAGTCTCAACAGAGAGACTAAGGATCAAATGGACTAGGGCACTGTGAGCTACCACTTACTCTAAAAGTGAAGCCCTTTTGAGGAAGTCAGGAACATATCACAATGGCATGGGGAAACTTGCACTGCAGCTATCCAGCTTAACCTGTAGTGTAGTAAACAGGGCTATGAACCCAACACCTGTTGTTAGTTTGTTTTTTTTAAAAAATCCCACAAGAAGTATTAATTCAAAGGATAACCCACTTTGCTGTGAAGGGGAAGGTGTGCTGGAAAATGCATTTATAAGTCGAGCAACATTCCCACATTGTTTCATATTAGCCTCATTCCGTTAACTTCCATGCAAACAGCAAGGAGACACCATTAGGTGTTTTCTTGGTTCCAGTTCTTCTGTATCTCCTCCTTTAGAACTATGAATGAGACAGTTCTGTACATTAGACTTACTCACTAGTGACCTGTTCATAGCTAAAAACAAGTAAAAAAGATAACCCTGTTCAGCAATTACTTCATTATATTTGTGGGATTTCTTAATGTGGATGTTTCTGAGGATAAATTGCTGTGCATGGTTGCAAGTATACCATTTTTATTTTGACATGTCGTCTTTGCAGTTGCATTATGAATAAAATGCAAAATCAAGGTTAAAGGCACTTGTGGTATCAGTACTACAGAGGTGTTACTCCTTGGGGAAACTGGCCAGTGATTAGGTAAATGGAACCTGGAGAATGGCTATTTTCCATTAGTTTGATGAGGTCATGGGTTGGGAAGGCAATACAGTACTGTGGAGAAAGGAAGAAGTCTGGTAGTTTAGAGAAGGAGCTCGGTTAGGATTTTCAACCACACTAAATCCCACTCTGCCGGCAGCCAACTCTTTAAACCCTACTTGGCTCTTACAGTGACACTTGCTTTGATCATTGTTGCCACCCTTTCCCTAATCCAGGAGGCATCAAGAGGAGGCAGTAGGTTCCTGCAACAGAAACTGAAGGTGCAGTTGGCTGCTGGCAGAAAACGTAGGCCTTGTACACACTACAGCGTTATCGTGCAATAACAAAGACAGCCTACGCACATGAATGTTCCTTGTTGCGTGACAACAGCCTTGTTGTCTCACAACGATAAAACCACCTAGACGAGAGGCATAGCGATCATCACGCAATGACACATGACAGAGTCAATGTATACAGTTATTGTGTGTTAAATAGCCTCCAGAAATGTCCCAGAGTGCCATTCAAGGCAACTCCGGGACACCGGAGCTGTCATACTTGTCAGTTTCACTGCTCCAATAGAGTAGTGAAATTGACAAGCAATCGCCAGGGTTCCCTGGTCCCTGGCGGCAGTGGGGCTGAGCCCCGCTGACGCTGGGGACCCGGGAACCACAGCGGCTGGAGCTCCACTGCTGCTGGGGACCTGGGAACCCTGGTGGCTGCTACAGGGCATGGTGGGATAGGAGCCCACCATGCACTGCTCCTTTTAATGAAATTTCAAAGGAGCGTGTGAATGCTCCTTTTCATTACAAGGAGTGCTGTGTGGACAGGGGAAAGAATTATAGTACAATGCTTTCCTTGTCCCGCAATAACTTTATTGTGGGACGAGTCTATAGTGTGTGCAAGGCGTTATTTTATGGAAACAAAGAGGAGAGCTGTGTAGTAGGACAGGAGCTAAGGAACTCTTCTGATGCCGAGAGAGTTCCCTGAGGTCTCTGGGGTAAATGTACTCATCCTTAAAAGCTCAGTGTGAGCTCTGCAAAGCCATTTTGAAAAAAATGCATTTTGTGCTGAATCGTTTATATTGTCATACTTGACCAACCGCAAGAGGGAGCACGTTCCAAAGCCACTCCATCGAAAATGTCCTATTATCTACCCTCAGTAGTTCAACTCCTATGATTAACTGCATGTGCTTTCGAGTCAATTACACCTCTATGGATGCATCTATACTTGTAAATTAGGTCGACTTAAGCTTGCTTAAGTCAACTTAATTTACTTGGCATCTACACTACACTTTCCTTAAGTCGACTTAAGCATCTGCTTAAGTCGACTTAAGGAACAATTAAGTCGACTTTATGAAACCTAGTTTAAAGTCGACTTTGCTGGCTAAGTCGACTTCAGAAAGTCGACTTAGCCAATGTAGATGTGGAGTAGCCCTAAGTTGACTTTAAGTCAACTTATGGGACTCCAGGGCTTCCCCACTGCCCTCCCTGCTAGGGTGGCTGGCACAGCCACAGCCTGGCATGCCCCCCCCAAAGGGCAGGGCAGAGCCCTGCCCACCCTGCCCCTATGCCCTGCCAAGGTCCCTGTACCCCTTTGCCCCATTGAACCCAGGTACAATGGGGCAAAGATTGAGCCTCCTGGCACTTGGCAAGGGGTGCCCCCACTGCCACTGTGGACCTGTCCCAGGTCCACCTAGCCCCTAGAAGTTGACCTAGGCGTCCAGTGTGGATGCTCTAGGTTGATTTTATAGGGGCCCCTTTAAGTCGACTTAACATTTAAGTGTGGACATGCTAAGTTGATTTAGCTAAGTCGACCTAAATTAACAAGTGTTAGACATAGCCTATGAGAGGCTCCAAGAGGAGGATATTTAGGGCTTTGTTGTTAACCCTGAATACTTTGAATCTCACCCAAAGTGAAAAGTTAACCAGTGCAGATGATGCATGTGTTACATGCTTGCATCAGACAGCCATGCTAGACTTCGTTGGTAAGAACCACCAAAACAGTGTGTATTGCATCAGTCTGAAAGTCACATGATGAATAATAATGTTGGAATCAATGGAATGGTGGAATCAGCCCCATGACCCTGAAAGCTGAATAGGACAAAAATTACTTCTAGTTCCTGCTTAATCTTGGGAACCTAGCAGTGAAGCATTCAAAAAGACTGTGAATCAAGAAAATAGACGCTGGACATAAAAAATGGAAGAAACATCACCAGTTTTTTAGAATGATTCTTCTTGAAGTACCTACCATGTCATCTGTCTTTTCTGGATTGAGTTTAAAGTGGCAAATCTTTCCCTTGCAATTGCTTTTGGGAAGCAAAATCAGTGCATTTCTGCTGGGCATAAAGGAGGCAAAGCATTATTCAGGGACTTGTCTGAGAAAGGAAGTGAGGGCCAGATGATGCATCTTGCATAGATCCGAGCTGTCTCCCTCCTCACTCTCGAGTATTGGAACCATACATGGTGCATGAGAATTACAGGAGCCATTAGGCTGACGCAGTTTGCAGAGCGCTGCTCCACAGTTTGCTGCACAGCTACTCTATGACCTGTGAGAAGAAATCTTTCCCTCATGCACAAAGCCCAGCCAAAGTGATAAAGAACGAGAAAATTTCAATAATGTGGACATTACTTAACTCCTTGCTGCTACCCTGGCTCTGACCTGTGCCCCAAGGGAGAAAGTTTGAGATAACACCAACCTTGGCAAGACAATTACTGGAAAGAAATGGTTCCTTGTGGAATGGTTTAGGCACTGAACACTACTTCTAAGTATGTGAAAACATTCACCACCCTCTAGAGCAAAGCTGTGCACTTTTTGGTGGGATAAGGTATTTGTCAGTAAGCTAAAATGTTTTACCATATCACATTGCACTGACATGGTTTAAAAAACTATCATATTCCATTCCACAGGTGGTGACACATTAGTGATGGATTCAGGGATCCTTATGTGGTTTTCGTATTAGTTTAAATTTCTACAGCTCTTTGGACTGATTAAATATAAGTTTTCACGAATAGTTGCAAAGTGAAATTATAGATCGGCCCAGCCTTTCTTTCTGCCTCTCTTTATGTCCTCACACCTACAGGTGCACATGGACATACCTCTCTTGGTCACAATCCCTAGTCATTTTCCAGTATCAAAGCTAGCACAGTTTAGTTACTTGTAGAAAGCTTCTTTTTCCTTCCGTTTTGTTTTAAAATGGAGTAACACTTTTGTAGTTCAACATGAGACCTGTCTAGTTATAGATATTTGGCTTCCCTGTGGAAAAAAGAACAAAGGATAATCTTTGAAATTAGGTCACCTGCCATTTTTCAAAGACCTCTTGTGGAGAGGGAGGGAAGCAAGATCGGTATAAAATTCTGATCACTTCAAGTTGTCTTTGACAGATTCTGTATTTTCAGTTTTCTATTTTTTTTCCCTCTGCTGTATTTTTCCTGAATAGCATGGGCCTTTTGCCACTCTACAGATTTCCTGTTCATGGTAGCAGACATATATTATTGCATTAATCATCATGGTGTCATGGTTGGACATGATGTGTTATGGTGAAATCATGCTACCAATAAGTGTGTGAATGCACATGTTTTTCCTGGTATTTCCAGGCATGGGTTTATTCCTGATGTAGACAGGCTTCTTTCCCCTCCCCCCGCCTCTTCCTGAGAATTTTACTAGCCAGATTATGCTGCATGTCTCACAGGGTTAATAACAATTAAATAATTGGCGATTAATAAATCTGTTAGTCTTTAAAAGTGCCACAGGACTCTGTTGTCTTTCTGCAATAGACTAACACGGCTACCCCTTTGGAATTAAATAATTAACACATTTGGGGGATGGGACCTCCACCCAGGGAAACCAAACTGCAGTGACTATGTTGAAATACAGTTGTTGCCTGAATACATTCAGTGGTAGTGTGAACGTGTCTGTAATCTGCTCTCCTCCCTCCCCCCCCAAAAAAGGCATTTGTCCTGGATAACGTAGTCATCCAGAATCCATTTAATTCCTGCTCAACTACCATTAAAACAGAATATTGGATGACTGGTCTTTCTAAAAGACCAGGGAATAATGTTCCATTTTACTAATTCTACACTGTCATTTTTGTTGTATTTTCATCTCTGTTTAAAATATCTATGCTTCCATAACTGAAGAGATCGAAAGACACCCAAAACCTTTTTCCGTGGCATTAGTGGAGGTCTGAGATGACCTAATCAATATGTGCATTATTAAAATGGTGAACGGAATGCCATTACAGCTCTGATGCTGATGACAAATAGAAAGGCTTAAACAAAGTAGTTTTCTTGTGGTTTTGTCAGGTCATATATTATCTGTGTTCGATTTCTTCTGCAGTCACCACAAAGTGTGGAAGAAATTCAAGAATTCAATAAAATTAGCCTGAAATCATTGGTTGTAAATTAGACATTCATTTGGGTTAATTCTGTTATCAATGATACTTGGCTTACTCTTGACTTTCATTTGTTAGGGCATTAATTTGGTTCATTCATTTTTTTCCCCAAAGAAAAGAAAATATCTACTCATTGCCATTTTTGACTTCTAATGCTAACAACTATACTCAGATAAATATACCCCATTAAAATGAATCTTAGCACCGAAGACCAACAATGTCTTCACACAATGAGAATTCCCAATCCAGTGTGGCACCATTTTAAAGTCCTATGGTGAACCTGACTTTGCCTCAGCCTAATTTTTTGTTGTTGTTGTTCTAATTGCTGCATCATTTGTATCAAATGTACCATTTCTAGGTGTTTGCAGACCAAAATGAATTCAGCAGCAGGGGCGGGGGATACTGATAGATGCCATATCAAACTGGAAATGATCCAGACACATGGCCTTTATAGACTTACTTCAAAGCATCATCAGGTTGACATAACATGCAACTGTGAAGAAGAGGAGATAAACACACAGGCACACTTCTTATTCTGTGTCACCATAAATCTCTGTTCACAGCTATGTATATACCTAGGCAAGGATTGAAGGTGTAAGCCGTTGCCTGTGTTGTAAGGCTGTGTATTACCAGCAGCTCCAAAAGCCATTGAAGGCATATACACAAGCATCCCCTATTTCTTCCTGTCATGGGATGCAGTATACATCCCCTGCCCATGCTGTCCTAACTCTGTTTGCCAGGACAGAGAAAGGAAACATGACTGTGTCATCTCTGGGGAATCCAGTGCCACGAGATCTAGTGTCCCCTGCATTGGGGACAAAAGGTGAGGAGAATATTCTTTATGCCCTTCCCACCCTTTACATATCCACGTGGCTAGGCACAATTTAGCCTCCCCAATATTTTGCCAACAGCATAAGCTGTCCAAAGAAACATGTCTACTAACCCTTCCCAGCAGTGCATGGGAAAGCATGCACTCCTACACAGTCATTGAGAAGTGGAAATAGAGTTGTATTGCTCTCTTCATCAGAAAAGTTCTGCTTTCTCCCTGTTCCCTTTGGGGTGTGAGCAAAGAGCAGTCCTTTGACTACATGTTGCCTGTTTTGACTGTTTTTAGAATATAAGCTTTCAAGGAAAGGGTCTGTCTTCTGGCATCTCTATCAAGCACGCTGCATCTTTTGGGTAGTATATAATAATGATAGGCTAAATCTAGGGGATAATTGTGACACTAGCTCCCTGTATTGGGTAAATGTGATATCCTTTCCCACAAGGAGTTTCTAAAGGCAGGATATATCCCAGTCACAGCCCAGCACGTTAGAGAGCCAGATTGCAGTCTGCCCTTCTGCAGGATGAGCAGGAGGGGATCCACATGAGAACTGAACATCATACAGTAGAGTTAGTAACACCAGTGTTTCAAACCGACCAATCAACCATACACCTCATTTGGAAATGGAAGTAGGCTATCAGGCAGCAGTAGAGACCCAGGGGGAAAAAAAGGAAGTTTTTGTTTTTTGTTTTGTTTTGTTTTTTAATAGACAATACCCAGTGCAATGAGTTAGGTGTTGAGAGAGAATTTGTTATTTGTTTTTAAGGAAGTTTTGATTCTGCAGAATCTGAATCATGCAGTCCATAAATACATCTAATGGGCTTGATCTGGAATGTGGGTTGTACTGTACATCTGAGCATTCTTTACTGCTGGTTTATTTCAAAGTTTTATTTGTCTCGGTTATAAACTGGAGTTTAATTTATACCTCTCTTATATGGTATTGTGCTATAGTAAAGCACATGGAAAGTACAGCATAATGCCTAAAGTAATTACTACACAGAGGAGAGCCATAGGTATTACTTATTAAGGTTTTACTCTTAGGTTATTAGGAAATAGTTTTTATCATACAAAGAATTATATGAGCTACTTGAACAATAAATTCAATTTTTATAATGTGTTTAATCATTTTAGTTAAAAGAATTGGTGAACAAAATATGAATCACTCTACAAACTATAAAAGCACAGAAATTGAAGATTAAAGCGATCAGCTGATTATTTTTTTCTGGTCTCTTCTGAACTACATTTGCCATTAAACATCATACAGAGAGCCCCTAAATGAACTTTTCCCGTGACATTAATGAGAGTCACAGCAGCAGTTCATGATGAGAAAGCTGGCAGGTTAATGATTCTGGGACATTTTTGTCAAATAAGTTAAGCACATGCACACAGTAGCTACTGATGAAAGCTAAATAACTAATTAAATTAAATTAAATATTTGACAACTCCCAGTGAATTGGTTGAAAATTTAGTCATAGAATCTTGATCCTGAGATCAGTAAAATCATCTTAAGAATGTTATGTTCCTTCTTGAAGTGCACAGCACAGTCACTAAAGTTGAATTGTGCAATGGACATCCATGGAATTGGGATGTTTTTGAATATATCCTCACTTAGTTGTGTCATTTAGAGGAATTTCTTGCTGATTTATCTTTATGATTTATGCTTAGTCTAATGTTGACTATTTTAAGAATCTGATATTTTGATTTCTGTGAGAGAGAGAAGCAATGCTATTTCATCTTTGTTTCCATAAGTCTTTGTATCTGCTAATTATAACAACCAGATCGGTACATGGTTTCTTGGAATGTTTTAATGTATTTTGTTTGGGCTACTAATACTGTGAATAAGTTTTAACTTTATGGCCCAATCAGCATTTTAAATTATTGCCATGGTACAGTCAATGTAATCCTTTCCTGTCACATGATCGATGAATAGTTCTGAGTTATTGAAGGAGTGGGAGGGTGAGGTTTTGTGGCCTTCATTGTGCAGAAGGTCAGACTAGATGATCATACTGGTCTCTTCTGAGCTTAGAGTCTATGAGACATTGCACTGAGTTTGTGCTAACATTCTTTCTTTCTTGCTAAATATATTTTTGATTATTAATTCTGGCTCAACACTGAGGTCTTTACTTATTCAGACGAAACTCCCACTGAAGTCAATGGATATTTTGCCTGAGTGGGAACTGACAATCAGAGTGATTAAGTTATACATTTATTTCAATTTGCATTTGGCCCTTGCATGATGTGCCAGAGGAGGGGAGGACAAACGAGGAAAAACTGCTAACATAGAACTTCAGAGTTATGAACCTCTTGGGAATAGAATAAATGGACACAAATCTGACATCAGAAATTGCAACACTACAAAACCAATAGGGGAACACTTCAATCTCCCTGCTCACTCCCTTGACGACTTGTTAATAGCTGTGTTGAAACAGATGAATAACAAATCACAGCTTCAAAGAGAGACTGCAGAACTCGAACTTATATGCAAATTTGACTCAGTTGTCTTGGGGTTAAACAGGGACTATGGATTTTTCTCGCATTACAACAAGTGATTTGACCTCCCCCTCCTCTATGTGCTGTTCCCCAGTGTTTGAATCCTAACACCTATTTTGATTTGCTGTTACAGCCTGACCTGATGCTATGTCATACACTCCCCTGCATTTAATTTCTTCCCATTCTGTAACTTTCCCATCTTCAAAGCGTCTGACGAAGTGGGATTTTCTCCCACAAAAGCTCATGCGATAAATAAATCTGTTAGTCTTTAAAAGTGCCACAGGACTCTGTTGTCTTTCTACAATAGACTAACACGGTTACCCCTTTGGAATTTTATTTCATGACTGGTCACATTTACAGATGGATATGGAAGTATGAGTTGCTGGAGGGAAGAAATGTAGAGAGAGGAAAGGAGAAGAGTAATAAAGATAGGAAAAGAAGAGAAAAGCAAAGAGAGGAGGATCAGGGAAAATGCACAATAGTCGTGGTCCAGAAGCTGAGCATCTTTTCCCCCGAGAGATGCTGAACACAAAATTAAGACTTTTAAAAAATTGTAATAATAACTAAAAGTTTAGTTACTATGTCTACAACCATATTCTGCCCTGGATCTTTGTTCAGATCTCCCAATGTTAGTATTGGGAAGTCTGTTGGTCATTGGGGCTAGTACGTATGCCTAGATTTACACTTTGACCTCTGGACTTCGGTTAAAAACCAAAGTTGATGTCGTCCTCTGAATGCATTTGACATCTCTAAAATAGAGTCTGACAGTAAGAAAAGCGTGTTCAGCATGCTATGTGTTCATTTAGTTCACATCGGTACCAAAGGAGCACATGGTGGTTAATGTGGTGAAACTAAATATAACCCAGAACTAATAGCAGTTTGCTACTTATTATAAAGTGTTAGTGTGGCAGGATCAGTGCAATTTTTTTTTTCTGACAGAAGTTGTCAGCAGCAGTAGCAACAGTGATAGCTGTGAGGCACCTTGGATTTCCCATTACAGTTTGGGAAATCTTTTGCCTTTCAGGCAACATTAACTGTGCCAGTACTGTTCATCGCAAGGCCTGCTGACGCCTTATCCCTTCCAGCTAGGTTTCAAAGTTTGACTCTAACATTAGTCCCAGAAGGAATCCCTTCACATGGAAAACAGTTTAGTCAGTCCATCTTTCCACTTTGCGACACACTAAATGCTCATTGGCCTCTCTGAAAACAAATGTGTTTCTGGTTAATCAAATGCTGACAGTGATCTTCCCTCCCACCTTGTTGACATCTATTTGTGGTAACCCAGTTGAAGTTGACATTGGAAATTTTGTACTAAAATTGACAGCACCAAGGATTAGAGTTTATTATTGCTTTACATACCCAATTTACATTGTGTTTGTTTTGCTTCACAGGCCTTCAAGAGGGAGCTGAAAACTAAAGAACCTGTTATCATGAGTGCGCTTGAGACAGTGCGAATGTTCCTGGCAGAACAGCCTCTGGAGGGACTGGAGAAGCTCTACCAGGAGCCTAGAGGTAATTGAATGTAGAGCTGTAATAACATATTGATAGAAGGATCAGTGATGACAGAGAGACCATTAATTCTTACTGCCACTGTCAAGGCAACTCGTCTATGCTCCAAGCTGTGTATCATTATCTCATAAACTGAAATTAAAGAAAAAAGCATGGATGAAACCAGCATTTAGCAATCCTTCTGCGCAATATATAAATAAATGCATATGTTTACAAGAAACACTGTAAAGAGCTCAAAATCTTTTGTGCTAATCTATAACTGGTAGACCAATTTGTTTCATAAATTTCAGTAGATAGTCTCTTAGAGATGTGAAATATGTGTCAGTCTGAAAAGAAAACTACAGTTGGCCATCCTAAAACTTGTTTGGCTCAAAATTTATTATAAAATGCTCTAGAAAAAAAGGAGATTGCTTTAACAGAAATTGTGTGTGTGCCAAGAACGGCTCAGGCTCTTGGCTTGATTCTTGTGGCCCCAACTCAGCAAAACTCTTAAACATGTGCTTAACTTTCAGTGGCTATGTCTATACTAGAAAAGTTAAGTCAACTTTATTAAGTTGACTTAATAAGGTTAACTTTTAGTCGACTTAAAGTCGGCCATATTAAGTCCACTTAACAAAAGTCGACAACTTTTCTAGTGTCGACATAGTCCCTTTTCAACCTTAAGTCGATTTAACACTTTAAATCGACTTAATGAGGTCAACTTTAGGTGCTAATCCCCGTCCACACTGGCGTAAGTCAACCTAATGAGGTCGACTTAAGCGTTAAGTCAACCTAAAACGAGGTGTTATTAAGTCTACTTAACTTTTCCTTAAGTCGACTTAAGGAAAGCCCAGTGTGGACACGGAGTAGTTTAGGTTGACTTAAGCCTCCTTAAGTCAACCTAACTTGTAAGTGTAGACGCACCCAGTGAGACTTAAGCATATGTTTAAATTTAAGTATATGCACAAGTGCTTTGTTGAATGAGGATGGACTCAGACATGCTTTCAGTCAATTTGAAAGGTAAGTGCTTTCTGGAATCAGGAGCTCCTAACTGTATACTTATAAAATTATTACACTGTGGTGATATATACTGGACTAAGATATGTTGGGGGACCCCAAATGATTTTACATTAATAATGTATATTTGATAGATGTCTTTGGTTAAGAGTACTTACTGTGCTTTGAACTTTTCTGTCTATCCCTGATAACTGTTATTTTCCTAATAAGATACAATGTGCTCTAATTGACTGTTGAACTTCACACGCAGAGCTATCTCCTGAAGAAAGGGCCCAGAATGTCACCAAACTCCTCCAAAGGCAGGCAGATGAGGTGAAAACTGAATGGGATAAACTGAACCTGCATTCTGCTGATTGGCAAAAGAAGATAGATGAGGCACTTGAAAGACTGCAAGAGCTTCAGGAGGCAATGGATGAACTGGACCTGAAGCTGCGCCAAGCTGAAGTGACCAAGGGATCCTGGCAGCCAGTGGGGGATCTGCTAATTGACTCTCTACAGGATCACCTAGAAAAAGTCAAGGTATCATTGGGCTTCTACTCTTCAACATTTGTGGGAGGAAAATGTTATTGATCTCATTATGATTGTTACTGTCCCTGCATGATTGTCCTCCTGAATTGAGAAACAATTTTTAAAATGAAGAAGGGTTGGCAGCTTTTAAAGAATTATGACATTTAAAGAATGATATAATTTCCAAGTAAAACCAGTGTTAAAAAGGAGTTAAAGTAAATTGGATTTATCAGTAATTCACTAATATATAATTATCCAATACCGTTAAACCAGGGAATTAGGATTAAGATTCAATTTAAAAGAAATCTATACATGTTAAGGTGTGGAAATGCATAGCTAGGCACCTAAACAAGCTTAATTCTGCCCTGTGTTGTAGTCATGCAATAATACAATTCAGATTGGTGTATGATTGTGTTCATAACACCTTAAATTGATATTTAAAAAACATTTTTTCCTGTGATGTCATGACAGGAATGGTATTCCCTCACCCACCCTTGTTAATGAGTAGATCTGATGAGTTAGGGTTTTTGTTGTGTTTTGTTTTAAATGAAATACTTGGCAATAATGGTTAACTTGCAGAATTCTCTCCAATAGAACATTATTTGTCAAACTTGTTGAAGAGAAAGCTTTATTATGAAAAATAACAGCAAAAAAGGGGTTCATTAGTTTAAAAAAAAAGGGAAAGAAAAAGAAAAATCAGTAAATGTAGCCTGTGTAAAAGATTTCCATGAGGGTCAAGTATAAATATAAGAAATGTTAACAGTCTTCAGTATTCTGTCATTAAGAACATGGAGGACAAATGAAAGGTCTTACATCTATTTTGTGTCTCAGTGAATATTTAATTATTTATATAAAGTGAAACATCTCCAACAGCAGAGGCTGAATCTCTAACTCAGTGATTCGGATACTCACCTGGAAGGTGGCAATTCCAGCATCAAGTCCTTGCAACACATGAAGTAGAGCAAGGACTTGAACCTGATCTAAAGGGATAGCTGTTTTAGTCTAGTTGAGCAAAACAGAAAAGACTAAAAACAAAAAGCGAATTTGTGAGTCTTTACAAGTGCCACAAGACTCCTTTTTTTGTTTTGACTTGAACCTGAGTCATCCACATCTCAAGTTAGCGCCCTACCAACTGTGGTGAGTCTCTCTGGTTTTCCATCCTTGACCAGATAAACCTTCAAAATGAAAATGTAACTAGAACTAATAAGAATGAGTTGACATTTGCTAACAAGAAGTTTTTTTCAAAAAATTCCTTACCAGATCTACTTGACACACTATATTTGCCCTAATTATAACATTCTTTTATTCCTTTATAACTTTAGCTAAACTGCAAATGGAAAAACTGTGTGTGTGTACAGATGGAATTTCAAATCCTTAGTAAGTGATAATATTTCAAACCCTATGTGACGATTATAGCATGTGGAAGAAATACAGTACTCCAGGCAGTGCATTTCTAAGCAATGATGATAATACAATTTGGGTGATGTTACAAGGCACTAGGCCAAGGGCTGAATAATGTTAACTACCTGAGAAATGCAGTAATTGCCTCAAAATGCACTGCCTAGAGTGTTGTTATTGCTCTAAGAAAATCGAGTTTCTACATAAATAATAAAAATAGATGGATTTGGGCAATGTAGTCATCTCTGCAACATAAATAACCTGTAAGAAATCTCCAGTCATGTCTGCAGTTTAAAAGGCATCTTCATAAATTACTGAATGAATGATTGTTTACAGTTGTGTTGTAGCTGTTTGCAGTTTTGTACCAAGATGTTAGAACAACAGAGTGGTGAGTTAATATCTTTCATTGGACCAACTTCTGTTTTTAGCATATTAAGTTATATAACTTAATATGCTAAAAACAG
>ML685798.1:11677411-11747125 GCA_007922175.1 Pelusios castaneus | reverse complement strand
ATATTCGGGGGGGGGGGGGAAATAGATTTTTAAGAAGAAATAAGTCAAGAAAAGCAGTTCTAAATACAAAATGTTCTAGCTTTTGGGATTTTGTTCAAGATTTTTTAAAGATTTCATTTCAATGTAAACATGCACAATGAACATCAAAACTAGATCAAAGGCCAGCCCTGATCCTGCTAACACATCTTTAAGATGAGTAGCTCCATTGACTTGAAGTGTATACGTGCATAATTGTTGGCCGGATGAAGGCCTTAGTTTGTTGAGTTTTTTTATGTACAGGATCCATTTTATCAGGGGAGAATAGCACAGGAAGGAGGGAGGCTTTAAAAAAAAAAAAAGACCATCTTTATATTGGGCAAAATAAATTAGTTTGGTCTTTTCAATCTGAACAAGTTTGAATATAAGATAAACTGGAATGGTTTGTTTTGCCAAAATCAGCCAGATTTTAACTCTGTTTGTTTTTAATTTGCAAAAACTAAACCCAAACCAGGGCAGTTTATCTCTGGTATCCATTTAATCAGTTATCGTAGGTACTGAGGGGAAGTTAAGAGGTTCAAGCTGATCTGTATATATAGGGAGGAGAGAATGAATCGACAATAGAAGGCTCTTCATGGGACAGAATGTGTTCTTTTTTTCCTAAAATACTGGACAGTTATGTAAGTACCTTTTCAGGAACAATAAATCCATTTTTAAGTATTAAAAAAAACAAAAAAAAACAACCTAACTTTCATAGGAAAACAGTTAATAGCCCAGCATCTGACGTTCAAATGACTCAATAAGGAAAAAGAAACTACCTAAATCAGAAAAATAAAAAATGTTTTAAAAAAAAAGTATATTCACAGATCTGAGTAAGAAAATTCAGGGTACAGATCAACAAATATAGAATTCTACTTTGGATTATGCCATGGGTAAAAGTTTCATCCAGTCCTTATATGAGTATGTCGTCTTTGCCAAATTAATCTAGCCTAATCTGGGTATGAATTTGAAAGCCCTACCTGAGTTCCGGTGGCATCACTTTGGCTGCATTGACCCATGTGAGGCATGAAGGTCATGTCTGCACAACAAACTTTTGCTGATAAAACTTCCATCAGTATAAAACCATGGCCATTAGTATATTGCTTGTGCAAATGTATGCTTGACTTCTTGCACCAGCATGTGCATACTCATCAGGAGTGCTTGTTCTGATGCAGAGTGCAGTGTAACATGAATGTATCCCTCTCTAGCACACACAAGTGCATTGTACCGTTGGCTTAGGATGAGAAGCAGTGGCTGCAGAGCTTCTGGATGCAGAAGCCCACATCCCTAGATCTGTGTGCTAAGTTCACACCAGCCCTCCTGCTCAGGGATACCAAAATGAGAGCTGAACTTTCAGTGGAGAACTGAGTGGCGATTGCACTGTAGAAACTTTTAATGTTAATTGCTACCAGTCATTGGGAAATCATTTTGGATTTGAAAGAGTGACTGTGTGTCATGCCTGCCTGCGGGGTCATCAGTTATCCCCTGCTACATAGGACTGTGACTCTTGGCAAAAGTGCAGGACATAGTGGATTAATTGGCAGCAATAGGATTCCCAAATTCTAGGGTGGTTCTCTGTCTCTCTAGTTGAAGCTGTTTAACTTTCTATTAAAAAAACTTGAATAATCATTGGGCCACAGAGAGAGTGTTTGACAATGGGACTATAGCCTGGTGAGGAGGGCAACCTTCCAGTACTCTCTCCAGTGATGATTTAGTTATTTATACAAAGTGAAACAGCTTCAACAGGAAGGACTGAGAGAGATCCACCCAGAATACCCTGTAGCTTACTGGTCAGGGCACTCAAGTAGGGGTGAAGGTGAGACCTGGGTTCACATACCTATTGATGAGCAGGAAATTGAACTTGGCTCTCCTACATTCCAGGAGAGTATCCCAGCCAGTGTGCTAAACATTGTAAGTAGTGACATTAGCACGGCCACCACCCCTTCCTCCATGAAGCTGGCCCTTAATTTCCTTACTCAAACTCAACATCTTACTCAACCCAAAATGAAAATTTTCCAATGTTTTTGCCTAATTAAAAAAAAATGTTGAATTCTATTTGACTTTTTTTTTTTATTTTGGATTCTTCATAATCCTGAGCAAACCAAAAAATCAGTTTTGCACAGCTCTGATCAGGAGGACTGTGGTATACCCTGGCAGTGGTTCATCATATGGGAGAGAACCTCTTAGTCTGTCTACTTCTGACTAAGAATCCCAAATGATATTTGGCTAAGTGGACACCTTGATAGCATTCCTTTTCAAACCTCCACCAGAACAGCACCCACTGTGGATTTCCAAAGCTCAGGTGGTTCCCAACTTTGTAAGTCTCTGGGGAAGCTGGCTTCCCATAATGATTATCATTTTCTTTTACATGGTAATGGGAGCTGTCATTCTCATGGTGAGGTTTTGGGGTTGGCTTCCAAGAGAAAGACCTCCTTCCTCAGTCTCAGGTTAATGCAGCCACTGCTCTTCATCCCAGGTGTGGCGAACAAGCGATAGTAGTCATAGTGTAGACACAAAAACATCTCCATATGCTGAACATCAACGGAAAATACAGCATACTGCTGATGCTGAACATTAATAAACTACTCAATTTGCTCTCCACCTTTTCACACATACTCCATTGTCTCTCTTGTGACTGCTTTTCCAAGCTCTTCCAGAAGCCTTTTATTGGGGGGGGGGGGGGGGAAGCAGCAGCAACAGCTGAGCAGTAACTTCAGTCTTCATTTACAGCAAAGATCTAGGAAATGGTGCCAGATCTAGGGAATGTATGGGATTCCCCGCAGGAAATTATTTGTTTGAGATATTCTCCCATAATCCCCATGGGCTCCCAGAAAACCTTTTGAAAACTGAAAGTCATTGTTCCAGGGAGCTGCACCAGGATTTGTGGGATAGGTATCCAGAGGGCAGGGCAATTGAGGTGGTGTTTACTGCATTAGTTTGGATGTTACACCCAAAACAACAGGCTAGTGTGGATTGGCTGCACTATTGATACTTAACACCCATGTTATGCCTTCAGGTCAATTACCAGCAATTCAGTTGTCTGGTGTAGGCAAATTAACAGCATAGTCTTAAAAATCCCTGTGGAGAGAGATCTCTTCTGGAAATTTTCAGGCCATGATAAGAGAAATGAGGGCAAGAAGAAGAGAATGATGCCAAAGGCTACTTCATTTCAAAATGAAAGTATCTGTCCAGTGTTGTCATCTCAGGACTGCCCACCCAGCTGAAGGCTAGGTGGTTTAGTTCTGTTTTCACCTAACTCCGTTCTGTAGGAGTGCTTTCTTCTCCTCTATCACTGTGTAAAGCGGGCTCACTGTGGTGATTGCTAACTGTGAAACAATTAGTCAGATAGATTCTGTGGTTCCCTATTGTGAACTTATCTTGAAAACTATCAAGGCATCTTAAACTAATCTTAGCTGCTGCAATTTCATTTTTAAACATTTGACTTATGTAACTTTACAGCAGGAAACTTGCACAGTGGATACATAATATAGGGTTTAAGATTCTTACTGTAAAAACACTCCTTGGAGACTTTAAGATTTACTCTTGTCTCTGCTATTTGTACAACTTGTGTTAAACTAAATTTCAAGCAGGCATTAGGAGAAACCAAATGAACTAAAATAGTGCTGTAATATTAGTCTCCAATCAAAGAAGAAGCACTAAGTCATCCATATGCTTGTATTCACCATCTTCCATCCTTTGGCACCCACATAGTTTGTTTTCTGAAATGAACTGTACACTCTTTTCCTGTAAAAAATGATGAAAGCTGTGATTATGAAAAGAACTAGGAAATGGTGCCAGATCTAGGGAATGTATGGAATTCCATGGGAGTTTGAGAGTTTCTCCCATAATCCCAGTAGGCTCCCAGAAAGTATGTCTTCTGAACTCTGCAGCCAAGCCTGCCTTACACATTGCTTATCCCAGTCTTTCTTACACTTGGACTGACAATTGTAGTTAACTTCTGAGGAATGTTCACTAGAGATTGTCTTCCTTTTTATTTGAGAACTGAGCAGAATTTACACTCAGATATCCACAGTTGAGAAATGGATTGAACTGCTTATCAACTACTCCAGAATGATTTGCTCTTTCCATTTGATTGCTTCATCCCTTGGCCATCCCTGCTGTAAATGGAGTAGAAGCAAAACCTTTCTGAAACGAATGTGTTAAATTTTAGCTGTGCTATTTTTATTATCAGAGAAAGAAAACAAATATATTTTGATAAATAAAAAGTCACAGTGTTTACCACAGTGAGCTTAAAATGTCACATGATTGCATGCAATTTAGTAGGTTTTTTTTTAAAAATGTACTCACAGGCTATGAGAACTAACCTGAGTCTGTTTGGAGCTAAGAGAAGTTGGAAGAGAATACACTACTCATAAAAGTCTGTTATATTTGACAGTCAGTCATTCTGATACAGCAGCTGCTAAGAGGCAGCTGTGCTGCAAAGAGGTACATCCTTACTATCAAAAGCAAAGATGGGATGGTTTAGTAAAGTGGTCACCTTATGGTTTGTTTCTGCAGTGGTTTTTGCTACAGTGTGGTTTCTGAGAGTAAAACCACTTCTGGGAACTCTGGGTCATACTCCGGATTTTATAGTGTAGAGGTGTGGGAGGTATTAACATTCGGCCAATAACAAGTTACAGTTTCTCAAAGCACCATTGACACACCCTCAGGTTCTGAGATAACTTTGGTTTTCCATGGTAGTATCCATAGTTCTTGGACGTTATCGAAATTCCTCTTGTTATTCCAGAGTGACATTCTCTCCTTTGGGGGGAGTTTCTAGGTCTATGACATAAAATTACTTTGGGATTTATGTATATATTTATTTATTTTTGGTGGCAGCATAAAAGGTTGGTGAGTTTTATTAGTAGAATTTGGAGATAAAATTTTTAGTAAATTGCTAAGCTTTTTGATATGCAAGCCAGGGAACAAACTCTGTAGAGCTTGTCTACACTTGACGTGCCATCGTACTTGAGCGTAGACGCTCCCTACAGCAACAGGTCTCAGTAGTTTTAGAGGTAATGCTGGTGTTCTGGAATATATTTTTCACAGTTTGCAAGCATTGTTCCTCAGTCAACCATCTCACTTTAGATATTGTTCCTGCTATTATTCCTAGATTTTAAAATCAGAAACATGAAACGTATAGGTAGAATATGAAATCAGCAGAAATCATTATTTGATTAGCAATTACAAAGAGCAATAATGAGCTATATAGCATATCACAATGTAGTCATATTAAAATAATGATAATCATGAAATCCTTATTTAAAAGTTATTGTACAGTTAAGCAACAAATTTACATTGCCTGCAATTCAAAAGATCACATTTCAATTATGTTATTCCATTTTAGACTATTAGTGAAGTAATAGCCTTTCCTAATTCAAATAGAATACTAGTTTACTATTTCATTCCAATAGTACTTTTGGATTCTCCAGAAGCAGCTTACAATAATTGTTTCAGACATCTGCTTAGCATTCTTTGAAGTGCATATAAATTCTTTTTCAGTTTCATTTGAACTTCAGCTGCCTGCACCAAAGTCTATAATCAATCTGAATTAAGTTGTCCTACTTCCCCTAATACATCTCTTATTAAGTTCTGCACTGGCCTCTTGGTGAGTCTTAAAAAGTAATTCATATCAAATTGCCGTTTTCTGCTAATTCGTTTGTCAGCTTTCCAAAACCCAACTAAAAATAATTGGTAAGACAATTAGTGATGCTCTTCATAAGAACTTTTCAGGAATGGAATATATTTGATCTTGGTCAGACTTCTCTAAGTAGCAAATATTTAGAAAAGGAAATGAAATAATGGCGTGTTATAGGGGTTTATTTTTAAATATTAATATGCGTTATGATCTGTTCAAAAAATCAGAAGAGATTTTTCAGTTATGTTCTTCAGCTGATGCTTTATCAGCAATAAAATTATAATCTAAAATACAGTGTCACGAAATAGAAAACGCATGAACTTTGTTTAAAGATAGAAGTCTCATTAGTATATCTAAACTCCATTGGAACAATTTGAGACTCTGAAGATGTCCTTATTTATTACTGAAGTTATAACTTTAGTTATGTCTCTTTGTGTATTTGGAGCTTTGGAGTGTTTACTGTGATTGAGTCTGATAAAAGCAATAGCTGAAATATGATGGATTTGTTGTTGAATTAAGCTGTGTATATACTGTGTATCCTAACACATCCAAGAATATTCAGCTAATCAGATCACTTAATTAGCTGAACAGCCTGACACCCCATCGCTATAAAGAGATGTCATTTTGCACAATAAAATGTTCAATAGACTGCTCTGTTGTCACTGTTCGAGGCAGGTGGGATTTTCTTTATTTTTTTTTTAATATAAAATTGATTTAAAACCCTTGGGGTGCTTCATAATACATTCATACCTGCTTATGATGACATCACTTTAGTATCTTTAAAGTTATCAGATTGGGTGAGATTAAAGCTACTCAGTTTTGCCTTACGCTCATTTGGTCTCATCCAAAGAGCCCATGAAATAAATTCATTTCTCAAATGAAAAGAAATATCATTAGCAGAGCAGTTATTTAATATATAATAATCACACACTTGTGACTGTTGTAAATTTCATCTTAGACATCTGAACTGCCCTAGGCTGTTGTTACATAAATAATCACGACTGGAGCTGCACTGTAACTAAGCCAATGTTATATCTATCATGTAAATTATTTTTGTTTTAATTTTATTGTAACATCAAAGCACCACATTTCTCATCTGTATGCACTAGGTGTGCCGTTAATATGAATGGTTTATGGAAGCTAAATTTTTAATGGGTTTTGACCATATTATGTCATCCATTTAAAGTGGAAACCTTCATAAATTTCCATTAAAAAAAAATCAGTGGCATAGTATAGCCTTGGGGTTCCCTTATCTTCCTTGGAATAAAAGACTGGGCAGGAAGGGAAATTAAACAGATCTGATCAGACCAGTCTGTAAAATTAAAAATTCATTAATTTATAAAAGTTGCTAGGCTGCAAGCATTATTTTTGCATACGAATGTTAATATTATTCCTTAACAAATGATAACCAAGAATGAACTTTCTTTAATTTTTTTCTGCATAGAGAATCGCCAAAGAGTCTGTTGCTCTATAGGTCTTCTGTTGCAATCATCATCAGTATTAGAACATTCGATTTTTTAAAATAGACAACCCAGGAAGCAGTTGCATTTCTCACATTTATAAATTCGCCATTGACTGCATTACTGGCTTCATTTTGATGCGAGCACAGGAGGTGGATGAAGGTTCTTAGTAGGTGGTACTGAGACATACAAGTTAAACTGTAGCTTAGCTCAGAGAAAAAAATAGAATAAGCTGCTTGATATTAAAGAAATCGTATTTACAGGTGATTCCATGGTAGTAGTTTAAGGTGTTTAAAATAAAATATTTCATATATCTTTATCACTTTTAACATAATTTTTACCCCCTAGTGACATCAATATTTGCCTGTTCAGGTAATGTGAAGTTCACTCCTGTGGAGAGACACCACATAAGGCCTAGTAGATGGTACAAATTCCACTTAGGGAAATATGGAGATTTTTGGCACAAGCATTATTTATATATTTCTTTGGATTTATATTTTAAAAATACAAATGCTCATACAAAATCTCTTAGCATCCTGACAGTTATTAAGCCTACAATAACCAATGAAATATTTCATTTACTTCACTCTTATTCCTAATGACTTTTTATTTACATTTCATTCCCTTCTGTGTAATCACTTTTGGACTTTTCTGGATCAGCAGTTCTAATGTTAAAGAAAAGCCTGGCAAGACAATGAATAAACAAACTCATTTGGAAATAAACAGTTACCTATTAAATATTGAATTATTGTGCATAAAGATGATAATTGACTCAGGAAAGGAACTGTTTGGCTTTCTGTTACCATTCTAGCCAAAATAACTATTTCAAATTAAATTAATTTAATTCATTTGAAGGCCTGAGGCTAAATAATGCTATTAACCACTCCCTTGCTGTAAGCAGCTAGAAAAAGTATAAAACTCAAAAGGAGTTAAAAGAAGAAGAAAAAAAAATGGTAATCAATGAAACACTAAAGCTTTAATAGTTTCAAGCCTGCTTTTATTGAATGTTAGTAGATTGTCAGATGAAATTCAGAGCCAATTTTTTCCTTTCAGTGGGCACATCCCACTGATTTTAAGGGAGGACCACATGTACATCTGAGGGCAGAATTTGGCCCTTAAAAATTTTAGTAATTTCTGATCTAGATTTCTGTTTGCATGCCAAAAGAACCAACTCGTGACATTATAAAGATTGTGCATTTCTTCTTCTCTCTCCCATGTTCATCACTGAAGCCAGAACCAGAACAATTTAGAGATGCTTTGTTTTTTGTTTTGTTTTTTGTTTATCTGAATTAACCATGGAATTCGAGCTTTTAGCAGTAAATGTTAAACATTGGTATTAAAGTGTCTAAGAATAACACCTGTACACTGGGGGGCTGTGACCTTTAATGTGGCTTCTGCTGTTCATGTAAATGTTCTGTAGAATTCAGATGTTTGGCACATGAGTACAGGCCATATAGATATTTCTATGATGATCATATATAAACATTCACGGGCACCAGTGGTTAATTGACATTAAATGTGTCACACTATTGAATCTTTTAAAATGTCTGTTTATTCCCTAACATCCTAGAAGAGTAAATATTCACTCCTGAAAAATATATATTGAGGAAACATGATGGATTATATTAGGAGTATTTTTATTTTAATATTGAACTATTTTATTGGCCACAGAGAGGGAGAGGGAGAGAGAGGGAATATAATGACACAGTAATTATTACAGAGATTCCGCGTTACAGTCATCTAGATGGAGGGGAAATGCAGTTAGAATATGTGCAGGTGCAAACACTTTGGAAACTGAGTTAGTTAGAGCAATGTAAAAATTTGCGATATTTTGATTAAACACAGTCACCTAAGTGTGATGCTGGTGTGACTGCTGCTGAGACATTTTGAATTATATTAAAAGCACATAGCAAATGTGAAAAAATAACCATAAAAGAGAGGAATAATGCTTTCTGTTTTCTGTGGTGAGGCAAGAAAACAGCTTGCCAATACATTCTTTTAATGAATGCTTTTTTACAACTGACTCCTATTCTTGTAATTATTATGGACTCTGAGGGACCATTTAGGTGTTGTACCTATCAAGTATGCAGATTCCATAATGGTGATTTTACTACTTCATAGACAAGTCAATGAGCGAAATAAAATCAATTTATCAAGCTCATATATTGGCACACAGTAATTAGTTAGGGACCGCATGAAGAAAGGAGTGGAATGAACATTGGTTGTTTGGGATGGTTAAGCCAATGACACATTTTGCTATATCTTCTCTCATTTAAACATATATGTCTTTATAGATTAATAGAGCTTGTTTACATATATAGTTTCAGATGAATCATTAATGTAATCCATTATTATTATATCACTGCTTAGAATTACTTTTATAGTGTTTCACATATTCAAAACACTGTAGTTGAGAACTCTTACAGGTTGAAGTGTTTGCGTTATTACCCCCATTTTACAAATAAGGAAACTGAGTAAAAAAGATGAATTCTTCCAGCTGGCACTGCCATTCACATTATTTTTTTTATTTATATTTGCTCCAGGATTTGATTTCTTCTGGTTGAGTTTGATTATATGAGATCCTCAGAGCCCACAGCTCTTTGTTTTCAATAGGATTTACAATTGTTCAGTTCCTCTTGGAATCAAAACCTATTATCCGTATAACAAGTTATGCTATAGAGTATAGAAGCAGCAGGGCAAGCTTTACCACCCTTCCCTGCCAGTGTGTTGCAATACTAATCTGGTATAAGAAGATAGTTGAAGCTTCATACATAATAAAACTCACGGGGCTAATGAGTCACTAAACGTGTAAACAGGAAACAGAGGTGTTATCTCTATGTACCATTAAAAGACCATTGCTGCAACAGTGTCTCCAATTCTGATGGTGAAAAACTAGAGAGGAATTAGGGACAAGATGCAATTATAGTATAGGGACTGGGAGAAGTAACACACAAAGAGATACTTGGAGTCCTCGATACGTTTACTTTATTGAAGAGAAATTTAAGAGGTGACAAGATCAAAATCTGTAAGTATGTGCACAGAGGCTATGTCTACACTTAAAAAGTTAAGACGACTTTAGGAAGTTGCCTTTATTAAGTCGACTTTAAGTCGACCTTATCAAGTCAACATAGAGTTTACACTACACTCCTAAATCGACTTAAGGCAGAATTTATCAAGTTGATATAGTCTACACTAGACTCTTAAGTCGACTTGGGGAGAGGGGGGAGTTGGAGGGATGCATCATGGGAAGTGTGGCAGTGTGGCAGCAGAGAAGGTCTCCCCTCCCCAGCCATGCCTTCAAAACAGGAAGTGAGCTCAGCTCCTTCCCATTGTGCCTGGAAACTCGGAGCCTGAGTAGGTCGTGGATCTGCCTCTTCTCCTGTGCTTTGTCAGCCAGCTGAGTGACACCTGCCAGCTAGTGGTAAGGCTTCTTCAGCTGTGGAGCAGGCCTGTCCGGCGACATGCCAGCACAGAGGAAGACGACAACCTGCCCCACACCCAGCTGCCCCAGCAACCTGCCATGGGCACTGCACTGCGCTCCATGCCTCGTCGCCTCCGGGCACAGGAGGCCCGCAGCGACTGGTGGAAGCAGATCATCCTTACCACCTGGGATAACGACCTCTGGCTGCAGAGCTTTAGGATGAGCAAGCGGACCAGCCAGGGCCTGGGAGATGGAGGCATACACCTCTCAATTGCAATGGCTGCCTCGCAATTGAGAGCTGACTGCCTCATCCCCCCCAAATGACCAGCAGGTCGAGGATTTCCTGGTGACCCCAGGATGGGGCCCACCTGCAGCACTGGCTCTGCTCTGTCCTGCTCCCAAGCAGCAGGTCTGGGCAGCCCTGGGGATCAGGGTGGTCAGGGTGAGTCCTGCCCTATGGTTGGCCAGGGCAGGCTCTTCCTGTGCCAGGAACTCTGGGAGGGAGGTCAGGGAGGAAGGTCTGGAGGCCATGGAGCTCGACTTAGGGCTACTCTGTGTCTACACTGGCTTAGGTCAACTTAATGAGGTCGACTTAACCGTTAGGTCGACCTAAAAGGAGGTGTTGTTAGGTCGACTTAACTTTTCCTTAAGTCGGCTTAAGGAACTGCTTAGGTCGACTTCAGGAAAGCCCAGTGTGGACGCGGAGTAGTTTGAGTCGCCTTAGGCCTCCTTAGGTCGACTTCATTTGTAAGTGTAGACACACCCAGAGAGAAGATATACTAAAGAGTTCTTTAATCTAATGGACAAAGGCATAAAAAGGGCAAATGGCTAAAAGTAGAAGATTAAAAAAAGGTTCAAACTGGTATAAGGTGCATGCTTTTTACAATTAATCAGCCATTTGAAACAGAAAACCATTACATGAAGTCTTTCTTTTTAAATATATGCTTAATGTCACCCATAAGTTATTGGAAAACACAGGGTGAAATTCTATGACCTATGTTCTATGGGAAATCAGTCCAGAAAATCATAATGATCCCGTCTGGCCTCAAGATATGAAAATTCTTGGCCTCTTTCCAAAGGCTATCAATTATGAGGGTAAATAGTGTGAAACCTGTATGCGTTGAAGTGAAGCAGAGTACTGATATATATTGAATAAGTATTAAACTTGATCTTTTGTGTTGGAAGGGGCATAAAATATTTCTTTAAAGGCTCCTGATCCCTGCCCGTTTTTCATTAAAAATTGTTGTCTTAATTGCCTTGCAGTTAGTTGAATGTCAAAATGTGTGTTTATGTCTCAATGGAATCTGAACTCTCTTTTCTCTAGCCATGAAAAGAATTCAGAGTTTTCCTTCTGCCAATCAGAATACAATGTCTGCTTGCTGATTTCTGGGGGCTTGAGATGTTTTGCAATATCATGATACAGCTGTTATACCCTTGCTATTTTAAATCACTGTGAAATACTACATGTAGTTAGAATGCCTTTAGAACTCTGTACTATTGCATTACAACACATCAGGAATTTACTTTGTAGTAGCTATTTTCTCAGGGTAATAAGAACTCCTGTGAGGTTTTTATTTTCTGAAAGTGCTTATGGAAAGAAAAATAAATTACTTGTTATTTTATGTTTGCTTATATTAAATATCCATTGTTATATGTTTAGTGCATGTACCAACCATACCAACTAATTGTTGACAAGAAGCCATTTTTATTAATACAATTAAACAGATAGGTTTGACTTAGGCTTTGAGCTTGATCCTTCTCTCATTCAAGTCAAAGGAAACTCCCTAATCATTTTAATGAAATCAAACCCTTATTTAGGAAAAGTTGTCTTTGGAATGATTCTGATATTTGTTGTGTGCATGGCATAACCTTATGTAAACTTTCTAGCTAAATTTTCAGATTGCTGGTAAATTACTTGAAATTCCTATTCCCTTCATCTTTTCCTTATTTGGCTGATTTCTTAATCAAACAAACATCAGTGGCATTTTGATTTATCCGGATGAATCAGTGAGAAGTGTGTTACTAGCATTTGAACAGCTCTAACCTTGACCATTTTGTGGCTGTAGTTGTCATAACAGGATGAGATATGAGCTGGATCTGGTTGGGGGCTTTTTTCTGCATGGATGTACCCAAATACGTTATAATAATTACTTGGCAGTAGCACAGACCCTATGCATTTGGTGAGACGGCGGAATGCAGAATTGCATATCAAGTCTTGATCAAAAATACCAAGAGATTTATAGCAGGTAGGGTGCTCTTAAAGTGAGATGTATTTCAAGCTATACAGTCCTATTAATGTGCTTCTTATAACATCTGTCATTATAGCCAGCAAAATTTATTTTTTCTTCTAAATTTCACATCACTCCAAATCTTGCCTTTTCTTCTTCTTTGGAGAATGAGAGAAGCTAAAAATGAATAAAAGGAACTAACATACTCATTTCATTTATATAGTTGAGCACTATACATTACAGAAACACACAGAGTTAGGTAAATATTTAGAGTTATTTTTTTCAAATCTTTAGAAAGAAAAGAGCATTGGAAAAAACTTTAAAATATTTCAGTAACTACAGAAATCTGAAATGCATTTTGCCATCTTCTCAGCTATTTTCCATCTGAACTATTTTTATCCCAGCTCACAGAAGGGGATTTATATTCATCTCTGTGCACTACTTCTTTACCATTTCTGAGTTTATAACAGTATATAGGACGGAAAATTAAATCAGCTAAAATCCATTTTGTTTCAACAGTACCTGTCCCCAGTAGCACTACAATCAAATAAATATACTGTGCCCAGTTTAAAAGGAAGCTAAGAGTAGCATATTGCACAGGAAGCTGACAGTTCCAGGTTTTTCAACAACTCAAGATATTCTGAGACTTGAATTATTAGATACTAAATCTATCAGAAACAACAGACTCGGTTTTAATGAAAAATGGAGAGCTGTAAAACTTTGTCACAGATTGAACACACCGTCGTGCACTTCATTCCCCATATTCCACTTTCAAATGTTGTTATGAGCTGGTTAAATCCCATTGAGATTGATGGGTGAGAACTCAGTTTTCCATTAATGTTATCATATGCATAAACCCTCACCTAAGATAAAAGGGTTGTGTGAGCATGTCTAGGAGCTTTTAGCTGAATATAGTTCGGGGTAGGAGGTGGAGGGAGGAGAGAGAGATAGAAACTAAGAAAAGGGAGGGGTGGGAAGTCAAGCAGAAACCTGAAAGCACAGTGTGACCCAGGAAAAGGGAAGAGAGAGAGCTTTTGTGTCTCTGTTGCCTAAACAGATTGGGGACAGTAAAATAAGATATTGCTGCTTTTGTTCTTGGTTCCTTCTGTGTTCAGAAACATAAGACTGTACATTCCTTATAAGTAATCAAGATTGCATCAAAGAAAATACCAGATTGTCACCACTTTCTGTTTTCAAGTGGAACATCCCAACTGCCATAAACTTTGACTAGCCACTCAGGTTGAAAAGGGACAACACTGAGAGATATGGTTATGCCAATCTTAACCCCAGGTGCAGACATCATTAAATCAGTAGAAGAATTCTTTCATTCACCTAACTATTTCCTCTCAGGGAGTGGACTAACCACAGCTCATGGAGAATTCCTCTTATCACTGTCCATACTCAGTGAGTGTCCATACTGAAACATTAGAGTGGTGTAGCTTTAAGTATAGACATAGACTTTTAGTTCTTTGTGTTGCTGGCATAAGACCCCTGTCCACTTCTTCCTCTTTCAAGGAGGATGGGGATGGGGGCTGGTAAAGGGAGCTGTCTGACAGATTTCCTCTTCACAAGGAGAAATCTTTAGTTAGTATAAGCCACTTTGCACTTAAACCAGAGAATCTGGCCCTATTTCTTAAAGTGCTCTCCTGAAATCTTATTCACAGGAATAAGCCTTGCAAGCAGTCCCAAGGCAATATGTATGAGTCTTTCCAATTCATGTGAGTAACAACACTTTGCTCTTGTATAGAAATTGCAGAATCAGGCCCTGAATTATTGCTATAAAAGAAATCAAATGATCTTATGAAGGTTAACAGTGTGTTCACCCATGTATGGTTAAGGTGGAAGTGTAAATAACCTTACTCATCAAGATATAATTATGTAACATGCATTATGAAAGTGTAATGTGTCTACAAATCCATCAGTAATATAAAACTACATTACTCACCCACAAAAATATGTGATTAATCTCTGAACGTTTCCATAGAGTCAAAGTAGCAACTGCTTGCTAATTTATGATTAACCATTCATCTTTTTCTCTCTTTTTAATTGCCATTTGAATCTCTTATTTTCATTTTCACTACGTATTTTATAGAGGCAGTTCAGAGTTCTGTGACTGAAAAGAGAGACCATTTCAATAGGACTAGGTTGTGCAACTTTTCCTTACATTGCTGAGCACTTATACAAGAAGTCTTCTATACTCGTATGTGTGAGTAAGTGTTCATCTGTAAAGTATGAGTTCTGCAATCTGGTCTGTAGTTATCAAAGGGGCCTAAAGCTGCTGCCTTTTGAATGGTTTATTGCTGAGCATAAATCATTTAAAATCATAGCACAATATTTAGCTCAGCTCTACATGAATGTTTAAAGACCCGTGTGTAAAGCTCAGTTAGGAGCTGTCTAAATGCTTAATACCATTGCTAGAAAGCTAGAGAAGGTTAATAGTGCTGTGCAAGTGTTTCTTGTATATTTAAGGGTTTGGTTCGGTTTTGAGTGAGTTAATTGGGAAGAGAGTAGGGTTGTTTGGGTTCCGTTGAGTTATAGAAATAAGCTCCCCTGGAAGAAAGAGTTTCTCCAAACATTTGTATAACCTGTTGATATAAATAAGAACCTTTGCTTTGTGATTTATTCTCTAGTGTTTTTGGGATCCAATTACATATTTTTAAAGACAAACCATAATATAGTAGCTGGAACAGTTGGTGCAGTATAAAAATGGAGGCAAAACACGATTAAGCCACAATGTCTTTAGATTCAGATATTTTTCAATGTTTAAAGGATTAAAAGATTTGGCAATTTCTCTCAACCATAGCCAGATCCAGAGACAGACAGCGGCATTTTCCAGATTTGGTGGGGGAAATCTGAAGTAAATTAAGTGTAGTCGTCGT
This sequence comes from Pelusios castaneus, assembly GCA_007922175.1. Taxonomy (NCBI): domain Eukaryota; kingdom Metazoa; phylum Chordata; order Testudines; family Pelomedusidae; genus Pelusios; species Pelusios castaneus. Next base: position 11,731,484 of record ML685798.1, on the reverse strand, counting down.
CTTTGTGTCTTAATGCACAATCTCCAATATGAGGCTGGGGAGTGAGGAGCAGTTATTGTTGCATATCTATCTACATATCTATGTTTTACGTCTCTTCTTAAGCAAGTGGTTGAGAATAGCATCAAATTCTCCATTTTGAACTCAATAGGAGCTTTGTTATTGGCATACAGCAGATATTCAAAAGAAAGGGGACACTGTGGGTATATTCACAATGCAATAAAGAGTCCAGATTAGTTGATTCAGGGTCAAGAGCTAAAAACTGCAGTGTAGACATTCAGTCAGGGTCTGAGAGCTTCCCCACTCTGAGTTTCAGAGTCTGGGCTCCAGCCTGAGCGTAACTATTTACACTGCCACACAGCCCATACCCCATGAGCCCAGGTCAGCCACAGTCTTGACTCAAGTCTTTACTGCAGTACTGCAATGATCTACTTAAATCATGACTGCTGCCATGTGATCTTGCATGGTGCTCCTAAAGCTGTGAATTTAAGCAAAGGCATAATATAAAAATATGCTATGGGCTAAATTAATTCCTGACTTCAATGGAGTTACACTAGAGATAAATTGGATCCTAGATATTTTTCTTTTCCAGGAGCTCGCCAGACAAGTAGACAATAATTATGTATGTCTTCAGCAACTGAATTTTAAAATAATAATGGGAAAACTTAATTTCTTTTAACTAGAAAATCCAAACTTTTCTTCTACAATTGCATTTCTGTTCAGTTATGGATCAGCAATAGTGTACATTTAAATAATGAATAATAATGAGTGATGGTTACAGGTGTGTGAGAGAGCTTAACAAGTGCCTATGACTATTATTTCTTTATGTAAATACATAAAGCATTAGACATGATAGTTCTATGCCAACTGAAGAATTGGATATGTTGGGCCCTATTTTGAGGAAGTACATAAACCTCCCTTTTCAGGGCAGGACTTAAGCACATTATGGGTGTTGTCCTGAATAAGAATGCTTTCCTGAATTGGTGCCTAAAATAAGAGGCAACCAATTTTTAACGTAGCATTGACAATGCATGATGGCAGGAAAAAAAATTATCCTTTATCAAGGGTAATATTTTAATATTGCTGTGTGTGTTAGGAACAAGCATTCCTTGGAGAAGATGCCATAGCTTCCTCTTCAGGGTTTATTTGCAACATAACACATGGGATTTAGCTACACAATTCCATTAACACTGGAGAATCAAAAGTTACAATGGAACTTGTCTGTCTAATTTGAGTTGATTCATGAATGCTGTATTGACTTGTTATCGACTTGGTGCACATGTGGCTGTGAGAAAGAAGAGTTCAGGAATTGAAATAATGAATTGTATGGTTACTATTACTTCCTGCATTTCCAGTCCAGGGTTTCATGATAGAAACTCCCTGAAGCTGGCAAAGTATATAATGAGTCTATTCTTATTGAAATAAGCTCATTTACTATTTATTTTCACTCCCACCCAAGTGACTCATGAATTTCTTTTCAAATTTCAAAAAACTCATTCATGAAACATAGATAAAAATATTCTTTTCATGTAGTCAATAAATGCCAGCTCCCTTTGGTGGACCTGCATCTTTATATTTGATTGCTCACTGGACATTAGTCAATGTTCCAGAGAGGAAAGCAACGTTCTTCCCTATTTCAGGGACCACTAATTAAAATCAAGCAGCACATAGAACATAGTGGTGATAGGGAAAAGAGACAGTTAAAAAAAACGTAGTTTTTCAACAAATTGGTGCTAATTTTAGTGTCCCACCTGCATTCCAAATCACCCATGTTGTACTCAGCCTATTATAATTCTCCCTGTATTTACAGTTGTTACTTACTTTCCTGTTCTACGGTATTGCATAGAAATGTTATGCAGTGTTAAACTGATGTTGTATTTCACCCCCCAAGATGGCTGCCATCGATGATTTCTTTGTACAGTTTGTATATACAGCTTTTGTGGCACTTTTAAAGACTAACAAATGTACATATCGCATGAGCGTTCATGGGTAGATTCCTTCTTCATCAGACACATGAAATGGCCATTTTATGCATCTGATGAAGTGGGATTCTAGCCTCAAAAGCTCATGCGATAAAGAAATTTATTAGTCTTTAAAAGTGTAGCAAGACTCTTTGTCTTTACTATGCAGTGTTATTTACTTTGTAAAGTTCATACACACACATGTGCGATCAATACAGAGCCCTCATGTCACATACAGAATAGTGAAATTGTCTTGTTAATTGTTGCCAGAAGTGCTACCTCTGGCACCTCCTTGTGAGTTTTTAGCTGGTTTCCTACCAGCTACCCTAGAGAGACAACCAAATGCACTGGTTGCATTCTCATATCTAACTCCTTAAACACCGTGTGGTCATTGATAAAGAGCTGTGATTAAAAAAACAGGCTGTGTTGCCTTTGAAAAGTATCATATAGTTTACTGATTTTTGCATGCAACTTAATTTCGAACAGGCATTACTCATATTGGTATTAAGCTATACTAGTCATCCTGTCAGAGAGGTTATACAGAAGCAACTATGGTTTATGGTTTATATTATGACAAGGAAGTCAGCTACTGTATGCTTCCTCTGAATGGCTGAAAGCCCAGAGCTGTGTGTTGGAAATGACTCGCGCATTTTATGGCCAGAAATCTGCAAGGTTTTGGCAGTCTAACTTGCAGATTTTTGGCACCCACACACAACAGCGGCATTTCTCCTGCGCTGACAAAGTATGATGATGCTACAAAACTGACCTTTTAAACTGCAAATATTTTTCATTAAATTCTCTTCTGAATTGTTTTTGGTAGAAGTGAAACTGATGGTTTTTCGTGCTGAACATATAAATTACATTTCATGTTAGATCCTGAAAGGTGCCATAGACTTCAAGTAATTGGTTTCAATATTTGGTTAGGCAACATCACCTGTGTGTCTTTTTCTTTGGGTACATCTATACTCGGATAAAAACTGATGGCACTGAGTGTCAGAGACTGGGTCAGCTGACTGGGGGTAGTGCGAACTCGGACTGCACGGCTAGATACTGTGGCATACATATATGGGCTCTGACTGGAACCCAGGATCTGTGCACCCCTCCCCTCCCATCCCTTGAGACATGCCTGATGACTTCTCAAGGAGTTTTCAAAACAAATCTAACAAAACTATACAGATCGCTTAAAATCTGCTCTTCCGTATCTATAATCTGGAGTATCAGATGCAGTACAAATTGTAGTTGCATAAAACCATTCCTAATGAAAATAACTTGGGGCCTCATTTTCTCATCCTTGCTCACATTGAAGAGTAATTTATATTTTGAATAGTTTCATTGACTTCATTGGGACTATTTGTGGAGCACACTACTGCTCAGCATGTGTCTGTGTAAATCAGAGGGCCCTACAATTTCTTTCTTTTTGTTTTTAAACAAGGAACTTGTTACAATTCTTTAAATCTTTCTGCTATAAAATATATACACTGCCTTTTTTTTTAGTTGAAGGGGAAACAGTAAATGAAAGAAATATGAAGGCATGAGAAAACTAAAGGGAATTGATTATTCAAAATTTAATTGCAATTATATCAACTTCCATCATACTGAAGTTCCTTCTTTATTGGGATGTCTCTTTGAAGTATGACATAGCCGATTAAAAACATTTTAATACCAAACTTAGAGTGAAGACCTCTTTATCAGCATATATGTGTAAATATGATAGTTACAAAAGTAAGCCCGATTATTTTAAAAAAAAACAAAACCCTTAATCTTTTTAAAATAATTCTTTGAAACAAAACACAATTAAAGCTAATTTACTCTCACTTCACAGCTAAAACCTCTCAGGCTTGTTCTATATCTAAAATTTTGGTTGACCTAGCTATCTCTAAGAGATGTGGTTAAGTTGACATAACTCCCACGAGGTCATTGAAATAATTCTTCCATCAACTTAGCTTCTGCCTCTTGATGGGGTGAATTAGCTACAGAGGGGGGAAAAACCTTCTTTTGCTAGTGTCTGTACTATGATGTTACAGTGTCATAGTATCAGTTCTTTGGGTGTGCCACTGCAGAGTGTGTAGCATAGTTCTTAGTTGTGGGGTTTTGTGCTCTAAGAGAGGTAGATAAGTTATCACTAATAATGTCTCTTGCTTACCTTGGTCTTTTAAATAGGTAGCCTTTTAAATAACACAATGCCATAGGGAGGTCAAATATTAATATGGAAACATTTTTCATTTTTTCTCAGCTGCTTACTTTTAAAATTATTTGAATTGTTTATCAGTTTTTTTTGTTTTGAGTTGCTGTATGTGTAGAAAGTTAATAGAAATGTAAATAAAAATACAACGGTAACGTTTTAACTCAGAGAACCGTATTCAAAGATGGGATAAATGCTGGTGTAATCTAGATGTTGGAAAAATCAGCCTAAGTGACCATAAATCAGTATAATTCATATGCAGAGCAATGAAATTTTAGCAGAAGCAGCACTAACAGAAGGGGGAAATGTAAAATAAATTGTGTGCAGAGAAGAAGGGGAGAGGTATGGTTTATATTATGCCATTCTACATTCTCCTGGTGCTGTAGTTGCTTTTGCTGCTACAAATCCATGTCAGCCATTTCAACATTTAAAAAAAACCCCACTTTCTTTACACTTATTTCATCTCATCAACTGATTTCTCTAGATAAATAAGATAGTTTGCAGATGACTCTAAGCTGTGGGGAATGGTAGATACTCTGGAGGGTAGGGATAGGGTACAGAGTGATCTAGACAAATTGGAGAACTGGGCCAAAATAATTCTAATTAGGTTCAACAAGGACAAGTTCAGTTTAGGATGGAAAAATCCCATGCACTGCTACATACTGAGACTTACTGGCTAGGCAGCAGTTCTGCAAAAAAGAACCTGAGGGTTTCAGTGAACAAGAAACTGGATATGAGTGAACAATTTGCCCTTGTTGCCAAAAAAATTAATGATATATCGGGCTACATCAGTAGGAGCATTGCTAGCAAATCAAGTAAGTGAATATTCCCCTTTATTCAGCACTGGTGAGGCCTCATTTGGACTACTGTGTCTAGTTTTGGGGCCCCCATTACAGAAAGGATGAGGACGAGATTGTAGAGAGTCCAGCAGAGGGGCAACAAAAAACAAAAATGTTCAGGGTGCTGGAGCACATGACCTCTGAGAAGAGAATGGGGGAACTAGGCTTGTTTAGTCTGCAGAAAAGAAGAGTTGCAGGGGATTTGATAGTGACCTTCAACTACTTGAAAGATGGTTCCCAGGAGGACAGAGATAGGTTATTCTCAGTGGTGACGGATGACAGAACAAGGAGCAATGGTCTCAAGTTGCAGTAGGGGTGGTCTAGGTTGGCTGCTAGCAAAATCTTTTTCACTGGGATTGTAGTGAATCAATGGAATAAGTTATCTAGGATGGTGATGGAATAATTACTGGTGCAGTTTTGCACATCCAGATGTAAAGAACGGTGTTTAAATATCTGACCTTATCCAATATGCCCAGGCTAGCAAAGCACTGAAACACATTTGCAAGTCAAGTTGGGATTTGAGGATGTGCTTAGGTAGATTACCTAAATTACTGTCTTTAGGTAAGGCCTGATTCGTCTTCCATTAAATAGAATGGCAAAAATTAATAAAAATATTTTAAAATTAAAAATTAAATTTAAAAAATTAAAAAATTAAAAAATTTAATAAATGAATAAAAATAATAAAAATTAATAGTGCAAGATCAGGTCCTTATTCCACAGAGAATCTAGGGGCAATTTAGGATGCCAATATTTTTAAGTTAATATTTCCATTAATGCTGCACAAACATACACCTAAGATAAACCAAAAATAGATAAGAAACTTCAGAGTATTAGGTGTATCTCTAATTTGTACCATGTGTGCAAACTTTATGTGGACTATTATTGTTTGTTTTTTTTAAGTAAATCAGGTTTAGTTTACCGTGCCTTGCTTTTTGCAAAAAGGTGATGTATGAAAATTCTCATATATTTTGTCAGTATAAATACAGAGGGGATCAATTTTATCAGGTTAGATGAGTTAAGTATGTTTTCTGTCCTGAAGGGTGTAATGGATATGGCAGGAGTTTGATGCAGAAAAGAATGAAGTTCATAAATTGCGAGTCAATAATCCAGATTTCCCATTTAATTCAGTCCTGAACATTTATAATGGTAATTCTTTTTTCCAATCCTAAATGAAGTTGAAACTTATTCACAGTGACCCACATTAGAGCCCCATTTAACTGAGTGGAACAATGGACACAGAACTAAGCTGAATAAATAGAGGTTTGGAAAAAGATGAATTTTTTCACTGTAAGCAATGTGATTTGGGAGACGCCCACAAGACTACAACGATTTTAGACTAAAATGGCTTTTTGTCACTTACCCACGAATGTCTGTAATGTGTTAGCAGAAATACAAAATCTTTTTTTCCATGTTACATTTTAAATCAGTATTAATAAACTGGAAATAGTTGTGCTTATTTCAGTTATGTGCCCAAGTATCCATTCACTCTGGCTCTCTTTTCTGTTTGTTCAATGAAAAGGCCTGAATGATACTTGTACAGTAGTGAAATGGTTGGGAAAAAAGTTAAAAGTTCAGTCCAATAATGAAAAATAATTTCAACTCTTTAAATGAAAGTAGAAAATCAATTCTGTAACTGTCTTCATTTAAGAATAATCATACAGAAAAAGCAAATAATTCATCATCATCTTCTTGAGTGCATGAAAATAGCATAGCATTAGGCTATGGTATGTTGTCTTGGACCTATTGACCCTATTGAAAGGTTACCCTAAAAGTATTACTCAGAATTTTATTTTTGATTTTCCTGGTTGATTGTAATATCCCCCAGAGATGCTTGAAATTGAATTTTTTTATCAAACTTTTTTTCTCCCATCCATAGTCTAAATTGATAAGAGTAGATTGTCAAGTTGCTAGCAATGAATTTATTTTTTGGATTTGGGGGAGGGCATTTCTTTCCAGAATATTTCTTATATAAAATATTATGTGGCCATGGAAAATGAATATGTAAAAAATAGGCATGCTATTTTTATCAGTAACTAAATGAAACAGGTAAGATAGTTATTTATAATTTACCATGCATCCAATAATATGTATGCCAATACTTACTCTACACATATGTATATATTCATCAAGACTCTGAGTCAACAAAGACTTATGATTGTTTTTTACTTAAAACCTTTATTGAGCTCGGGTTTTTTTCTCACATACTTAAGCTAAGCACATAGGTAAGCCTTTGTGTGATCTTAATGGAAGTGCCAAATTCTGCCCTCATCTCCAACTGCAGACCTGATTCTCTTACCCTAACAATAATATAAATCAGAAATAACTCCAGCGAAGTCTACAGAGTTTCACTGGCGTCAAACTTGCCAAAGGGTTAGGTGAATAACATTCTTTGTGCCTAATTTAATGTGTGATTTTTGCTCTTAAGATACTTGAATCAGTCTTACCTTTGAGAATAAATGCTGTTTGGAATCTGTATGTTTTGCAGGCTTGGTCCATTAAGGAGCATTTCACTGTAGTGGGGGAGGACAGAGGGAGGGAGGCATTACCTAACCACTTAAATTCTTCTGCTAAATGCAGTCCTGCTAACTCGTAAGCATATAAACCCCAGTCCACTTAGGTCATTGGGACTTCTTATGTTGTGAGTTTTTACTTAACATAATTAATTGAGTCAGAATCTAACTTTTGATTGAGAGTCATGGACAATATTTAGGAGATCTTTGTCCTATTTTCAACTGGTAACATGTAATCTTTCAAGTGTGTAAGAATTTTTTTGAGTAATGTTAAGCTGCAAGTTCTGTCAAGTTTCAGTCAGATATTGATTATTCATGGAAAAAGGTTCACAGCTAATGCAAGTAAAGACATTTCTAGGAAGTCATTTCAGTATTTTAATAATCCAAAATAAGTTACGGGTCATATATGGTTTATGTAACAAAATGCAGAGACACGTCCAACTTAGAGACAGAAAGCAAGGCTAATATACCATGTAAATTATCCTGCCCTTATGCACAGACGTCCCATTACCCAAAGTGCTCCTGAAAATGACAGAATTTGTCCCTTAGAAATGGCTCATTGGTACATTTTGTCACAATGTATCATGTTAAAGATCCATAAATGTCTCCTTAGTAAATACAGATGTGAAATACTGTAACAGCTCAAAGATTTGCATAGAAACACCTCTCTTCAGCAGATTGTCATGGCAGTTTGTATCTGAGGTCAAGTTGGCTGCTTTTTGAGAATGTATTGAGTAGCATCATATGGTCAGGCTCAAATTGTTACTGCATGATTTGAAAGAAAATTGCTTGCAAGGTTTTTGGTTTCTTTGTGGGGCTCAAGGTTATTTTGTTTGTTTGGGGGAGTTTTGACTTTGATGTAAATGATTTTAAGATTTTACATATTATTGAAATTAATATAATATTTATTGGGAGTATTAAAATAACATTAATATTGTTGTGCACAATTCTTTGAGATGACCTAAGATTTATTTTTTAAATTTTAAAATTTTCAACTCACTACAAAATATTAAGGGCCACATTGTGACTGAATGGCCCTGCATCCACATCTTCATCCCCTTACATTCGTACATATGCTTACGCTTATATTGGATGTTGAAATCAATAGGAATTTTGCCGTTGTCAGGATCTCACCCACTGTACCTAGGAAGCAGAGCTGTTGCTCTCTGTCTGTATCACCAGCATCTCTATCATATCCAGAGGACAATGGCAGAAACATATTGACCTAGTATGATAGAGAACAAATACAACACATATTTAAAGAGCTTCAATAATGGATGCTGCATTGGGAACCTTACAAGAAAATATGGTTAAGTTGACCAAAATGTTCCTTGATAATCCTGCTGTACATATTGCCATTCAAATGTAAGGTTGTGCCCCAAAGGTACAATAAAATACAAAAAGAATGTGGATATTTACAATCAATATGTCTCTTCCTTTCAGTTTGTGACTAAGTAACAGAGCTGTATGAATAACTGATTATTCAGTTCTCTGCCAAAACTGAAAATATGTTTGTAATATAAAGTAGTTGTTTGGAGTTGAATGAAACTCTTAGTTTCATTTTTAAGGATGTTTCACCTTTTAAAAAAAATACAGATGAGATAAAATTCAAAATAATCATTTCAAATAAAAAGTATCAAAATGTTTCATATCAAAAATACCAAAACAAAAAATTTTGGTTTTCCCCCAACCTGAAGCAATTCAGTGAATTAAAAATGAGCTTACAAAATATTTCTGTTGACTTGAATCTGCATTTTTCACTTTAAAATATTGTCCCAAAAATGTCACCCAGCTCTATTCAGAACCCCCTTCATGGTCAATAATCAAGCAACAGAGGCCATCACTTTGGATATTATTGCTTATGTAAACAAACTGTTTATATTTCATTCACACAGGTTTACCGAGCAGAAATTGCACCCATTAAAGAAAATGTGAATCACGTCAATGACCTTGCTCACCAGTTCACCTCCTCTGATATACAGCTTTCTCCATATAATCTCAACTGCCTGAAAGACCTGAACACCAGATGGAAGCTTCTACAGGTAAAATTATCTTACTCATTATTGAACATGTTAATGATTTTAGGTGAACATATTTTTTGTTGTCTTTTGTTTTTGGATAGGGTAGAGGAGCAATAAAGATATATTGAATGATATGATGAATGAAAATTGTTGTGCAAATTACAGTGTACATATCTATTTCTTTTAAAGAGAGAGAGAGAGAGAGAGAGAGAAGAAGCTGACTTTGTAAATGGTTTTCTTCTGAGATTTCTGAACACCTGAATTATACTTTCTCCAGAGCATGATGAGTTGAGCTAACCCTATTAAAAGTAGGTAATTAGCATAGAGCCCATGTGTAAGTAAAAGTACACTTCTAACTGGCTGCTGAAAATTCTCTCTTCAGAAATAGAAATTTGTTTTAATAAATTCATCTTTAAACAGTTAGAAACACAAACAGATGTGCACTTACTGCAATTTACACCACCATGTTCATCATATGAAAATTTATTATTGTTTGACATATTCAGCTCTTTTCTACTGTATATGGAAGATTGATTTTATAGTTTATTTTCATAACTTCTGTTTAAATTACTTCCAAGGGCATTAATTTTAAACACTTTCCTGTACAAGCAGCTTAGTGATCCTGTGCACTACATCCATTAAAATCACACCTGTGAAATCAAATATAAAATTACAAAGCATTATATTCATTAGTCATTGGCAGAATTCAGTAATGCTATTAAAGTAATCAAAAAGGAGATTTCATGAGTTTACTTCTAAAGCTGAAAATGTATTAAAATAGTTTATCACCTCAAAATGAATATCAAACTTAAATGAAAACAAAAATTGAAAAGATCATAGAACAGGTTTTTTTTTTTCACAGAGATGTACATCCACTTAAGTTTATACTTCCATCAAAGCCATCTAGTTTGCTTGTATTACAGAATTTCTTGTACTTTATGCATGTGATCCCCAACTTGGATTAATGGGAGACTTGTATCTATGCCTGCACAGATATATGGTAATGTGTTATATTCCAAAGGCTGGGAGAAGCACTCAGTGCATTGACATTAACAGGGACAACCTAAAAACCTAAAAATATGTAAGTTAGAAGTGCAGGAAAAGCCTGGAATTGGATTCCTTAATGCAAAGTGCTGATGCTCAACCTAAAAATTCAGGTGGACAAGAAGAAACCCCCTTCCATCTTTTCATACCCTGACCTCTGTGCTATTCTGGCTAAGATGGTTGTAGCATGCCAGTGACCTGTGTTATCATGTTATTTAGTCAGGGTGCTTGACAGGTTATCTAATTGTTGCTATGGTTTCCACAAGAGATCTCTTCTTTAATACATGGCATCTTCTCCTGAAAGCAAATTTTCCTGCTCCAGGAATTCTTCCTTGCTCTTTGCTAGCTGCCCCTGCAAGTCGTGCACCTTCCATATGCTTCTCTTCCTGTCTCGTTCTTAGCAGCAGCTCCTCTGAGCAATTCCAGTAGTCATATCTCCCTCCCAGATCGGCCTGTAGATTTCCTTCCAGAACAGTAAATGCGTGGTATGCCTGATACCCAGAAATGGTTTCCAGTCCAGCTGGGAAGTGCCTAGTTTAGGCTTGCTGAATAGATTAGGGGCAATCGGAACCACTTCCTAATTACACTCCATGTAATGTAGGTGCACAGGCAAGAAACTGTTCATTTGGAAAACTTCAGTGCATTTAAATAGTTGCATATAGATATCACAAAGATACATTGGCTGCATCTTATGTGAATGTTAACAGAAAAAAAGCTTGTTTTCATCAAGAGTTGCAATAAACATGCTCGTTCAGATGAAATATTAATAGCGTTGGACCTTAAACCAAACCCAACAGTTCCACATCCTTCCAGGTCCTGATTATGGAGCAGACAACCAGAAGATGAAATGATAGAACAAATGGTAAAATAACCTCCATATTCTCCATGGACCAAACATAGGGAACTGTAATGGATGGGGTGAGAGAGATATGTTTCAGGGTTAGATTTAGTCAAGAGAAAAGAATCTGAAATGAAAGAAGAATTGGCCATGGTGGTTAGGAAGGAAAATAAAATCCAAACTTATTTTATCTGATGTTCAGAACATTTTGATGGAAACTAATCTACTCTGAATATATTTTATATTTGAATATTTTCTTTCTTTCTTTCTTTCTTTCTTTCTTTCTTTCTTTCTTTCTTTCTTTCTTTCTTTCTTCATATACTTTGACTATGTTACCAAAGTGTCAGGATGAGATTTTGGAATAGACAGAACAAATGAGTCGGAGGTGATAGTGTAGTTTTTATATATTTTTTTCATATTTAAAAAATAAGTATGATTGTGTGTGGAAGGCATTCCGATAACTGAAGAAAAGGGCTAAAAACACTCCAGTATATCTATAAACATGTCTTGAAGGAAGAACCTAAGAAGATTACCCTTCTCAAAGGATATGACTGGAGAGAGGGGAAGGGCATCAGTGACTATTGATATAATATATTCTTTTGGTTTAAAATAAAAGGGTGCTGCCGAGTTGAGAGACGAGACAAATTGGCTTATATTTAGGCTGTCTATACCATTGATCAGTAATTATCTGCATTGAATTCTTAATGGCACATGTCAGCAGGGTGCCTGGAATAGGCCATATTGAAAATGCCACTTGGGCAGACTGAAAGAAACAGAGCAGACAATCGCCAAAACTGGTGGCTTATTCTATAATTAGATTAACCAAGCCAGTAGCACCACACTTGTTAACAAGAAGCCCAACCAGTCCCCCTTAGGCATTCCATCCTTGACTCCCAAACAAACAGGTCTAATATAATGTAAGGTTCTATTAATCCCAAAAGATCAGAAATTTACCTGCAGGTATGTCATATCTTACACAAATAGCACGTTGTTAGCCAATTCTTAATAAACTAGCTAAAGATTTATTATCAAATTATAGAATACAGTTATAAATAGTTTATAGGTCATATGCATAACATGACTTTTATTGTTTTTCCTATGCATATTTTCTTTCTATTTCTTTTACTTTTTATTGCTCTCTTTCTCTTTGTCTATATTCCTTTCTATCCATTTTCTCTTCTTTCTCAACTTTGTTTTTTTTCTTTCTTCCCATTCTTATCCTGTTTTCTTTCCAGCTCCTTTTTCTTTTTCTTTTTTTTTTCCCCTCCCAGTTTGATATTGCCATGGTTTTTCTCACTGTCTTCCCATCAGGTGAAATAGGGATGAAACCTCTGTTCCCATTTCCCACAATATATTGTGTAAAAATACTATATGAATAGTTGGTTTTCTGATATCCTCATCAGGTGGATAACCCTTTTTAATATGTACAAGTGAGGTGCATAAAGCTTACCTGATCTGAAGTAATAATGAGCTCTAGTCTTATGGGGAGATCTGAGAACATCTAGTCCTAGAAATTTTTAATAAACTAAAAGTGAAAATGATACTTTTATTTTCTGCTTTGTTAACACAGGGATTTTTATAAGGTCATAGGAAAAAATCTCAAATAGTCTAGTTCCCATTTAATTTAAAATCTTATGTAGAGTCTACATTGTACATTTTGTTAGCATGCATGCAAAACCATGTCCTGCTTCTTGTGTAGTCATATATATCTATGCAAATTGAGTGCACAGTGGGTGAAAAATGCTACCAAAGCAGTTTTAATACTTTTGTGTAAATCACTACATTAGGAAGAGAACAATGGAGAATCAGACCTAGTAAGTCCAGAACACCAAAGAATAGTGTTGAGAATATGTGGAAACAGCAAAATGTTTCCTATGAATATCTGACTCATTTTTTTAGAGAGACACATGGTATGATGAAATATCTTTTATTGGACCAACTTCTGTTGGTGAAACAGACAAGTTTTTAAGCTATACAGAGCTCTTCTTCAGGTCCGGGAAAGGTAATCAGAGTGTCACAGCTAAATACAAGGTGGAACAGATTGTTAAGCATAGACAATTAACACACGTTTCAAGAAACCATTCAAAATTAAGTAGGTAATTAACACTGTATCCATAATTAAAGCTATATTAGTACTTCTGTGCCACTCTAAGTTGCTTGTGTAACTGTGTTATGTTGTCAGAAGACAGCTCTCCCACCAACATAATAAATCCACCTAACTGAGCTATGTCATACTGTAGCTATGTCAGCAGGAGACACTGCAATGTCCACACAAGCCTTTATGTCAGCAAAACTTATGTCATCCGGGAGAGTGGTTTTTTTCACACTCTTGGGCAACAAAAGTTATGCCATCATAAGTACTAATATAAACAAGGCCTAGGTGGGTTACAGTTTGTTGTAATGAGACATAAAATGTCTCTGTTGTGTCCATGATCTTTGGTGTCTAGCACAGTTATGAATTTAAGTTCCCAAGTTTGCCTTTCAAAAGTGTTCTGCGGGTTTTCTGTTACAAAAAGAACAGAGAGGTCAGATATGGAGTGACCATTTTGTGAAAGTGTTCACCAACAAGTGATGAGATGTTTTTCTCTGGAGTCATTCAAGAACATAATGATTGCTTTGTTTGACTTCATAATTGTTGTGGGGACGTTTGATGCACTGAATGAGCCATTAGCTATTATCTTTGAAAAATCATGGAAGACCGGTGAGGTCCCAGAGGCCTGGGAAAGGGCAAATATAGTGCCCATCTACAAAAAGGGAAAAAAGAGCAATCCAGGCAATTATAGACCAGTCAGTTTGACCTCTGTTCTGGGAAAAATAATGGAACAGGTAATTAAGGAGTCGATTTGCAAACATCTAGAAGAGAATAAGGTGCTTAGGGCTAGTCAGCATGGATTAGTCAAAAACAAATCATGTCAAACCCATTTGATAGCTTTCTATGATGTGGTAATGAGCTTTGTGGATAGAGGGGAAGCAGTAGATGTGGTATATCTAGACTTTAGTAAGGCATTTGATACGATCTCACATCACATTCTCATTAATAAATTGGGGAGGTACAAACTAGACAGAGCTACTATAAGATGGGTGAAAAACTTGTAGAATAATTGCTCCCAGAGAGTAGTTATCAACAGCTCACATTCAGGCTGGAAGGACATAACGAGCGGGGTGCCGCACAGATCTGTTCTGGGACTGGTTTTGTTCAACATTTTTATCAATGACTTAGATGATGGCATAGAGAGCAAACGTATAAAGTTTGCAGATGATACCAAGCTGAGAGGCATTGCGAATGCTTTGAAGGATAGGATCACAATTCAAAACGATTTGGACAAACTGGTGAAATGGTCTGAGGTAAATAGAATGAACTTCAATAAAGATAAGTGCCCAGTACTCCACTTAGGGTTGAACAACCCATTGCACACATACAAAATGGGCAATGACTGCCTAGGAAGGAGTACTGCAGAAAGGGATCTGGGTGTAATAGTGGACCACAAGCTAAATATGAGTCAGCAGTGTAATACTGTTGCAAAAAAGCAAATGTCATTCTGGGTTGTATTAACAGGAGTATTGTCAGTAAAACACGAGAAGTGATTCTTCCACTCTACTCTGCACTGATTAGGCCTCAACTAGAGTACTGTGTCCAGTTTTGGGAGCCTCATTTCAGAAAGGATGTGGAGAAACTGGAGAAAGTCCAGAGAAGGGCAACAAAAATGATTAGAGGTCTGGAACATTTGACTTAGAAGGGAAGATTGAAAGAGCTGGGTTTGTTTGGTCTAGAAAAAAAGGAGACTGAGAGGGAATATGATATCAGTTTTCAAATACCTAAAATGTTGTTATGAGGAAGAAAGATAAAAAATATTCTTCTTAATCACAGATGATAGGACAAGAAGCAACGGGTTTAAATTACAGCAAGGGAAGTTCAGCCTAGACATTAGGAAAAAATTCCTAACTGTCAGGGTCATTAACCACTGGAATAAGGTGCCTCGCCAGGTTGTGGAATCTCCTACATTGGATGTTTTTAAGAGCAGGTTAAACAAACACCTGTCAGGGATGGTTTAATGGGGGAACTTGGTCCTGCTGTGAATGCAGGGAACTGGACTCGATGGCCTGTCATGATCTCTTCCAGTTTCTATCATTCTATGTTTCTACACACAGGTTGTGAGAACCATGGATCCTGAAATGTATGTTGCACAGAAGGGGAGTGATATTGATCATTGTAGCAGTGGTACTATATCTGCACATTTTGTAATTGCTTTTATGGCAGAGTTTGATACTGCTTTGAGTTAGCGGGGTCTAGTCTGTGTGGATTTGCTTCTGATGATGAATTTGAAGGGGGTTGTTTTAAGAGCAAATAAAGGGGCTCAGAAAAAACTTCTTCTAGGAAGTGGTTCCCATCAAGTATAGGTTATAATAATTGTTCAATGATCTCTTGTATAGTTCCAGTGACAACATGTATGGGTGTGATACATGGCAACTCAGGTATGTAATCATTGTTTTTTAAGGGTGTTTTTCTGCCTGTATTGAAGCAAGTTGTTTTGGGGAATGGGATGGCCCCTTCCATGGTGGAATCTACTTCTCTGGTGAAGTGTCCTTCTTTGGTGAAGACAATTTTAAGTGCATATCCTGAGCTTCCTCTTTAGATCATATACTGTGGTATCTTAGTGCCCACCTGTAGATAACAAATATCTTGTTATGTGTAGGGTGGTTCCTGGATCTGTGACAAATTGGTTGAAACTGTAGTAAGGAACAGAATTATCAGACACACTTGAAAACAAAATGCTAGCGAAGACTGAACACTACAGTTGTAAAGGGAAATCATGCTTCACCAATCTACTAGAATTATTGGAGGGGGTCAACAAACATATTGACACAGGTGATCCAGTGAATATAGTCTACACTGAGTTTCAGAAAACCTTTCACAAAGTCCCTCACCAAAGGTTCTTAAGCAAAGTAAACAGCCTTCAGTGAAGAAGGAAGGTCCTGTCATGGATTAGTAACTGGTTAAAAGACAGGGGGAAAAGGGTAAGAATAAATGGACAGTTGTCAGAACAGAGCAGGATAAATTATCGTGTCTCCCAGGAATCTGTACTAGGACCAGTGCTGTGCAATAGATTAATAAATGATCTGGAAAAGGAGGTAAAGAGTAAGGCAGCAAAGTTTGCAGTTTATACAAAATTACTGATGATAGTCCAGTCCAAAGCAGACTGGGAAGAGTTACAAATGGATCTCATAAAACTGGATGACTGGGAAACAAAATGGCAGATAAAATTCAGTGTTAATCAATACAAAAGTAATGAGTATTGGAAAACATAATCCCAACTATACATACAAAATAATGGAGTCTAAATTAGCTTCTAGCAGTCAGGAAAAGGTTCCATATGAAGAGACGTTTTAAAGACTGGGACTTTCAGCTTTGAAAAGATATGACTGAGGGAATATGATAGAGGTTTAGAAACCCTTGAACAGTGGGAGAAAATGAATAAGGAAGTGTTATTTATCCCTTCACATAATTTACAAAACAAAAAAAAAAAACACACCACAACACATCACAGGAGTCACCCAATGCAATTAATAAGCAGCAGATTTAAAAAAGAAAAGACAGTGCTTCTTACACAACACATTCCCATGGGATGTTGCAAAGCCTATAGCAATAACTGGGTTCAAAAAAGAATTAGATAAATGCACGGAGAATAAGTACATCAATGGTTGTTAGGCCAGAGAAGCAAACCTATGCTCTGGTGTCCCTAATATTTGGGGTTGAATATAGTTGAATTCAATAGTTGAATCATTGGTCTGACCCAGTTTGGCCATTCTTAAATATAGAATCACAGAAGATTAGAGTTGGAGAGGACCTCTAGAGGTCATCTAGTCCAACCCCATCATCAAAGCAGGACCAAACCCCAACAAAACAATCCCAGCCAGGGCTTTCTCAAGCCACAAATTAAAAACCTCCAAGGATTCCATCCCTAGGTAAGCCCTTCCAGTGCTTCACCACCCTCCTAGTGAAAAAACTAGGCCTCCCCCATTGCAGCGTGAGGCCATTGCTCCTTGTTCTGTCATCTACTACCACTGAGAACAGCCCAACTCTATCCAACAGCTCAGCTCCATCCTTCCTCCATACTAAGGCCAGAATTCTGTCTGTTGTGATCATTGCAATCAGGGAATCATAAAAAGCAAATTCTCAAGGTAGGCTATGGAATCAAATGCAAGTTTCACCTTCCCAACAGAGGGAGATTTTGATCCTCTCTGGAGCTTAAATTTCCAATTCTGTTTCAATAGTAAAGATGCTGCTATTGTGTATTCCATGGAATTGGAATTTTTACCAAAACTACAATTTCCATGGCTCTTGAATGGACTGTCAATCGTTGAATTGATTATGCGACTTGGCCCCTACAGTGATCTAGATGTACTTTCTTGTTCTCATTAATTTCAAAACTCATTTTTACTGAACATTTTTATGTCCGTGTGGTTTTCAATTTATAGTACACACACTATCTAAAGGCCACATTTTAAAAATTCAAAGGGACAGAGGAAACACAGCTATCTCAATGTGGTATTAAATTACCTTGATAGTGAAATACATTTCAGAAATTGAAAAGATTCCTGGGTAAAACAGGAATAAGTCTTCATTGTTCTTGTGGAATATTTGTGAGAGGAAACAAACGACATATAAAATAATGCAGCAGTGATTATCTTCAGGAGACCATACTAGTAGAGAGAGACATGGATCAAATTAATGTTGGGTAATCATATTAATGACATGATGTTCTGTGTGATGAACTTTGGTTTCTCAAAAGTATAAGTCCTTAGAGATTCTTTGCAATGCAAGATATATTCATTGTAGCCCTCTCTTATTTTTACTTACTTCCCTTAAAGAAACATACAGAACAGTAATTTGTCTTTTCTTACATTTTATTTTCAGGGTATATGCAAACACACACACACACACACACACCAACAAACGTTAAAGAAAACCTCCCTTTAAAATAATATTGTTAATGTTACAAAGACAAGCACCGAAAAGTATAGAAATACCAGAAAATGAAGGTTGCCTATACATTTTGGGGCATGTTCATACTGATGGTATTCACTTACATAGTATTTTTTCCCCATGAGGTCTCTGCCTCATTTGGCACATAGGATAAATAGTGCTTAGGGAATGAAGCAACTGTTCAGTATGTTACCTCCATCATTCTGCATATAGTCCCCTACCTTATTTATTGCATAACATCAAAAGCGTGCACTGAACATGGATTTGTTCACTGCCTCATGAGCTTTTCTATGGTTCTCATTTCCATAATATGTGAGCACCACAAAAATATTAATGATTTTATCTCTACAACTCCCCCGTGGGCAAGGAATGCATTTGAATTCCCACTTTACAGATGAAGAACTGAAAAATTAAAGCCATAAACTGCAAACGTGTCCATTAATATTGATTACCAAAACATACATAGGGCCTGATTTTTCAGTGTGCTTCATATCTTTAGATTTCTTTATATGTTCAAAGCACTGTATAGACATAAATCAATTCATCCTCTCAGAATTAAAGTGAATGAATGTGATCCCGTTTTACAGATTTGAAAGTAGAACAGGAAAGTAACTAGCCTCAGACCACATGGTGAGTGAAGAACTCATGATTTCTTGACTCCAACCTTGCTCTGGTTCATTCCACCAGACTACATGGTTTATTGCCAGATGTGCTGAGGTGCCACTGACTTTATTTGCATTTATGTATGCTCAAGACTTCTTAATATCAAGCTCCAACTGTCTCAAGGTAGTGACCCAGAAAATTAGGAACTCCCCATTATTGACCATCTTTGAAAATGTTAAGTCTAAAAAAATTGCATTTCCGGAGCATTGAAACTGAATTGTTCAGCTTTCTCCCCAGGTTGCCTAACTGCCTTCACAGCCAGATGCCCAGGGAGTCAGGCAACCAGGGAAGTTGAGCAGGGTAGGGAACCATCTAGACAGAGATTTGGGACAGTTGAGCCACCAAGGCAGCTGCTCCTGCAGTCAGCAACCTGCGGACATGGGGAGCCTGGGAGCCAAGTCTCCTGTGTAGACTTCCCCAAATAGGCTGCTGTGGACCTGGTAGCCTCTAGAAGACCAGGCTAGCAGGAAGTTTGGGGAGCCCAGTTTCCAAGCTCATCAACTGATAGGGATCCCAGGGAGCCTGGAAGTTTTCAATTAAGAGATCCTGAAGAAAATCAGTATTTTTCTTGCAAACTGGAATTTTCCTACAAATAATTTTGATTTCACTGAAACTTCATTTTGCATCAGAAAATAATTGATGGAAAATTCACTGGTGATTATATTAGCAGCCTTAATAATGTTCTTTTAATGCAATTCTTGAGTCTGTAATTACCTAGGATTTGAAAAAGCAAACTTGAACAGCAAAAATTTCACAGTGTACCATCATATTAACACCATCATCAGGGTTTTACACCTTTAGAACTATTGCACAAATCTCTGCCATTTGAACTGTTGAAAGAACTGATAGCAGCAGTATGTGGACTAGCTGTGTGGACCAGCACTAGAGGATAATTTGACACTTTGCCAGTGAGTTTCACAGATGTTTGTTGTCAGCAGGGGAAGGGCAAGACTCAAGAATCTTGGGTTCTGTGCCAGGCTCTGGAGGGTAGTGTGCTCAGACTTTGCTGCCTGTTCCCCCATGCTTGACACCTTTTTTTCCTCTGTCATATCCACCCAGTCCTGTCTGTTCACTCTAGAACCTTCTCCCAGTCCCATTCTTCTTACCCAACCAGTCCTAGTCTTCACTCATCCCAGTTCCAGTTTACTCCCCATCTCAGTTCCACTTTCTGCCCTTCTCTTCTAGTCCTACTCTCGTGTCCAGCAAGTCTCAGTTCTCCCTCTCCTAGCTTCTCATCTGATCTGACTCTCTTCCCTTCCTCTGGCCTCCAGTCAGCTCTTCCTTGCCCACATTCTTCATTCCCCACTGGCTTCCCCTGTCCAATCTCCCTCTCTGGGCTCTCTGTGCAATCTCATTGTACCTCCTCTGAGTCCTTGTTCCAATCTCTTTATACAGCCGCTGCCAGCTCTACCCCTCAAACCCCAACTCCTCATCAGAACTGGCTTCCTTCCCCTCACTGGTTCTCAATCCCAGTGTGGACTGTGCTTGTCCTGGGAATGAAGGTCAGTGAGGCTGAGCATGCCTAATGAGCACTGTAAAGGTGAAGCATGCCCAGTGCGACTGGCCCAGAGCTCAGAGGGAGATGAAGCATACTCAGACCAGATGGAATACTCAGACTGTAGCAGATGTCCTCTCAATCCTCTACCAGTCATGTGCAAAAAGTGAAGTTCAGAGGCTTATAACTTGTCAGAAATCTCAGTGAATTTTTTGGAGGCAGTAAAAGGTATCACCTGACAAATTTCAAGTCTCTACATGAGGGTGTTAGAGCTTCACAAAGAAACAACTGGCAAAACAATGTAGTTTTCCCTACTTTTCTCAGAATCTCTGGGACCTTTATGTTGAAACTTTATTTAAAAAGAAACAAAGTCTGAAGCAGAAAACCGTTCTGCAAAATTTCAGGCCAAGAGGTTAAAGTTGTGGTGCAAGGGCGGAGAGTAAGCTTTTTTGTGGCTTGGATAATTTTATGCCTTTCTGAAGGCATGGTAAATTCTACATTAAATCAGTATAGGTATTTTAAGTTGCAGATTATCTGCTTAGGGATAAGGAACACTTTTTTGTAGTCACTAGGCCATGTATTATTATGAAATATATTTTAAATCATTCTGCTTCTGTAAGTTTTTAACCTGAGCCAGATATCCTTGCCATCTCAGAGGTCACAGTGCTAAAAAAAGGTGGGCAGAATTACATTGTCAAAGCCTATTAAAACTAGTTCTTGCAGTGAAGAATTTTCTGTACCATATTCAGAACACTATATTTATACAGTATACTCTATAAAACTAGTACTATAATCTTCATTACACCTTTTAAATGGAAGTGAATGCTGGCCCCTCACATAAGGAAACCAGAACAGGTTGGAACGTCTCTCATAGTGTGATAAATAATGGGGTGCTCTTTAATACTGGCTAAAACTGCATCTTGGCCTGCCACTCACTGACATAGTATTTTTTGTAGGAATATTTTTGAGAAAGAGCTTCCCAATAGGGGACCATCTGAGAAAAAACAGACAGTTAGGTGGAGGTCTTTCAAGATGGTCAGTTAACATGATCTTTTCAGAAAGAAGAAATATTAGTGTCCAAAGTCAGTTGGGCTTGCTTGATAATAAACAATTGGTATACTTGAGCCCGACTCTGAGGATTCATGACTCGCATGTAGATGTAACATAATTTGCAGCTAGTGTAGATGTACTTGCCTTAATTGTACTCTAGCTAGCTTGCTACGCAGTCAGGATGCTTTGTGTGGCCTTCAGCACAAGCTATGCAAGCCTACCTGATTCCCTGGGTACATGCTTGTTTGTGCAGTCTGTGCTGAAGCCCGCTATGTTTAGTGAGCTAGCTAGATTACAGCTAGTGTGTGGGCATGTCTACACAAGCTGCAAATCACACTGCTGGCAGTGTAGACATCCCGAAAAATGTCAAGGATTGCAGGATTCTGGCTGAGAGAAGCCTAAGCCCTGAGAAGGGCATAAGAGAGACCAGAATGGGGCAGTGGTGCAGCTTGTCCTCTTACTGACCGTGCTAATTGATCCCAAAATTATGGGGCAAGAGGCACTTGTTGATGCTAACGTTAGGCAGAATTGCTAGGTGAGAGTACAGCTAAGAGGCTGATTAGGGAGTATCAGGTAGACACACACAAATCTTGTGTCTGCCACCGTTCATTTGATAATAGCTTATGTGGTAGCTTTCTCTTCATTTAAATGCTGCCTATTTATTTAAAAGAATTCAGTGCTTTCCACCTTTGCATTAACTGCCCTAGTTATACAGCCTGTGGTGGCATTAATGACTGATTTATGAATGAATGGATGAATAAATTTCTCATTTGATCCCACCTGCTTAATTATTATTATTCATAGAACTGGAGGGGACCTCATAAGGTCAACTAGTCCAACCCCCTGCTCAAAGCAGGACCACTCCCACTAAATCATCCCAGCCAGGGCTTCATCTAGCCAGACCTTAAATATCTCCAAAGATGGAGATTCTACCATCTCTCTAGGTAACCCATTCCAATGCTTCACCACCCTCCTAGTGAGAAAGTTTTTGCTAATATTCAACCTCAACCTCCCCAGCTGTAACTTGAAACCATTGCTCCTTGTTCTGTCCTCTGTTACTACCAAGAACAGCCTACCTCCCTCCTCTTTGAAGCACCCTTTCAAATAGATGAAGGTTGCTATCAAATCCCCCCCTCAGTCTTCTCTTCTGCAGACTAAATAAGCCTAGTTCCTTCAGTCTCTCCTCATAAGTCATGTGCTCCAACCCCCTAATCATTTTCGTTGCCCTCCGCTGGACTCTTTCTAATTTGTCCACATCCTTTATATAGTGGGGAGCCCAAAACTGGACACAGTATTCCTGATGCGGCCTCACCAGTGCCGAATAGAGGGGAATTATCACATCCCTTGATCTGCTGGCAACATTCCTACTGATGCAGCCCAATATGCCATTGGCCTTTTTGGCAACAAGGGCACACTGGTGGCTCATATCCAGCTTCCCGT
The DNA here is from genome assembly GCA_007922175.1 of Pelusios castaneus. NCBI lineage: Eukaryota > Metazoa > Chordata > Testudines > Pelomedusidae > Pelusios > Pelusios castaneus. Next base: position 11,708,459 of record ML685798.1, on the reverse strand, counting down.
CCACCATAACCCCCAGATCCTTTTCTACAGTGCTGCTACTTAGCCCATCGGTCCCCAGCCTGTAGCAGTGCATGGGATTTTTCCGTCCTAAGTGCAGGACTTTGCACTTGTCCTTGTTGAACCTCATGAGGTTTCTTTTGGGCCAGTGTTCCAATTTGTCTAAGTCTCCCTGAATCCTGTCCCTGCTCTCCAGCGTGTCTACCATTCCCCCCAGTTTGGTGTCATCCGCGAACTTACTAAGCATGCAGTCTATCCCATCATCTATTTATGTTACTAAGCATGCAATCTATCCCATTGTTATTATTTAAAACAGGGGTTCCCAACCGCTGGTCCATGAGCCAAAAATGGCCTGTGGGGCTTTTTAAAGTGCCCCACACTCCTCTGCCACTGGCTGGGAGCCAGGCTGCGGCCTCCCGCTTCCTGCCCAGTCCCAAGGCGTATCTGGGAGCTGGGCTGCAGCTGCTCACCTTCCATCCAGGATTTAGGGTTGTGGCAGTTTGAGGGCTTACCATCAGATATGTATCCAGCCCTTTTCTAAAACAAAACAAACAAAACCCCCACAAACCTTTTTTAAAAAAATAATTTTTAATTAAAACTTGAATTTTAATTTAATTAATTAAAGTTTAATTAAATAGACTGATGGCCCTTCAGGGTTTTAAAAATTATATTTGTGGCCCTTGAATCAAAAATGCTGGGAACGACTGATTTAACATTTATATTGCAGTTGTGCGTATAGGCTTCAGCCAATTTTGAGTCTCAGCGTGATAGGTGCTGTACAAACATGTATGTTAAATTACTGTTTTTTCCCTAAACAGCCTTACAGTCTGTTTTCATTCATGGTCCTTAAGCATTTCTTTTGCATCTGGAGGATCATAGCCACGTGCAAGGCATACCTTGTGAGAAAAGACTCCTTCGTTCTGTAAGCTCCAGGCATATGTAGTTGGTGTTCACTGTCATCTTCTTAGATGTTGAAGGCTGGTTCACTTCTTTAGGATAGTCTGTGTGAAATCCTCAATCTTAAATGAGAGCGATTGTAGTGTGTATAGAGAGAGAATGAGACGGAACGACAAAATCGGTGGCATGCTTTATATTGTGTAAAACCTAGCATTAATAATATAAGTACCATTCTTGTTAGCAACATAAAAAAGAAGCAAAATCATACATTTCTAGAGAATGCATCTGCTGTGTTCCAGCTTATCGCTTCCTCCCCTCTGCCTCTTTACACTGCAGCATGTGAAGGATGTGCTGTCTAGTCGCAGGCATTAGGTATCATTTCCCTCTTTGCCCCCCATCTCCAGTGTACCAATTTTTTAGTCTGTGAGCATCTTTGATATTTAAGGTGCGACAAAACACTGTAACAGGGTCCACGAGGTACATCATGGATTGTGGGACCGCTAAGCCCTTCAAACACATCAACCTGGGCTGCCTTTGACACTGTGATGCTGATAGCAAGCTATAAACCTCTGATAGGCACTGCACTTACACAGACATCCACAGTTATGGACAGTTACATGAATGATTTCCCAGTCACTCATGAACCATCAAAGGAGAGGCCCCAACCAATTCCCCTCAGCTCCCCAGCATGGCACCCCTTCCGGCTTTCTAGAAAGATCTTTGCTGTGACATGGGGGTCAGGCAGTCTTCATTGCCTATGTGTTCTCTGAGAAGTTTCTGGGTTGGCAGCTGGGAGCATGGAGCCATAAACACATTTAACTGATCCTTTGTAACAATTGAAAGGTTGGCTTTGGGCGTCTCCCAACCTCATAATATGTTTCCGTAACACATGGAGCATTACTTCATCACTCCTCATACGACAGTACATTCAATCCAATAGGATATTAAAGTTCAACCAATCAAGGCTTTTCAAATGGTACCTCACAAGGCATGCATTGTACAAAATGTATCATAATCATATCACAGTGGTAAGTGTAGGGGAGTCCAGGGTGCTACTTTGAGGTATGGAGTGTCGCACCCAATCTTTAGTCTGTAAGCATACAGAATATTTAAATTCCAAAGGGGTAGCCGTGTTAGTCTATTGTGGAAAAACAACAGAGTCCTGTGGCACTTTTAAAGACTAACAGATTTATTTATCACATGAGCTTTCGTGGGAGAAAATCCCACTTCGTCAGACACTTTTAATATTTAAAATGTGACAGAACTTGTCATACCCACCGTGCAGATTGAAGTTGGTGTTTTAGCAGTACAATGTCTTTCAGGTGTACTTTCTGAAGGGTAAGTAGGAAAGTATCTGTTCTCTCATAAAATATCTATCGTCCCCTGTGTAGTCTCACACCCTGATTTCTTCTCTTAAACTACAGCATTTCCAATACATTTTTGATCTTGCCTGAACCTTAGCCAGGCAAAAGGAATTAGATTAATGAATATAACCCTGAATCCCACTCAGTTTGCCTATTACAGAGACAGGGCTTTTATTTTCATGCCTTCCCTCATAACTTTATTCGGCTGTGTATGTCACGTTAATTATTGTCAGATTAATACTGGTCAATCAGAAAATCATGCAGCATTCCTCTTTTGAAAAGTCTAAATTTAATCCTGTTCCTTCATCATCAGCTCAGTCAATAAGACAGTCATGTTTCTACAATATGGCTGCTGAAGTACAGAAACATATCCAGATTTTCTTCCCTCCTTCTACTGCGTCCATACATGCCTACACTGCTTTCAATAATCCTCAGTGTGTGTGTATAAGGTAGAGAGATCACCCAGAAGCTAATATGATAATAGTTTGATAGCCTCTAACACTGTCAGAAAAATCTTACTCTGTAAAAATTGTTTGTACAATATCAACTGATGTTTAAAGAGACTCTTTTATGAAGCTGTGCTCACGCTAAATGAAAGTTGAAGGTCTAAAGCAGACTTCAGACTCATTTCAAAGATTTATGTACATTAACTCGGGGCAGTAGGCATTGGCTACCCTGGCAGCTTGGACAAATGTACCGTATGTAGTTTATTCATAGTCCATAGAACTTCCCAAATATGTCCAGAGAGAAAATTTGTACTTTCTAAACAAGCAAGGAGTCCTGTGGCACTTTTAAAGACTAAAAAGTTTATTTATTGCATGGGCTTTCGGGTGATCGGTCCCTCTTGAGCCAAGGTGCTACAGATGCTTAGCTAGTCCATTGTTCTATTATGCATACCTTCACCCAGTGTGTCAGTTGCAGCTCTGACTGCCCACTTCTACTTGAGCCTTGTGAAATACATTTGGAAACATGTTTCATACCTCTACGCATGTATGATGCTGCAGGTTCTCTGGGCCCAAAGAAATGTGTTGTATGGGTTCCAAGAGTATGTATGCTGGGAAGGAAGTGAAATATGAAGAAACACAAGAATTATAAAAAAAAAAAATGCAAACATTTTAAAAACTTTGTCATGAATTCTGTTTGTTTCCTTCTCCATAAGATGTGTTGTTTTAAAGAATAAGCCAGTAGAGGGTGCATTTGCGTATGTACACAAAGTTTAGTGAATGCTGCCCCAGGCTGTGTTATTTACATGTTTTTTACTTTCACACAGCAATGTTACTGTTTACAGAGACTGTACTTTACCATCTTGCTCAGATGCATGCAGGGGCTGGCTTGCCGGAGATTTTTTTTTTTTTTTTTTTTTTTTTTTGGACAACCATATAACTAACAGATGCATGTTTGTTGGCTCTGCGTCTACATTCTTTGAAAGCTGGAGAATTAAATTGCGGACATTCAGACAACACTAATTCACATATCCAGGGAGCCTAATTTGTTGTCCCCGAGATCCTGATTCCTGGTGTTTGCAGGTTTAAAAACCGTTTCAATGACACAACATAAGAATGGGCTGGGGAGCTGCAGTAGTGTGCTCCTGCTCAACATAATCACATTCTATAAACATCTGCGTCATTATTGGTGTGACTCATCTTTAAGCTGTATACAGCTGTGTTTCCAGTTTCAATTAACATTCTTTTAATTGCATATCCATCTCATGTTACTAATTTAGTTAATTTATTCATAATTAAAGAGTATTCTATTTTCTACCAAGGTTTGTCGAGCTCGGAACATCATAAAAAGAAATATTTTAAGACCTCATCACTGAGGGATTTTGTTTCTTATAATCACATCAGAACAAAATGTCATTCACGTACCTAGAGGATGAAGATGAATTACTTAGGGACATTTTTTTATTAGAATTAAATGAGAAACCTTTGGAAATTATGTGCTTTGTGTTTAAAATCAAATGCCAATACTGTGATGCTCTTTTCTTCCTCTGTTTTGCCCTCCACAGATACGGTATCTAATGTAATTATTTATGGTTTAGATTTATATTACAGTTTTTAATATCCCAGAAGAAGAGCTGACCGCATTGTAAAGAACAAAGATTCATCTGAAACATGAATTATCCCCTCAGGTATACATTTGTCCAACAATAGCTGTAGTTTAAGATACAATATTTTTAAAGGATATAAAAGATCAGGAGTTTGGAGATAACAAAAATCTACCTTAATGAGACACACCAACTGGAAAATAAAGGTTGGCTTAATTATATTTCCAATTAAAGTAATTGTTTGACTCATTTTTAGAAACATATTTTCTCCATAAATGTAAGTGAACATGCATTTGACAGTCATTAAAACCCCAAGATACCTAAGCTTCTTCAATGACCCACAAGCTAATGCAATCCTACTGCACAGCATTTTACAAGATTTGTCTGCAGCTGTTCAATGACAAATCTCCACTGCCCTTTCATACCCCTTGGGGAGATGGGTTCTCACAGACACTTTTAGTGATTCAAAGAAAACCAGTGCTTGAAAGTTCCTTCCCCCCCCTCCCCCCTCCGGTTTTTGGCTTCTTCATGATCTTGATAGTGGTGCAGAGTGTTTAATCAAGGATGCTGCTGAAACTGTGTGTTGTAACTATATAGCATTTTTACATAGTTTATTTCATGTTTAAATTTTATATTTTCTTCTGGAAGTGAAAAGGTGAAGAAATACAAAAAGTCACTTTTTAAAGAAAATTCTTGGCAATTGCTGGAGATAAATATTACTTCAGTGTCACAGTTCACGGCAACTGCACCTGTATTGGCCTCCATGAACCCTTGAAGGTACCCACTATAGGCTCCCAGCTGCTCAGTTGTCTCCTTTCTTGGGCAGAGGCCTATATCTCTCTCCTTCTAATCAGGGTTTTTCTAGGCTGCACAGTTCCCTCTCTACAGTGATATCCCAGCAAGCCAGACTTCAGTGTCTCTGCTTTCCTTTTTCAGCAAAGTTTATAGAGTAATTGCCAGCAGTTACAAGTTACTACATCATTCTTTCTAAGCAAGCACATTTATTGTTAAGCTGAAAGCATTATAGGGAAAAACATAGAAAAACAACAAAAGAAGATTCATGCAGTTAAAATGCTTAGCAGAGGTTACTCAAACTCCAGTCTCTGGCTCTGATAGGAGTCTGTTCATCAAAATCCACAAGTGGCTTTTTCTTGTGGTTATAAGTTCATAACTCTCTCTGAACAGCCAGCTCATTAGATCACCGATTTCTTTATACAACTCTGGCCTTTGATGTCCAGTCTCTGGAAACAGGTAGTTACCAGTCAAAGACACCTAACCTCATGGCATAGCTTTTTTCACCTACCCAGAGTTAAGGAATTTGCATTAACCTCGCCATAGATATTTCCCAGGAAATCAACTTCACACTTACTGTCCATTCGTATCTGTACATTTTTCAACATAGTCCTTAGTTCATCCAGGCCTCTGATCACATCTCGCTCCTAAGAAAGTTACTTACAATTCCATCCCACAATGCACATAAACTGTTCATTTTATACAATGGACCCCAAAGATGATTAAACTTAACTCAATTCTGTCTCAGAAAAATATTTCAGGAAATTGTCATCTCTATCACATGCAGTATTTAAGTAGTAAAAGATGTACATAGATATATCCTGTGTTAAATATCAGGAATTATAGGGCATACCGCAAATGTTGAATTATCTAAAGAAAAATTGGCATGTTTACAATAGCAGCCACTGGATTCCTTCTTGCTCGTGTTGAGTTCTCTTCTTTTCCTTTTTTACTTTTCCCTTCTTCCAGTCTCCTTGAAGCTTCCTTCGTTTCTCTTCCCACCAGTTTCTTCTCGTCTCATTCTTCTTCTGCAGTAACATCCGTATTTTAAAAAAGAAAGAAAGAAAACTAAAAACGAGAAAAACCCGCCAACAGTCCTCCTTCCCTCAGGAGAAAACAGATGTTGGGGGAGTGAGACACTCAACAGAGACAAGCTTTTAGTGGTGGCAGTACTGTTAGATTACGTTTTTCACATTGGCAATCCCTTAGAGTCAGATTCAGTGAAAGATACAGCTGGATTCTAAGCAAGGCCATAGAAACTCTGAAAAACAGATGGTCTCTTGAGGTTTCTATTTTAGTTGGTGTCACAAATTTAACTTTTTGAAATGTAATCTTTTCAAGATGATCAGGGTCTTTGACACATTCAAACCTTTTATGTATTTACTACAAGTGTTTTAGCTAATAGAATGAATATTGCAAAATTAACTTTCCTTCCATGAATTCCACGCTACTTAGCCTTCATAGATGAAAATGTGGTAGTAAAAGAGATGATGGCCATATGGTATTGTGCTTGACCCCTGCCTTGGAGTGTGGGGAGGAGGTAGGAAGTCATAGAAGCCCAGCTACTACATACTATGTTGGGTTCATCAGATTCCCAGGCTCTATGTATCTGGCATATTATTTTCCCTAGAACTTCTATTTGACCTCTAGACCTTTTCACATTAAAGGAGAAAGACTTTCATATTCTGCCATCCAAGCGCCACATAATTTTCCAAGCAAGTTTGCCCCTCTATCATGTGACAAAGATAGGGAGTACATGGGCCATTATTTCTTTTTTTATTTAATTTTTATAATCCCTCTTGGTGTACCAGAGGTTTTTGGTTTGCTTTTCCACTTTGCACATTTCCAAATAAAATGCTTTAATAATTTAATTCCATACCTTGCATGACAGTAATTCAACTCTGCATTTTTATATGCTCTTTAAGATATGAAAATATTTAATATAGTGATTACCAAGCCATAAAATTGAGATTTATACAGCAAGCCCAAATTTTGAATCCCATCTCAGCTAAAGTCGGAGATTGTTCAGATTCAGTGATTTAGTTTGGATCATTATAGATTAACTTTGAATCCAGATATTTGCCTGGATTTCAAATCCTGAAATGACCTTAATTATATTATGCTGGTAGGCAAATGGCTTCAGTTCCTAATTTCCACAGAAAAAAAGATAACTCTGTGCCTACCCCTGCATGCTCAACTCCTGTTTGCAGTTGAGTTGGATGTGAGAATTCTGTAGAAAAGTGGTAGGACTGGAATATTTTTACCTTCCAGATCATAGTTGAAGTTTGAGTGCTAGAAACAAAGCAAAAAATATAGCCATATTTGTGGGCATAGAAAGCTGAGTTCAGGCCAAGTATAAGCACGTGCAACTCCATTTGACCAGAATGCATTTCTCTGTCTTTTGCAAGCAAAATTATGGAAGGTTTGATTGGTTTTCAATTCCATGTACTGCTGCCTACAAAGAAGTAAAATATTTACTGTTCTAGAAATTGTGTCACTCTTTCCCTTCCTTTTTGGTTCTTTGGCTATGTCTACACTTACCAAAGTTAGTTCGAATTAGTTAATTCGAACTAACTAATTCGAACTAATTTTAGTTAGTTCAAATTAACTTAATTTGAACTAGCAAATTTTAGTTCAAACTAAGCAAGTGCCATGCATGGCACTTGCTTAGTTCGAATTAGTCAATTGCATTGAGCTCAATGTGCCGGTTAGTTCGAACTAACATGGCCACATTGGGTTAATTCAAACTAACTAGTTCGAATTAACAGTTAGTTCAAAAAGTATAAGCGAATGTATTAGTTCAAATTAAGGAAGCCCTTAATTCAAACTAATGAAAGCCTAGTGTAACCAAGGCTTAAGTTAGTTTGAATTAAGCTTCCTTTATTTGAACTAACTTGCCAATGTAGACATAGTCTTTGACATTACCCTCAGAGAGCAATTTTATTCTCTATATACTCTATTACTTTTAAAATTATTTGAGTTCCTGGAACACAGGCAAAGGCCCAAAAAGAAGATTTCTATCTCTGTATATTGGCGATCTAGAAAGCACATGAATCTATCAGTTACTATTAGAGAGGGACAAAAACAATACCACAGAGCTGAAAACATGCTTTGTAATGTTCCAAGTCTGGATTTCAGTTTTGTAATTATACTAGTCCTCATTTAGAAATTGTTTTTGTTTTGTCATTTAAAAATTAGTCTTGCACTGTATTTCATTTAAGACTCCATTTCTCATTCATTTTCTCCAAGGATTAACTCTTAGAAGAACGGTTCTGAACCATAAATAATTCAGTAGAAGCTGGAGTTCTTCACAGTCCAAATGCACCTGTCTCTCTAGAGGTCAACCGGTATCTGGCATCCATTTATGTTCACTTGTTCTGCCAAATAAAATGAGCCTGATGATTTTACGCTTTCTGTCATGGGATAAAACTCCTCACATATCACACCATTAGTTCAACTCAGTTCAGGCCTGTCCCACCAGAGACATAAAAGAACAAGAAGAAAGGGTGTTTAGCCTCACCGCTAAATGTTTCCTTCAGTATCCGGCTTCTGGATTTAAAGCCAAAATATGTTGTCTTCCTTATGGAAAAAATCATATTTACTTCAATGTTAGGCTTAAATAAAGGCAAGCAGGATTTAGCCCTCTGTTTCCCAGTCTAATCAATCACTTATCCTTTACTGGAAGAAAATCTTTAAAAGCTACAGGCCCACAACGTTGAATGAATAAGTCTGTGCGATTATGAAAGCCTAGATTTGTTTGTGGGGCTGTTTTGTGCTGCCCTAATTAAAAAATTGTAGGATTGCCATTTAACAGCAGTCTTTCAAATTGCTGCAGTTTCTTTTTCTTTTCTTTTTCTTTTTTTCTTTTGCTGTATTTGGTTAGGCGAACTTCTAGAATTTTAATTATATCTGTATCAGATGAGCAGCTGAAATATAAAAGGGTTTTTGGAGAGATTTAATTTTAGATAGCATCTTAATTAACATTTGGAAAAAATAGTGTAACTTTAATTAAATGTCTCTACATTAATTTAGTCATTTAATTGAAAATGTTTTGGGCTAGGACTTAAAATGTATCACCCTTGCTGTTTGAGGTTTGGGTTTTTAAATAACTGCATAATACAACCTGTATTTGTATGGTTTTGCTAGATTTCTGCCAGTTAGATTTATTATGGATTTATTTATACACCTCCCCCCACAACATTTATTTTAATAACAGCACTCATCATCTGAAAATTCCAACCCCCAGATGACTGAAAAAGCCGTCTCCCCACCCACCCATCCTTACTGGAACATTACAATATGAATGTCATAGATTTCTCGCAGCACTCAGACAGCCAAATGCATCAAAGTCTGTCCAGTTTTACATGCTGAAGTAGTGAGAAGCATTAAGTTCGACAACTTTAAAATCCCTTGGAAATGTAACATATTCAAGCTTCCACTTCTGCTCTGTAGATAGGGTTAATTATGGCTAGCCTAGGTGTGCTGGAGGCTTGGGGAAAATGCACAGGAAGCTCTTTCCCAAATCCACCTGCACCAGACACAGTTGTCATCAGGCATCAAGGTGTGTGGTGGATGTGGGGAAGCTAACTCTGTTCCAAGTGTTTAGTTCCTGGGGGTGTGAGGCCAATGCCCTTCTATCTAATGAACTAGAACGCGTCAGCAGGGCAGTGCAGTGGAGGGCCCTGACTACAACTTTCTCAAGGTTTACCAGCTACTCTTGATTGCCCTGGAAATCAATTGCTGTGGAAAGTAGTCTTACAGACATAATGCTTCCTTCCATGCTGTTTGTCATTTCATTCATTCATTCATTTGCACATATCAAAGTGGCTTCCAAGTTTGTAATTTGGCCCCTCATATGTCAAGCGTATAAACTCAGAGTAGAATACAAACAAATTTTGATTGCCTTGGTTTCAGGGAGACTGGTTGACTCACTTGAGACTACCACTAAAGAATACTGGTTGGCACAAACAAATAGCAGTAAAATTTTATAGCCCCCCCCCCCCACACACACACACACAAAACCACCATTACTTACTTTGCTGGGGTATTCTTCTCTTTTAGTTTACACATCTTCTGTCCCCTTTACTCTATTAGCTACTATGGAAGCAATTAATATGTATTTACTACTTGTTTAGCATTGACAATTCATTTGGATCTGAACACAGACAATCTCTGGCCTAAAGCTTATGTTCTTAATAGACGGATAATTTGAAGATGAAAGAAATCCAAAACTGGAGATTTATTTTTTATTTATTTAAAATAAACTGAGTATTCAGGGACAATTGAGAAAGTGGGGTTTTAAATTAAAATGATGAATTATGTTAATTTCTGTCTGTGATGTGTGATCCCAGATTAGAGGAGTGTTTATCTTTCCGAGCTGTAGTCCTACAGTGACAAACCGATTGTAATCTCAGTGACACTCAACATTGTTGTCCTGAGTAAGGGAAATAACTGTATGTTGTGTCGACTACGACATTTCCAAAATGTTAACTGAATGCACCTTGTTTGTGAGGACTATTGTTTGTTTAGCTGGAGACACACGAAGAAATAGGAGGAAAAAAGAGCAAAATTTTGGAAAGATGGAACACATAAAGATATTTCCTCTGCAACATGAGTAAATGTTTTTCTTAACATTTGCATTAAAAAATCACTTTTCTGCTAAGGAGGAGTTGTGCAGAATATGGGGACTAAATTAAGTCATTCAAGTGTGAAAAGTAGGATTTCAGTCTTTTAAGTACATATTTCAGTGGAATTCTGACCCCTACTGATAACTCAATAATAAAACTCTCTATATATTATTATATATTTGGTATATTGCATATATCAATTTTATATTACCCTCACAAAATAAAATAAATATATATGTTTTATATAAACTGCCTACAAATACGTAATTTATATAAAATAGCTTTTTTTTGTAGGTGCTGATAATTTTTAAAAAATCTTTCCTCTGTGGGATTGTAAATTTGGTTTATAGTCTTCCAGTAATTGTGCTGAGAATTTTCAATAGCATATATTTTCTTCTAATTGACATTATTTCCATGGTCCTACATTTTCCTTATGATTGAAAAGTGAACTTCATTGGTATTTTGCCAAAAGACTGCTGTTTCATAATTATTTTCTTTTTCTTTCCAACACTAAGAGATACCTATTGCATGCATCAACTGCGTAATGGTAATTTGAAGCCATTTTAGCACAGCTGGATATTTTTCAGTGATTCTTTTCACCTGAGAACCAGTCATTAAAATTCCTTCATCTTTTTGTCCGCAGTGCACTTTATCAACAGAATGTTTGGTATCTCATGAATTGTCTATACATCAAAGTAGAACGCAAAGTACAAGGTGTCCAAGTCTTTGTGGTCTCATATTAATCAGATTATAAATTGAGATGGACCAAGCCAGCTCAGGTAGTTGCTTACCCAGAGGTGTCTCTCTCTCTCTCTCTCAAATGTATTCACTGCCACTCTGATACCAAGGGGTTGTACTCCTCTGATTTGTATCAATTACATTGGTTCAGTTATATTAAGTAAAACATATAAAAATACCTATTGACAATCACAGAGATCCAGAGCTGCCTTTCAGAGTATATGTGCATATTATGTGTCAGTGGTCTCTCCCTGCAGCTCAGCCCTCTCCTTCATGTTTCACCAATTGGTTCCCCTCTCATTTGCTCCATCTGACCTACTAATCCAAAGCCTTGCCTCTCCCGTCATCATTGGCTTCATTTCTGCTTCATTGGCTTCATTTCTCCTGAGCACCTCTGAGGGAAGTCCTACAACTTCCTCCACTATACATTTGCTCATTTCACTCCTGTTCCTTGTCAAAAAATCCACATATGCACTTCCCGGCCCTTCATCCATTTCAGCTCTTCTTTGTCAAAAAATCTATTTATGCCCTTCCCAGCCCTTCATCCATTTCAGCTCTTCTATAATTTTTCCTGCCTCATCCTCATCTCCAACTACTTTCAGCCCCCTTTACCTCTTTTCTCAGGCTCTTGCAAAGTAAAAATCGGTGATGTCTGACAGGAGTTCCCCTTTCACTTGTCTGTCCCCTCCTGCATCTGTTCTCCTGTCCTCCTTATTCCCCTGATGTCCAAGGCCAAAGTGTCCCACTTGTTTTCTGGCTTGTCCTCTTGATGCCCTCTCTAACCATCTCTCTTTCTGTTATTCACCACCAACTGTTCTGTCTTGAGTCCTTGTTTTCAGCCATACTATTTTTGCCTCGGGAAATCTTTTTAGCCTCATCTCTCTCTCTCTCTCTCTCTCACCTTCACCTCATTTTCCTCGTTTCAGCCAACTTTCTTGAACTCAGTCTACTTGAACTACTTCCCTTTCCTTTCCTTTAACTTCCATTGGCCCAGCTGAGTCTGAATTCCATCCTTTCTACTAAACTGAAACTGACCTCACCCAATGTAATTAATGATCTTTCCTTTGTCAAAGCTAACTGGGCTGCTTTTCTTTCCATGTTCTCCTTATCTTCTCTGCTGTCTTCAGTTCTGGGGACTACTTCCTTCTCTAAATGCTCTCACCTTAGGGCTTCCAAATCTCTTCAATCTCCCTTTTCTGTTACTACACAGTTGATTTCCTTCAGTGGTTCCTCTTCTTTGTCCTTCATCCTTTTTGTAGATATACCTAATGTTACCGTCTCCTGCGTGGCAATAGTGTGGTGGTCTTAGATAAATTTACTGCACAGAGATATAGAATATATCTGAAAACTTACCGAAGGAAGTTTCTTTATTAGCTCTGTCCATGCTGCTTTGTTATTGACTCTAGGCGTGTTTGTTTGCATTCTACATTTATTTATATTTCATATGTTAAGAGAGAAGGCAAAAGAGATTTCCTATGGCTTATTTTCTACTTGAGATTCTTGCACAGAAACATGCTGGTAATCCATGCCATATATGTGAAATACTCTGACAATCCATAATAGAGGTGTGTACCTCCAAAACTATTAAGAATGTTATTGCTAAGGCTGAGCCTAAATCTAAAATATATTCATCTCTACAGTGTACTTTTGTCTGTTATTTGTTTCTCTTCTAGTTTTCAAGATATGTCAATAGCTGTACATCTCTGTTTCCCTACACTACAAGCAAATACAAAATGAGGGGGAGTGGAGAAATGTACTTTGCAGGAAAGGAGAGGAATAATGAGAGTGGGAGATGAAATCACAACATGACTATTTTTTTTAAGTAGACGAGGAAGTATAGTAATGAAACTTTAACTACTAGTCAATCTCTCTTTTATCTTTCTATGGATTTCAACGTGCACATTTGTTTTATTTGCGCAGGTCTGAGGCTTGGTTTCTCAGATCCAGCCTTTGCTTTTTGGTACTTCCTGTAACAAGGCAGTCTTCCATTTTATGGGCCAGGAAGCAGTCTGGCCTGTTGAGGAAAGTAGCCCACCAGGTGCTGGGAATCAGCCAACTTGACTGGATGGCAACAAGTGATCAGAGCCCACAATTCCAAGCTGGGGAATATAAAGAGTCCCAGATTGATGAGAGAGCCTGGGACGGGGATAATGGTAGGAATACACTCTCCTGTAGCTGCAACAAAGAATTGCAAAGGGTCAAGTATGCCCTAGAGACCCCACTGGATTGAGGAAAGTCCTGACTTTTAAGCTGGCAAAGGCCAAACACCCCCACAAGATAGCTGGGTACAAGACTATTACTTTGTTGTTATTCTGTGTTTCTATTCTTTTACTTTGGAGAATAAACAGAGCCCTGAAGTTAGGGCTATAAACTAAAGTGGGTGGTTGTTTTCCCCAGTCTGGTGATCAAGGCCACCAGCCTACACTGCCCAAGTTGCTTCATCTAGTTAATTCCTGCAGTTGGGTCCTCACAATCCTTATATGTAGCAGAATGAATATAATAGTCCACCTACGCAATTTTGACTTTGCAGGGCTGTGAAGGCATCACCAAAGTAGTTAGGAGTAAACTTCTGATGGTGCATGCTCTTAAAATTATATGATATAAAACTGTAAGAGCCAATAACGTCTATAGAGGTGTAATTTAGCTTGTAAGACAGAAAGTTGGCCACAATATTAAAATAAAGGGTTATGAAATCAAGCCTATTTTCTCAAAAGTAGGAAGTGCTATCAAATTAACCAAAATAACCGATTCAAAAGAAAGCATAAAGTAGAAAAACAAACCAGGAGTTCTATGGCACTTTTAAAGACTAACACATTTATTTTTCACGTTAGCTTTTGTGGGTGAAATTCCACTTCATCAAAAATTTTCCACTTTTTGGTATCTGACGAAGTGGGACTTCACCTATGGAAGCTCATGTGCAAAATAAATGTGTTAGTCTTTAAAACTGCCACAGGACTACTTGGATTGGGGGTTTTTTTGTTTGTTTTTTGTTTGTTTGTTTGTTTGTTTTTGCTGAAGTAGATTAATATGGCTACCCCATTGGAACTCATAAACTAGCAAGTGACTTAGTTGTGGTGTGATCTTTTTAAGCAGCTTCTGAGTTGGATGGTGGTGGTGCTTGCACCGTATCTATAGTTTCAGTGTCTGTGGTGTCTGATGTAATGTCTGCAGACTGTTACAGTTATAGAATTACACCTTTGAAGACACGAGTGTTGATTGCTCTTCTTCTGGGGAAAAAAAAATCATGATTTCTTAAGGGACTGTTTTTTATGAAGAAGTGGGTTATAGCCCACAAAAGCTTATGCCTTAATTAATTTTATTAGTGTTTAAAAATGCTGCATAACTCCTTGTTTGTTGTGTTAAATATGATGTTTATTGAGTTGGAGAAGGAACAGCTTATATCTTATTAAAAATTGAGAATAATAATGAAACGTTTATCTGTCACAGAAATACTCCAAAGCACTTGTATTTCAAGTATACCAAGAACATTTATCTTAATCTATGTCATGGTCATTTTAAAAAACTGAGAAAAATTACTATAGAAAATTAAAAACAACAGAGTCCTGTGGCACTTTTAAAGACTAACAGATTTATTTATCGCATGAGCTTTCATGAGAGAAAATCCCACTTTGTCAGATGCAGAATTGTATCTTATGTGTGGGGGTGGTGGAGCAGAAAGAAAGTCCCCGAGACAGCACAGATTCCTCTGCTGGAGCAAGTCTGTAGCTTGAAAGATTAACAGTGTCGTTGGGTGGGTTAAAGGTGCTGTTGTTATCCCTTGTGGTGCATAGGAGTTTAGACAGTTTGCTGTCTTTTTTTTTCTGTAGGAAAGCAAAGTGTGTGTTGTAGATGGATTGTCTCTTTTTTGTGAAGTCCACCCATGGGGAAGAATGTGCTGGATGATGGTTTTGTAGGAGAGATTCCAGTGTGGAGACTTCAGTTCTAATTTTTTTCTGTTTGCTGTACAGGATGCTGATAAGGTGATTTCTTAATTTCTGAGAGAGTTTAGGGCACAATCTCTCACTGTAGTCTGTGATTTTCTCCCACGAAAGCTCATGCGATAAATAAATCTGTTAGTCTTTAAAAGTGCCACAGGACTCTGTTGTTTTTGTACAATAGACTAACACGGCTACCCCTTTGGAATATAGAAAATTAAAGCAGTTTAGCTTTTTGGTTTTTTTAAAGTTACTTTTTTTTAATGGCCTAGTGTATTGGTAGGTGCTTTGTGCCACTCTGGCAGAGCCAGTCATTGGAACTGCATCCACACATACAGGTCTGAGCTTTGAAAATTGTGAAGAAAGAGACAAAATCCAAAAAAGGCTAGGAATTTAGGCCACAGTTCTGCCACCTGCTATGCAAAGCTGTACCCTTCCCCTTGTAGTCAAGGGTTCTACTTCCAATGATCAAGTGCCAAGATCTAAGCTATCAGTTTCAGTATCTTATTTTTAGAAAAAGGTTATTTTATCTTACCAAATAATAATTTAATTATATTATATACAAATATGTAACATGCACAATAAGGCTTTATGATGCTATTTCAGTTGTACCAAGTTAATATGGCCAATTGACTGCATGTGTGCTTTTCTGTAAGTTATTTTCTGATGTTGTTGTGTTTCCATTTTAATCTTGTTACCTAATACTAATTATTTAATTGTACTTTTTTTTTTTTTTTTGGTCTCTGTTTACTTCTGATATCAGAATGTGATCTATAGTCTAACTTTATAGAAAGCTGTCATGGTTTGTTGGTGTCTTAAAGGAAGTGAGATCATAGGGTGTGATATTTATAAAAGAATCATTAATTTATAACACAAAGTTTTCAGTGATCTAATATTCCTTTGGCACTAGTATGCATGCTTTGATTATACAAGAGAACCTTAAAACAGAGCCACATCCAAGCTTCATTTACAGCAGTATTTTGGAATGCTGAAAATAACAAACCAAAACATTTTGCTAAAGTAAACTTATTGCGAAAGAAATACTTGCTTCTTGTGACAAACTAGGTGCATAGTTCAATCAACAAAAAAATCCCATTTCTCTTGTTAAAGAATCCTGAGTGTTTCTAATACAGTGGGAAACATGGTCATCAAGACATCAGTGTTAATGTAGGAGTCAGCCCCAAGAATAGTAATAGTACAATCCCCCCAGAGATCAATGTTTAAATTTAAAGTCCCATTTAAAAAACAAACCAAAAAGAGCCCATTTAAAATCAAGAAATCATGGCTATCTTAAAATCACATTCTTTGGAGTCCTAAATAAAATTTGAAGGTGCTCTTCACAATGCAAAAGTTATTGATTCTATTTTTAAAGTAGTGCAGACACAAATGACTGATCATAACTCTCTGGATACACCTCGCTTCTGTAGCTTTAGTGGATATGCAATGCATAGTCAATGCTGCTGAAGTAATACTGGGTGAGTGACTGAAGGAGAAATTGGTCCTGAGGTGAATTATATATTTAGAGGTGGATTTGTTTCTGCCTCCATCACCCTCTGCATTAAACCTTATGCACCTTCATGTAAGAATCAAAGAAAAACCAGGCTGTTTAAAAAAAAAAAATCTAACATTTCCTCAGTTTGTTGTTCTGATGGGACTTCAGAACTCTCCAGGCAATTTAAAACCCTGTTGTCTAAAACTAGCTTCACAAAAATAATTTGTGCTTAACTGGTCTTTTTTATGACCTTAAGAAAATATTCAAAAAATACACTTAAGGGCTACGTCTCTCTTGCTCATTCACATTCTGTGCTTTTTAGATATTATTCTGTATACCGCAAGGCCCATCTTTTGATTAGACTTTCCAGTTATAATCAGAATAATATGAGTGGGTGATAATTAGGGAGTGGGGAGCAGAAATTCCTATAACATGGGAAGAAGAAAAAAAAAAGAGGACTCCATAGACCCTGTTGGGACTCTGACAATACCAGTCCAATTTATTTATGCAGGACTCACCTACTATAGTGTTGGATAGTTTAAAAAAAATCTAAATTAGACTAAAATACACAATTGTCAATAATTGTGAAAAGGGCCAACCCAATTCTGTCTTTGTGCTAAGGCAAAGAATTTGCCCATTTCCATGGAAATCAGATTGCCATGTGAAATTGTAATTTGTCATGTTTTCATTCCACAGTGACACAGATACCATGGATATTATTCAGTAGTTTAAACTGATTAAGGGATACCAGAGCCATCATATTGATTCATCATGGACACCGTGACACTCAATCACAGAAAGCACAGGATGTCCCTGTTGAGCCTCAGTAATAGTTCATATTAGCACCAGTATAGCCAGCCAAAAATGAAACATTGTTCTGGCATCTAATGGGAGAGTGAATGTGGCAGTTAAGTAAAATATGCAAGAATTCTAACCTATGAATGCCTATCATAACAGGAGTCTTGTTATTTCCAATTTACTTTTGGCCACAATCCAAAGAGCACAATGGAGAATATGCCTTGATATGATGGTGATCAATGCATTAGGAATCTTGTAGACAGAAGAGTACTAGGAGAAAGAAAGAAAGAAAGAAAGAAAGAAAGAAAGAAAGAAAGAAAGATGCAGGACAGAATAGGAAAGAAGGAAGCACAATGAGATTACTGCATAGGAAATACTGAAGCACCATACAGGGCAGGAGTCAATAGAAGGAATAGGGAAAATGTAGAACATAAGGAAGGGGACATGAAGAGCTACAACACAGCAGGAGGAGAAATGCACAAAATACGGGGAAGCACAAAAAGAGAGAGACTGCAGGAAGAAAGGTCTGTGTTATACTGAAATAATTTGCATTCCTGGTGGCACAAAGGATGCCTTAACTCTGTACTGATTTGAAATCCCATAAGTATGATTTCCTTGCAAATGTTTTTCAAGAGGATCCTGGTCCTTCATGAAATTTGCAAGCTCTGGACTCATACAAGCACTAACTGTATAATCCCTATCTTGCCTCCTATATTCTTTCTTTTTATCCCCTAAAAAGTAACATTTTAAAAAATTTTACCAGCTCAGAAATTGTATGTTCAGGTCCTTCCTCCCAAACCTAACCATGATGTTCAGCACTGATAATGTTCTTCTGGCAATACCAGATCTATCTTCCTATGGTGCTACCCTCCTCTCTCCACTCTGAGTACAGTGCGTAGTTTACTGTAGTGCAGGTACAGAGGCAGTTCAATAAAGATAGAACAAAGATGATATGTGCAAAAGAACAAAAGAAACATTTCTCGTGTTCTAATGGCTGTATAAGGAAGAAGATAGGGAGTGCACTAGAAGGGGAAAAGTGTCCCTAAAAGATTTTCATTTAAAAAAGAAATACAGGCCCCCTTTTCAGCAGGGAGAGATCTTCTAACATACATGGGATCCTGGGAATTATCCTGAGTAACTTTCATTCCTAGCAGACTTCCTTGCATTTCTTTGTTTTCGCTTATTCTACACAGTGCTCAACTCCTCGTCTTTTTTGTTGGTTAGTCAGATACTATATTTGAAAGTTCAGTTGAGGATTTATAGAGCTGTCCGCAGTTCTATGAGCTGCCACTGCTGGCAACCCAAAAAAATAAAAAATGGAGTCAATCAGGAGTAATTATAGGTTAGCAGGGGTATTGCCTCTGTAGCCAATAAACATTTACTGGGGATATGACCACAGGTTAGCATTACCGATACAGTAGTAGTTAATCAAAGTGCTTGTTTATTCAGAGGATTCTTATTGCTAGGTGGAATTATTGACTGGATAAATAATCTAAATAATGTCTTCTACCACAGTGCTGGTTGTTTTTGTTTTGCTTTTTTCTTCCCTAAACGTCCCGTAACACTAAGGAAAAAGAAATTGGAGACAGAAATATATAAAGGCAGATACAAGAGCACAGAGCACTCCATTAAAGGAGATAGAAGGGAAGAAAATCAATTTAAAAAAATCTGAAGGAAAGAATGCTAAAAAAGATAGCATAGGCAAACCAGAATTCATCAAGAAAGAAAAGCCAATAAAATCAAACTGCATAAAGACAGCGAAGTGGGAACATGACAAAATGAGAGGCATAGGAACACTGAAGAGAAAAACTTGGAGCCACACACAACACTCCCTCCCCCCACCACATAACCAATGTGCGTTTATCATTATTGTCTTTTTCAGTTTAATAATATTGTACTATAAATGATAAAACCAAAATCTTATCTAGATAATTCTGAACATAAGTGCTTGGATAATCCAATGGTAGGTACCTTAGACAAGATTGAGACAGAGAGAAAAAACGGCTAGCTCTCAGAGAGAAATATCCCCTCATAAAACTTTGCCTGAAATGGGAATCAAGGTAAAAACAAAAATATATTTAGTAAAATACCACTAAAATATCCCTTTGAAGCATCACACTCTGAAACCTTGATTTTCAAATATTTAGCCTCTGCCCATAGGTTCTCAGTTTTTAAATCAGGTTGCACACGATTCTTTTTCTACTATAGGAGATTCCTTTGGGTTTCACATTCAGCTGGTCACACTAATTGCTATAAACAGTATATTCAACAAATATAATCCCATTTCCTGTTCCCGTATTATCCAAAAATAATCCACTGGGTTTTTTTTTTAATTATTATTTATTTATTTATTTATTATTTGACAACGTTTTATGTAAACTTACTTCAGTTTCTAGATTGCTCAGGAACTACTTGCTGTAACTTAGTCAGAGTGTTCACTGTACATACCTGATTGTTTGGACAGTGTAATTGCTCAACTAAATTACATGGTATTGTTTGGCTTCTGTGATAGATCCTACAACAAGTTTTCAAGATGGTTGAGTGAACATGTCTAGCATATGTGAGCACTTCTATTGTCACACATGTCCATGATTTTCCCTTTCTGTGAATTTTATTGAGAACAAATTTACTTGCACAACTTTTAACAATGATACATGTTAGGGAAAACAGAGACTATCAAAGTGAATTTGTGGATTTTCCTTAGCCAAAAGTCTCAGAATTGAAAAGGCAATTATAACTTTATAGGTGGGGATTTTTAAGCCAGCCTACAAATTTTTGGAGAAGGGATATAAAAGGCAAAGATCACTTTGCTGTTGACTTGAATGCAAGTAGGCTCAAGTACATAATTCTCCTTTGTACAAAATTTTAAAATAATGTAATAAAATTCAATTATAGACTTAAACCCATTCTCTTTTAGAGTAATTCTTCATCAAACATTTTATTTTTTATATAACAGTGACCCGTCCATGCCTAAGGTAGACCACCTGAAAATGCGAGGTCACACGGCAAAAGGAAACCAGACTGTCCCAACACAGGAGGGTAACAAAGAAGTTAGAAGTCCTCTGTGGCTGGCTGGGGAGTCTGATTCCCCACACTGGTTATCAAATTGCTAAAACAAAAAATATACATCCCCCTTTACCACATTTCACTCTCTGGCTCCCAATCAGCCGTTAGGGCCAGTAAAGAGAGAAGTTAGTAAAACTCTGTGCTCTTAACCCAAAAGTTCTACTGACTCCAAAGGCTCAGCCAGATTACCAATTCAACATAGGTCAGGAACGTACCCAAAATACCATGCTGCCAGTCAGTCATTGAGTAAGTAAAAGTAAAGGTTTATTATAACAAGAAAGAAAGAAAATAAGAGATGTTAACTTGGTCAAAGCAATACATACCATTCATACATACAAATGATTTGAAAGTGCATATATAATCAGATTCCCAGCAGCATTGTGAAATTTGCAGACTGGTACAGTCCCTCTGGCATACATCCAATACCTGGATGGGTTTCAGTATTTTATTTCACAGTTGCCAGGGCCTGCTTAACTCCTCTGTGGGCCCAGGACTATGAGATTTTGTGGGGCTCCTGGCCAGCCACCAACCAGCCTGGTGCCCATGGAATCGTACTTACACTGCCACCCCCCACATGGGCGGTGGCACACTGGAAGGGGGTCTGCAGGCCCGTGTCCCACTCTCCCACTCTTCCTCCCCCATCAGCAGTAGCAGCAGCACTCCACAGGGTGGGGAAAATTTGTGTCCCACCTTCCCCCCTGCTGTAGGGCGGGGGACGATACACATAAACTCTCCATGACTCCCTCCTTGCATTCAGGGCAATGGGGCGGGGTCAGAGGAAGCCCTGGCGGTCAATGAGTTGCAAAAGCCTGGGGAGTGTGGCTCCTGCTCTCACATTCTCCCTCCCGTGTCCCCTCCCCACATCCCCCCTCTCTCACAGTGTCTCCCCCACTCCTATCTACTCAGCCTCCTTCCCCCAGCCACATGACTTGCCCCCAATTTCCCTTCATCACCTCATCCCACTGCCTTCAGCCATCCCCTTCCTCCCCTCCCGTTCTGATCCCTTAATCACCTGTTGCCTCCTCTGATCCATCAAATATCTGTTCCCTCTCTGGTCCAGTCCCAACCCCTCTCTAGTCCCCTGTGACTCTGGCTCCCAGGAGTCAAGGTCCTCCAGCCTCAACCCAGCACAGGTTTCTTCCAGTGCCCTGCAAACAAAGGGAGCCAGCAGCAGCTTAGGGAATCACAGCCAGCTCAGTTGGGAGCAGCCTGGAGCCAAGCCCTCCCCCCGCAGAAGGAGGGGGGAGTGTGACCGGGAGACAATGCTACCTGAAACTGGGGGGTAGGAAGGTCTCTCCTACATTCCCTCCAAGTGGTGCCTCCGTGGGAGCAGGGAGCAGCCAGCCAGGGCTGGATTTTTGCAAGGCCCTCTTTAGCCTGGGGCCCTGGGCTGAAGCCCCTAAAGCCCCTGCATTAATCTGGTGCTGCCAGCTGCAGTTGAATTGATCCAAAAGTAGGAAGCAGGAATGAAGACTGAAGACAATCTGGATGTGGTGCAGCTGCCCTTTATAGTGGATTGTCATGTAGCTTCTTGTTTCATATACAAGCCCTCACCACATGGCTGGAAAAGTCTCAGGGAGAGTTCCCTGTCCTTAGGGCATGTTCTTACATGTCCTGGTGACTCATAAGGTATTGCCCTGGCTTCTTTTCCTGGGCTCAGTGTACCTGCCAGTTTCCTCAATGGGCCATTAAGCAGGTTTATTGCTGCTGCCATCCTCTTTGGTATGTCACCCAGAAACATAGCACAAGTTGAAATACAGATATGTCATACATACAACAATATTACCATATTCAACAAATTATGACATATCTTCTACAAATTATTTCAATTTTGAAAAGTTGATAATAAATCATATCTTAAAAGGTCCCCCTAATCCAGACAATGTCACAAGAACCATACTGGCCAGATCATTTCCCCCAAGAGTTTATTTAAGTACTGATCTAACAACCTACCAGTTCATAACTTGGTTTTAGTGTGTGGGTATTTGCAAGTGTTAATTAAGAGGTAGACTTGAGACCACTGTGAACACTTGGCCTTTGCTGTTTTCCTGTTACTTCTTATTTTGCAAAATAAATTTGCTTGCATCTCACTCTCCTTTAGTCATATGTCACTTCCAGCTTGCTCCCTCACTCATTGCCTAATTCTCAAGGGATATCTTCTAATCTTAGTTCAGTGTGATTTGTCACTTAATTCTCCTCACGTTCTGTTTCTAAAAGCCAATGATAAATGGTGTAAGACACCTAAAAAGAATGAATCATTAAAGTTGGCAATAACTTACTTGTAAAAGGTAAAAAAGAGGAGATAAGATGCAGTTTTCTGTGGAAGGAAGGAGAAAAATTATTTATGGCATTTGTATAGATTGTAAATGTTCAATACAATGCTCAGTGTGAGTACAGGTATTTTGCACTGCTGACAACCTCGCATACCCTCAGCCTGCTAATAAGTCTCTCACCATACTTATCCTATCACACCAAGCCCCTGATGAACTTCAACCATCTTTTTTTCCTCAAATCAATATGCCTACAGAAATATTTCCTTCTCCTTAAAGTTTATGCTGGCCTGAGGCCCAGTACTGGCCTAAACCAATAACCGTTTTTTTGTGCACAAAATGTTATAGCCTTTCCTCCAGTTATTCTACATTCCTACAGGGCTACACGTGGGAACTTCATCTCATTTTGAAGGAGCAAATCCTGTTTCTCAATATGACCCAAATTTACTTCTGTTTTTGGAAGGGTCCAAATCTTTAAAGGGTATAGAAAAGTTATTGTTATTTTATATTTTGAGGTTTTCTAATTCCCTTGACCCCTGTATGATTGGAACCATAATAATTAAGACATCTGGCTTTACAGGAACAGGGATACAGTAAATACCTTGAATTTAAAAAATGTGAGCTATATAAAACAGTCCTGAAATGTTTTTTTTCTGTAACACATGCCATTCAGAGAATGTGCTGTGCAATAAAGGTTCATAGAATCACAGAATATTAGGGTTGGAATGGACCTCAGAAGGTCATTTAGTCCAAACCCCTGCTCAAAGCAGGACCAACCTCAAATGAATCATCCCAACTAGGACTTTGTCAAGTTGCATTAATATTTGTTCAGTGAGAGTCTTAATGATGTGCATACAAAAAACCTACACCTTGGTCACTCATAGCAATAAAACCTTTGTATTATACCACTACATCGTGTACTCCCAACATATCTATGGCTATGTCTACACTGGCAAGTTAGTTTAAATTAAGGAAGCTTAATTCGAACTAACTTAAGCCTTGGCTACACTAGGCTTTCATTAGTTTGAATTGAGGGTTTCCTTAATTCGAACTAATAAATTGGCTTATACTTTTTGAACAAACGGTTAATTCAAACTAGTTAGTTCGAACTAACTGGCACATTGAGCTCAATGCAATTAACTAATTCGAACTAAGCAAGCGCCATGCATGGCACTTGCTTAGTTCGAACTAAAATTCGCGAGTTCGAATTAAGTTAATTCGAACTAACTAAAATTAGTTTGAATTAGTTAGTTCGAATTAGTTAATTCAAACTAACTTTGGTAAGTGTAGACATAGCCTATGTGTAATGAGGCACTTGCCTCTTGAGCAACTTCTAGTGGTAGCATGAGGTACTACAGTCCTTTTCCAATCTTGGTGCCCCCTACGGGTTGGCTTCCTATGGCAAATCACAAAGTCCTAATGAACCTCATCTGAAGCAGCAAAGAGACCGACAAAATTGTCTGTCTGCCTTCCCCTTGGTCGTGACCCCCACTCTGGACTCTTTAAACTCAGCCTTTCGCTTGCGTTTCCCAGCAAGCCTTGTCAACTTCTCATGGTTTATGGTCCCAAGGAGCTGGTGGGATAACCTGTGCACATCCACTACTCTGTGTTCTAACTCTGGGACCCAGTAAACAGCAGCCACATATTACTCACTTCACCTTATTGCTGCTACATCCTGGGCCTCTTCCCATCCAGCCCCTTTATTTTCACCCTTAGATCAAGATTAAAGTTGTTAGGTTTTCTCACTCCCAACTTAAGCAAATGCAGCGAGAACCAGACTCTGGTTGTCCCTTTGATTCCTTCGGCAGGAGCGGAATACCATGCCGTGCCTTGCCACACCCTATCAGGAACTGATCTGCTAAGCCACTGCTGGATTTTGATTGATTGCTTCAGGGCAGCCTCTCTAGGCAGACCTGGAGGACCAACTGTTGCTGCTCCTTTCCTGGGGAGGGAGTGTAGAAATATCCTGGGGCCTCCAGCAGGGGGCCGTAAAGGGTCTGCCACACCACCTAACTGTGTATTATATATGATTATAATATTATTTTATTATTAGTGAATATATTTATGGGCTATGGAGCACCTGAGAGAAAGTATAAACAGTTAAAAGCACTTCTACTCCTATTTTAAAAGAATGGTCATTTATAACATGGGGGCTAGGAGGCATGTTAATATTATCTTGGCATCAGATTGGGTAGACAGTGAAAGGGCCAGGTTTGATCTCATGTTAGGTAAACTTGCCTCATAGCTAAGCAATGCCGTACAAAGTCTGGCCAGCTGAAAATCAGGATGAAGACAGCCACTCTCACATGCCTGGATTGTTCACCATTTAAGTAAGTTAATGGAAGTTATGTCATTGACTTCAATGAAAGAAGGCACAATCCCACAAGAAATGGTTTCTATTTATTGTACTGTTGTTTGGCTACAGTTTTCCCCTTATCATTCAGTTTGGTAACCACAGTTAAATGTATGGCAATATCAAAGTCCCCTACCAAGAAAAACATGTTTTTGTGCAACAGAGTTGCAGTAGTATTGAGAAAGTTGTCAAATAGCATGGAATATTAGGCACTGATTGCAGGGACGCTCTCACAAGCAGCTGCTGGGTCTGAAAAAACATTCTTCAAAAATAAATTGAGATTGAGATCCCCCCTTTTCAAAGGGTTCATTGGAGGAGAGTAATGAACAAAAGTTCATGTAGTCTACCAGTCAGTAAACTCATGAAACAAGGCTTCTCCTTTGGAATTGTGCTAGTACTTGGTTGAGCCAGTGCTTTTTGACCAGTTTGTGACATAAGTTTAAGATTCTCGCAGCTACCCACTGAATGAGTACAGATGAAACAATCAATCAATGAGGTGAATACAAGCCAGAAGAATTAAACCAGCCCTATCCAATATCTTCCAGTGAAATGCAAAACAGCATTTACCCTGCACAGTGAAGAAAGGAAAAAAGCAGCTTGGGACAGCATTTAGAAACATGTTTTGACTAAACCTTGGGCATTATTTAAAATGATTGGATTTAGTCAATACCAAAGCAAAATGAGCTCTTTTCAATATACATATAGTGGCAAAGAAGAAATCCCTTTTAAAATATGTTCTATATAAAAAAAATCATGAAAATGTATCAGCTTCTGAGAGAATGAGAGAACAATGCAAATGTCCCAGAGAATGTTATGGAATATTAATACTCATAGACTTTAAGGTCAGAAGGGACCAGTACGATCATCTAGTCTGAGCTCCTGCAAAATGCAGGCCTCAAGACCTCACCCACCCACTCCAGCAATAGGCTACCAACCTATGACTGAGTTATTTACCTCCTTAAATCATGATTTAAGGACTTTAAGATACAGAGAATTCACCGGGAGGTGAGCCATACCCTATGCTACAGAGGAAGGCGAAAAACCCCCAGAGCCCAGGCCAATCAGCCCTGGGGGAAAATTCCTTCCCGACCCCAAATATGGCGATCAGTTAAACCCTGCGCACGTGGGCAAGTCTCAACAGCCAGTTACGCAAGAAACAATCTCTGTAAATACATACTTCCTCACTGTGTATCAACAGGAGGCAATAATGTAGGATACAAATGACCTTTCAGTTACCATTGGTGCATAAGGAAAAGTGGGTAGAAATGAAAGGTCCTAAGTAATTTATTTTAAGTTACTCTGCATTCCCAACCAAAGTAACGTTTTGTTACAGAAGTGTTAAGGTTGAAAATGTGTTTTAATGACATCCAAGTAACATTTCAAAGCCCTTTATACTTTCTTTTAAAAATGTCTACAACTTCTAAAGGAGAGAGGGAAATAAACTTAGGCCTGGGCTACACTAGAAAGGTTTGTCAACAAAACTCAGCTTTGGTCAGCAAAACGGTTCTGGTGTATACACTGCAGTCACCTTCCTGCCAACAAAACTGCCTGGTTTTTTTTGTTGTTTGTTTGTTTTTTGTTTTGTTTTGTTTTTTGGTATTTTGTTGAGTAATTAAAACCACCTTGATGAGAACTGTAGGGCTTTTGTTGACAGAGCTAGGGCAACGCAGTTTCAGTGTAGACAGTGTCCCCCCCTTAGAGCAGTGGAGGGGCTGTCATACTTGTCAATTTCTCCACTCTGCTAGAGCAATACACTTGACAATAAGTGCAACCGGCTCCTTCACAAGTGGGAATCAGTCAAGCTGCTGGCTGTTACAAGCCTGATTCCACCTGTGAGTTCGGACTGGGCAATCCACAAGCAGCTCCACCCAACTGCAAGCCAGGACTGGGTTGGACAAGGGTGGGTGCCACCCAACTACAGGCCAGGGTGTGGGAGGCTGCCGTCTGGCTTGTAAAGCATGGGAAGCTGCTGCCCAGCTCCCAGCTGCAAGCCTGAGGTGCAGGAAGCTGCTGCTGACTACAAAGCAGGGCATGGGAAACTGTCATGAGCAGGGGTTCAGGAGGCTGCACCCCACTGTGAACCTGGGACTGGGTAAGATGCAGAGGTCTGCAACCCCACTGTGAGTCTGGGACTGGGCAGGCTGCAGGGGTGTGCAGCTGTGTCCAGTAGGGAGTAGGGCAGTTCACAGGAAGCTCAGGAGCCTGTAGGATCCCAGTAGAGAACTGAGAGGTTGATCTCTCATTTTCCCCCACACTAACCCTTAGGCTGGTGGAAGTGCTCCAGGTGAGGACATATTTCACCTACCCATAGAGAGCAATGTGGACATCAGCCACCAAGAAAATTAGTGTGTGGCTGAAAGTTGACATAAATATGTGAACTTATTTTTCTAGTGTATTCAAGGCCTTAGGAAGTCGGGAGAAGGAAAGCTAACCTCCATCCAGTTCCCTACACGCATAGAATCCTTCATTACTTACTATCACTCCAACCTAGTTGCATACCTTCCCCATGTAAATAACACTTCACCTTTTCCAATCCCCTCCTCCATATCCTCTGCACCCTTCTCTATGCCTTTCTTTCCTATCTCCCCAGACTCTTGCCCCCTGCTCCCAGAATCCTTGGGAAACATGACTTTATGCAACTCCTCAAGTTTCCCTCAGTCTATGGCCCTCATGGTCCCATCCTTCTCTCCAGACTCCATGTTTCCTTCCAGTCTCCTACTCTCATCTCATCCACATCTGTCTCAACATAGCAACCATAGCACAACAGACCAGAGTAAGTCGTAGTTTAGCTTCTGTTTGTAAACATTTAAAAAGAGTAAATGTTTCTCATTGTGTATGTGAAAATTATGTTGGTGGTTAGTGAATTTTTCAATGAGAATTATTAGCAAAAAAATTTGAGAATGCAGCAAAGTCAAGAGATTTTACAACAGTGAAAATGAGGGAGAATGGAGAAGAAGAGACAGGGTGGCAAAAAAAGTTTTGAATGTTGATGGTCTCAGGAGTGAGTAGGACAACAAGGTAGTGGTCAAAAAACTTTGAGATTAAAAGACCTAAAAGCAGTGTATAGTAAAGATGAGGTTGTTTGAGTGACTGTTTGTTTTACGAAATGGAGATGTTGAAATAGAGGTTCAGATTCTGGCTCTGCTGTGGTGGTGAGCAGTTACTTCTATTAAAGTAAAGGGTTCACAATTCTGGCCAAAAGAAAGCAGTGAAACTAATGGGACAATGGCTTAGTAAAATAAGAATGTAGCTAGGACTATAAGAAAATAATCTTTATTGTAGTTGCTCAACTGATATAGGAAATAATATACCTACCTTCTGGGACTGTCATAAAACATTTTCTTGCAAGGCATTCTACTTACAATTCCCAAGCCACCAAAGATGCATTTCCCTTTGCACAAAAGACATGTGTATTAGCTGACCTTTCCAAAACAAATGGCATATTCAATATGACTGAAAATGGGTTTATTTAGTTTAATGGGAGTAAAATAATAGCATAGTCTATTAAGAAGTAGGGGTCTTGTGTGGGTGTGCGTTATATGTGGCAAATAAGAGCCACTTTGAAAACAGTAAGCAAAATATGGTATAGGGACAAGACAGGAATTTTAAAATGTTATGGAAATCCCTTTTAAACTAACTAGGAAAAGAGCTCTGATGCTGCAGAAAAAGTATTTTAACAGAGAAACACAAGAAATGGGGGGAAATGTTTTCTTTCCATTACTTTTCACCATGTGAATGTATTGTTTTAATGTCTACTCAGTTGTCTATATATAGAGAGACCTAAGGCTGGTTCATCTGGCATTACATTGTGTTTTTCTAAAATTGAAGGGGAAGTGACTGAAAGATATACCAGTATGGAGTCACCCAGTTCAGGCATTTGCATAAAGGATCACATTAAAATTCTGGTGAGGTGTATCATGAAACTGCTTCAGATAAAAGTCTGTTGGATCTGATGGTGCAGGCTTCCTCTTTGACAGCATTTATAAAAACTTGTGTAGGATGAGGAAATGTAACAGATGATGAAATCTGTTCCTGAGAAAATTAGAGGTCAATATGGCACTGTAGTACTTTTCTCTTCCTCAGAGGCTCATGTACACTACATTTAGAATAGGCAGTGGGAATGTAAATTGCATTAAGATTTGATGTGCTTGTATTTGCCTGAGATCTAAATGTAGCACTGTAGATCTTCCATCTTTTTTCTAAATGACATGGCAAGCAACAATGGATTTAAGACAGGTTTCTGAGATTAATGTATTGTCGTGCCTTCCTTCAAATTGCTTTTTTATTTGAATTTGACAGAGAATATAAACTTAATGATCTCCTCATTGGAGTCCTTTTTTTCCATTACTTGGGGCTAGATTCAGATTCTCTTACTCATGTGGAAGACAGTAGCTTACTCCATGAATAGTGTCACTGAAAATCAATGGTTTTCTGGGGAATAAATTGCTCTTCGACATGAATAAGGGGATCATAATGTGGTTATTAAAATTCCCTTGAATGTGAAAAATAGAATGAGATATAAATGCAAAGCAAAAATTGTAGCAGGCTAATTCTATCAGTCTTGGAACATATATGAACAAACATTTGAATAATAAAAGATTTAGATCTCTGTTTCTTTGGAAATGAAGGAATTTTAGTGTGAGGTAATCCTCTTTGGGTTTACTGCAGCAGCCAATCCATGAGCCAGGACTGGTCCAGGTGACACTCCACGGGCAGCTATTTATTGCCATAGAAAGAATAGATAGCCAGGCTGTACAATATAATTGCAGGACTGGAATTCCTCTTCTGCCTCATGGTGTTACAAATTGCACGGTTACCAAACTGCTCCTGCTCCTATCCTCCTGTCAGGTTTTCAACCTGCTCCTGTCCCTTTCTCAGGCTTCCTGCCTGCTCTCACCAGCTGGCCTTTACTAGCACCCACCTGCCCAAACTGGTTTTATCCCTACCTCACTGAGTTGCTCAGTGACCACACTGACCATTTGAACGGTGTCTCACAGGTCCTTCAGCTCTTGAGGCAATGACTCTTTCTAAGAGCCTGCAGAATCATGTTGTCAGCTGTAAAATTTCTCCAGAATCAAGAGGCAGCTGGAAAATTCCTTTCTCCAACACTGGTCCAGGCCATGCTGGGTCTCCTGGGATCTCTTGCAATAGCAACCCCAGGTGCAGCTTGGAAGTCCTGTTACCAGAGCAGTTTGATGGTGGTAGCCAGAGGTTTCAAGGGTTTATTAACCAAAGCCATATGCTATTCATAATGCAGCCACTCATGTACCCAAATGAAGATGAGGCCTATCATCATCTTACTAATAGAAGAGCCTTGTATTTATTAACACCTCTTCTGAAATGTGCAGTCCCAATTCTTGGCCATTTCAAGGAATTCATCCAGTCCTCCTCATTCATATTTCATTACTTTAACTGGACCTATCTCATCAAAGCCACCACACAATTCCTCCCATAGGGTTCACAATCCATCTCAGCCTACATAGCCTACTTCCGACACCAGACCACCACCACCATCTGGAATGAAATGGTGCAGAGATGTCACTTTCATTGAGTGTTGAATCATAAAGGATGGACTGGCCTGAGCCAACCCCATCTCTCTCTCTCTATCTCTCTCTCTCTCTCTCTCACACACACACACACACACACACACACACACACACACACACACACAC
>ML685798.1:11651907-11677401 GCA_007922175.1 Pelusios castaneus | reverse complement strand
ACACACACACACACACACACACACACACACACACACACACACACACAGAGTTGTCACTGTTCTACACTGAGCAGCTGCTTGAGTGATATCTGAGGAAGAGGAGGGCTTACTGAACCTCACCCTAGTACTGTAATCTCCCAATTGCACTGTACCCAGTCCCAGACCATAGCCCATGCAAAACAAAGATGCTTTACAGACTGAGAACTGGCACTGGAATGGCCTCCATCTGTACTGTGTGTCAACGGTGTGGCCATTTTAGTTCAGGGTGCCTCCACAATTCCAGACCAGCCAGCATTCTGAAAAACCATTTCATCAAGTCCTGATAGAAAGGTCATGGCTGGATGTAACAAGGAAATTGAGTTCCCCAAACAGATGCCCTCTACTTCCTGTGTGTGCCCTTGCACTGGATCCAGGACCATTATGAGAGCCCTGGTCTAGACCTAAACTGATCCCATCCTAGGAAGGAATCCTTTACACTTGCACCACATCAGCATCAGGAAATATCACTTCCCTAATTCTGGCAAAGTATAGCAACTTTTCCAGTATATTTGATAAAATACCAATGTCCTCCCGCCATCACCAGATCTCCAACTGCCCCACAGATCTCCAAACCCCCTGTGGCCATATTAACCTATTATTGCAACCTGTGCGCAAGGCCCTATGGGAATATTTTTATTGAAAATCTCACAAGAACTTCATCTGGATCTCCAAATTCCTTGTTGGATCCCTAATTCTTTTCATCCAAAACATGGGTGGCACTGCACCTTTCTGGTCACTATCAGGCCATGAACATCATTATTATCAAAACCAAATACCTTCTCCCAAGGATCAAAAACATTCTGGAACAGGTCAGTGTAGCTAAAATTTTCATTTAGTTT
The DNA here is from genome assembly GCA_007922175.1 of Pelusios castaneus. Classification (NCBI taxonomy): domain Eukaryota; kingdom Metazoa; phylum Chordata; order Testudines; family Pelomedusidae; genus Pelusios; species Pelusios castaneus. The sequence goes on along the minus strand of ML685798.1, from coordinate 11,676,523 downwards.
GATTTGCGTGGCACATACAATCTGATCCACATCCTGGAGGATGATGATTGGACAACAATATTCTGCACCTTATATGGACATTATGAATATTTCATTATGGCCTTTAGCCTCACCAACTCCCTAGCTACATTCCAACTTTGTGAACAACATCTTCAGGGATAGTTTAGACCAGTGTTTCTCAACCTTTTTTATATTAGGGACCAGCTTCCTGTACTATGTCTGGGTGATCTCCATGGACTGGCTGTCTATTGTAACCTACTTGGATGACATTTGCATCATCCCTGAGATCTCAGCTGTGCACCACCACCACATCTAACAACTACTGAGGAACACCTCATGCCAAATGGTTTATATGCAAACCTGAAGAATGTGAGTTGAGTTCAACTGCACCACCTTTGACTTCCTGGGTTATGTCATCTTGCCTAATGGGCAAGATGAACTCTGGGAAGTCTCCACCATCATGGACTGGGTCACATTGTTTCCTGTAGTTTGCTAATTTCTAGAGGTGGTTTATCTGAGGGTTTTCTAGAGTGTTATCTCCAGTTACCCAGCTCCCCTAAAAGAACTTTGCTTATGTCGGAACACTGAGGGCACAACTGGCTGACACTAGAGGAACAACTGAAGAAGACCTTGACCTCAGCACCCCTGTTAATGCATCCAGGCTGATCCAAGCCTTTTGTCATCAAGAGTGATATTTCTGTTTATGCAATCAGATCTATACTGTCTCAACTTCAGTGGATCACTTAATGTTCTCCACCCTTGAACATTCTACTCCAGGAAGCTAAGACCCACAAAAGAAGACTATAAAATCTAAGATAAGGAGTTGTTGGGCCTCAAGGTTGCTTTTGAAGAACACCATCATCTGAAAGGCACACTTCCCCATTTGAGTGTTCACCAGTCACAGTAATTAGGAGTACCTGTGATTTCTGAAGTCTCTTAATTAATGCCAGCTTCAGTGGATCCTCCCATTTTGAATTTTCACTATTGGCCTCGGGGGCTCCAATGGCAAACCTGATGCATTCTTCCCACAAAGGGGAGTCCTCAACAGCAGGGGAGGACTGTCAGAACCCTCCACTATCTTGAAACCCCCATCACTTTGCTAGAGTACTTGTAAATACTGACTTCATAGCTCTTGATAGATAATTTCCACCTAATGACGCTTTTGTAGTAAAACAGATGTTTCTCAGTGCCAGCTTCAGCCTGAACTTCTCTGTTAAAATGGGGTACTCTTGTTCAGAGACTGTTTTTATCTCCCTGATGATCTGCCTCGTTTCACGATTCTCTGACTGTGCTAGGATTAATGCTTAACCAGACACTTTCGACAGTGGAACATGATAAAAATGATTTTGAAGCATTTCTGGTGGCCAAGACTACAGCAACTTTTTCAAGGTATTTTTCTAGATGAAGGTCCCTCTCTTTGAATCTCTGGATGCCTTGGTCTCACTACTTATTCCTTCCCAGCCTTGGGAGTCCATCTCTATGAAATTCTTTGTGGATTTCCCCAGTTCCCAGGACCACTCAACCATACTGTCATCATGGAACTTCTGTCTCAGATGTTCCATTTCATGTTCTATCAGAAGATCTCCACCTCGGAAATGGAATTCGTTCTTTGATCATGATTCATGGATTATCCTCTGACATCACAGTGTAACCACAGACTTCAGTTCATCTTCCATTTCTGGCCAAAGTTATTCTGCCTTTTAGATGCTGACCTACTCTTTTCCACATCATATCATTCTTAAATGGAAAGTCAGTCAGAATAGGTGAATTAAATTTTGAAGTAGTATCTGTTTTATTAATTATGACCTGGGTCCACTTTTTACTCTTTGCAAAATTCTTTCACAACAACTTTAATCAAAAACCGATTCACTAGAGCCCTTTCTTTTCTAACTATGGCTTTCACACCCTGTTCCACCATATTACTGACTTCCCACATCCCAGCAGCCTCCAACCTGGTTAAACACCTCTACTATGTCCAGAAGGAACTGAAGTCCTAGTGGGATGCTGCCAAAGAGGCTATAGAGCATTTGCCAGCCACTATCAGCAGATTGATTCTCCAGTAACTGTCAGTGCAAAATATGATACTTGGACACTGCCTTCCTTCCTGCAAACTTGACTGCTTTTACTTCAATCCCTCAATAAATTGTTGGTCACTCAATAAATTAATCTGGTTGCCTCCCACCTTCAGCTACGCCCCTCCCCCCAACCCCCACTACAATGTGAGTGCACTTTGTGTTTCATATCTCTCTTTGGAAGAAAAAACACCCCCAGCTCCCTTCCTGGACAAATGCAGCCTCCTCCAGTCATGATGCAGGGATAGGACGAATGATGCCTCAGAAGGCAAAACTTGGATTTCAAGTTCATTTGGGGAAAGCTCCTATACCTCATTGACCGGGAAGAATAGCTCTGAGGAATGCTCGTGGGCACTAGCGCCTAAGGTCCATGCTCCTGATCTGCTCCACGAGTTCTATCAATCCCATTCAGACAAACTCCATCCTAAAACATATGGGAGGTATAAGGTGGTCATGTTTTGTGAGATAATTCCTCAGTCAGAGCCTGCAATGATGCATCCCTCAGTATGCAATGACTAGTTCTTTAGGTGTGCCTCAACACCTAATTTACAAGCCAGGAGCAGGTCAAATGACCTCCAGGAGCAGCTATTTATTCCCACAGAAAGAGTATTAAGCCAGTCTGTGTAATGTCATCACTCAGCGGGGAACTCTCTCTTGCCAGCCGGCTCTAAACCAGCATTCATCTGCATCTGCCCAAACCAGCTCCATCCCTGCCCCAGTGAGTTGGCCAGCCACACCATGACACTCAGCTTCTTTCTTGTTTTAAAATATTTAAGATATTAACTATGCTTAGAATTGATCAATTTGAAATTAATTGGGAAAATAAGAGGAGCTGAGAGTAAGGAGATGGGAACAATGAAGGGCCTGATCCCGAACCCATTGAATTGACTGGTAAAGCTTCCATGTGATGAGAATGGGAGACTGCCTTTGTTTTAGACTTGTACAAGGCATGGTGGTTGCTTCTTACATTCTAATAGTGCTTTACATTGTTTAAACAGAAAGAATACAAGTGTGGAGTGGGTTTTTTTTGGTCTTGTTTTAAGAAAGCCTAAAATGCCTTCAAATGCATACCAAAAAAATCTTCACTTACACTTCTGGGAGCTGAGACATTTCCCCTGAATCCTTGACCAGTCGGGAATTAAGCACAAGAAAAGCTACCTAGAAAGTAAAAAGTCTGCTTTTGTACCTGGAGCTTTGTTTTTGTTTTTGCTTTGTTTCCCATAAATGTGAACAGTATATATTTCTTCCTATTTCTTTACAAAGATCAAGAGGTCTAGCTTCAAAGCAGCATGTATCCCTTAAGAAATACACTTCTGAACATAACACACAAATGGCCCAAAATAACTTGTTTAGAAATAGTGTCCATAACATATGGCACTCAGCTACTGCAAAATAAGCTATGTTGTTCCTTCAATGTAATTAAAAAATAATAGCATCAATTCCATAATCAGCCACCCACAGAAAACTAACTATATAAAATTCATTAGTGTCATAGTAGGAAAAAGACAGGGAGGGCTAGAACTCAAATCATTCAGGAGTCAAGCAAGATCCTATGAATAATGCAAATTAGAATGAAAATGTCAGGAATATCTACCGTTGCGGAAAGTAAGTTGTGGATTTCAGGTGGCACCATTTCAAAGAACATAGGGCTCAAACACTTTAATTTAAAAAGTAACATCTCAGAGAGAGTATTTACCATACTCAGCTTCATGCTGGATAACTTTACCAACCATGGGCCACGTTCCGTCCCTAGATGCATGTGCATAGCTCCCACTGACTTCAAATGAAAATGTCAAACTGCATCAAATGTATTCATTTTAAGATCGGTATTTTCCCAGAAATTCAAAATAAGATACTTTCTCCTTTCCCCATGTCTCAGTGGAAAACTAAGAAATCATGTTGTTCCAGCTTTACCCAACAAAGAAGTCAATGCAGAGCACTTTCAGGCTTGATCACCTTTTGGCAATCCAAATGCTGAAACTCTTACTTTGTGAGGATCTTTCAATATTTAGATGGAAATTGTTTTCAGGCACCTCACTGCATTATCCCCACTTTTCCAAGTCCCTCAAAGGGACCTTGAGATCAGAGAACATCAGCTAAGGCAAGGCCTATGACATTTGCATATTATTCTTCCAACTGTTCAAGGAATCTGCTCAGAAATAAATAGAAGCTAGTTCTCTGGCTTGAAGGCTGCATCACATTACACACACACACACACACACACACACACACACACACACACAAAATCTCATATTTGCTGAGCAGCAGGAACAGTGGAAAGAGAATAGCAGTGACACCCACAGTGTTTCCAGCCTATCTATTGTGACATTACCATATAATTGTGGAGAAACCACATCCTTCCCTCAGACCAGCAGCTTCCTTAAAAATTCTGCTTAGTTGGAGTTGGGGATGACATGTAGCTCATGTGATCATACAGCAGCACCCTTCCCACCCCAGAGTTAAAAAGTGGGCCTTGAGGTAGTGTTGTGCTGCTGGAAGGTTATTGTTGCATAGGGATGTGCTGAGCTCCCATTTTAATCATTCTTCCACTGTCTAATTTAACACATTTATGTTGCACTAAATTTACTCAAAAGGAGGTTTAAACATCCAAAATTTTGTAGTTTCTTTTGAGTGATTTGGAGGCACAGGAAAGTCCTAGACATCTGAGAGGGAACCTCAAAAAGTACTGGAAACCTTAGCACAGATATCAATCCAGGAGGTCTGAGCAGTCCTTAATCATGTGTCTATATATCCATAAAATCCTTGAACAAAATTTTGCTGTCAACTAGAGTTAATGTATCTAAGAGCATAATTTAGTGTTTTGACTTTGATATATACAACATGTTGGAAGGTACAGCAGTTGTATAGAATATAGCAGGACACACTCTATATAAATGAATTACATGACATTAAAAGCAGAAGTGATGCATAAAGGGACATGCAAGGTCACATGCTCCCCGAGATTTGTTTCTTGGCTTAATTGAGCACACTCAGTAAAACCGCCCCATCTCTGCCCCATCCAAACCAGTAGACTGCAGATACCAAGTCCCTCTGGAAGGCTTTGGTGTTTCTAGAGTTGCCCTGTCCCAGCCTCCTCACTAGCAGTGGTTGCAAATCAAAAGTCTAAGCAGCATGGACCACTGAAAAGATAATAAGAATCCTGAAAAAATTAGATCTTTTCATGAGGAAAACAGACCCTTTTGGCTAGTTTGCAGATCAAAATCACTAGCTTTCAGGCTTTACTAGCCAAATGCAACTACCTGCAGTAGGGCCAGGTTTCCCAAGTTTTGGATAAAGTTCCTATAGAAGTCAAAGAAGGAACTGATATCTCCATTCTTCAAAGGCCAGCAAATCTCCAGTGCAGTTCTACAAGCAGCACTGATGCCATCAGTACTCAATACGGCCACTGGTGTCACCAGGCAAAGAGAGCATCTTGCTTGATTTTCTCTGATATCCCACAAGAAGTCCAAAGGAGGACAGGATTCACCTTTGAAAGACATGATCAACTTAGCTCTAAGACTGATGAGGCATTACACTCACTGAAGATTCAAGGAAGCTCTTCAATCTTTGGGTTTATGTACAGCAATACAACAGATAAAGCAATTTAAGCCTCAAGTAGCTTCCAAATCCATCCTCTTCTTATTTTTTCAGCATGTGAGCCCTGAAACTTTCAGGAACAGATCTTGCTATCAAAAAAGGAAGAGTTCTATTTTTTCCCCTGTAATATTGCACATGGTGTGAGTCAAAGACAGCAAGAATTCTGGACTGATCTGCAATGTTATTTATGCCTTATCCCTTTCACATGGTACCCCCCACCCTTTTTTAAAAGATTCATTGATTGGAATGAAAAAAAGACTGATTCTGGAAGTCATTTCAATAGGGCTATCTCGACCCAATTTCAGTCTCAGCCTTCATTCCACTGCTTTAATCCTATTCTATTTCAGGGACCACTCTTACAATTATCTGCTACAACAAGAGGTGAGCTGTCTGCTACATCTAAATGAAGTAGAGATCATAGTCCCAAATTCTGGGGAAGAGGGTTTTCTTTTTTGTAATTCCTAATTCCAAAGAGGAAAAGGAGGTTGGTGTCCTATTCTGATCTCAGGTGACTCAACAAGTTCATTTCTCATTTCAGGTTCTAGTGGACTATTTTCACTTCCATAATCCCTTCTATAAAATCCCCTAGATTGGTTCACAACTCTTGATTTGCAAGACACTTACTTCCTGTGACAGGGTATGTTAAGCCCACAATAGGACTGGAGGGGTTAAAGAACAACTCTGGGCCCAGATGACCCCACCCAGCCGCACCTGTAGAGCATGTTCCAGATGGAGGTGGGGTTTAAAAAGAATCCAGGCAGCTCAGAAAGGCTGGGAAGGCCAGGAAGAAGGATATCCCCTGGCAGCTCCTGAGAAGGGATGCTGCAGCAGTTCCTCTGGGAGAAGAGGAGCCTATCTGCTAAGTTCAAAAAGACTAATGGTGCAGTTAATACCTTTTCTTCAGACTGCAACAGAATGCAGACCGTTTTGCTACAGTCTGCAAAACTTGGACTCTAGTGTGGGTGATGGGAAGCAACCCAAGGAGCACAGTCATAAAGGGCTCTTTAGTGCTTGACCTCTGGTAGATGGTAGATGGAGTGGTAGAGCCAAGGCTCCCATATCAACGTCCCTTTGCATTTAGGAGGAACCAACCTTCATAGTCACTGGGATATTCTTCACGTGCCAGCCATAATAATTTGGTGTCAAATATGGGCTAGTCATCCAGGTTCGTGTAGAAAAAGAGAGATGAAAAAATGGACCTTGGCAAATTATTGAAGTGGTTAATGAACAGCCAGGAACAACTGGTGGCCCAACAACAGCAACAGATCCAGATGTTCCAAGAAATAGTTGCCCGACAGCAAGCACCCAACAGCAGCAGCAGCAGCAGCAAAAGCTCATTTGACAGTTGGAAAAACAACAGTAGGAACAGCAACAATGCCTGGTTCAACAGGTGGTAGCCATTTTACAACCCCAAGAGGCAAATGCAAAGTGGGTGACTGGGATCTTGAACCCCATTAGCGTTACGAATCTCCCAGTGAAACTCAAGAAAATAGAATCTGGTGATGACCCCAGAGCTTTCCTGGTCACTTTTGAGTGACCACAGCAGCTGAACACTAGTATTTCTTGATGGCGCGATATGTTATAAGATCTAGTCAAGCTTCATACCATAGCTTTCTTGCTATGGAATCCCAGGGTTATGCCAAAGTCATGGCAGTCACCTTGGACACCATCAGCATCATGTAGAAACTCAACTATAATGCTTTTGTCAGGAAAGATGGGGGCCTAACCTCATGCGGTGGCCCAGAACCTTAAGGAATGTTATTACTGGTGGCTCCAAATTGACAAAGGGGCAGAATAACAGGTGGCCAAACAAGTTGTGCTGGAACAGTTTACACACGTTCTCCCAGCTTGAAGGGGCAAAAGTGAACGCTGTGACATTTGCCTGAGACACTGCTGAGGCAATCAGGTTGATAGAAGATTATTTAACAGCCAGAGGCCTGATAGTGGGAACACCCCAAGACCAAACATTTTTGCCCTACAGGAGCAGTTGTTGCAGACATCCAGACCTACTGAGGGGGGGAAATCACCAGGAAATTGAATCCCTGGACAATCATCACAAAGTCTGGTTCCAAGGGGAAAAAAGGCTAGGACTGGAGACTAATCTCAAAGAAAGACTCCCCACAGGTATTGCACCTCCCCCTGAAGGGATGGGGGAAAGCGCACAATTGGGACTTGGTTTTGGAGCACGTAGTAGGTTCATTTCTGCCACATCAGCCCCTTCCTGGATTGCTCCTACAAACAGGCATGGGAGATGGACACCCAGGCTACAGAAGGACGGTTGGCCAAGATGTTAATCTATGTGTGGATCAATGGGGAAGAAGTGTCAGCCTTAATAGACTTGGGGCGTTGCCAGACACTGATGCAAGAACGGCTAGCAGGAGCTAGAGATAACCTGGGGAAAACTTCTACCTCCAGTACATTCATGGTGATATGTGTCCATATTACATGAGGGAAGTGCAGCTCACTGTAGAAAACCACATAGGAAAAGTACGGATTGGCATGGCTCCCACATTGGCATACCTGGACTGATTTTGGGCCAGGATAGAGAATTTTAGGAGGAAGTCATAAAATCATAGAGCAACAAACCTGTGAAAGGGAATGGCCTTCAAGAAAGTGCCTTCAAGTCACAAAAGCACAGAAAGATGACAGAGAATCAGATGAAGAGACCACCCAATAGGAACAATGCCACCCACTCCTCAAACGGCGGAAACAGAAGACCTCACCCTCTCTTGATTTGGACCTACTAACAGCAGACATAGATTTTATAAGTGAACAAAGAGATGACCTGACATTGAGCAGGGCATATGAACAGCTCACCAGCATAAATGGAGAATGGTAGGACCCACAAGTGATGAAGCAGCAGTCATGTTTCAAATACAGGAAAGAGAAAACTATACTGGATTGCAAAAGATTCCCAAACTGGGGAATTTACAAGTGCCAATTCTAGTCCCAAAGAAACTCCACAGAAAACCCTTGAAAGGGTAACCCTCAGATTTTGCTGGCTGGCGGTACACAGCGAGGTAAAGGACTACTGTGCATCATGCCCAACGTGCCAATGGGCTCTGTTTGTCCCTGTCCCCCTGCCTCCCCCTCCCCCGCTCCTTGGTAGTCAGAATACCATTTGAGAAGATTGGGATGGACCTGCTGGACTCCTGGAAGTGGGTGTGGCCAGGTAACCAGTACACAATTGACAACTATGCCATGTAGTACCCAGAGGCCATCCTAGTGGCATACGGAGAGGGGAGGGAGACATGACCCCAGGCACTCGCCAAATGGAGAGGGGATGCCAGGTGGGCCCTTCTTGGTTTTGGCAGCCCCACCTGGTGGCTGAAGGCTCCCAGGGGAGCAAGCATCCTCCCAGCACCTTGGCCTCTGCTCTGGATGGAGGGGTGACATTTAGAAAAGGCATAGGGGTGGAGCTTTTGTCTCCTCCTGATTTTCCTAATAGCTGGGAGCGGCATTGTTGCTTGTCTCTTCTTCCACCCTCCCCTTCCCTTTCCGCCACCAGACAGGATTTGGAGCAATGACATAGCTTGCTCCTCTTCCCCTCTCCCCTCACTGGCCTAGTCTTTGCTAAGCCAATAAGAAGGCAGAGATGTGGCAGAGCTGATAGCAGCGGGCTGGGAGCCTTTGCAGCACTTTTTCAATCTTGAAACAAACAGGTTCAGCTGGTGGAAGCAAGGCAAGCTTTCAGCAGGCTCTGTGCTTAGCTGGAAAATGCTGCGGATTTCATGAGGATCTTCCCCTCCCCTTTACATGCTGACATGTTAAAAAGGCACTGCTCAAGCGAGGGAGGAGCCTACTGCCCCAGGCACAATCAGAGCATGATTTTCTTCACAGACAGCCCAGCTTTGGAAGTATAACTATACCAGGGAGCCATGCGGGCCCCAGCCACGCAGGGGTCAGGCAACCAACCCAATGGAAGGGCTGTGGGGCTGAACCAGTCACATCCTCCCCACTACTGATAGATAGCCCAGAGGCATTTATCCCATCACTCTTGCTCCCAGCCACACCTGCCACCTCCACAGCGGGAGGGGCGAGAGGGGGAGAAATAGGCCTGCATTGGCCCCCTACATGCCAGAGACCCACAGTAAACGATTGGGTCATCTCAAGTTTGAAGTCAAAACACAGTTGAAACAAGACATTTTTTTTTTTTTTAAACAAAATATTTTGAAATGAAAAAAGTTGAAACAAAATGTTTCATTTCATCTCTTTCAAAAAAAAAATTCGGCTGAAATCATTCATCAAATTTGACCTGAATTTGACAAATAGTCCCCAAAAAGTGCATTAAAAACAAACAAACAAAAACCCACCGTTCTTTTTAGGAAGCCTTTTCATAATTATTTTTTTCACTTTTAATTTTTTTTTTAAGTAGCTCCTTTTGTTTAGCTGAGCTGTAACCTAACAGAGTATACTATGTCTGGTTTAGAAGTTTCACTAGGTTTATAGATTTTATATTTTCTGTAAGTATGAGTGCGCCTCTTATTTAAATCAAAAGATCATCTTTCTTTCTTTACAGACACCTACGCACCTGACATTCATTGCTCTACGTTAGGATTATAAAACAAAAGCCAAAGCAGCAATGGTGGATTTTTCACAGTAGACATACTAAGTCAAAGATGATAGGTTTTTTTACACTGTTTTCTAAAGCTCTATGTCCAGGGCTTAATGAAGTTTCCTGAATTTTTATTACATTTTATTCCCTTGATTCATTTGAGGATTAATAAATGTAGCCAAGGTTCTATACATGTATCCTAGTGGATTTTAGGATTTCTTTTTTAGTGAAAAAAGGAGTTGCATAAAGTCACTGAGATTATCAGCCAGCCGCCTTAGTATACAGTGCTGTCATAACCGAAAAATTTTGGAATTTAAATTCAGTCCTTCTAAGAACAAAAAACACATTAGAGAAATATTAACAGTTTGCCTTCATTATTCCATTCCCCTCCACCCCTTCCTACCATCAATCAAGAATCTTTTTTAAAAGCACATGCACACAACACATAGTATTTTCAGAAATAATTGAATATAACCCAAAGATGTGTTGAGATGCAGGTCTTTCCACCAATAAACTGTTTGTCAAGCCCTGAACTTCAAACTGAGTAACTATCAAGAGACACAAGATGGGTGAGGTAATATCTTTAGTGCAATCAACTTCTGTTGGTGAAAGAGACAAGCTTTTGAGCTACACAGAGCTCTTCTTCTTCAGACTTTTAATACAGCTTTCAGGAGTTCAGAAACACCAGATATTAATCCCCTTTTCTCTGTCCTTCATTATAGCACAAAGTGTGCTTCTATAAATCCATCCTTATCTTCTAGTATGCAAAGACCACAGAGTGACTGAATTCAGTAGCTATTGGAAGTACAGTAGATCAGATCCTCCTGTTTATTGATTGGTAAAGAACAGCCTCATACTGGTTTGGCACCTCTAAGATAATGAGAGAGAAAAAAAAGAAGGTTTTCAGCAGATAGGAGGAGGAATGCCCATAACATTAAAAGGGTCTTGTAGGAGCCATTGTTCTTTGATATGAAGTCAAATTGGATGTGATTTGAGTCAAGGTCAGGATGCTATGGAAATTCTGCAAATATAATGGAGTATTAGAGAAGTGTTATTTTATTAAGTATTGTATGTACATATGCTTATTAAATACAGAAATTTACCGTCTCTCTCCATGAAAACATCAGTGGTGGAGCAAATTTTTAACCTCGACTTTATTACTTTCCTGGTGCACTAAAAGCAGTTGCTTGAACAAGATTATTTTTTCCTTCTCAATTCTTTTTCCTCAGACTCTCAGCCAGTTTTTTTCAAGAATCGTCTGTTTTTTGTGTATTGCATCTCATTTGTTTTTCAGTTAACGATCCCAGTCCTGCTTTCTCACATTAATAACTATTTTAAATTGCTACTACTTGTCCTTCGCAATTTGCCTGTGTTTGAATACTGAGAAGCCTAATTGTGTAATTAGCGTCTAAGCATTATGCTGCCTGCGCCCTCACATGCCCTTAGAAGAAGCATATTACTTTGACCTCAGAAGACTTTTCAGCTGGTGATACATTTTAAATGAATAATAATATATAGAAGGTAAGTTTAAATGTAAATGTTTTAACATAGCCCGTGGAATGGGTGAGACCTCTCTGACCTCCCACCATCTCTTCTGCTGCTGATCTTAAAATAGACAATGAAATAATTTGATACAGCGAAGCATAATGAAATCCCGCAGCATCTAGAGCCATGTTCTTGCTATCACGGACGGTTTCTTAATATTTGTTTATGTTTTATCTATGGTGAAGCAACTCAAGAAACTCTGACAAGGAGATGTATTATTTTCCTTTAATTGAAACTTGAGAACATTTTCTTCTTCTTCTTCATTCTACATTGTGAACCTGGGATCTAGCTGACATTATAGATTTTGATGACAATATCCCTGATGAAACAGGAAGGGGGGAGATCTCAATGCTGTTCCTTTCTGCCACTATAATATTAATGATTCCTTTTCAAAATAGCACATGAAATGGTGGCGTCATTTTAATGGTAGTATAATTTGACTTAATAATAGTGGTAATAGAAGCTACTGTTCATTCACATGAGCATCAAAGACAGAAAAGGAAGTCCTTTTTCCCAGAAAGAATAAAATGTCATTTTAGAAATTGGAGAGGTGAAACTAAGTGTGCTGAGAAAAGACAGAAAAAAAAAATAATTAGCTACTTATTCCCTTATTATTTTATGTCTTGCAAATTAATTTAAGAGATTTCTAAAGAGATCTCCCTGGAAATAACAGACCCCAAGAGTGCGGTAGATATAATATGTCTGAAATTGAATGTTCTTTTTTCTTACTTGCTAGTTTCATTGAATTTTCAAATAATATTGGCATTGACGCCTCATGATTTTTGTCCTAGCATTTTCCATGAATACGCACAACCAGTCTCTGTGCCTTCTGAACTAGCATTGATTCATTGTCTCACAGAGCGATTCTCTTGAATGCCTTATATGAGATCTCATCCAGACTTTTTAGGAAAATATTAAAGTAAATCCTTCATGGGATAGTAGATTCATCAAACTAGAAGAGGTTAAACGATTCTAACTGAGCTCTCTTGAGGTGCCTTCCCATAAAACCTTGTGGGAATGTCTATGGTTACAAATTAGGGATTAGAAAGTGAAATAAATTATTAAAGAATCTTTTAAAAAAACATCTGTCCAATACATCAGGAAGTGATGAATGGCCTGTATAGAGAGGGCGGTATATAGCTCGTTCACTAGTGTAGCAGTACAAGAGGAGCCTTTGTTGTAGTCCCATTATGGGGGCGTGCAGACATTTGTTGTTCCTTTGTGAGCGTATGCACATACACACATTTAGCAAAGCTCCAAAAGCCTGGATACCAGAAAAGCTAAATGGAATTACACAGTTACAAGTTTACAAGCACTCCACTAAATGCTCTTTGTGTGTACCATGGAATTAGAACGCTCAATGATGATCAACATCACTTTAAGAGGCAAGGTGCCATGAGGTATTATTTTTTTATTGGACCAACTTACGTTGGTGAAAGAGACTAGCTTTTGAGCTACACAGAGCTCTTTTTCAGGTCTGTGTAGCTTTAAAATTCGATGCTGTCACCAGCAGAAGTTGATCCAATAAAAGATATTATGTCACCCATTTTGTGCGTCTAATATCCTGGGACCAACATGGGTACAATGACACTGTAAACATCACCTGAAATTTGTTGTTTTGGTTTTGGTGAGTTTGGGGGGAGATGGTCTAAAAAAGGAGACCCTTGCTCTCCCCTGTATTTACACAAACGGTGAAAGCCTTCAGGTCAAAAATATGTCCAGCTAAAAACAGACAAAACAAACGAACAAAGAGAGGAAAGTTAACAGCTTTCTCCACCTAGAACATTATAGCAGCACCACTGTAGTGCTTCATTGATGACAAGATCTAATCTAATGGGAGCAGGTCTGCCATCAGTAGATACTCTACCTCCCCAAAAGGCGGTAGGCAGGTTGACGGGAGAATTCACCCATCAACTTAGCACTGTCTACGCAGGAGCAAAGGTTAGTGTTAATGCATTGCTCAGGGGTATGGATTTGTCACACTCATGAACAATGTAGTTATACCAACCTAATTTCCTAAGATAGATCAGGCCTAAGTAATGGACCTATGTCCTGAAAATCATCATTTATGGAATGGTTATAACAAGTGTTTGTAAACTTCAGCCCCTACATTGGATTAATTATTACCAGTAACCATGTGACATAGCTTTACTTTTGTTACTGTCTGTAATCTATTTATCTGATAGACATAAATGCAATTCACTGTGTTGAAATTGGGAAATGGGGAGAGAGAGAGGAATAACTCCTTTCAATAAATCTCTTCACATTCACTTATGCTTTAAAAGAAGAATGAATGCTTTTTAGCACCATAATTTATTTTTGGATTGAACAGAAGCTGCTGCACTGCTGTTGCTTTTTAATTTTTTGTCTTATGATTGAAAGAAGACAACTATAATACAAAATTGTGGACAAAGTACATGATGAAATTTAAATCTTTTGCAAATAATAGGTGTCATTGAAGAGAAAGGAATGTATAATGCCATACTTCTGCCTGTGGAGGATGTTATTGTTTGTTTTAAAATCAGACATTAAGGGTGGGGCTTTGTTTCTTGACAGCAGATTCTGATAATCCCTACTTAGACCGAGTAGGAGTTGACACCACATGTAGTCTTGATTTCTGTGGCATTACTTGTGGATAAAGGTACTATTCAATATAAGAAGGGGTGTCTAAATCTAACTTTTATCCATCTTGCTGATCAGTAACCTTTTACATAAGAAGCAAGATCAAAGAAAGTTTGTGCTTATCACACACCCAAACTATGCTATAAAAATCCCATGAATTTTTATTTAGTTGCCTGATTAAACTGGTACTCCTTGGAGTTGCCTTTCTGAAGCAAGAACAGATTGATTTCTTTTCGTCTGTTAAGCAATAAAGCTGTTGCCTATAAATGGTAGAACATTACTTTGTTTTCCTGCATTCAAAAACTGATATTTTTGAGTAAAGTAAATACATTTGATTCAGACGAAAATAAAATTGCTATTTTCATCAGAGGCAAATACAAGTTACTGTGACAAGATTCTGTCCTGAGGAGGGACATTGCTAACAGGCTAAAGAAATGTAGCTAGAAATATGTTTAGCTAGAAATATGTCAAAACCACCTTCCATTTGTCTTGGAAAAAAAATTGAGTTGAAATCTAAAAAATAAAGATTTGTTTTTTGTTTTTTTTTCTTTAAATGTAATGGACGTCACTTTTATGTGCCAATGAAAAATTACTTACTGGTATATAATATTACTTACCAGCTGGGAAGCTCCTTGCTAATCCTAATCTTTCCTCTATGGATGTCAGTGGTGAATCCCCATTTGCTTAAATTGGAACAGTCATAGGCGCAAGTATATCTATTATAATTTTAAGTAGTTGTTTGTTCATGCTTAGCATTTACTGTGAGCAGTAACTCGTTTTATGATTGTTTTAGAGTTTGTAAAAGTCATGGAAAATAACAGTGCATTCTTCAATACTCTTTCACTAAAACTGTAGGTACCATATTAATATACGTACTGTATACTGTTACATTGATAAACAATACTGTGTGGACTGGTAGCCTGATGGAATGACTTTTAATTGCTCAATTGATTAGTCTTGGACAATAATCAAGGCTTCCCTATGATTTATGCATTTTTGCATTGACAAAATACACCTCTGTAAATATAGATATTTCCAGGCTAGCATCCAAGGCTACATATATTTCTTCAGTTTACAAATTCACCAGGGAATTTAGTGTGTGTCATTTTCCTTGGTTTACATATTAGACTAAAATGTCAGTTCAGTCGTATTTTGCCCAAAGCTCACACAGTTCATAGAAATACCTGGCTTATTCCAGTTTTGATATAATATATAGAATTTTCTGGACTGGGAAACTGTCAGTGAGCACAGATATCTAGCAGCTCCATAATCTTTACCATAATCAAATGCTCAGATTTGTCAATGTCATAGCATAGAAAAAGATGATGTCCATTGCATATTGCAGAGCTCTTATTCTGAATAGGCTTTTAGGATTGTGTGTATCAGATTGTGGTTTTTCTCATCTTTGTTTTTCATTTTTATTTGTTAAATTAAACTTAAAATAGAATATGGTTTTGAGTATTGATAAGTAAATGCTAATAATGAAGAAAGACCTTGAACGCATACGTCAAGGACAGGAAGAGTTTTGGGTTTCTGTAAAGAACCCTCTTAAAACAGATGGTGTGTTTTGAGTTTATTTAGAGGGGTCTACAGAGCAGGCACTTCTTCTTCTTCTTCTTTTTTAAATTTTATTCAGCATGGCTCATTTCTTTAAAAAAATGTACTTTTTCTTATTGAATGGAAGTCAATACCTGAAATTATGGAAGACTGTGATTCATTGAAAGGCCACTTTCAGGTTAAAGTAAATAATATTGTTATGCCAAAGGTAGTGTTGGCTTTTGGCAGGCATATCTTTGATCTGTAGGCAATCACAGACATGTTGATGTTGGGGGCATGCTAGCTATCCTTCATTCCAAATAAGTGTAAGAAGAAATTAAGCTCCTTTATAAAGTAAGAAAGCTGAAACAATAGGAGCCACTTCTGAAAACATAGAAGCTGAACTATGTGGGTAGAAGGCTTTCTCAATGAGTTTACTGCAAACACAAGGGGTATGTCTACGCTAGCAACTTAGGTCGACTTAGAATGCTTAAGTTGACCTAAAATACTCCATGTCCACACTGGGCTTTCATTAAGTCAACTTAAGGGGTTCCTTAAGTCGACTTAATAACTACCGGTCATTAGGTTGACTTAAGGTCTAAGTCGACCTTATTAAGTCGACCTAAAACCGGTGTGGATGCCCTAGGTCGACTTAATTCCCTAAGTCAACCTAGGGCTGGGGAGAAGAGAGCCGGGGCTCGAGGAAGCCCCGGCTCAGAAAAGGGAGCTGCGGCTCAGGGAGAAGGGAGCCCCTGGAGCTCCCCTGGGCAAGGGAGCTGCCAGGGCTCCCCAGCACAAGGGAGCCTCTGGGGCTCCCCGGACAAGGGAGCCAAGCCCCAGCACCTCCCTTGTATGGGGCTCCCCTGCCCGGGTAAACCCCCGGCACCCCAGGGCTTCAGCTGCAAGGGCCAGGCAGCAGAGAATCCCCAGGGGGCGGGGGATTCCCTGTCGCTGGGGCTCCTCTGCCACCTGAGGAGCTGGCAACCCCACACTGCTGAAGCCCCAGGGCGGCTGGGGATTCCCTATGGCTGGAGCCCCGGTCAGGGTGGCGGGGAACCCCTGTTAGGGCAGCAAGGGACTTCCCTGCTGCAGAAGCCCCAGTCAGGGAACTCTGCGTGGCTCCCTTGTCTTTGGGAAAGAGCCGCGGCTCCCTGCTTGCCGGGGAGCCTGGCTCCCCCCAGGAGCTGCCACTCCCCTTGTCCTATGGAGCCACGGCTGGCTCTCCGTTGACCTCACAAGTACCTGTGCTAGGTTGACTTAGGGTTCTAGTATAGATGCTTTAAGTCAACTTAGTTAAGTGGAGTTAAGTTGACTTTGTTAAGTGCCTCCATGTGTCTGTGAGTGGGAAGCAGTCAGAAGGAGACCCAGAAGGCACAAGAGAACCAGGAGCTGCCAAGACAAGCATTTGCAATGTCAGCCTTTGAGAAAGCCAAGAGAGAGCTCCAGTGGAGCCCTGAAATTGACAGGAATGATAGCCAACAGTTGTTGAATGCAGTGTCTGTGTCTCCCTAACTACACTGACATAAGCCCTCCACCTCTCAGTGAGGTGGTTTTATTATGTAGGCAGATCAGGGGAGTTACATCAGTGGGAGGAGCATTTCAGAGTGTGTACTATTGACAGGCAAAGCCAATGCTGGGGTGAGCCTCCCACAGCCTCTATGGGCCCCCAGGCGGGGTTGGCACATAGTCTCTATGGCAGGACTCAGAGAAACACATTCGGTTTAAGTTGGGAACGGCGGGGGGTGGAGGCAGTGGGACGCGGTTCCACTCAACTCCACTGCATGTCAGCCCAGGCCCCCTAGCTTTGGCTGGCAGGGGTCTGCGGTGGAGTCAGCGGGGTCCTCACTGCAACAACCTGACGCCACATCCACTGCCTCAGTTACTGTTTTGTTATCTGTCACCCCCGAGGTTACAGCTTACCCCCTGTTCCTGTTGGTTGCTGGGTGTCTTCCTCCTCGTCGGGGTAATTCCCAAGGGGCAGGTTGCAGAACCCATTGGTGTCATCCAGGGCTGCTGGCAGACAGTAGTTCCTCCAGGTCGGTGCCCGGCTGGGACCCCCTTCTGTCCTCCATGGCCGGTAACTCCTCCAGGTTGCTGGGTCTGGGGAAGGCTGTTGGGTCCTGGGGATTTGGCGCTGGGTGCATCTCCGGGTCCCAAACCACAGGCAGTCCTTTCGCAGGGACTGGGTCGCAGGCTGCAGGCAGCCTTTTTGCTGGGGCTGCGTACCAGGCCACAGGCTGCCCTGGAGAAAGCGGAGGGACGTCCTTCCCCTCCCAGAGCTCTCACCTGACTGAACAGTCAGCCCCTCTTTTTAAACTTCCTGGCCCGCCTCTTGACTTGCGGGCTGACTCTGGTTCCACCTCCTTAGGGCTCATTGTTTCAGTTTCCTGCTCCTCAGAGGGGCCCCATGTCCCCCCACTACATGTACCTCCACTGTTTTGTTTACAGAAGTCAGCTTTTGTGTATCTGAGACACAAATTTGGGGGTGAGGGATGTTAAAAATTAAACCTTAATTGTAAACGGTGGTTGTGTCTTCATGGAATAAAACAACACTAAAAACATTTTCTTCAAAGGCTATACTGGGAAGGTCAAGGGGATGGGATTCAATTGCATTATAAAACAATGTTTTTGTGTTCTTGTACCCACTGCTTGTTGATTACCAACATTTTGGCACCACCCAAAAGTATATGGTATCACCTCACTAGACAAGATTACGTTCTTTTATACGTAAGTTATTCTTTTAAGACAGCTTACTCTCAAAAAGTTCATTCATAGTAGTTCAAATTCAGTGATAACAGAGAATTGTTTCCCATTTTAATGGTTGTAGGAAACAAAAATAATCTTTTTTTTCATTATTTTGGGGGCAGTTCAGATGATTTAATAGAAAGGCGTTTATCAGGCTGCTTGTTGTGGGCCTGATTCAATACCCATTGAAATGAGTAGAAAGACCTTGTTGATTTTGTTGAATCATAGACTCACAGATATGGAAGGGATCTTCTAGTCCCCTTCATTCCAGGCAGGCCCAAGCATTATCTAACCCCACACCCCGCAACAGGTATCTCTCCAGTCTGCTCTTAAACGTCTCTACTGATGGAGATTCCACAACCTCCTTAGACAATTTATTCCAGTATTTAATTACCCTGACAGTTAGAAAGTTTTGCCTAATGTCCAACCTAAACCACTCTTGCTGCAATTTAAGTCCATTGCTTCTTGTCCTGTCCTCAGTGATTAATGAGAAAAACGTTTTTCCCTCGTCCTTGTAACACTGGTCTCACTGGTCTTTGGAGCTAGTGTGGTAAACTGTAGTCAAACCCTTGATTTATAAATTGTGCATGTGAATTTTCTTTTCTCTTATACAAAACAAAAGACAGTCTTTAATAAAAATAATTTTAATAGCTGCTTGTTACATGTTGAAAGGAGAGTCATTTTTCTCTTCTTCTTTGCAGGTGGCCATTGATGAGCGTATTAGGCAGTTGCATGAAGCCCACAGGGATTTTGGGCCTACATCTCAGCACTTCCTTTCCAGTAAGTCCTTTTGTAGTTTTTCTTGCATAGCTTGTGCAGTGCTTCTTAGAAGTTAAAACTTATATGAGGTAGCCACCTCTGCCCGTAGTGCCAGCTAGGGTTGCTATCTGTTTTGATTTTAAACCACATTGCAGATGGTTTTAGAATTCAAGGGTAAAAATTAATTGTGGGCTGAGACTTGATGTAGAAGTGTGCTGATTTCAGTAAAATTCAGTATAAATGAGAAGAGCTTACAGGTATCCGATCCCCTTACCTGTCTGCCAATACGGAAGTATTTCTGTATTTCTCCTTTCTTGTTTGAAAGTTGGAGTTGCTGCTGATTAATTAAAGAAATTAGAGTTTCTGATAACTATAATTATTTCAAATTTGTACCATACCTGATCCCAAGCTCTTTATAAATTTTCTTAATTTTCTGAACATGCTGCTTTGAGTTCATATATGCTTTTATTACATGGTGTATAAAATGATCACATAGCAGTGGTTAGCATATGTGCATAATGTATATAATCAAGTCATTGTCAGTACTAACGAGACAAAAACCACTGTGCTAAGTATTGACACCAAGTCTTGTATCAAAGATCTAGAATACTACATTAAGGATTAAAACTATTCCAATAAAACTCTGCTTTCAGCTTGCAAATGTTTTGCCTTGGAGAAAAAAAAAATCGCAAATTGGGCAAGACTGAAATTTAGCATCTGCAGCAGCCAATCAATTGCTTTACATAGACACAAAAATTAACCCTACTTTCCCTCTAAGAATACGCCCATTGCAGTGGATATTAGGAATAAATGCACAGATGAGCAGATAGACATCCTGGTTAGGTTCTTTGTGGTAGCTGCTTACATTTTTGATTCTTTAGGAGGATAAAATTACAACATGCTCATTCTGGAAAGTTGTTTTGGTAAAACAGAGTATTTTTATTATGAAGAAATTTAGAAGCCTGAAAACCAACAAATATATAGCATATTTGGCTATCTGTTTACTGTTACTTAATTTTGCTGAATCCAATAAAGATAATACTGAATTAATGGAGCTAATGCCCTTTATCCCATCCCCCTTTTTAAGATAACCCATGTATTTGAGTTCAGCTCAACTCTACTTATTGTCTAGTAATCAATATTAATTAACCATTGGAGCAACTCAGCAGGGACTTTCGTGGATTCTCCATCACTGGAAATCTTTTAGATCAAGATTGGATGTTTTTCTAAAAGATATGTTCTAGTTTAAATAGGAATTAATTGAAGGAGATTCAATGGCACATGTTATGCAGGACTATTCCTTCTCCCCTCGTTCCCCACTGCTTGTTGGTTTGGTGGTTTTTTATGTTTTGGGGGGTTGGGTTTTGTTTGTGATTTATATGCTTGATATATCAGAGAGTCACAGAATTTAATGCCAGAGGGAACCACGAGATCATCTAGTTTGACCTCTTATGTATCACAGGTCACCAATGTCATCCAGGGCATAACAAACCCAACAGCTCAACTTCAAACTACAAATGTGAAAAACCTCAGATGACAGGGATTTTTGAGTTATTTAGTGTTAGTTTGGATGAAACGTAGCTCCTTGTAGGAATGACACAGGTTGAACCTCTTTGGTTGATAATGATAAAGATACCAATTAGATCTTCAGACTACATCTTTTTAAATCAAAGATAAGCCCTGGGATAGCAGAAGACGACTACTTTTAGGCTCCTTCAGCTAATTTCCTTAACTACTACTGAGTAAAACTCATGTGGCCAAAGTAAAATGGCAGCTATGGCATGGAAAGCATGATTTACAAATGAAATTGATACAGGTATAGTCCTCGAAAGCACAAATATGACCCAAAAGAAAAGGGATTTTCAATTATCAGTTTTGCATAGTTGATCCATTTAGCAGACCTGTCTGGGGATCAAAAACCCCAACTTGGCAAAAGAATGGCAATTTATTTAAACTATTTTTTTCAGCCCTATAACAGACCATTACTGTCTGACTTTGCCAGCAATGCAATTCCCCCTCCCCCCGAACAACTTTATCAAGAATGTTTTGAAGTGCAATGAAAGACAACTTGAAACAGCTTCAAAGCATCAAGGCAGAGACTGAAATGGAGCTCCTTGGAAGCCACGTCTTTGGCCTATTGTACTGTGATTAAATGAAAGTAAATAGCAGAACTTTATTTAAGAGATTATATCAATGGAATAGAACACAGACACCGGATAATGGTCTCCTGCTGCTTGATACATACCAAAGAGAAACCAACCAAGACATTTATCGAAAATAGATGTAGAGACAGATTCTGTTTTCAAAGAAGTAGACAGTGTTGTGCCAATGGTGTGTTAAAATGATTTCATTTCTGCAATGCACATGATTAATGATGCAGGTGTAATCATTCTGCCTGAAAGACATTGGTGTTCAGAGGGAGGTAGAATTATCAAATTCCATTTAGACTAGCATAGAGGACAAGCTTGTTTTTCAACCAATCAGAAATAAATTTGTTCTTAAAAATAGTTTGAATATTGCATTTATAGTTTTAGGAATAAACAGGTTTTTTAAATAGTTAACAGTTTACCATAGCTAAAGCATTTTGTTTAGGAACTTGATAAACAAAGGGGGGAAATTAACATCGCAGCTGTTTGGCAAAACCCAAGCCAGGAACCATATTTTGTCAAACCCATGTAAAATCTGACGGCACAAAGGAGTCTAAAGGTTATTCAAATCTGCGTTGCACTTCATCCAAATACTGAGAACTTGTGGAAGGAGGAAGCAAAAGAAAAGATTTGGGGTTTAGCTTGTCTCTGTTCAGTACATTTAAAATAGCACTATCTACATTAACTAATGGAAGTAAATTCAGTCTTAAACCTTCACCTTTCTCTTCACATACCTATTTTGCTTAGCACTACTGAGTGGTTGGGGGTTGGAGGGGTGGCTTTAGTTTCCCCTGTCAAGCTGTCCTGCTGGGGATCAAGAGCATCAGTACCAGCCTCAGGGCAGACTGTTAAGCAGGAGGGCTCAAACCACTACCTGATTGTGACTGCTAGACAAAGGTTTTGTCAACAGTAGCACTTTCGTGTAAAACTCTCGTCAATAAGGGGTGAGAAAAAAAAACCCTACCTTGATGGACATAAATTTTACCAACAAAAGCACCAGTATAGACAGTGCCATGTTGGCAGGAGAGGCTGCTCATTGGGGTGATTTAATTATGCCAGAGCTCTGTGGTGGTACAGCTGTGCCGTTGTAAGGTCTCTAGTGTAGACATAGCCCAAGATTTCACCAACCAAGCATCACGTGTAAGCTCCTCAGGCACTTTAACAGCCTGAGCATGGAATCACAGACAGTCCCCAGTCTTTCTTGCCACACAGTTAAGCCTGCCTTTATGATATATGGCCTCTTATGCTAAAAGTCACAACCATATTCATTGGACAAACAGGACAGTCTCTGTGCAAAAAAATGAATGGACACAAATCTGACATCAGAAATAACAACATTCAAAAACCAATAGGGGAAAAGTTCAGTCTCCCTGCTCACTCCATTGATGATTTGTTAAAGCCATACTTAAACAAATGGATTACAAATCAAAGCTTCAAAGAAAAACTGCAGAATTGGAATTCATCTGCAGATTTGATACCATTGCCTTAGGGTTAAATAGAGATTATGGTTTTCTTCTTATTACAACACGTGATTTGACCTCACCTAACTTTGTATGCTGTTCTCCACTGTTTGAATCTAAACAACTGCTTTGAAAATTCTCCATCGTAATAAAGATTAACCAACACTAAACTGCTCATTGAAAAGCCTGGCCATTTATGCTACCTCTACACTATGAGCAAAGGGTGTGATTCTCCTGCTTGAGTATACATACTTGTGCTAGCTCTCCTCAAGCTAGAATGAGTATAAATAATCATGTAGCTGTGGTACCATGAGTCATAACAGCAGAGGTACGGTTTAGACGTACCAAGTACCAAGGCGCCGAAAGCCAGGAAGGTATGAACTCAGCCCAATTTTCCCTTGGCTGCTGCTACCATGGCTACACTTCTTTTTATACTTCTAATACCTCTGTAAGAGCTAGCACAAATCTGTGTATGCAGGGCCAGCCCAACCATATACGCAAATAAGGCAGTTGCCTAGGGCGCCGGCCTTTAAGGAGTGCCAAATCAGATGAAAATGAATTTATTTTCTCTAGTTAAAAAAAATTAATATGTTATCATTTTCCTCGATATTGAATTGATGGAGAGGGGTGCCAAAGTCATAGTTTGCCTAGGGTGCCA
Source organism: Pelusios castaneus (assembly GCA_007922175.1). NCBI lineage: Eukaryota > Metazoa > Chordata > Testudines > Pelomedusidae > Pelusios > Pelusios castaneus. The sequence continues at coordinate 11,652,827 of ML685798.1, read as the reverse complement.
AAAAGCCTCGGGCCGGCCCTGTGTGTATGCAAGCAGCGGAATCACACCCCAGCTCATAGTGTAGATGGCCATGATTTTTACAACATATAGTTTTGTTTTTTTATTGATCCTTACTTTGATTGTGCTTTCTCATGCCCTAAGCTCATAGCATAAACGCATCCTTGGTTATGTGGAATGTTGGGTGCATAAGAGATAAACCTTCTCTCTAGAAAGTCTTTTGACCTTTAAGCTGCAAAGCTGGCTGTATTCTTTCAGCATTTTAGCCACCATTATACCCAAGGGCTTCTCTCTGGTTCTCAGTTGAATAGTGTGGAAAATGAAAACAAAGACATTACATATAAATCAAGTGTTTCACTTTCACAGATATAGTTTATATTGGACACCTTCTTACCTTGACACTCACTCTCTGCTCAACCCCTCCTGCCTGCTCAAGCTCAGTTCTCTTTGTCTGACCCCATGTATGGATGATGTTGGTAGTTTGTGACAGTTGCCAGTGTGTAGCTAGAAGGACCCAAAGAACGGTGTGGAAAACTAAAATTTCTAAAAAAAATGAGCATTTTTAATGTTCTCTCTGCAAAAGTGAATATTTATCTAAAATATACCAAGATAATTCTGTTGTCCTTGGAAGCAGTATTATGCTGAATTTAGAGACTAAATGCAATAACTGAAGTTCTTGGCACTGGAATTTCAGTCCTGCTTTAAGTGCAAAGTTCAGAGCAGTCTCAGCTATGGAGTGGCAACTGACTCCCCCATAATAATGGTGCTTTGCTGATTCCTTTTGTTTTGATTTGTGACACTGCCTTTTGCAGAGAATGAGATTCATTGTTGTTGGAGGACCCATCTGTATTTGTAAGAACAGTTATTACTTCATTTTGAGTGAGTGAGTGAGTGAGTGAGTGAGTGAGTGAGTGAGTGAGTGA
>ML685798.1:11612079-11651897 GCA_007922175.1 Pelusios castaneus | reverse complement strand
TGAGTGAGTGAGTGAGTGAGTGAGTGAGTGAGTGAGTGAGTGAGTGAGTGAGTGAGTGAGTGAGTGAGGATGTTTTTAATGCTGCTTGCCAGCCTTCCAACAATACTGGTTTTTAATGCTGTAATTCATTGACATGCGACACTTGTGATCACTGAAAAATAGAAGGTATTGCAACTTTTAAATATACAGGCAGAACTTGTAATTGTCAGCCTGATCTCTGTAGGATTGTCACCTACAATGTGTCGATGATGTCACTCAATGAAATAATGCACAGATATAACTGGCAGTTAACCTGTAACTTGTTTTGGAGAGCACAGGTCTTTTGTTTTTTTGCTTTCCTTCCTTGCTTAGAAGTGCTAATTCAATCTGTGGCTTCAAAACATCAAAAGTTTAGAGATGTACTCAAATTTTTGTCAGGACTGGGAGCCAATAGATATTTGGATAAATACAAAAACATTTAGGCATGCTTGCTTATATCTGCCTCATATTTTGTGTTTTTTAGTATTCTTCCGATATAAAGAGCTAGGACTTAAAGTTTGACTGGATATACCTACCATGTAGTCGAGTTCCAAAGGCGTAGCCGTGTTAGTCTATTGTAGAAAAACAACAGAGTCCTGTGGCACTGTTAGTCTTTAAAAGTGCCACAGGACTCTGTTGGATATACCTAAAATTTTAAATTTTCAAATTATTAAAAATAAATCATTTTTTCATTCTGTTTTTAAGAAATATCTACAGTCATCGCATGACAGTCCTCTATATAGAAAATCATTAATGATTATTAGAACTATTAGTTAACATTCAGAGGTCAATAAATAATGCCTGGAAATGTGTGTGGTTTATTAAGTTTTTGGAAACCAAACCTCATGTTTCGTTATCCTTTAGATAAAGCCCAGAGTTCCTAGAGGTGCTCTTTATTTTCTCATACTCTGTTGCTTTAAAGTTCAAGTGCTGAAAAGCCTTTTCTTCATTACTGTCTTGCCATTTTTGCCTTACAAAGGTGACAGTTAATAAGCTGAAGAACTAAATATTTGCTTAGTCAATTTCCATTGCATAGAGTTTTTGCTCCAGTGTAAATTATTTGCAATTGACAAAAAAAAGCACCTTTTTAATGTACAGTTTTGGCATTAATAGCCTGAACAGACAAGCTATTAAAGTCATAATCAAACTCCCATGATTTTCAAGATGACAAATCAGGCCTTATCTTATTTGTCCACTTTGTTGCCAAACTTAAAGAGGGGACTATAGAATGAATCAGATCTGGATATTGAGCTATTGTTCTTCAGTTGTAGGGGTTGCATGTGTAACTTCAGTTTGTGCTCATCATGGCACAGGCCAAATATAGGATTTGACATAAATCCAATTGGGTTTAGATTAGAATTGGTACACGAATTGCCCTGCTTGTGTATTTGTACAGCACCCAGCAAAATAGGTGCTCAGCCCCATAATACACACACAGTCAGTTGTTCAGCACTGTAAGCTGTCAGGGCCAAGCCATGAGCAGCCTGTGTTCACAGGTCACTTACCAAGTTGCAGTGGGGCGATGAGCAGCAGAATCAGGGTCAAGCCAAGTCAGGATGTCAGGACATCAGAATCAGATTCTGAGCTGCAGGCAGGAGGCAAGTAGCAGAGTCAGGATGGAGCTGGGGTTAGGAGCAGAATCGGGGTTTCACAGCATCCCAAGTACAGGAATGAAAACAAGCAAGCAGTCTGCATTATTACTCTGACAGCTCCCCAACAGCTTCTTCATTTATATACTGACATGGGTCAGCGAGTCATTGAGCTGCAGAGGGCTGCCACCCTGCCTGAAGTTCATGTGGTGGTGCCCAAGCATTGGTGGCCAGGACCCCCTTTGGTCCTGGATTCTAGTTGCACCAATTCTTACAGTTGTGGGGGCAAGAGGAGAATTTTTCTGCCCCCACACAAGTGGTGGAAAGAGCTAGCTGCCCAAGTACATGGCAGAGGCAGCCGTAGGCTGTCTGGGGCCCTAGGTGAAGGCACATTGTGGGGCCCCCATAGGCTCCCCACCATGCCCCTCCCCCCGTGACCCTGGCTTCTGGCCCCTGCAGCCCTGGTGCCTGCCGCCCCTCCCAAAGCAGATGCAGTTTTTGGGGTAGGTGGGGACAGGGCCCCTTACTGCTCCGGACCCTAAAGGCAGGCACCTGCTTCGCCTACCCTAAAAGTTGCCTCTGCACCAGCATCTTAGACAAGACCATATGCAGGGCTACACTTCTATTTTTAGTGCACTAGCCCAGTTAGAGCTAGCACTCCTCCAGTTCCAGTTCTGTCCGAGGCCTGGTCTACACTGCCGCACTAAGAGAATGGGAGATATGCAATCTATGTTCAATAGAATGTGTATCTACCATCAACTTACTTACTCCCACTTAGCGCATCGTCTTCAGTTGTCTGCATCAACTGGAAGTGCTCTCGCTTCAATGCAGTTACTCTTTTTGGAAGAGTGGAGTTACAGCATCGAAGGGAAAGCACTTCTGGGATCGATTGAGTGAGTCTACACTGGCTTCTCAGTCAATCCCGTTACATCAATCTATGGGGATCAACAAAGCATTTTCAGTGTAGACAAGGCCTTGCAATTCTTTTTTAAAATCTAGATGCAACATTCCTGTCTTTGGGTATCTTTGACTTTAGCCACACAAAGCTAAGTGCTAAATATATGTGGTGGTAAAGTGTATGGAGATTGAGAGAAGGAAAAACAACCATCCCCAACTTGCAATCAGAGTTTAAGCCCCAGTCTACGCTGACAGTGAATTTTGACGTAACACTGCTTATCTCGACCTTCTGCAGCCTGTCTCTCCGCTGTTAGAGCAGTACATTCGGAAAAAATGGAGCTGTTATTCAACCTGCTAACAGCCCTACAAGTGGCGTAGCACTGAGATCGAAATCTACAGACTGAGGTCAAAATCTTTAGTTCTAATTTAGGTCCGTTTAGCCAGAAAGTAGCTCTAATCTTGTTTTTCTGATGTCTTTAGTCTATTTCACCATAGCAACGTAGCTCCACCCCTGCCTGCAGCCCTGGGAAGTTTTCAATTAATTCCTCTCTCTGCATTCAGCCCTATGCTTCTCTGTTGTGTCTGCAGCAGAGAAACAAGAAGGAAAGCTTTCTGCTTTTTTTCTTTGGAGGGAAGGGGGAGTGAGCAGGGAATGACTGCCTCCCCCTAAGTCTCTGCACCTACTATCCACAGTGCACTGCATTTCAGGAAATAATTTGAGCAGTGGGGACCCGAGACCCCGAGCAAGCAATTTTCTGTGATCACTTGCCTTCACTTCTGTAATTCAGAAGCCTAAAATCAAATTACAGCCTCATCCCCAGTGTAGACAAGCCCTCAATCTATAGTTTAAACTTAGAGTTTAAATCTATACTGCAGCCTTCAGTGGAAGATTTCAGTCTTTAGGGCCACCAATCCTGCACCGTCAAGGACAGCCAAGCATACCTAAAGAACGAAAGGAGGCTTCAAAAATAAATGAAAAATAATCTTTATTGGATATTTTGTTCCTTAGCTCTTGCCATTGTTGTTATTGTCATTAAGGAAGGAATGACTTTGCAATAGCAGTGAGCAGCAATTTAAGTTCAAGAACTTCTGAATGAGTGAAGCATATTAAAAGTTAAAGGGAGTTACCTTAAATACACATGCAGACTAGCACTTTTTTGTAAAATGTTTTACCATTGCACTACCACCAGTATAGTTTCACATGTGTTAGCAAAAGTCAGAGCACTAGGATAAACTGGCAGCTGGGGTTTAAATACCTTGTCATCCAGATATGCTTTGCTCTGCAAGATTAGATGGTATGTGATGATGGTTTACGTTAGCATTCTTACCATTGCTACTACAACCAGGAGTTGTGAAATAATGGGAAGTTTTAAGAAAAATGCTAATAAAGATAGCTCAAGTATTGGGGAGGGGGGAAGTGATAATATTGTAATCTGTGGTTCAAAAGGTGCCATGCATCTAATGATCAGTCCTGCTGTTTGCTGCTTTTTAATATTTCCTGATATTTCCTTCCCTCAAAAATGTTGACTGCAATGGGGCTGTGCAAAAGCATATTAATAAATGTGATTCACCATAAATCAGAATTCTGATTATATGCTGGGTCCCCCACCTGCAAATTAAGTTTAATAATATATAAATGGTCAAATACAACTCTGACCAAAATAAAAAATGTCAGTATGTTCTTCACTAACAGAAGTTCCTTATGTCCCCTGACGAAGCGTGTTGCAGCCCATGAAAGCTTTATGCCTAAATAAATGTGTTAGTCTTGAAGGTCTTTTGTTGTTGTTGCCTCCTTTTTTTCACTTCAGTAATAACTTTTGGTAGTGAAAACGTCTTCTATTAAAAAAACTTGGGGTGACAATCAACAGTATTTCAATTAAAATGTGTTCTCCTAATTCATTGAATTTAATTTTCACACATCTCAACAATACACTATACAGTGTTTATCTGAAAGCAGTTGGTTGTTGTTAGTGAAAGGATCTCATGTATTTTGTAGCAGCATTATTAATAGCTTAGGTTTTTTAATCTTTGATGGTGAGTTTCCCCAGCATTTAGTATGTCACAGGTGGACCATGATGTTTTCTTAACTCTTAGATGAGTATAGGATTCATACAGAGAGTCATTATTTATTAACTACTTCTGTGCTGCCTACTGTACCAGGTTTCTGAGGCTGACATTTCCCTGGTGTTGCTCCGCATATGTGATATGTGCCCTTATTGAATTATTATTGGAAGATTCAGATTTAAAAGAACATTGTTGAGTTTCTGTTGCACCCTGCAGCAGAGTTTAGCAGTGAAGCAGTTGAATTGTGTGCCAGAGTTGTCATCAGGTATATATTATGCTCAGTTAAAACATATTCTTTATGTTCTGAAATGCCTGGTCTGTAAAGCTATGAGGCTATTCTCTTTATGTCAGAACTCATTCTGGTATGTTTGGTTCTAGAAGGCTTGAAATGTTTATCTAAGATTTATTTTTCTAATAGTCTGTTTTATTCTCTCTGCACAAAAGCCACAGTTTGTTAGTGTGATAGAAGCAGTCTTAGAGATTTTCTTCTAAATGTTTGCGTGCAACCCACATTCATTATTAGACTTGTCAGCAATATACAAACCTCACTGGACACATAGGCTATGTCTACACTTACTAAAGTTAGTTCGAATTAGTTAATTCGAACTAACTAATTCAAACTAATTTTAGTTAGTTCGAATTAACTTAATTCGAACTAGAAAAAATTAGTTCGAACTAAGCAAGTGCCATGAATGAATTCATGGCACTTGCTTAGTTCGAATTAGCGATTTGCATTGAATTCAATGGGCCGGATAGTTCGAACTAACATGGCCACATTGGTTAATTCGAATTAACTCTTACTTCGAATAGCCTATTCAAATTTATTAGTTCGAATTAAGGAAGTCCTTAATTCGAACTAATGAAAGCCTAGTGTAGCCATGGCTTTAGTTAGTTCGAATTAAGCTTCCTTAATTCGAACTAACTTGCCAGTGTAGACATAGCCCTAGACCTGCCCAGTATCTGTAGCATCAGACTACCTGATGCAATATCCTTTTCAGGAAAGTGCAAGTGTTTTGTTGCTGCCCTCCAGAACAGTAACATCCAAGAAAATGATCCTTGGATTGATTTATGCTTTGAAGTAATCTCTGGAAACTTCTGAATGACTTCGCAGCCCTCTGTTCACCGTTCGTAATGATGCTAAGGAACATGTTATCTATTTAGTAGCTGTCTAAGGTTTCTCACTAGTAACACCCGGCAAATGTTATGTTTGAAGTTTGCCATAAGGATTTCAACAGTTATTGCAGACCTGGGAGGCCTCATTTATAATTCCTTTGGAGCAACTCTGTAATGCTGCCCCTCTTCACATGTTGAGATCTCTATAGCTAATCAGCCCATAACTTCCGAAGTTGGAGAAGCAATCTTAAAGCATTTTACCATGCGTGTGTTCGTTCGTGATCGCAGACAGCATTGCCATGCAGACAGAGGGAAGCAGTGTGTAATTTAACTATTGCAAAATTCAAACTGGAATGTAACTGTCTAGCTCACTTAAAATCCTGAGAACCCACCCCCGTATGCATACCCTGTATCCCATATTTCCTTGCAACTTTTAAATCATTCAGCCAATATATTCTGACATCAGTCTCCTGGTTATACAGGGAGACATTACACCTCTATGCTACACAACATCTGTATTCCGCGTTATAATTTACTGTAATAACAAATCTGCATAAGAGAGAAATAGGGCTTCTATAAATGAGTAAAGTTAGTGTTTTATCTGTGTACACTACTTTTCATTGCGAAGGATTACACACACTCACACACATAGCCTCAGATAAACAGCTATTTCTAGGGTGAAGATGGCAGCCAGCCAGCATGTAGCATGCTGTAACTGATTGGGGACTGCTGTAACTTAGCTTGCCCTTTGGAAAAATACCAGGGGAGCTTTAATGTCTGTGTAGAATGACCATGTCTTATTTATTATGATATCTTTATAAAATATATCTGAAAGTAAATAGAATGTTACTCAATTTAGCTACTTTTGAAGAATCAATGGGTAAGTCAGCTGTAGACATATATGAAAATGTGATTCTAGATATTTCCAAATTTGAGGATTAGACTACAAAGCCATTTTTATCTGCCTTCCTAAGAAATGGCAAATACAATACCTCACCAAAAAACATTTGTAAAAGAAGCATTATGAATGGGGTAAAAGTAAACATAGTCTAAGCTGTGTACTTGGTTAAAAAATAAAAATAGTAATAATGCTTAACAGCAAAGTCAAAGTGACATAGGTAGATGCCCTGAATGAAGTCATTCTTACATGCTTAATTGGGGCATATGATTAAACTTCTGGCTAAATTGGGCTAGAAAGACCAATTTGTAAATATTGCAGGTTTCACTATGAGCACGGCTTGTGAGCTCAGATCCAAACCTCACAAAGATGTAATTCACCCATGTGGCACTCTGACAAACAGCAATCAGCAGCTTGCTGAGTAGATGTAAGCCTGATGCGGTATGGTTGCCATCAAAAAATTACCTTTATCAACAGTTACATCCCCTTCTCCCATGATATCTGAGATGCTGAGATTTTTTTCTTTATTTAAAATTGAAACCATATTTATGTCACTGTATACCTGAAGAAATGGTAATATTTTAATAATGACCACTGGAAGGAGGTTTTGATAGCAATTGTATTAAACTGATTTGACTTTTGGTTGTGTTAAGTGTGTGTGTGTGTGTGTGTGTGTGTGTGTGTGTGTGTGTGTGTGTGAGTGAGAGAGAGAGAGAGAGAGAGAGAGAGAGAGAGAGAGAGAGATTCCCATAATGATTTACCTAAATTAAATATTTATTGGGTTATGTTTGAATTTTATCTATCAACACAGCTAAAATGACATTGTCATCCTGTTTAACTCCCTGGCCAGACCCCTGAATAGATTAAAATACTGTTGAACTTTGCAGTACAGAGTTTTAGCATGCTGCTGTTTCATTGCAGTTTGTAAAAAGACATAAATACAGATTTATGTGACCATGGTCTGTGATATTTAGCCTAAGTTTTAATGATAGTGCACATGCTGTTTTGTATATTAGCATACTAAAGGGAGAAAAATAAAACCCTCAACATAGGTAACTATTAAATGATAACTAATGCACAGTAATGCCAATGGAGTGCAGAGAGATTTAAATCCATTTTTTCTAAAAAGACACTTTTTGCTCTGCTATTTAATTTCAGGAGTCGGCACTGCAAGTGACTGGCTTCTTAAACTATGCAGACTAGAATAATACAGCACTTTTTTAAAATTACACTTTGCAAATAGGGAAACGTCTGTTTCTTGAGTGTAACTAACACACTCGTGTCATATAAAAAAACATTTTCCAGAAAGTCTTCTTTGATAGACTACTAAAATGATTTTACTAGGAATTAAAGATATATGTCTGTTTCACTGGCTTTGTAATGGATGACAAACCTCTGCTGGTAGCAGGAGATAACAAACAGCTGTTCTCAGCTTTTGGATTTGTGCCAGAAATGAGATGATTACGCTCAGAGCACGGTTGCAAAAGGTACCACATATTTTGTCAACTCAAATTTATGCAAGACTAGAATCATCCAGGACAGCAAAAACCGTATTACAGACAAGCTCACAACAATCTCCTGAAAGAACACTAAATCCAATTATGCAGCGCATCACAGAATTGTTTATTTCTAAAGCATTTAGTTCCACTGAAAGCAGACTATTTTTGCTTGTTTTTTTAAATGAATGAAGAGCACTTTTTTTGTAAAACTCTGAGATAATAAAATATGCCTGGGAAAGCTGTTGCCCAAATGAATTCAGGAGTGAAAAAAAAATACACCTCCCAGAATAACTGCAGCAACCCAACCTATTATTTAGATATTCAATCAATCAATCAAAAATAAATAGTATTTTCTTTGTAATTAAGGTAGGAACTGTAGCTGAGTTGTTCTCACTATGAAACTAAGATTTGGTTTGAGCTTTATGGGGATAGGGGCTTTTTGCCCTCTAATGTTTGGGGAATTGATTTGGGTAGGAGTTTTCATTTTTATTATTATTATTATTATTCTGTACAAGGTAGGTAACATCCTCAAATTAATGTAAAATGGTTTTATTGGGAGAGGGGGAGGTTATTTGTTGATTTTTACTGTTCCGAATATCTAGTTCAGTAATCCAAATGATTTTTAAAACAGTTTCTATGCTATCTCCTCTAGCCTTACATAGACAGGAAAATTAAGCAAAATGAATAACTGAAATTGTCTGAGACATAATTAGAAATACAGATACATGGGGAAGGTGGATGGCATTCTTCCTAGTTCTTAATTTCAGGAAACACATAGCATTACATGGTATGATATCTTTGGAGGGGTTTTTTTTGTTTTTTTTTTTTTGCATCCAAGTATATTTTGGAATGATTTTATCATGACTAGTTAGAGCAGAGTCGGGCAATAATATACACAGGTGGATAGGTGGAAGGGGACTAGCTGGCCCAGGGTTTGGAGCAGGCAGAGAGTGGGGGTAGAGCAGGCGGGGTGGGGGAGAGCTGGCAGAGCCAGCAGGGGGAGACAGAAGAAGGTGGGAGAGAACTGGCATGGGGGGGGGGGGGCTGGCACTGGAGAGCCAGCCAGGGAACGGAAGGCATTGGTGTAGTGAGGGCTTCTGGCACCCAGGGGCCAAGTCCACATTTGTGGCCCCTCATGCCTTGCAGTCCCGTCCCCCCATGTAGGGCAGGAGGGGGGTTGGAGATACGGAGATGCTTCTCTCTCATCTCTCTTCCCTGCAGGGCAGCAGTGACCATTCCCCCTGCATGCCATGCCACAAGCTGTAGCAGGGCAGCAGAGCTAAGGGATGGGGGTATTGGGTTGCAGCCCCCAGACCTGCTGTTCCTCCCTGACTTCTTCAGGGCTGGAGGCAGGTTTTTCAGCCTCACTGACTCAACCTCTGCAGCTACAGGAGGAGACTTGGGAGCAACTGCCCCCACCCCAGCAGGTTCCATCCAGCCCTTAGCCTGGGTCCCTCAAGCATCCCCCTGGCTCTCTCCCTCCCTTCCTTACAGTGCAATGCTGTGTTATGAATCGTCCAGCCAGGTAAGTTAGGGAACTTGGAAGCCCTGGCTGCTGTACCCCAGGTTCAGCTGTAGTAGGGGGCCGGAGGAGGGGATCACAGCCTCGCCCTTCCCCCTCTCCCGCTCCCCCCCTTTTAGGGCTGGAGGCAGCTTTCAACCTCAGTGCAGCCGCAGCAGGAGGGCTGGGGGCAGACCCTTCCCCCACACTCCTAGGCAACCCTTTCCAGGGAATCCAGGCTAGCCATTAGCCCGCACCTTTGTCCAACCCTAGGAGTTCCCTCCTCCCTTATTTACCATATTGCTGCTGAGGGAATCCCTCACCACCCACTCTCCTCTGCTGCCTTCTCTCTCATTGCCTTTTCAACTACTCTTCTCCAGGGAGCTGAAGCAGAGTGATCTCTGGGGAAGAAAGAGCCAGGCACTCAGTTGGGAAGGGCCCTTGCTCCAGCAGCCAGCCACTAGCCCAGCTATCCGCGAGGATATTCTCATCAGACCCCCGTTAGCTTCCTTTCCTGCATGGGGCTTGTGCTGTGCTGCATTTGAACTTCCCAGCACCAGGACCCAGGAGGCAGCACCCAACTGGTTCTGGCTCTGCTTCTCTGTGAAGGGTGCCAGCACAGCCTGGCCGGTGACACCCCCCAACCCAGCACTTAACCACCCCTTCCTCCCACCTCTGGTGGGGGCAGCCTCCCCCCTTGCCTTGGGTGGGACACTGGACTGGCCCTTCACAGCACAGGAGGGGCACAGGAGACTCTATGCCTTTCAGAGCCTCCTGCATCTCTCCTCCTTCATGGCAGCTTGTGAAGAGCCAGCCTGGCTGGACCTGGGAATGGGGGGGGAGGAGAGGGAGCATGGGCTAGAGCACAGGTGCTGGGGGAGCCCTAATTTGCCTGCCGTTGAGTTAGAGTGTAGCTCTTGCTTGGAACATGGGAAGATGTGAATGTCGGCTGTGTTAGGTTTTTGGTTTTTATTTATATTACCATAGTCCTCTAGGAGTCCTTGATATGGAGCAGGACGTATTGTGCAAATACGGAACGAAAAGACAGTCCCTGCCCACAAAAAGCATATAATCTATAATATATTACAGTATATAATTATGCTTAACTGTTTGTGTATATTCCTATATATAATATATAGGCACGACTTTTATTCTGTCCCTTCCCATATATGCATCATGATATAGGTTTCAAATGCATGACCACATGCTGTTTTCTGCAGGACCCCCCCTGAGGGTCAGATTCTGCATCTCTTACTCACATGTGTTGTTATCTAATTCCATGATTCCTGCTCTTGAAGTCAATCGGAGTGCTCCTGCAGCAAAATGCTACTCCATATGAGTGAGAATAGCAAGAATCTGGCCTTCTGTGTGCAGGGTGGAGAGTCCCCAGGGAAATAAAACAGCTGTTTAGTATTTCTTTTTATCTTCACTATTCAGTGTTCAGCTCGGTTTCTCATTCGCAGTGCTAAATCCACTCCTGGCACTGGATAAGCATTTATATAAAGTGTGTTTGTGTAACTGGCATCCCTGTATGGGTAGAGTATATAGAGTAGGCACAGAGTACACTGAACCATTTCTTCAGCCATAGAAGGTGTCCATAATTTTGCTGCAGAAGCTATGGCTGTTGGCTCCAGAAATGAGTGTATTGATGAAGCTGTGCTTTGCCATCCTCCTGCTTTTCTATTACCTTCCAGTGAATCTTCCAAGTTGCTTCCTTGCCACTCCAGCTCCTCCATCATTTTTTAATCCCTTTACTGGCTTTGCATTCTCATCCAAAAGAGCCTGTATCTCCCACGATGTGCTTACATCTGATTTTTCCTTCCTGATATTGTTTGCCGTGCAACCTCCCTGACCTCCTTCAAATTACTCCTCAGAATGTATTTATTTATTTGCAGTCTCACAAACAGTGATCCTCTACAAACGATTTTAAAATATGTTTCACAGCTTGTCTCCAACGAATTTGTTCATGTCACCTTTTTACTTGAGTTTCTGAGGTGCAGTGAGACATATTTAAAGCGGGTGCTGTGTTTTCTTTATTCAGCTATGGACCTTTGTTGACTTTTGAAGTGCTGTGCCTTTGTTATTTTATTCATATGCACTGTAATTTGATTTGGGTTTAAAATCTGTTAAAACACCTCCTAGGCCATGGGATGTACTTTTAAATACATAAAGAAAAATGACTATATATGAAATAGCGAGCGAAGGTAGGTGAGGTAATATCTTTTACTGGCCTGGCTTCTATTAGTGACAGAGACAAGCTTTTGAGCTATACAGAGCTCTTCTTCAGGTCTGAGAAAGGTACATAGGGTATGTATACACTGCAATTAAAAATCCATGGTTGGCTCATGCCTGCCAACTCGGGCTTAGGGGGCTCAGGCTGAGGCTATTTTAACGGAAGTATAGACGGTTGGACTTGGACTGGAGGCTGGGCTCTGGAACCCTGCTCAGTGACCATGGCCCAAGCCAGAATGTCTACACTGCAATTAAATGGTCCCCTTAACCTGAACCCACGAACCCAAGTCAGCTGGCACAGGTCAACCATTGGTTTTAGCAAGGTCATACTGCATCGAGAGTTTTATGGGCTTTTTGACCAATATCACTTTTACTTTAAAGAAAAGGGATACAGTAACAGAAATGTTTTTTTAAAAAAAGAACCCAACTCTTGAGGCTGCAGTCTTTAAAAAGATCACAAATTAATGAAGTTAAAGAGATCACAAATTGAAGTTATAGAAGAGTTTTCAGAGTATGGCTCAGACCATACATACTATAATAAGTCAAGCCATCTGATAATGAACTCCCATCATTGGAAAATATGTCCTCTCCTTTTTCATAGAAAACATTGTTTACAAAACGTTTCACTATACTGTAAGATGAGGTTGGTATTTAATGCTGTTACAGTCTAGACTGAGAAAACTGCTATTATGTAATGCCATTCTCTGCTGGGTTTAACACTTTTTTATGTGATCATGCTGGCGTCTTTTCCACCGCTTGCATTTTTGAAAGATAATAAAACACATGACGATTTAATAATGTAGGAAATAAAAATGAAATTGCTCTCTATTTAAAACAAAGAGGAGAACATCACCACGCTGGGCTGCTAGGTGTCTCAGTTAAGCTTCCCTGGATGTAAAATGTAAACAAGGGTGTAATTTTGAGAACAGTTGATCAAATAAGAGGTGAAATTGAAGAGGAAAAAAAAGGAGAAAGCATTACCAAGAGGTAAAAGAACTCACCAGAAAGACAGATATGCTGCTTGTTCAGCTCTTTATCTGTTCTTTAAGTTTAGTAGTCGAAGAGGTTTTTGCATTTATCTTTGCAGCTGAATGAGTTCAGTTTCCCTCAGATTAGGACAGAAATTTCAGAACAGCAGGTTAATCCTTCTTGCCTTCACGGGTAACTGAACAAACAGACCCATATCAGCATGGCCAAATGTAAAACTGTAATTCCGGAGATTAATGTTGCCTTTTCTGTTTGCTTTGAACTTTGACCTCCATGTCCATCTTATTTTATTTCTTTCTTTATTTATATTTGTTAACAGCTTCTGTCCAGGGTCCCTGGGAGAGGGCAATCTCACCAAACAAAGTGCCCTACTATATCAAGTAAGTATAAAAAATATTGATTATGACTATTTAGTAGTCTCATATCTGTGTGGATTGTTAATCGTTTCTTTCATCTGTCCTGATACAATTCTCATGTTGTTTCAGTGGGAATGACAAGAGTAGAGAAATGTGCCATGAAATATTACAGCAAACATGCTGGTGCTTGGGGAAGTCCCTTAAAAAAAAAAAAAAAAGCAGATGTGTGTTGAATTGTGATAAAGCAGAGTGCTTTTCACGTCACTATTGCCGTCACCTGAAAACAGTAGTAAAGCTGTGGATCATATGGTTCAGACTTGATTCCTTTGGATCTGTTCCTTTCTCCATCAACACTGAGAAAGGAAGGTTTTGCACTACAGCAAACCAATCAGAATTTTGGTGAAAGATTTGATGTTGAAAATAGCTCCCTGTGATACAATGGAAAAATCTACATATTTAGCATCATTGTCCTTTTCTTTAACAACCTTTTTAAAACTATCAGTTGTCCGTTATCCTGTGAACTTTGTTTGACAGAATCTGCTGTTGAAGGGGGAAATTAATATTAAAAATAGGCACAGAATAACCCAACTAAGAGGAACACACCAGGAGGAGCTCATTTCTTTTCAAACAAAAATAAATTATTCCTTCTTGCTCTAGTTTTTCCATGTTGTTAACATGAGCTGTGAGTTGTTTCTTCATTACAGTCTGAAAAAAATATGTTGTAGCACTCAAGATGAAGTTTCTGCAGTGTAAATGACTAAAGCTTAAGCATATTTGAGTTACAGTGATCCATGTTACATTGCACTATCTGTTACAATAATGAGTGCCCTCTACAGCAAACAGAACCTAAATTCTTTAGAAAGGCCACCTGATTGCTATGGCACTCCAGTCCTGAATTTTGAAGCAAAATGTAGTATCTGGGGCAGCTTCAAAATTGAGATTTTATTGAATTAAATGTGAATATGAAAAACAGTCAGTACTACAATATTCCTACCATCATTTATTTTTCTATTGAATCAGTTTGCTGCTACTCCAAATTTTAAATTTGCTGCAGACATTTATATTGATCAAGAACCATTAAATTGAATGGGGAAAGCTAGAAGTTTTGAGGGATGAGTAGGAGTGTTTTGGCATTAACTGTAAGAGGAAATTTGGGGTTTAGTCACCTCTGTTCACAGTTGAGACACTGGGGAAAGAATATATCTCCTTTTCCCTCTCCCTTGAGGTGACGTGAAATTTTGGTTGGAGAAGTTTGAATTCCAAATATCTCACCACAGCAATTCTTCTCAACAGCCAGGAGCCCACTGCATCCACAACCACTATTTCCAACAACAGTAGATACACACTAGCTGAATGTTAATGCTAAAATGATCAGTAGTGAGAGAAACAATGTTTTATTTTGTCCTTATTAGTTTTCAGAGTTAGCGCCCCATTGCAGCTATTGTTTCGGGCTATTCACAGACTCAGGAAAACATACTTAATTTCAAAGAATCACAAAACTGAAAGGGAACTCAGGAAGTCATCTAGTCTAGTTCTCTGCTCTTATGATAGCAGGACCAAGCATCATTTAGCCCTGAAAGGTGTATGTCTAACCTTCTCTTAAAAATCTCCAGTGATGAAAATAACCCCACTTCTCTAGGCAATTTATTCCAGTGCTTCATTACCCTGATGGTTAGGAACTTTTTCGTAATGTCCAATATACACTTACTGCAGTTCAAGCCTGTTGCTTCATGTCCTATCCTCAGAGGTTAAGGAAAACAATTTTTCTCCCTACTCCTTGTGAACGGCTATCACATTCCCCTCAGTCTTCTCTTCTCCAGATTAAATAAACCCAGTTTTTTTCAGTCTTCCCTCTTCTCTGGACTTTCTCCATTTCTCCACAGCTTTCCTGAAATGTGATACCCAGAACTGAATACACTACTCCAGTTGAGGCCTAATCAGTGTGGAGCAGAGCAGGCTTACTTCTCATGTCTTGCTTACAACACTCCTGCTAATACATCCCAGAACGGTGTTTGCCTTCTTTGCAATAGTGTTACACTGTTGACTCATAGATAGCTTGTGATCCCCTATGGTCCCTGATCCTTTTCTGCAGTACCCTTTCTTAGGGCATCATTTCCCATTTTGTATATATGCAGTTGATTGTTTCTTCCTAAGTGGAGTACTTTGCATCTGTCCTTATTGAATTTCATTCTGTTTCCTTTAGACCATTCCTCCGATTTCCATATCTTTAATTTTTATAAGAGTTATCGTAAAGGTCTAGCAAAGAAGTGGGCAAACTATGGCCCAAGGGTTGGCTTTCCAGCTGGGCCTGGCTGGAGTGTGGCAGCTGCTCCCCCATGCCCAGCCCCGCCCTTTCCCCCACGCCCTTCTCCCACCATGAGGGCCCAGCTGTGCCCTGGCTGGAGTGTAGCGGTCACTCCCTCCTCCTGACCTCACCCTTTCCCCCACCCTTCTCCCAGTGTGTGGCTCACCGTACTGCAAACGTGTCCCTCAGGCCAAAAAGTTTGCCCACCCCCACTAGACAAAGGTCAATATCATGCCTGCCCCTTTTCTTAATGTTTGTGTAATTTTCCTTTCCATATTCAACATAAAATACTTGTGCCACATGAGAGCAAGCTTTTCTGACTTCATTTGCTGGATGCTTTATTGGTCTTGTGTTTTATCCGTTCCTCTCTTGATATTTAGCTGTTTTAACTCATCAGTTTCACATTTGCAATGTCACAGCATTTGATGAGTCCATAAATCAGGCAGTACTTACTGCTAAATCCTCAGCAGTAACATTCCAGACTTCTTAGAGTTAGGTCATTCCAAGCCCTTTGATTTTAATAGTAAAATCTTCATTTTTGTACAATTGATTAGTCTATAGCAATCAGCCACCACTCAAGTTCCTGAATTACTGTAAAATTTTTAATATTTCCTCTCCCTTGGGCGTTATTCCTGCCAACATCTTTTACCTTATTTCAGTACAGCTTTCATTGCCACTGAAAATATAATCACCAACCATGTACAACCTGTTACTATTGCTTTTTCCACTCTATGCCATTTTGTAAGTTCTTGGCCTACTGTCAGCCTCATGAAAATTGCAATATAATGGCCTTTTACCAGCTGCTGCATTCTGTTAGGATTTCTTTTACCTTTTTATGTGGTTAGCCCCATATGTATAGGCCAAACTGAGCCAACAGTTAACACGCACCTTGCTTGCTTTCCTAATGAGTTGAGAAATCATATTTCTGGTTCTGGGCTACCAAAGCTACCTTGGATTCCAAATTAGCAAATGGGTGTTCCTTGCTGCCTACTGAACACTTGCCTGATAAATACCTGACTATATGATTGGCCGGGCTGGATTATCACAGGGGCTTAAGCACTGAGCACTGGCCAAAAAGGGGGCTCCAGGATCAAGCCCCGAAAAGCCATGCAGATAATCCAGCACCCACCTGGCTCAGCGCCAGTAGGCAGGAGCACCGAGAGCTCTCCTGCCCTGCCGGTGCTGGGGGCAGGGGAGGGCAGGGCTATGCGGAGCCCTACCTCTGGCCTGGCTGGCCCACCCCTGCCGCTGCTCCTGCATAGCCTTCTGCGGCCCATGCTACATCAGAGATCCCCATGCCCCACGCGCCTGACCCCCTGAACAGACTGGCCAGAGCAGGGCCAGAGTGGGAGCGGCCTTTGGCCCCGAGGGGGGGGGCACGGAAGGGAGGGTGAAGCAGCGGGGGCCAACAGTGGGGAGGCAGCCTGAGGCCCCCAGGCTAGTTAATCCAGCCTTGATGATGGGCTATCAAGGAAAAAATTTACATCTGCATTTACTACATGAAATCTTTCTAAACTGCACTTCATCCAACACCTTTTTTTCCCCATCCTCCTCCTTTTTCTCAATATGCTGTTGCCCTTCCTGTTCTTCCTGCCAGTTAGAAAAGTTACAATGAAACCTTTAAGTACATCAGTGATCATATCTTATCTTATCCTGTGCACTTCACAATAAATCCCATTTGTTTCTGTGGCTAATACAAGCTTTGAAGGTTTGCATTAGTTCAGAGGTGCAGAAAGGAAACATGTCATTAGACTGCGGTTTTGCCAGGCCTGTTTTGTAAGTCCATTACCCTACAGCTGATCCGCCTTGGCAGACCAAAGTGCCTCAAGAGCAAAATAAAAAAGGCTTAGTGCATGTGCCAGGCCTTCCTGCATGGAGGCTATTGCAAGATTGAAGTCTGTCAATAATAGGAACTTCTGAGAAAAAAAAAAAAAAAGGATTCATTAAAAAAAATGGATTCATATATTATATCAGAAAAAACTGGTGAGACATAGAGAATGAAAAAAAAGAAAAACAAAGCAAGAAGCCTACTGAAATGTATGTATATGTCCATATCAAATGAGTGCAGAGAAAAATGTCTTAAATTCTAAGAACAGAATATAAAGAGGAAAAAAGAGGAAGCCCACATGTGGAGGACATAGAGGGATGATAAGGTAATCCTGGTACTCTTTTCTTTACGTTAACTATTTATTATGCAATAAATGAAGGCTTTTCAGATCTAAAGGCAGAAGGAAAAGAGCCGCATCAGCTGTATATCTATAATGGAAAACTTCAAGTATATTTCTACAGTATTAATTTGCTTTCCATATTTCATGAATGATTTGCTGTTTTAATCTTAATTTTCTTAGTGGTAGTAGTAATATACATTTTAACATTTATTTATTTATTTATTTATTTATATATCTGTTTCTCTAAAGTTACCAATCAAAGGGGTGAGCATACTGCATTGTGGACATTTTGGGTTAAATCTTTATTCCAATGTACAGTCCAAGTAAGTCAGGAGAGGCATAAAGGATATACTCACACATTTTATGCCACAGATTTAATTAGTAGGCAAGTGATCCCTAGCTGTTTCTGTAGGACTACCGTAATGATTTGTGGATATTGTTACCCATCTATACGCAGAGAAGAATGACCACTAGATAGATGTGTCTACACTGGCAAAGTTAAGTCAACTCCGTTAAGTCGACTTAACAGGGTCGACTTTAAGTCGACTTAAGGTCAACCTAAAGTCTACTTTAAAGTCGACCTAACAGAGTGGCAATACTTTAAGTAGACTTAAGTTGACCTTGTTACGTTGACTTAATAAGGTCAATTTAGCACTAATCCCCATCCACACTGGCTTTAAATTGACTTAAGAAGTTGACTTAAGGCTTAAGTCAATATCAGAGTAGCCGTTATTAAGTCAACTTAAGGAAGGGCTTAAGTCGACTTAATAAAAGCTCAGTGTGGATGCGGCTTTGTTTAGGTCAACTTAAGCCTCCTTAAGTCAACTTAACTTGCCAGTGTAGATGTACTCGATGTGTCTAGGCATCACCTACTGTCCGAGCCCCTCATCATTGTGGGGCAGAGGGAAACCCTGAAGGAGCTATACTTTTATCCTCTTCACATATTCTTGCTACATGGTCTTATCCTGTGCATATGTAAGCTATGCCAGATATACAGTGTTAAGGAACCATTTACAGGCATGGAATGAGGAGAAGGACTTAGTCCTTAAATTTGGAACATATTTTCCCTAAAGTAGTTACTGTGGACTTAGAAGTCAAATGATCTGGTCAATATGCCTTAGTTTTAGTAGTTGTGATTTCTATTTTTGTATTAATCTCTGACGTTATCCTTTCTCTGTACAACTGACTTGATGGATAATAATGTCTGTCTGCTCATCCTCATGTTGTGCCTATTCTTCTCCTAGCTACAAAATACTTTTGCAAAATAAAGTATAGTACTCTTTTCAGTAATTCTTACCAAGGAAATATTCCAAATTATTTCCCAGCCACATTTTTTTCTTATTCAAATTATAGCAGTTCCCTTGTCCTCTCAAGGGAAATAACACCAGCTGGATTCTCAGGAGCATGGCTTAGGGTCCTGTAGTGGAGCAGTGGCTCCACTAGGGTCAGGAAGGGGTTAACTGGCCTGGAAGAGGTTGAAAAGGAGCCTGGCTGCGGCAGCCAATGAGAGGCAAGCTGCCAGTAGAAGAAGGCAGGCAGCAGGGCAGAGAGGTCAGTCTGCAGCAGGAGCTGGTAGGGAGAAGGTCTCTCCCTGGCTAGGAGGCTGCAGGGCTCAGGACCCCGGAGAGCTCACTGTGAGCTGGCCAGTGGCTGAAGCTCCTGAATTGGAGCAGTCTGAGGGCTGGGAGCCAGGAGCAGACAGCGACTGGATCCAAGCCGATGAGAATGGCGTGTCTGCAGGGAAGCGGCCCAGGGAGTTGATGCCTGATAGACAAGTGAAGAGACTGGAGGGAGGCGGAAGGCCTCACAGGAGGCACAAAGGCTATGTCTAAACTTGTTAATTTAAGTTGACTTTAACTAAGTCGACTTAAAGTCTACACTTAAAAGTAAAGTCGACTTAAAGGGGAACTTAGAAAGTCGACCTAGAGCATCCACACTGGATGCCTAGATTGACTTCTAGGGGCTTAGGGGGACCTAGGGGAGGACCTTGGGGGCAGGAGGGCACCCCTTGACCAATGCCAGGGGGCTCAGCCTTTGCCCCATTGTACATAGGTACAATGGGGCAAAGGTGGTCAGGGACCCTGGCAGGGCATAGGGGCAGGGTGGGCAGGGCTCTGCCCTGCCCTGTGGGGGGACATGCCAGGCTCCCCCTGTGCCCCCTCCCGGCAGGGAGGGCATTGGTGTAGCCCTGGGGTAGCCCTAAGTTGACTTAGGGCTACCCCACATCTACACTGGCTTAAGTCGACTCTAGGGAGTCAACTTAAGCCTTAGGTCTAATAGAAAGGTGATGTTATAAAGTCGACTTAATTTTAATTGTCGACTTTATTTTCCTTAAGTCGACTTAAGCAAGCTGCTTAAGTCGACTTAAGGAAAGTGTAGTGTAGACGCAGGGTAAATTAAATTAAACAGGGTAAATTAAACTGCTTTCAAAACTGAGCTTGATAAATTTATGGAGGGGGTGGTATGATTAGCCTATTTTGGAAATTGACTGATATTTGGCTACGTGTGGTGGATTTACAAGTGGTCTAAGAGGGGAGAGTACATAAGGTGGGTTCTGAGTTATTACAGAGAATTGTTTCTTGGGTAACTGGCTGTTGAGACTTGCCCACGTGCTCAGGGTTTAACTGATCGCCATATTTGGGGTCAGGAAGGAATTTTCCCCCAGGGCTGATTGGCCTGGGCTCTGGTGGGTTTTCGCCTTCCTCTGTAGCACAGGGCATGGCTCACCTCCCAGTGAATTCTCTGTATCTTAAAGTCCTTAAATCATGATTTAAGGAGGTAAATAACTTAGTCATAGGTTGGTGGCCTATTGCTGGAATGGGTGGGTGAGGTCTTGAGGCCTGCATTTTGCAGGAGGTCAGGCTAGATGATTGTACTGGTCCCTTCTGACCTTAAAGTCTATGAGTCTAGCTAAACCCCGGAAGGGGTGGGACAAGGGCTTAGCCGAAGGGCTATGGCCCAGAAGAGGACTTGAGGACTGAGTCTGGCGAGTGGAGGGCAGTGCACGGACTGCCAGCAGGGGGACCACTTCAGACTAATTCCGCGTGACATCGCTAGGAGGCACCCTGCTGGTGAGTCTGGTGCAAGGAACTGCTACAGGTCCATATGCAATTAATTATGAAATGAACTCTGTGATGAATACACTGTAAAGAGCAACACCTTCTCCTTACTGGTTCACACTCTCCTCTAGATCTCCTGCTCTCTCAATGGTATCTCTTTTCTAACTCCTTATCTGACTCCAGCATGGCTGATTCTAATTTATGTCTTTGTTAGTTTTGGGCTTTCTCAGTCTTTCCATATTCGCGCTCTGAGAATCAGTAAGCTACTTTCTATGACTTGCTTCTTTGCTGTCTTAAACCCAGGTAAGTACAGTGCAATAAACTGCCTGCAGCTGGCCCCTCAGCTTATCTGGGATGAAGAAGCCTGGGCCATGGGGCTATGTAATTGCAGCATAGACTAGGTCTATACAATTGCAGTGTAGTCCAGATCTCTCAGTTTTATAGGGACTGTCCTGATATTCATGCTTTGTCTTATATTATCCCCCACCCCTGCTCCGATTTTTCACACTTGCTATCTGGTCACCCTAGTGCAGACATCTGAGCCCAGCCTGAAGCCTGGGCTCTGGTACTCCCCAAGAGGAGAGGGTTCCAGCGCCTGGGCTCCAGCCCCAGCATGGATGTCCACACGGCATTTGTATAGCCCTGACCCTCATGACCTGAGTCAGCTGACACAGGACAGTTATGAGTGTTTTGTTGCAACATAAATATACCCTAAGAGTTTAATGCTTTCAGATTAGAAAAATAGAAATATTATAACCATGATTCTTTCGTCTTTTTCAACCTGCTGAAAGGCTGAATTATTCTGTCTGAATTAATTTACACTAACAGAAAGTAAAGGAATATGTCAGTGTTCTGGTAAAATCATTGAATTTAACCATTTCTTCTGCAGAAGCTGAGAGCTCAAAAGCAAATAGGTAATATCTCTCAGATAGATAGGTATAAATAGCTATAAAAGATTATGTGTATGTAGTGAGCTGAATGGCTGTTCTTACCCACACAGTGAAGCCATGAGTAAGCTATGTAGAACATCTTGTATGACTTTGAGTAAGCCTATACACCACTCCATCCTAAGTTCTATATGTGACGTATGTTTAGCATAAAAACTGCTTTTAAATGTTTGTTTTTACTTTAAAAATACACAAATAAAGCTTTCTTCATGTTCCTCAAGCTGAAAAGCTAGTACCAGGAATGCAGCTATACGAAACTCTGAGGGATGACAAAATATAACTGATAAACTTTTAAAACCTCTAAAATGACCTAGAAAAGCTTTTGCATGTCTAAAAACATAACTTTGGAGGCCCTCGCTCAAGACATTCCAGTGATTGAATGATGTGTGATTTGTCGCAGTATAAAGCTGGAATCACCTTTTCCAGTGGTAAAAAGCTCTTGTTTAGTTTTGCAAGTATGTGAAGTCTTGGTCCTTAAACCTATCATTGAAATGATGATGGAACATTGCCAAACTAATGTAATCTGGGGACAAAGGATGAAACATTTTTGTTGACAATTTGATTTGAAAAGAAAAGTGTATCTTTGGAGCTACAGTTTGTAATGCTAGAATTATTTAAGATGTTTCAGTGGTATAGAGCAGGTGAGAGAGTCAAAGGATTTGCAATTTATCAGACTATATTATCTTCACATGTGGCAAGTATCTAGAAACACACACACACACGCTCAGCAGATGGCCAGTCTCATGGGGAAGCAGATGGCCAAAAGAAATTTTTGATTCGGGTGCCTAACCCCACTCATAGGTGGCCAAACTCTCAAACTAATCCTGAAGGGTGGCTGTCAGGAGAATTCAGGCTAAATGGGGAAGATAATGTCCTTTAAACACCTTCACTCCAGTACTTAATCACTGCTGAGATGGTAGAAGTTTGTGGGCTGGTCTACCCTGACAATGAAGTTCGACACAATGCTGCTTTCCATGACCTTCTGCGGCCTGTCTCTCCACTGTCAGAGCAGTACATTTGAAAAAAACAGAGCTGTAATTCAGTTTGCTAACACCACCAGTGCAAGTGGCATAGCGCTAAGGTTGAAATCTACAATTTTAATTTAGGTTTGAGTAGCCAGAGAGTAGCTCTACTGGTTTTTCCTGTCCCCTTGCCATGGCAACATAGCTCCTTCCCTGCTTGCAGTCCTGGGAAGTTTTCAGTTAATTGCTCTCTCTGCACTGTGCTTGTCTACAGCAGAGAAACAGCAAGAAAAGCTTTTCTGCTTTTCTTTTTTCCCTTTGGGGTGGGGGTGGGGAATGAGCAGAGAATGACTGCCTCCCCACAAGCCCCTGTGCTACTACCCACAGTGCAATGCATTTCAGCAAGTCATATGAGCAGTGGGGACTCGAGACCCTGAGCAAGCCTTCACCTTCTGTAGTTCGACAGCCTAAAATCAAATTACAACCACACCTCCAGTGTAGACAAGCCCTGTATTCTGCAGTTTGATCCAGGGATGTGGTCACTCACAGAGCCTATACGTGAACTACTCTGCTTTACTCACTGGTAGAAAAGATCAGTCTGAGCACGCCATCTCTATTGTATGCAAACTTTTTTATTACTTGAAAAAGTCAAAATGCCACACTAATATGTTAGTTTAAAGGGATATTTGAGGAGCCAACAAACCATTTACTCAAGCCAAACTTTCCTTTCTTTAAAAAAAAAAAGTAAATTTATTGCTTATTAAAGTAGAGAATGACTGTCCTGGCAAAGTGGAAGCTTTCCTGCTCAGCTGCACAATACTTCACTGTTCCATATCCCTGATCTATAATGGCCCTGCTATTTCTGCCCTAGGTCTTGAAGTAGAACAGTATAGTGCCAAAATGTGTATTAGTTTGATGATCTATGACACATGTCCACTTAAGCTTTGTCCATCAAACTCATTTTCTTTTGTGACTAAAACAGTGTCTGATCCAGTGGTAAAAGGCTGTGTGCATTAACTCAATATATCATCTCACTTCCGTATAAAGAAGAGTTTAATTTTCCTTTATGTAGGCTGTTTTAGTTCCTGAGTAGAATTTTTAAAGATTCCCACTATTTTTGCTTATATTATTCATCTCTCACTCATTTCATGAGGCCTTTTTGATGTAGACACTAACCAGTAGGAAAGGCTGTGGTTCATGTGATGGTATATCATTCCATCTTGATAATAGACAGTTGAAATTGACTGGTAACTGTTACAAAGATTCCCTTTTCGCTGTTGTGCCACTCCTCACTAGTGATTGGCAGCTGGTTAAAATCACCTTAACTCTATTGACTTAAAGAAACAATGTTGATTTACACCAGATGTGCATCTGGCTCAGTGTTCTCAGTCCCTGCTGGACCTGGGAAAAAGAAGCTTAAGTCCATGCAGCATATTATCTTTTATTATGATCATTGATTATCGGTACCATTGTTCACATTTATTATTTAAATCTGGTCAGTGTATTTCCTAAGAAAATAAGAATGCCATATTAGATCAGACCAGTAGTCCACCTAGCACAGTCTGCTGTCTTCTGACAGTGGCCAAAGACAGGTATGTCAGAGGGAATGAACAGAACATATAGTTAAGTGATCCTGGGGTGTACCTTCCCAGTTTCTGGCAAACAGAGGCTAAGGACACTTCAGAGCATGGTTTTGCACAGTATTTCACAACCTGTGTCCCAGGGGCCATAAGGAGCTCTTGGGGGCTTTCAGAGTGGCCTGCAGCTCCCCTCTGGCTGGCTGCAGTAGGAAACCATTGCCTAAGACGGGTGCAGGCTCCTTGCTGCTGCCAAGGTAATGGGAGATCCATGCTCTGCATAGGTCCATAGGTGCTGAGGTCTCTGTTGGAACCAGAAGGATGGGAGCACTGAACTTCTGTCTTCCAGGCTGCAGAATGGAGCACTGGCTATGGACCCATGTGGTGCACACAGGGCTACAGGATCTGTACAATTGCCCTGTTGCAGTCAGGGAAATGGGAGATCTGCGAGGAGGCAGTGTCCTTGCTGAACTGATTCAGTCTGGATGCAGGGGTAGGAGGTTGTAAAAATTATATTTGTGGCCCTCCAGCCAAAAAGGTTGGGAACTATTGCTTGCCCATCCTAGCTAGTAACCATAGGTGAGCCTATTCCCCATGAATTTATCTAGTTCTTTTTTTAATCCTGCCAGTCTTTGCCTTCATAACATCCTCTGGAAAAGAATTTCACAGGTTGGCAATGTGTAGTATGAAGAAATACTTTTGTTCATTTAAAACCTGCTACCTACTAATTTCATATGATGACTCATAGTTATTATGTTGTGAGAAGGACTAAATAACACTTACTTATTTACTTTCTCCACACCTGTCATGATTTTGTAGCTCTCTATTATATCCCTCCTCCGTCCCCCTGTCATCTCTTTTCCAAGCTGAAAAGTCCCAGACTTATTAATCTCTCCTCATAGGGAAACTGTTCCATACCCCAAAACATTTTTGTTTCCTTTTTCTGTTCCTTTTCCAATTTCAGTACATCTTTTTTGAGAGGAAGCGATCAGATCTGCATGCAGTATTCAAAATGTGGTTATACCATGGGTTTTAAGGCAATGTGATATTTTCTGTCTTATTTTTTTATCCCCTTCCTAATGACTCCCAACATTCTGTCAGCTTTTTTGACTGCTGTTGAACACTGAGTGGATGTTTTCAGAGAACGACCCATAATGACTTCAAGATCTCTCTCGATTGATAACGGCTACTTTATACCCCATCATTTTATATGTATAGTTATTTAGATAGATGTATAGATAAAGTGCATTATTTTTCATTTATCAACATTGAATTTCATCTGCCATTTTGTTGCTGTCACCCAATTTTATGATATTCCTTTGTAACTCTTTGCAGTCTGTCTTGGACAGAAATATCTCAAGTAGTTAGTTTTGCATAATCTGCAAATTTTACCACTTTTTCAGATCACTTATAAATATGTTGAACAGTACTGGTTCCAGTACAAATCCCTGGGGTTCACTACTATTTATCTCTATCCATTGTGAAAACCGACCATTTAGTCTTACCCTTGTTTCCTATCTTTTAACAAGTTACTGATCCGAGAGAGGACCTTCCCTCTTATCCCACGGCAACTTACTTTGCTCAAGCGCCTGTGGTGAGGGATCTTCTCAAAGACTTTCCAAAAATCTAAGTAATCACCTTTGTCCACATGCTTGTTGACCCCCTCAAAGAATTCTAATAGATTGATGAGGCATTATTTCTCTTTGCAAAACTGTGTTGACTCTCCCAGCAAATCATGTTCACCAATGTGTCTCACAATTCTGTTCTTTACTCTAGTTTCAATGAATTTGCCTAGTATTGAAGTTAGGCTTATCAGCCGGTAATTACCGGGATTGCCTCTGGAGCCTTTCTAAAAAACTGGCATCTCGTTTACTTTTTTCCAGTCATGTGGTATGAAGGTGATTCAAATGATGGTTACATACTCATTTTCCAATAAATCAGAAAGTTTTAAAGCTATAAATGCTAAATATAAGTAATTTTCCAGTTGTTACATGGAAAGAAGTTGTTTAGTGCTCACTAATTCTCTTGTCCCCGCCAAAAAACCAAAAATAAAATAAAACAAAAAAAACCCCAAAGTAATCTTAATCAAAATGCCCCACCTGAAATTTATTACCGAGGAAAAATTGTAAATGTCCATGGAAAAAACAGAATATTGTTAAACATTGTAGAGACCAGTGATCATGCAGTGAGATATTTTTGTACAGTTGATATTTAAAATGTGTCCTTCTGGTGACATAGTTACTACTCTTGCATATATTTATAACATCCATGACTTCCATGTCTTGTTTGCTCAATTTACTAATAAGCTGGTAAACATGTTTTAAGTTCAGTGTAGCTTATAAAAATCAGGCTTTATTATTTCTGCTTCATGCATCATTATTTAGAAACAGTAGCAAATCTGAGTGCAAAATTGCAGAAGAGGAAAGAGCATGAGGTGTTTTTAATATAATTAAAGGAAAAAATGAAAAATTTAACCTAATTAAATCCAATCCTCCTTTCGTAGAGGATTGAGGTGAAGGTTCAGAAACAATAAGTGAATTATTAATTTAACACAATAATGTAAAAAATTAATTGTTGATATTGTACTATGATACTATAGCCCATACAGTTTTGGAGTTCAAATTAGAAATTTTTTCAAAATTTTTACTTTCTATTATAAAGTGGTTCCCAACTTTTTTAGCTGTAGGCCACAAAGCCCTGAAGGGTCACCAGTGTCTGCCAGCAGGTTCCCCCAAAAAGCACTCTGCCTCCTCGCTCATCTCCCATCTCCCTAGCTGTAGCAGGAACATCATACGTGTCCTGTAGCCCTGTGCACTTCACCTAGTTGCTAGGTAGTGGTATAGAAGATCAGTGCTCCCCTCCCTCTGGCTCCGGCAGGGATCCCAGCACCTAAGGATCTAGGTGGAACGCTTTGCTGTGCTCCCAGCTACAGCCAGGGCAGGGGAGCACTGATCTCCCACCCCCTTGGCTGAAGCAAGGAGCCTGCACTGGTCTTTTAGCCCCACAGAAATGCACTCCACCGAGGTCCTTCAACAGTGGCTCTCTTCTGCAGCAGCAGGAGGAGAGCCACGGGCCACTTTTGGCCCCTGGGCCGCAGGTTGGGAGCCACTGGTTTAGAACATTATTCATTATCAGTGATTTTTTTTCATTGTATTTTGCATTGTACTTCATGGTTAAACATGTAATATGAAATAGTTGTCTGTTAAACATCACCAAGAGCAAAAACTTACCATGTTCAATATATTCTTGTTGAAATAGAGGTAGATATATACATGTAAAACATGGTCCCCTTTTATACAGTACATACCAGATCTACTATAAAAATATGTTGTCATGGACTTAAAATATGATTTTACAGTTGCTCTTGATAGCTACCAAGTTATTATAGTACAGGTCAGTCCAATGTCGTATCAAACATTTCTGTGTTTAATTAGCAGGATTCAGAAATAAGAAATTTGAGTTTCATTGCAATGCTTTGAATTTAAAAGAGTAGACACATGAGAAAGAGGGGAAAAAAGATATTCCACTGTCTTTAAAAAAAAAAGTGCTTTTTAATTTTGATGATAGGCAGAGAGAAAACAGTTTCTGAAAACTAGTCAATGAGACCTTCCTGGGTTGGTGAAGAAGTGGTTTTAAATATTCTTCTTATGTAGGACAAACTCACAATCCCCATGTTTCACTAAAAGATTGGCAGTCTCTTGAAAGCAGCAATTTTTTTCATTTGTCAAAGTCACAGCCTAGTCTTTCATTCAGTCTTCTGTCTGTCATGCCGCTAGTTCCATGAACTAACAGAGTCATTAGCCCTCTGTTCTATCTGGGGAAAATTTAATGTGTTCTCCCTCCTAATAATAGGGTTCGCGTTACGTTTGGGCACAGCCTACCTACAATTCCACTTAGAAGTTTTGTATTTTTGCAGCGCCACCAATGATGGTGCATCCCTTATAGAAACGTTTTATAGGTTTTATTACAGATGAAATTACAGGTTTCTATAAAAATGTAATGGATCAAATATATGGCCCAATATTCACATCCAGTTATAATATGTTAAGGGCTTGCTATCCAAGGTAATCTTTTTCACAAGCTTGACTGTATTCCCTCAACAATTTAAAAGTTTGTATTTGCATTATTGTGTGTGTTCATTAGTGCCGTTCCATACAGACATTATTAGTCTTTAATATTCTAAGATCTGTTGCAATGAACAAATAAATATAACACACTCAGAAGCCATAGGCACCTCAAGCTTTAAATGCAGTTCGAGAATATTTTGCTACTATACCTCAGAAGGTTCTGATTCTGCAGATAGTTTTTCTGGCAAAGATATTTTTCTGAATTGATTTTCTTTTATGATCATAGCTACTACTCATTGAAACTATCATTTGGCTCCTGTGTTTGTTCTTTTCCCTAAAGCAATCAGTATCTTTTCACTTGTTTTGTTGGTTCTCATGTGGATAACATTAAATGCAAATTCCCCAGCATATTTCAGGGTATTGTATGTATTTCTTGTCACATCACTTGTCCTAGCAGGATAATGCCAAGTTCTCTTTATTTGGATAACAAGTGGCCATGAGCCTTGGTCTTCACTACTGAGTCACCAACAAAAGATTATATGATTCCTTTTCCTCTCTGGTGAACAGATCCCTTTCAGTGGTTGCATTTTGATTGTTCATCAGGTAACAACTGTCTGTCTTTGATTTCTCTTCACGTTGATCTTTGAGAGGTGCTACAGAATGTCACTTCTGTGATCTTCTCATCCTGAGAACTTAAATCAAGAGTCTGTATATATGTATGGGCATATTTAGATATATATACTATAAAGCCTAAAATGAGGGGGGAAAGGTTATGTAAAATAATTTGAGAATTGCTTAAATACTTCTTTACTTTCAAGTAAGGTTTTTTCCATTGGGGTGGAGACACTCAAATTACCTACAAGCTTACTGCTCATTTTCTGATTTTAAAAAAAGTTCAATTTTAGACCATTTATATCATTTATAACATTCTCAATATAATGTTCAGCCTTGGCAAACTTCTACATGTCACACATTTGCTTTGACTTTCAAGTATTCATCAGGTAAAAATGTATATTAGTAAAAAGTAACCATGAAGAATATTTCCACTGTAATATTCCTGAATGAATTATTTCCTCAGAGTAGTTTTGATGAAGCAACATTGTGATTATTTGTACTTTTTTCATGGAAATTGCTGTGCTTGGAAAAATGAGACACAGTACAGCTCAGCAAAGACTCATTAAAAGTAGCATTTCTCAATCATCAAATGATCTGGACAATCCATTGAGCAAATTAAGACAGCTGAAACCTTGATATCTAATGACCACCTACTCTGCATGTCTAATTCTCTCCCTCTCTGGTCCAGCAGAGCCCAGATTTGTTAATCTTCTATGTGTGCTGCAGAGCAATCCTCTTGCTGAATCTTTTGGTATAGGAGTAGGTTATTAGAGAAGGAAGTAGGTCCCAGTAGGTTGTACATTAGTGATGTTTGGAACAGTGCCTTAAATAATCAGCTTATTTATCAATAAACAAGTTAAATTGGAATATAAATCGTGTTTTCTAAATTTCACATTATATGTTCATTTAAGTAATGCGTAAATGCTGTAAAAATCAAATTGCATAAATAAATACCTTGGGAGGAAAAAGGAAAAATCAACCAAATTAAGCAATATAATAATTTAATCTCATCTTTTTACATTTTGTTATGCCACGTAAAGGCATAACAAGCTAGTTTATAGTTACAGTGCATTTAGAGTTCTGGTAGAAAAAGTGACTTTAAAACAAGTTTTTTATTAACCTTTGTCTGCTCCTTTTACATTTCAGTACTCACACTCATCTACTATTCTCTATTTTCAAAATCATTTTTCCCCAATCACCATGGCAGAATTAATATAGCAGTACCAGACCAGAAACTTTCCTATTTAAGATAATGATGAGAAATTTAATCGTTGAAGATACTGTATGAATATTAATATAAAAACCAACAGACTGATTTTTCTGATACTGAGTTAAACTTTCAGGTCTAGCATCAGCTAGAAAACAACTGAGTTTTGATTTGTGAGCAGAGAACTTCATACAGTAGTCATGTATGTAGAATAAATGTTGAACATCAGGATGTCACATTAAAGTATATGTTGATGGGATAAAGATGTAACACTTCCTTACAATAGGGAGGCATGTTTTATAGGACATATTCAAAATAAGTATTTCGGAAGTCATAGAGCATTAGGTGATATAGATTGACCATTTTCTCATACTGATATTATAGCTGGTGGTAGAATTAATACATTTAGTTGGAATTAATAAATATGAAGAAGGCCAGTAAAAAGGCCGATACAATCGTCTGAGTTTAAAAAAAAAAAAAAAAAAAAAAGCTACAGAAAAAGTCAGTTTTGCTTTAGATGTGCATGGATTTTAGTCTAGCAATATTTTGCAGTCCAATATCCACAATCAGCTTTATAAATGTGTGAACTTTTAAAGAATGTGGGAAAGAGATAATTGATTTCCCTATATATACAAACACTTGTAAACGATCCTTAACTCAGAAAATCAGATTCTGGATATGACCCATCAGTCCAGTAACTTTACCCAAGGTTTCCTCTTAAGTTTTATTCCACTGAATTGAATTTTTCTTTAGGATGTCATCAGTTCAGAATTTGTTGGCTGGCCTAGCCTAAATACATCTGATAACACATAGAAAAGGAAAAAGCTAAAGCAATTACAAATACTTCTAGAACTAGATAATAGTAAACAGCACTAGTAAACAGATTACAGCCATAGACAGTGTAAATGTCCCTGAGGAAATTTGTGTGTGATTTAGTTTCAGATATAACCATAGAGATAATAACAATATGAAACAAACTCACCGAATACTGCTTCCTCAACTACAACTTCAATTGTGAAGGAAGGTTTAAAATGGCAAATAAGATAGCAAGCAATCTTAAATTTAAAATAATAGATGCATATGTACATATACACATTTGATTTACTCTTGAGTATCTTTGTGCAGACAGTCAAAGGACAGTCTGAAAAATGTTGGACACAAAAGTTATCTGAGCAGGGCCTTGCTTTTGGAATCTGTCATGTTTGGAATCTGTAAATTAATGGTAATAAATTGGATATTGATGGAGCAGATCTGATTTATGATTAGTTTTCTTACATTTTGCTCACTATATAATGTCATTAATCTGCATTTCATTTAGTTCCATGTTTGAAAGAAGTATCTCTTTCCATTTTGTGGGCATCATTATATACTGTATTTTCCAGTTTCAATGAACAAATTTAATCCTGGTTTGTGAGAATACCTAAAGTGTTAATATGAATCCTTTTTCTGCAGTTATGTAAATTAGCCAGAGCACTGATTTTAAATTATTTCCATTGCTGCATTTTTCTGAATTTTCAGTATAAGAAGACATGAGTCACTGAATATTAAAAGCTTTTTTTCCCCTGCACACTTTAATATTAAATTCAATTTTCTTTTCTATAGGCTAATTCTAGTTAAAATTTATTAAAAGCACGTTCTGAAATTCCTAATTTAGTAGGCATGCCCAAAATTCATAGCCGGACTTAAAGAGAGTGTCATA
Source organism: Pelusios castaneus (assembly GCA_007922175.1). Taxonomy (NCBI): domain Eukaryota; kingdom Metazoa; phylum Chordata; order Testudines; family Pelomedusidae; genus Pelusios; species Pelusios castaneus. The sequence continues at coordinate 11,620,137 of ML685798.1, read as the reverse complement.
AATTCAAAAATTTAGCTCATTTTATATTTTTTTAATCTTTAACTCACAATGAAAGTGTCTGTAGTTACAAAGAACTAGCTACTATAATTTTAAAATACTGCATATAAGATGAAGAAATATCATTTTCATAATTTTCTTGTGTGTGGATCACAAAAGAAATGCTTGCTTTTTCTGTGTGACAAGCATACAGAGTTCTTGCAGGTATGAATCATGGCACATAGGTATCTTAAGAGAGCTTTGAATTGTTTGACACCCTCTCTGGCAGTGCTTCTCAAGATAACCATGATCAGCTTCCCCAATGGGACAAACTTCAGGTTAATTCTGGAGGGTCAAAATTAAACAGTAATTAACAACAAGAACAAAGATTACTCAATCTATTTACTTATCTGTGCCCACCGACCTTCCAAAAAACCACCATGTTTTGATGCCTTTGTGCTAATTAGAATGAGTAAAAATTCAAAGCAGAAAGCTTTCTCACAGTTTTCAAAGATTTAAAAGCATTGTTTATTTGCAGCTGGGGCTCGTTGTTTTGAAACAGGTTTCATTTGGGATCATAACAGTTTATTTGAATATTTGCAGACAAGATGCTTCAAAACAAGAATGTTGAAAAGTGGCACATGTAACACCAAATCTCATGAAAATACAGAGAGAACAAGTACACTTTCTATTTTTTTTCAGTTCTCTGGAAAGACATGCAATTGTGTGAAAGGCTTCAAAGGACTTCATCCTTCTCTAGGATGTTGTCCTTCATTTATTTCACACAGCTAGCTCCTTTTCTTCAATTCTCAAGCCTATTCTTGAAATAAACAAAAGCAAACAACACCACTACAAACAAACAAACAAAAAACCTCTCTCCTAATTGCACTTGTCTGTCAAAGCATTGGGCCTTTTGCCCTTCTCGATTTTGTCTGTAAATTTCTGAAATTCATCATCTCTTTTCACTGCATTACTAGGAGCATTGCCAGCAGATCCAGAGAAATGATTATTCCATTGTATTCAGCACTGGTGAGGCCTCATCTGGAGTACTGTGTCCAGTTTTGGGCTCCCCTCTACAGAAAGGATGTGGACAAACTGGAAAGAGTCCAGAAGAAGGCAACAAAAATTATTACGGAACTAGATCACATGACTTATGAGGAGAGGATGAAGGAACGAGGCTTCTGATGAGGGTTCCCGGAGGATGAAGTGAGGCTGTTTTCAGTGGTAGTAGATGACAGAACAAGGAGCAATGGTATCAAATTGCAAAGAGGGGGATCTAGGTTGGATACTGGGGAAAACTTTTTCACTGGTGAAGCACTAGAATGAGGTACCTAGGGAGGTGGTGGAATCTCCATTCTTAGAAGCTTTTAAGGTATGGCTTGACAAAGCCCTAGTTGGAATGATTTAGTTGGGGTTGTTCCCACTTTGAGCAGGGGGTTAGACTAGATCAGTGTTTCTCAAACTTTATTGGACCAGGAAACACCTAAAGGTATTAATTACTTTACATGGAACACCTGATGAAAACATTCTCAAACGAGACAGTAACAGTGACAGGAGATTTTAAAATGCCCCAGCTGCAGCAAAGCTTCCAGTCATGTCAATGTCTGCTGCTGCATGCCTGGAAACTTTGCTGTAGCTGGGGCATCTTAAATTGCTCCTTTCCCCCACCCACAGTGAGGGGTCAGGATTGGTCACAGAAAACCTACACTATGTCTGTGGAGCACCATGGAACACCGGTTGAGAAACACTAGACTAGATGACCTCCTGAGGTCCTTTTGAACCCCCAATCTTCTATGACTCTACCTCTACTAAATTTTTTCTGGCCTCTGTTCCCTCCACTCTACTTAGACAGTCCATACTGAGCTGTCTAAGAGTCTCTCCTCTGTTGTCATTCTTCTAGATCTTTCTGCTTCTTTCAGTAGTCACCCCCAGGCGCCCTTTCTTTTCCCTTGGTTTCAGGACTCAGTGTTATTATGGTTCGCCTTCTACTTCACCATTCACTCCTTCAGTGTCTCCTTCTACTGATTTCTCTTACTGACAGATTCTCTCAGGCTTCCATCCTCCGCCATCTTCTCATTCATGCTGTGTACTCCAGGCAACTTTATAAACTCCCAGTGTTTTAGCTAAAGTCTCGCCGAACCCTCCTAAATCTACCACTCAGCCCTCTACCTCTTCTTTTCTAGACAGTCTTATAGTGCTGATTGTCTTTGCATCATCCCCTACTAGATGATGTTGCAGTCTCAAGTTCAATACGACAAGAATAGAGTTGTTTTCCTTTTATTCTAATCTCTGACTTCCTTGTTGACATCTCCACTATTGTAGTCAACCTACAGTCCCTCCTTTAACCACCATTTTGTTTCATTCTCCCCCTCTCATTTTTATGCTTTCTTCCATGTCTCCCCCAACTGTCCCCTTCTCAAATGCTGAACAACCTGTCTCTTCTTTTGATACCACCTTGAAACAGATACCTTTCTTTTTAAGGATTTCATTTATGATCTCTTCCAAAGATCTTCGTCCAGCTTCTCAGTCTCCTAGATTTGCCACCATATTTGACAATTACATTATTGGCAACTACAGAATAAATCTGCAACTTGTCCTATGATATATCAGGCCTAAATTATGTGACAGGGATCTCAGAATTATATGGCAGTGCTCTCCCATCACTGCCATCCTCCCCTGCTCCACTCCACTCTGAGTAGAGTAGTTTTTGTGTTATATATGTTTGTCATAGGTAGAGGAAAACTACATTTCTGACCTCTTCTTGATCTCCCTGAGTTCACCCTCCACAGAAGAAAGAGCTCGTGCCATTAACCATCTGTGTGAAATAGAATGGCACATTTCTGCCACTCCATGACTGGGCCCAGGATCACCCTGTGTATCCGCCATTCTTACCCTGCAAGTCCATCTCAGTTCAGGCACCTGCAGTTCCTCCCTTCAGGTGTCTGTGAGCAGAGATAGCCTTCTTCAAACCTAAGTATTGTTTATTTAAGCATAGAAATTAAGCAACAGAAAAGAAAAAATGTAAAAAGGAACAATCTAGACAGGTCTGTCTTACCTAGAGTTTGCGATTTCAGTCTGGATCCTCCATTGGCTCACCCTTCCTGAAGGAGTATCCTCTTTTAAACCCTTGCACACTCTTTGTGCTCATGGGCCTTGGCCATTCCTAATCAAACCAATTTCATAGGCTGGCAAGAGGCCTGAACCAGAATCATCAGAGCTAACAGTTCTGGCATTCTCCCTTAACAACTCATAAATGTTTGTTGAAAAGGGGTTATCTGGAGACATTCTTCTCCGTTCTGCCTGACAGACCCAGAATATTCATTCGGTAAACACCATATAAGTAGCCTGGCCAACATTACATTATCAATAAATTGTTACAGGACAACTCCATATTGATCACAGTATTTAATTCAGTTTATTTTTAGCTGTATCTAGCTTTATAGTTTTTATAGTATTGCAGAATTTTGTGTGGAAAATGCATAACTCCATTGCACAGATTAAAACAGTGAAAGCTGGAAGTTTTGTCAAGTAGGCAAGGGACAGTTGGGTTTTTCCCATTCAGGATAGAACAGGTAATTGCTTTGCTTGCAGTACCCAGTAATCAGCTGAGTTTTTTGTTACTAGGAAAAGGATACATTTCTTTTTTGTCTTCTTTTGAGGGGGCTTTATGTGTGGTAGAGTGTAGAGGAATCTGAATTCCTCATTACCAACTCCCACAGGTCTTGACAGCAAGCTGCTTCATTACACCCTGCCCCAATAGTTGTCACTACATGTGCAATGATAGACAAACACATCAGCTTGCTTTTTTACTAAAAAGGATTATCAGTGAAACAGTGAATGTTGACATTTAAATTGTTAGCGTTAGGCTTTCTTGGTAAGACCTTGTTGTACATTTTTCAAAGTTCAACAAAACAGATTTAAACACACACCCTGAGAATGTGCATGGCTGACAGACCAAAGAAAAATTCATGCTTCCTGCATACTCTCACACACAAGTGGCCTCATTACCCTTTCTGCTGCCCAGCCTCAGAAAGGACTTGTGATAAATTAATTTACCAAGAAGAGAATCTTGAGCCAGATTTACCAATATTCTCCAAACACTCCGGCAACACAAAGCAGTGCAAACACCCATCTTAGAGAGCAATGCAAAGCAGTCGGAGGGTATTGATGAATCTGCCTCTTCTCCGAGATAGTGGGATTCACTCACACCTTCTTTTGAGCATCTCCCTTCTTTGCCATTTTGAAAAGCTTTAAATAGACTCTGATGGACTAGTGAGCAGGTGCCCCTAACGACAAACAAGGTCTTCGGAGATTAGGATGAACGTGACCCAAAGAAACTGCTTCTATTTAATGTATTCTTCTATCTTAGATCTGTGAGGCATGGATTTTGCATAAAACAGAAGAGAAGGATTTATAGGAAGGAAAACATTTTAGTCTATTTAAAATAAAAAAAAACCCTTATTTTTTCTCTGTTGTGAATCTGATGGGAGCGTGTCTTTTATTGGTATAATCAACTAGTGCTTCTCAGGTTATTCGGGTTATCTTATACCCACAGTGACCTGGGATAATCTCTTGATAATGCTGTTTGGTGTCTTAAGAGAACTGCAGCTCTCTTTATCTGTGACTTGCTGCTCAGATAATTACCTCATTTCTAACTCAACCATCTCAGAGGTAAGAAATCAGATTCCTTTCCTTTGAGTAATTCTTACATTAACTAACTACTCCATTTTAATAGTCTGGATCTGCAGTTCTGGGTTAGCAATATAAACATTTTATATGATGGAAAAGCTTTGTCTCTCCAGTAGGCAGTCTGTCACATGGTACCCTAAAACAAAGGAGTCTAGTGGCACTTACAAAGACTAACAAATTTATTTATCGCATGAGCTTTCGTGGAAGAATCAGGTCAGACTGTTTGTTACAGCAAATCAATTACAGTCTTGACCTGATCCTATTACTTACACTTCCCTGCATTTATTTTCCTCCCATTCTGCAAGTTCTCCACCCTCAAGCATCTGAGGAAGTGGGATTTTCTCCCATGAAAGCTCATGTGATAAATAAATGTATTAGTCTTTATCAGTGCCACTAGACTCCTTGTTTGTTTTGCTGAACTAGACTGACATGGCTACCCTTTTGGATCTTATCAACATGCTATCCTAGTCTGTCTCCATTTTCAGTTTCTGTATTTTAACTATTTTATTCTCAATAAAAAAGCAGGGTCCTTCTCTTCCCTAAAAGTCAGTGGTATCTCATTTACATCATTTTCCAAAACTAGAATAGATCCAATTTACACTTCATTCCAGCCCCAACCAATGTGGATAAGACGTAATATTGTAAACATTACATTCCAACCTCATATGTGTAGACATTTACAGCCATTATTCAGAATAGTGATGCCCAATATACACCTTAAAGGCTAAATCAACACAGAGAACTTCTGCTAGGTGTTTACCACCACCTCTCCTTCCTTCCTATCTCTCTCTTCCCCCCAAAGTACAAGATAATCATAGAAATATAGGATTGGAAAATAACTTAAGAAGTCATCTAGTCCACCCAGAAGTGGCCTTAGCCCATCTGAGGCCCTAGGCAAAGGCCCATGGTGGGGCCCCCATGGGGCTCCCTAGTGCCAGCCCCGGCTGTCACCGTGGCTCCGGCATCCCACTGGGGGCCCTGAAACTTCCTCCCGTGGCCCTGGTGCCATGCCTGAGGCCCTGAAAACCTCAGAAAGTCCCCCCCTGGGTCCCCCCACCCCACCGGGGGGCCCCAACCCTGCCGTGACATCAGCTCCCCATGGCCGGCTCCCTCAACAGTGTGGCACCCGAAACCAGCCCTGGTGCCCTGCCGGGGATCCCAGTTCCCCCACTGCCATCCTTTTGCCCCTCTTCCCCCCTGCCACTGCACCCCACTGCCTGCCATGAGTTCCACAACACAGGACAGGAGGCAGATTCAGCTTTTGGGGTAGGTGAAGGGGCCCCTCACTCCTTGGGGCCCTAGGCCACCTCTGAGTCCAACCTCCACTGCTGAGAATTCTACTGCCTCTCTTGGCAAACTGTTCCATTCTTAACCATCTTTTAATTAAAAAGTTTTCCTAGCATCTCATCTAAATTACACTTGCTGCAAACTATGCCTCTTACTTCTTATTGTATCTTTGGTAAATGGAGAGAATATTTAACCACCATTCTCTTTCACGTATTTCACAACCTTTCACATATTTGAAACTTTGTCCCCCATTACTCTTTTTCTTCTCTAGACTAAATAACCTGTTTTTTTAAATAGATCATGTTTTCTAAACCTTTTATTTTTATTGCTCTCCTCTGGACTGTCTCCAATTTGTCCAGACCTTTCTTAAAGTGTGGTACCCAAAATTGGACACAAACTCCAGTTGAGGCCTCACCAGTGTTGAATACAGTGGAACAAATAGTCTAAGTTCATATATCCCAGGAATAGAGAGACAAGGTGGATGAGGTAATATCTGTTATTGGACCAACTTCTCTTCTCTCTCACCAGTAGACATCAACACAGGCAATGCAGCCATGCAGAGAGGTCCCTATACTTCCAGCATGTAGCAAAGAGGGACCCCAGGACAAGAACGAATAGGCTAGCAAGGAGAGAATTGTTTCAGGAAGGTTGGAGATGGGCCCACAGCATCTGTAATTATGTGTATCCAATGACCCCAAGCTCCTGCACTGAAGGAACAAAGGGGCAGCAGTTGCTATTATAGTCAACGTGTTTGTAGTGGCTGCAAAAGGACTTTGTTACAGCCCTGTAGCCTACCCATAGGTTGGGTGTGAACTGAGTAGCTACCTCTGCTCCTGTTTAGTTCCTTACACAAATTCTGATTTAGTCCTTTTTGGTTGGTGGTATACCATGAAGAGAATTTTAGAAGAATTTTATTTATATAAAATCTCTTTATAGTATTCTACATGTGTAAAGGGGCCACACTGTGAGAGGGGCCTTCGTCTAAATGAGTGTCAGGCTTTCACTTTCTTTGACAAGCGTTTTGGAGCGGAGAATAACTTTCTTTTATTTTTGTACATCGGGCTTCAATCCTAATCCGGATCTCTAGGCACTACTACAGCAGAAATAATTGAATACTAACAATTAGTGTGATACAGTATAGTCCCAGTGGCAGCCAATCATGCTTTCAGTCTCAGTAAACTAGTTGTCTTTATGACATGAAATACATAGTACATATTGCCAAAAATTCCTTCAAAAATACATGGGTAGGTGAAGACTTTTTACTTACCCTGTGTGCTCATCCTTTGACACAGCATGGTGCATGATACAAAAAGTGGAAAATATTTTTTTCACTTTATCAATCTGCTGCTGTTTTGCACATCACCTACTCAGCCCTGGTCTTTGTAGATAATTAACAAGTCAAGTAACCTTCCCACCCACCAAAATCAGAATTGCATCCCAGCAGTCATCCATTCATTAGTTCCCAGCAGTTTGCCAGCACAGTGTTACAAAGAACACAAGTACTATTTGTCCAACTCTAAATATCTGCTTTTTGGAGCAATTCCTCCTTGAAGGGATTTTCTTTTTCTTGGCAACATCTGAACTTATTTTACCATTGCTGAATGGTAAATGTACCAAAGTTACAAGTTAGCAGCAGCTCACTCATAACTTTAACCTTCTGTCATGTGTTTCACAGCAGTTTTTGTGCTGGAAATCGTTCTGTTCTACCTTGATATTAAAAAGGAGGGAATTCTTTCATTTCCAAGTCAAGCTACCACTGTGCTATACTAAAGCGTCCTTCCAAAAAAATATTAGAACAAAATCCTCATCAATGGTAATTAATTTTGACAGTGTGGGCTTTGTGGCAATTCACAAACCTGTACTTTGTGCATCAGCATTCCTTATTATTCTAATTAAAGTGGAACGTTGTGCCCTCGCCGGTCATTAATGGGGCTTTCATTTCGTAAATGACATTTGCAGAAGTTAAAACAGGCAGTTCATATGAAGTCCACAGGCAACAGTGTTAAAATTAGCATCACCATAGCAACAGTCTCCCATCATTAGCATTAGGCAACACGAAGTGTGTGTGTGTGTGTGTGTGTGTGTGTGTGTGTGTGTGTGTGTGTG
>ML685798.1:11572898-11612069 GCA_007922175.1 Pelusios castaneus | reverse complement strand
TGTGTGTGTGTGTGTGTGTGTGTGTGTGTGTGTGTGTGTGTGTGTGTAAAAAAGCATACACAACACACATTTCAGGTAAAATAAACATATTCGGCTGAATGTGGCTGTTCAGGGTTTCTGAGATTTATGATGAGTTTTTTCCCCCTACACAAGCAACATTTCATGATCTCTACAGCTGTGCATGTCTAACCTCCTGAGCAGCCTTTATTCATTGCCAGCCTGCTGCTCACCAATACGGTTTTGTATGAAGTCTCTCACTAGGTGCCAAAAAATCCATACTCAGTAAAGGAGTCTGTTGAGTCTTAGGAAGTTGTACCTGATCAACAGAAGGAGCCTGACATCCCATCCAGTGGGTTCTATTGTGCATGTATACCAAGCTCTGTTTGGGCTTTTTTAAATAAGATGCTTATATTCCATTTTTTAATTTCTCTTTTACAAATAGCAATACTAGCACATAAATTAAAAGCTGGTAAGATACAGTATTCAGTCCTGGCTTGTCTTGAATGGGTAGGAAAGGGAGAGAAGGGGTAATAATGCAGGCAAGATCTCCCCTGCTGTATATCATATTTCACACCTAAAGAGGACCCAAGCAGAATGTTGAGACTCAGATGCCCTTGAGTTCGAAAGAAGTCTGCTGCTGGCAATTGTGTCTGGCAGCCCAGAGAGGGTATGACCAGTTAGACTAGGGGCATTCCCTGCTAGCATTTGGTAGCTGAGGAATCACATTCTGCACTTTCAGGAAGAGTACTATACACTCAACAGCACATCCCCTTAGTGCTCCCTGAGGCATTCTGCCTGCACCTGCCTCACTCAAGCAACATGCAATGCACCATGACAGCCGAAGCACCCCCCCCCCCCCCCCCCCCCCCCCCCCCCCCCCCCCCCCCCCCCCCCCCCCCCCAATTAGACAAAATTGTTATTCTAATGCTGTATGTTTATCCAATCAGTAGTAACAACAGATTAAAGGTAACTAAATGTTTCAATCTCTATTGTCTCAGGCTATGCTTCAGTTTCCCATAGGAGCAGTTTTTCAAAAGGTAGAGGGGAGTAAAATACACTAAATCTGGGGTTTCCAAGTATTTTTGTAGCATGGACCACATTTGAATACACAGATTGTCTTGTAAGTACCTGCTCTCCTAGTCATGCTGATCAATTTTTCAAGCCCCCAAACCTATATAGATGGAAGAATGTGAGAAATGATATTGTTGGATATATAACTTAAGAAAAATTGCTGCTGTTTCCTCAAGAATACTGCCCCAAGTGGGGCAGCTAAGGGCATTTGTGATTCACCACCTGGTGTGCTGTGAAGCTGAAGAAGGGTTAGTGTGGCCATTGATTGAGATTCTGAAACTTCTTTCAATGCACACATTTTTTTCAACCATTTATTTTTCTTCCTTTACACAAGCACCTTTTTGCTAGGCCAGGTTAATTTCTCAGCTCCACTGACTTATTTCCCTTTTTATTTCTTGTCAGGTGTGTTCTAAACATCTACACCTGTTCTTTTCTTCTCCTTCATATTCCATTAACTCTTGCTGAAACATGGTATTTTGCAGCATTTTCTGAGTTGATCTGCCCAAATACATTAATTAGTGCAATGGAGTATCTTAAAAACAGAATAACCTTCACTGAAGCCATAACTCAGTACTCATGAAAACTAAACGATATAATGCTTTCTGTCCTCTAAAGTTCAGCCTCACCCTAAATCTGAATATCTTTTGTAATTCTTTCCAGTGATGACACTTTTAAAGTATCACATTTTAAAAATTGCATTTCCATTTCTGAACTACCCTCCTTCATTGGGTGGAGACCTTCATCTCTCTTCCTGATCAGTCTGCACAGTTCCCTGCCTACCCTGAGAGTTCCCCAGCAAACCAGATTGTGAAAACCACCTGCATCTGCACTTTGCTTTCTCCTCAGAGGCATAATTGCCCAGAGTTATAAGTTACCACACAGCTCCTTCTAACCAAGCACATTTATTCTTAAAATGAAAGCATTCCTGCTAAAACATTGCAACAATTAAAAACATCCTATACCTACCCTAATGAATTTTCCAGAGTGCACCCGCAGATCCAATAAGAGTTCTGGTAGGTGATTTGTCCTTCAAATCACACCAATTTTGAGAAGGTGGAGAAAAGGGGGTGAATTACAAGTTCACAACAGCTATTATCTTAGAACAAGCACTTCTGTGCATCTCTTCTTTATACAGCTGGGGCCTTTACCTTTTGAAGTTCAGGGATAGATAATAAGCAGAAAATAAGTTATCTCCTAAGGGTGTAGCTTTAAATTATGGTTGGGTCTGGAGGTGGGAATTTATGTTTCCCTCACCCCATGTATTTCCTAGGAAACCCACTTCCTGTTGTTTATCCCAAAAGTTTCTTTTTGTCTGGCATATTATTTAAAATAGTCCTTTCAAGCTCATTGCAGTTTCTGGGGTTTTCATTGGCAGTGTTTTCCACCTAGAGAAGTTACAAACCCCATATGAATACATAAAACATTATATTTATATTATAATAGACTATGTAAACTTAATTCAGTAAGTTCTCTCAGCTATATTGCAGGAAATTGATACATCTGTTACACTATGGTTGATCTTCTCAATACTTGTTGCCTTCCAACTAATATCTACAAAACTGATTCCTGCCTTTGAGACCATTGGTCAATACGATGTAGTTGCGAAGGGGCACGTTGTAGTCCTGTACTTTAGTCTGTTTTAGGCATCATCATCATAAATTAAAGGCAAAATTCTGATTCCCACCACATTTTTTACTGGTATGTGAGATCTTTGACATGAGCTGTGGATGGAGGGATAGGTGTGAAACAGTAAGTTATCATAATTGCACTTAGCTTTATTTTTTTTTATATTACTGCCTGTTAACTGAAGTTACTATCTCAAATTTCATTTTCTTTTTTATTACCAGGGTGGCAGAGCAAAACAATTTGAAATGCTTCACAACTATCTTACCATTGTTGATGTTTCTTTCTAAGCTGTTATTAAGCAATGCACAATAGGTGTCTTGTTACACCCAACACCAGATTCCATAGGGAAGCAAGGATAATAAGGGTGATGTTTCATACCTGCATTTATGACTCTCGTTGTCTCATTGTAAACTCATGTAGTGTCCAAGTCTGAGAGCCCGATTCTCCCTTTTTAGTGGCTCTGCACAAATGTAGGTGCAGTGGCACAAAAGGGATCAGGGCAGCTGCAGATTCCCCTGATGTAAAGCTTAACTGTATGTTACCTGGTCTACTCCTCCTCCAACCTCCACCACCATTTGCAAGGCAAATGGCCTGAGTGGAGCACATTTCAATAATCTCAGGCAGACAGAGCAGTTCCTGAGATGTTCTAGGTCAATGGTTCTCAACCTTTTGTGGGTCGTGACGCTCTTGGCGGCATATCGTGACCCTACAGGACACACCAGCCCACCCTCCTCCCACCCAGGCTGAATCCAGCCATTTCCCTGGCTCTCTGCGACACACTTACAATTGAGTGGTGAAACAGTAATGTGTCCCGACATGTTACTTGAGGACCGCTGCTGTAGGTTACATCAAAACCAGTTCAGTCCCCAGTCAATCCCAGGGTCAGGACAGTGTAAAGTTTTCATTCTTGTGCCATAAGCTGCTTGACTGCCTCATTGACTTTGGTGTAATTTCTCCTGATTTACTACAGTGTAAATGAGATGAGAGTCTGGCACTCACTGTCATCTTTTCTCTACCATGATTTTTCATATTCATGCCAAAAGCACTATGGAGTAAGCATTTGCTGTTGGCAAAATGTGAGTCTCTATTTGTAGTCCCTTGAACAACCCAAGTGTAAAACCCTTTGTAGATTTGTTTACCATTCCAGAAATAAGCAGAGGAAAAGCTCTATCAGACCATATCCTTCACACACCCATTGCAAGATGCGCTTCATTTTGCGCTCTCCTCTACTTTGATCAGTCTGGTTTTAATTATTCAAATAGTGGGACTTCTACCACGTCCCTGGGAGATAATTCCATGGTATAATTTTAAATAAATTTTGTTCAAATTTTAGACACACACACATACACTTCCAAAAAATTTCCCTCCCTCTTTGTTGCCCACACCCTTCAAATACTAGTCACCTTTTACATCTTTCTCCAATAAGTCAACATTAAATCTTTTTCCATCTTTTTCTAATATAGAAGAGACCATTTTGAAGCACCTCAGATAATTCTCCTTTTTCCTCTCTCATTTTATGTATGAATGCGTCTCCTTCAAATATTTCTTTAATGTCATAGAAGCCTTAGGTCTTGTGTATATGAACAATTTGTTTACAGCACACTGGGTTGTAAATCTACCTTATGTTCCTCGGTTGCACACTAAGCATTTGTGTGAATCCTGATGCTACACAATAAAAGTTATCTAATAATGTACTTTAGTCAGCTCCTGCTTTAAAGTAGAGTAGATCAAATTTCACTGCCAAACTTATAATGCATGGGAGCAGCGTCCACATGGACCGTGTTAGTATGCGTTGGGTTAGTATGAAGTAGATTTACATCCTAGCTTGCAGAGAACTAAGTTTGTATACACAAGTTTTCCATTGTTGCACTGACATTACGGCATCCACTCTCTAGTTGTGTGTACAGTGAGATGAGCAGCAGATCATAGAGACAATTTAATCTAATAGGCTTACTTAGTTGCAATATACAAACTTCTTCCTCCCTTCAGTTTTCCTTTTGATATAGTAAAGTTATATACTTATATATATCCATGCCTCTTACTGTTTTCCTGGATACACTTCTGCCCCAACTATAAAACCAAGCAATGGATTTTTTTTTTTTTTTTTGTTCTGGATATACTGCCCCTAGACATGATATTCACCACCTGTATGCCCTCCCTTAGCTCTGCCCTTTGCAAACCTGAATGCATTTGATCCCCAAAACAAAGCTTAAAATATACTATTCTAAAGTGCATGCTATTCTTTTCTCTTCCCATTCTTAATACCAACCACATTACCACAGTGTCTGATGTGACTCAGCAAGTAGGATTTACCTTTATTCTTATATTTTGGAAGCCCATCTCGGATCCAATATCATTTTTTGTTGAGACAGCAGCAGTTTCACTGGTGAATGATAGGTGAAACACACCAAAAAAAAGTTTCTCATTTTAACCAAAACTCCTCTGAGATATAATTTATATTGAGAACCTTTTACATGGCTTCACCTGTCAGATTCCAGCTGCAAGTGCGAACAGACAGGTGGCAACCTGAGATCAATGCCTTGTTATTACAGAGAAGCTTTGATCTAACTAATGTATAATAAATAAGTTTCTGAATTTTAATCATCTTGCTGTTTTCATATTGCTTGTTTTGCTGAGATTGATCTGTTTTTCAAACACTCAGCCTGATCTTCCTGTTTTGTTTTGCTTTTTAATTAGATTATTTTTGATCATTTATTTATTTCAACACTCCTACCAGTAGACAGTTGGATAGAATTTATTATGCTGTTTACCTGCAACTTTTCTCCCTTCCCATTCTTGCAAGAGACACAGTAATTTTTAAATGTCTTTAAACTTTTTCATTGGGGCACATAAGGAACCAGAGTAATTATTTTGGGATAGGATGATTTATTCTTGAACATTGGTTTCTGCTGTTTTAATGAACCCAAAACAGTTAAAGGTCAAGAACTTCTTTTTGCCAATAAAAAGATAATTAAGGGCTCTTTAAACATAATGATTCTGATTGTGCTTTCATGGATATGCCAGTTTTACACTAGTGCAATTCAATTGACTTCAATGAAGTTAATACAGAATTCAACACCAGTTCTGTTCAACATCTTCATTATTGATCTGGATGATGGGATAGATTGTATGCTCAGTAATTTTGCAGATGACACCAAGCTGGGTGGAATGGTAGACACGCTGGAGGGCAGAGACATGATTCAGGGAAACCTAGACAAATTGGAGCACTGGGCCAAAAGAAACCTCATGAGGTTCCACAAGGACAAGTGCAAAGTCCTGCACTTAGAACAGAAAAATCCCATGCACTGCTACAGGCTGGGGACTGATCGGCTAAGTAGCAGCACTGTAGAAAAGGACCTGGGGGTAATGGTGGAGGGAAGTTTCATATGAGCCAACAGTGTGCTCTTGTTGCCAAAAAGGCCAATGGCCTATTGGGCTGCATCAGTAGGAGTGTTGCCAGCAGATCGAGGGATGTGATTATTCCCCTCTATTCAGCACTGGTAAGGCCGCATCAGGAATACTGTGTCCAGTTTTGGGCTCCCCACTACAGAAAGGATGTGGACAAATTAGAAAGAGTCCGTCAGAGGGCAACGAAAATGATTAGGGAGCTGGGGCACGTGACGTATGAGGAGAGACTGAAGGAACTAGGCTTATTTAGTCTGCAGAAGAGAAGACTGAGGGGGGATTTGATAGCAACCTTCAACTACTTGAAAAGGTGCTCCAAAGAGGAGGGAGCTAGGCTGCTCTCAGTAGTAACCGAGGACAGAACAAGGAGCAATGGTTTCAAGTTGCATGTGGGGAGGTCGAGGTTGGTTATTAGGAAAAACTTTCTCACTAAGAGGGCGGTGAAGCATTGGAATGGGCTACCTAGGGAGGTGGTGGAATCTCCGTCTTTGGAGATATTTAAGGTCCAGTTAGACAATACCCTGGCTGGGATGATTTAGTGGGAATGGTCCTGATTTTAAAAGGGGGTTAGACTAGATGACCTCATGAGTTCCCTTCCAACCCTATGATTCTAAGTGAAAGAAAATCAGGCCCAATCACCTATATGAGAGAAGAGTTTGGAGTGGGGAAGATTGGTTTAAAATGTGTTTTTTCTGGTGAACTGGAAAGCTGAGGGGCTTGATATTGAGATACAGAACCTTCTGAGATGGTTTTTTCACAGTCAGATCAGAGTAGTAGTGGCCAAAAAAATGTCATGAGCCAACTGCTCTTCATTGGTTATGTGATATGAGTTAGTGAGCTAAATCCAGCTCTTTATTGGACAGGTGTCTGCATCTCAGAAAAAAAAATCACAGTTGTCATCAATTGCTACTTCTCTTGAGTCTTGCCAGAAAGGTCAAGGGTTGCTGGGCACAGTGAATGAAGATTAAGTCCAAACTCAGCAGAGCACTTAAGCACATGCTTAAATGCCACTGATGCCAATATGCAGTGTTATTGTAGCTGTCTCAGTCCCAGGATATTAGAGTGACAAGGTGAGTGACATACTCTGTGCTTCCCAGACCTGAAGAAGAGCTCCGTGCAAATTTGAAAGCTTGTCTCTCTCACCAACAGTTCCGATAAAAGTAATTACCTCACTCGCCTTGTCTCATTGATGTCAGTGGGATTTAAGCACATGATCAATGTTTTCTGAATAGAAATGAATTGAAGCACACACTTTAGTGTCTTTCTGATTCAAGGGTTAAATTACCCTCTCGCTTGCTCCAGATTAGGCATGAGACACCTTGGCGCAGTGTGGGGAAGCTAACACTGCCATAGATTGTACTGTACCCATTCTGTGGATTAAATCCAATTTGATCATCACCCAGGCTGCCAATCCTGCATCGTCCATGAAAACTAGATATATTTTGGGGTAGAGGGGAAAGGTGCTTTTCTTTGCTTTTAATTTCTTTAATTTGATAGTATATAATTGAACAAATGCCCTTACAAATAGGTGGATTTCTTCTTGTGGGGAAGAAGGTTATGAGGAGTTTTAGTTGGTTGTTTGAAGTTTTTTGTTTTTTTGGGTTGTTTTTTGTTTGGGGTTTTTTTTTGAGGGGGGGGGGGGTGGGGGCGGGGGGGGGGGGGGGGGAGATTGTTTTGTTTTTTGTCCTGGGTGCCTACTGATGACATCCTTATGTGACAGATAAACGGTCGCTACAAAAGACAGCTTTGGAAAGCAGACCTTTTTAGCCATTTTGTAGACAATATTGTGGTATTAAACAGCATCCAAAGGCTTAGTCCAATTGGCCTTATTTGTTTTCAAATTACTGGCACATATTTTAATACTTTAATGTACAACATTAACATGGAAATAGCTATCAAACACAATTACTTTCTCCATCTGTGACACAGCCGAATGTGCGACATCATCACCGAATGATCCTTTTTATTGCATACGGTCCTCTTAAAACATTTTAGAATAAATGTTAACTACATTTAAAAGTAATGTTTACTAAACATGTTGTTGGAAGAAATGAATTATTTTGCACAGAATCGAAAACACTCATATTCAGTTCTGGATACTGAAAGATTATCATCAATCAAGGTAGCAAACTCCATGAACAAGGAATAGGTTTCAATTCTTTCAACTCCTAAATTGTCAGTGTTCTAATGTGTCTGCATAAATAATTAGTTTACCTACTAAAAATAAATTCTTTAATGAATTTTAATTAATCCAATACAGAACTTTAAGAACAAGTAGAAAGCGGTCTTACATTTTGTATTCTTGGGTCTGTAATCTGCAAAATAATTTTCACATGTTTTTAGGGAAAGGACATAAATATGGCTGCACTAACAAGAGAATTGTAAATGAACAAAAAATTTGGTCTTGAGATACAGTATTAGATTTACAAAGATGTGATGCATATAAGCAAAAGTAAATTTAATTAATACAGTAGAAAGGTAATTATATGCCATGTACCCAAACCTAGATTTTATTTGATAAAATAAGATTAATGTTTTCCCTGCATTTCCTTTGGGTTGATACAGATTAATGTGATGATATTGAATGAATTTGTGGTCACTGCCTGCAAAATGAGGTTTGATTCCAAAGATGAGTCTGGTCTAAATGGGAGAAGCACCAATGACTTCAATGGACCAATGGTGATTTAAACCCGTTGATCATCTGCCCTATATCTTTGAAATGTGACAGGTGGATTTCTTTGTGTTTTAGGATTGAGGATATGAATTCTTGTAATATCTGCTAAAATGGGAAATATGAGTCTAGTCAATATTTCTTTTTCATTGAACTTGAGGAAGTTCAATTTATGCTAAAGAAAGAAGGAGTCTTGTGGCACTTTGAAAGACTAACAAATTTATTTATCACATAAGCTTCTGTGGGAGAAAATTCTACTTTGTCAGACGCTTTGAAGATGGGAGGAGATTAAATGCAGGGCCTGCAAAGTGTCTGACAAAGTGAGATTTTTTTTCCTACAGAAGCTCATGCGATAAATAAATGTGTTAGTCTTTCTAAGTGCCACAGGTTTCCTTGTTTGTTTTTACTGAACTAAACTAGGCTACCCCTTTGAAACTTGTCAATTTATGCTGTGAGCATTTCTCCCACACAGTGGATGTTATAAGATTTCCAGTGTTTGTTAAATTTGCTAGTGTAAAAGACTGTTACTCCAAAGGGGGAATGTTGTGAAATATATATTTTTTTTTCCTTTTGAGGGGTGGGTAACTTAGACAACAGTATGGTGCAATGATAATTTGTGTGATTGATAAAAAGAGGTATAATTACTCTGAACATTTGTATACCATCTGGCATAGTGTCCTATGGTAAAAAAAGATTATAAAGATTAATAGCTTCTACACCCAGACCTCTGTTTAGTCCTGGCATAAGTATTTTGTGTTGAAATCTTGACTGTTTACTAAGTTAGATAAAACTGTTGAAGATCCAATTTATGTGGTGAAAAAACCTGAGCTGAAATTTGTGATATGTTCACAGGGAACAAAACAAGAGAGATTAGAATGTTGATGTGGCCTATAAAGAACATTTGTATGGATACAAAATTTTGGTCTGTAGAGTTTATTTTAAGATTGAACTGGCATTCAGAGAAGAGTTTTAAAAGGTCAAGAACAGGTTTCACATCCAAGTTTGTAATCTGTTTGATTATTTCAAAGAGAGTATTTAGTGTGGAAAGGGATATAAGTTTTGATCTTTGGCAGGTTTTGTAGTCTGCTAAGATATCAATGGCACTGACAGTTCTAGAAGTTTAAAGATAGATTCTAGTAGTAATTAAAATGTCATCCATGTACATCGAGGTCTTATATACTAAAGGTCCTACTTTGATACCAGTTACATATGAATGAGGTGTGCTCCAATTTTCATCACTAGTTTTTCCAGTGCCATGTTGACCAAGAGATGTGAAAGAAGATCTTCACCTTGCCTTGTTTTACTTCGAACCTGTAATGAAGCGTAACTTGACCTTTGGTGGCAAAGTTAAAGAACAGAATTGATTTAAGTTGTTTACTGAAAGCTGTTTGGGTTTCTTCAGATGTACCGTGTCTGAATCCAAACTTCTTAAACATTGCAAATGTATATTATATATCGTTAGTTAATTCCATTAACTAAGGTAATAAGAGGCATTTAAGCATTGCTTTGTAATATTTTCTTCAGGATTTTAGCAACCACAGAGTATTTAACTATCATTTTTCTAAGTGCTGCTTGAATCCCTTTTGAATAAGTTAAGAATCCAGAATCAGCAGAATATATAAAATGGTAAAGGGGAGAAATTTCACGGACACTGATTAATTAAAGACTTTTAACCCGGAGTTCAGTGGGTTAAATTCATCCTGGTGGTAAATTCTTTGCCTTCAGTGAATGAAGGTCCTTGTCTTTTTCAAGGTATGTCTATGCTGCAACATAAATTGAGAGTTAGTGGGACACAAGTCAGCCAACTCATGCTAATGAACTCTGGGCTTGAGTGTCTACATTTTTTTTTAACACATGCTCAAACTCATGGCTCTGATGTCCACACTGCAGTGTGTAGATCTGAGTCAAAGTAACCATATCCCAGAGTCCTTAGCTCCTGTTCCACAAATGTAGCTGCTCTACTCCTAGGAGAATGATGCACTGTGGGAAAACTTTACTACCAATTCTGAACTACACTGGAAGCAGCTTGCTTTGCAAAAAGCTTCATCAATTCACTCTCCGTTGCAGAGCTAGGTGGTTCTCTGATTGTGTGCTTCCCGATTAGTGATCACAAAAGAATGGTTTAACACTGACCTCAACTGCTGCCATTTGCCATAGTGCACAATTCCCTTACCCTCCACCCCCCTTTTTTTTTCAGATGAAACTTTGCTCCCAAAATTGGACAGTTCCTATCAATATTTTAAAAAATCACTGTTTTTCAGGTAGGAGAAAAAAATGAGGGTTAAAATAAGAAAAAGACTATTGATTCTGTTGGCAGATGGAAGAAGCGCAGTAAAGTGCTAATTCCTATTAAATATTTGATGAACACTCAGGATGTACAACCCTGTACACTTCTACAGAGAAGACAGAACCCATGTAATCAGGCCTTCATAAACTAAACAAGACAGAGTACAGTGCAGACATCCAATCTCAAAGCTTTTAATTTTTTTATATAGATCTTGTTGCTCTTTTCCTTTCAGTGGTGGATTATTGTTAAAATATTTTCCAGAAGCAGTGTGTTTTGAAGAAGGTTTTGATTAAGCCAGAATACTCATTTTTTAAAAGTAAGGGGGGGACTCTTCCAAGCTTAGGAATATCATGGAAGAAACTTCAAAGACTAGAGTGAAAGACAAATATGGGAAGAGGAGGATGGTTTAAAGTTAAGGCACTAGACTGCCCCTGGAAATCTGGGATCAACTTTGGATTCACCATGAGAGCTTTAGCAAATAATGTAATCTCTCTCTCTACTTCATTTTCTCATATTTCAAATGAGGATTAAAACACTTCCCTACCTCATATGATGTTTTTGCGAGAATAATTTCCTCAATTAGTTGCAAGATGCTGTAACACATTTAATCATGTGGGCCAAATACAAAGGAAGTCACTGAAAGGCAATAAATATGGAATTCCATTATGCCATTTTTCAGAGTAGAATTATAGTTCAAGTCAATAAAAGTTAAGAAGATGAACCAGAAAACACCCTGTCCCTTTGAGAGACAAGTTACACAAAAATGTATGCCTTAATTCAAAGTTGCCCAAACAGTGGACTTACTGAGGACAACAAGCTGCCATCTTTAATATATAAATGGAGACTTGGCATCTGCAGGTCTTCAAAACTTTATCTTAATCTAAGTGGCTCTTATCTATGCAGAATATATTTTTGTAATGTACTATTTGCATGAAGGATTTTTGGAAGTTTTCTTCAGTGAATGACAGACAGCTTTTTTGTTTGTTTGTTTGTTTGGTTTATTCAGAAATAAATGTATGCTATAGACAGGGCCATATATATTTTTATTGATCTCAAAAGAGAAATAAATTAGAGAAAAGGAAGGAAAGGAATGCTTCCTCTTTAAGAGCTTTGGAAGACTTTTGAACAGTGGGTTGCTTGTTAGTGACATACATTCCCAAGCCTGCATAATGATCAGTAGCCAGAATCAAATTCCCTGGGCACTGAGTGAAACCGGAATGCCAGATGCAGAGTTCCTAGCTTTAGAGGAGATTAGTACGCTGATAGGAGACAGTAGAGAGGTTAATGATTTGGGAAATCAGCTTTTGTGTATAAGAAAAACTAGCTGTGTGCATAGGAGGAGAGATTGTGGGGTGAAAAGCAAGAATGACTGTGCAAGAGAGATTGTAAAGCACCATTCATTTTAATCTCCCAGCAGGGAAAACAGTTATTTATTTCTAACTGGGCATGCAGAGAAAAGTAAGGAGTGTAACTTGCTTGTTTTGTTGCTATTTAATTTATTCTTATTAGGCTCCATTTATTTCTCAACCTAAATAAATGAAGAAAGAACCATTCATTTTGCTAACATACATTCCTCAAACCATTTACTATGGGATAATTATTATTTTCACCTCTTATTCATAGATTGCAAATATTAGCATGTAATTTTGTTTAGTAGAGGTTTGTTTTTTTTATTTTGCTTTTCAAATGACCACAGTGATCTTCCTTTATTTCTTTGTAATAATTTTATTTTATCCAATGTTTTGTCAACATTTTATATCTTCTACTTCCCCATTGTTGTTGTTATTGCTGTTTCTATTCATCTCTATCCCAGAAAGGTAAGGATTATTCCATGTTTTGAAAATCGCCTCTTTCAGTGTCTGGGATGGAAGGCATAGGAGACTTATTGATGCTTACATCACCAGTCCCCTATTCCTGTGGCAGCTGGGTGTGCTATTCAAATTTAATTGGTTCCCAAAACTACAATGCAGGTTCTGCTCCTGTTTCAGGTTGCATGCCTGGAAACGGAGTATACAATCACTCTGCCACTGTAAATTGTGTAGATTGTTGCTTCTACTACAGAACACTTTCCTCCTCAGGCTTCCTAAGACTTCAGTAGAGCAAAATACATCTGTGCATCAAAAGTTTCTAAAATGACAAGATCCCATCAGGCCTCCTTTTTCAGCCGTGTGGAATGTGGTGTGACACAGATGCACACACGCCACAGTCAGCCAAGACTCTTGTGATGTGTTGTCCTGTAGAGCAATAGTATTTCAGTTTTTGTCAGGCTAATCTACTACAACAGCAGAAGCAAATACAGACCCAAGGGATTTTGTGAAAAATTCTGGAGGGTGTATTGTCTTTGTGCATTTATCAGAAACTCAGGCCTTGGTATGCCATAAGTGTCAGGCTCTCTGCTTTGCACATTAGTTGGTTGTATGTACTGTAATTCTTATTGCAAAATAAACTTGGGCACCACTTGCCTGTTCTGTGCAGGGGAATCAGATGGTCCTTCTCATTAGCTTTACAGAATGTTTGTTAAAACATTTTAACAATAAAACTCTGTGACAGATTCCTGGGTGGTAACCCCATAGGCAGCCCACTGTTATGCTAGCCCTATCTTAGAGTTGATCAAAAGAACCTGAACCTGATTAGAGAATGGGAGACAGCTGTCCGCCTAACGGGGCTGAAAGACTATTCGTACCTGATTAGCAGATAGGAGGCAGCTGCCATGCTGACTAAGTAGGGCTTCATTGCCAGACAGAGGGGGAAAAGAGGGTGGGGTGCTCAGGAGGAGTGAAGAGGAGCTACCTGTTTCACAGGGAGCAAAGAAGCCCAGAGGTTGCTAGCCCTAGCCAAGCATTGTATGAAGGTGGTGGGTGCACAAAGGCAATGTAAATAAACTATACTGGTGACTGCTAAGCCAGAGGGTCTTTGAATCCTTTGTGATCTTCCAGAGGGCGGCCGAAATGGAGGGCCCACAGTGGCGAACCTTTACAAACCCATAACTCTTCCAAGACCATCTCAGCTGATCATTACAGCGGGACCCTTGGGTGTGTCACGTGTCAGATGTGCTATGCTTTGTTGCATGAGCCAATAAATAAAAAGCAATTATGAACGTCACGTATGATGTCAGGTTTTCACCTGGTCTGATACCTGGAATTCTGCCATTATCCCCAACTAATCTACTATATAAGTAACAGATGGTTATTGACCCTTCATTATGAATGTTTTACTCAAACTTTGCCTTTAATCTAAGGAAAAAGGTATTGTTGAGAGCAATTACTCCAGTATACTGAATGATACCCCTTAATGACATTTTTAAAATATTTTACTGTACTTCCAGCGGCAATGAAACAAAAAGTAATGTATTATTTAGCAAAGAGATCCTCCAGATTGGCTGACTAATGCTGGAGAGAGCTGTAGAGGAAAATAAGAACTGATAAATCCCGCAGGTATCAATCTTTGGCACACATATCTGATAAATGATCCAGGAGTGTGCCATTATGCCATCCAGCGTGATTCTCAGTATTTATTTACTCTAAAAGAAAATAGGCTCAAATAGCATAACGGATTAGCCAGACAAGAGTGTTCCACAATGTGTTCTTATGCAAGGCAAGCTCTTGCTAATCCACTACTCAGTTAACTGAGGAATGGAAGAACCACTCTTGCAAACAAGAATACTTGCTTCCCAGAACTATGCAAACACATCTGATTTAGTTAATAAGAAAATGTTATATCTTTACTTTCATCAGTATCAGAACTTTTTTTGTGGTGGTACTCAGTGGCACCTTTTATTCACAGTGATGTGGCCCCAGCTCCTGCCGCTGCTGGCTCCAGGCCAAGTACCGGCACCTTTTCTTTTACAAAAAAAAGCACTGATCATTATTAAAAGTATGTTCTTTTAATTTTCTAATTTAGCAGCTAGAGCACTCAATTTAGAATCCAGATATATGCTTAGCTTCTGGCGTACAGTGTGACCTAAGAGAAGTCATTTCACCTGCATGCGCTTAGGTTTTTCCAGCCTGTAAAATGGAAATAGTCATACTTCCCTTCTTCCTAAAGCACAGAAATCTACAGATGAAAAACACTATTTCAGAGCTAGATATTATATATAAATATAATATTTATTATTATTTTACTATGTTATTTGTATAAATCTATGGCCCTATCCCCAACAGGAAAGGAAACAGGCTTATCAAATGAGCAGATTTTGCTCCGTTTTAAAAAAATGTATGATGAACTATACGGGTCTGATCCAGTACGACACTTCCCATGTTCCTAACATAATCGATTTCCAAGTCCTGATGATGTCACTGTATACATTCTTAGGTGCATAAATTGACTTACTGGAACCTGTTGAACCAAAGGGAAATAATTAGAACTCTCCTCACACTAAAATTAAAATAAAAAAATCTCATTCACTACATGGAGAAGAATTTCCTTCAACAAATAAATGACATTTAAACAATACATGTAAAATACAGGTTTTCTTCCCTTGAAAAAGGCCAAAGAGGGTGTCTTAATTACAAATTAAATATAACTGGTTTATAACTAATTATCCCAATATGAGCATAATTTTTAAAAAACTTCTTCATGCAGAAGACAGTGCATCTCTCCATTTTGGATTGTACTGGCATTGTTCATTTTCAGTGAGAAATAAAACTAATTTTTAGGTAAATCAGAACAGCTGAAAGCTTTTAGGGATTTGCAGAAAACAACCAAAAACCACACAAAATGGATTTTTTTTTATAGCCATCAAATTATATAGTCAATAGACCTTACTCTTTCAACCTTTGTGTTTTCCATTTGTTATTCAGTGGATAATAGTTTGATTGGGGAGATCACAGGGTTAATTTGCTTCTGAATTGAGAAATGAATCAGAATTCCCCTTTAAAGTTAAGGAAAAAACCAGTGTGGTGTGTGGGTGTAAGGTAGAAAAAAGCCAACAGAATGGATTCACTAATTGGGGTTTTCACCTGCTGTGAGTCTAATTGAATACAATGCTTCATTTGTAACTGAAGGAGAAAGAAGATTGTGCAAAGTATTGGAATTTCAGACTACTTTTTAAATTTCTATTACTTGGCACTGTGGTATGGGAAAAGAAGACAAAATGTGATAAATGGTAACATCCAGCTGCTTTTAAGGTGGACCAAGCAACCGAAGGCACACAGTAAAAATGAGAAGTCCTGTGGCACTTTTAAGGACTAACAAATTTATTTATCGCATGAACTTTCATGGGAGAAAATCCCACTTTGTATAATTCCCCATCTTCTAGCATCTGACAAAGTGGGATTTTCTCTCATGAAAGCTCATGCGATAAATACATTTGTTAGTCTTTAAAAGTGCCCCAGGAGTCCTTGTTTGTTTTGCTGAACTAGACTAACAAGGCTACCCCCCTTTGGAAATAGTAAAAATGGAAAGACTCTGCCATCCCTGTCACTGCCGCATATTTCTTCACAAAGGAAGGCATTGCCTACTTTTTATGCAAAACTGTAGGCTTCAGGCTAAAGGTACACTGAATTCTTCTGAATAAACAGGCAACGGTTGTGTGCTTTTAATGAAGTGTGAGGTTTATCCCCCCAAAAGATGCTAAGCGTTACTTTTTTTTAAAAAAGAAATTGTTTTTAATAGGATGAACTATGGAGAGAGAGAGACCGAGAAATCCCTAAAACCTACATAAAGATGAAAGAGTGGGATTGTTGTATGGATGCCTTGATTGATTTACTGTATTTGACAACCTTTATTCCACTTCATTCACCTCCAATTTAAAACATATGGTGCCTAATCCAAGGCCCATTGGAACAAGCCCCTGATTCCAGTAGGCTTTGGATCAGGATACATGTGTCAATTTATCTGCCTGCATAGATAATTAAATTCTCCTTACTCTTTACTGAAGCACACAGTATGGCAGTATTGCTAATTCTGAGTGCTCAAAAATCATGACAATATCTTGAACATCTTGCGGTTTAAAAATAAGTATTTTGGGGGGTTTTATTTGCATTCTGATTTTTGAGAATTTAGAGTTCTTACTTTCAAGTGTTTCTCCACACCACATGAGCAGAAATTTCTTAAATGTAGAAATTTTCACAAAATTAAATTACTTGAGGAGCTGAATCCTTATGAAAAACATTAAATATCCTGAGATTTACCATGAAGTCATGCGCTGGAAACACCCAATTTTGTGCTTATTTGCATCTGTGCTGATCTCACTAGAATATATGCAAAACAAATAAGGAGTTCTGTGGCACTTATAAAGACTAACACATTAATTAAAGCATAAGCTTTCATGGGTTAAAACCCACTTCTGTAACCCACAAAAGCTTTTGCTTTTATAAAGCCATAGGAGTACTTAAATGTTTTGCTGAAATTGACTAACAGGGCTACCCCTCTAGAAGTAGAATATATGTGGAGTTCGGGGTGAGATGAATGTTCCAGGCCTGCATAAATATGTCCTCCTGTGAAACAGGGGCTCTTTGACCAATTTAAAAGACAGTCTCTTTGTGAGCCTACCAAAAGCGCATACGGTAGTCTTTGAAGCTCTAGAAAACTACATAATCATGTGAATCCTGGAGTTTGATTCTCCTATTAACATACTACCACTGCAAGTAAAGAATAACTCCATGATAGTCAATGAGGTTAAACAGGTATAAAAGAAGTGAAAAGAAACTGACCTCTCATGATTTGAAATTGTGACATGTATAAGAACAAAAATTATAAGATTTCATGTTAAAAAAGGTTTCATTGTTGCTGGCACAAGTACCAATATTTAGGTGTCTAACTACCTGTTTACACCTTCCAGTAAAGTAGTTAGACTTCTAAATAGTGGGAAAATAAAAGCCATAAGTAAGGCCCATTTCAAAAATAGTTTAAAATTTTAGTTTTTTAAAAATACCATTATCTTCCAAAAATGTCACTGATTCAGTTTTTTAAAAAGAATCCCTTAATGTTTCAAGGTGTTGCATCTAAACATCTTACTACTACAGCTGGAGAATTTAAAGACCTCTAAGCACTTTATAAATTAAGAGGAAAACATCTGAGTTCTTCAAGCATTAGATAATTTAAACATAGATCTAAAAAATGAGAGGTAGAAGAGAATGACAAGAGACTGCTGCCTCCTGCATAGGTATTATAGGTATTTTCAAATAAGCTGCTAACAATGATTTCCAAGTACCTGGTCCTTTGTCTTCATTATAGCTGTTGAAGTTGGTTTATCCACTTGACAGTAGTTATAGATCAGTGATAAATAATACTACGTGTACTTTAGTAAGTTTATTATGTTCACTTACTTAATAATGTAATTGTAGATGCGATAAAATACTAAATGTACTTTCCCTAATGAAGGTGGGGGTCCATATTTTACACAACTGGGAACCTTCCAGGAACTTGAGGCACCTAATTTGCAAAAGTGGAAAAGAGGAGCAGATTGCAATGGCCTGCAGTGGATCAAGGTAGACCATTTCCCTGCAAACCCTCTAATCTAAAGATCAAATTGGCTGTGGGCTGGATTAGACACCTGCTATGCTTTAACTGTCCTTTTTTCTAAGGTGACAAGTTCCAGAGGGGTAGCTGTGCTAGTCTAGTTCAGCAAAATAAACAAGGAGTCTTGTGGCACTTTTAAAATCTAACACATTTATTTATGGCATGAGCTTTTGTGGGAGCAAATCCCAGATTTTCAGCAATAAATAAATGCGTGAGTCTTTAAAAGTGCCCCAGGACTCCTAAAGCGTTGACTCTAGGCCCCATTTTTAAAGGCGCTTACCTTTAAAAATCTGACTCTGCTAATTTCCTTGCCTCCAAACCCACAGCTGGGATTTCTTTTTTAAAGCACTGTACTGTTTTAGATGTGGGGCCGTTTTGTCCCTTATCCACGCCAACAAAGCCTTTGTCTTAAAAAGACTCTGGCGCATCAAAGCTTTTACAGCTCCCTGGATTCCTGTGACTTCAAAACAAAAGGGCACAAAGGCCTAGTTAAAAGCCAGCCATCCCTAGACAATTGCATGCAATTCAACTTCTGAGAACTTCCCCCCTTCCCTGTGATCGGACAGCGCCTCAGGACGTCCCTGGTCCGGCTCCCCGAGCCCTGCGCTGGCAAAGAAAGAAACTAATTCTTTTCTCTGCCGTCATTTGTCCCGAGATCCCTCCTGCGTGCTTGCTAGGGGCTCGCCCCACCCCAGGGCACATTCCTTAGTTCTACCTTAAATAATTCCCTCCTCTTTCATCCCAAACTCTGCCCTGGCTTGGAGTTCCCACCGGGTTCAATAGGTGGAGGGAGGAGCCGAGGCGGGAAGCTCCACCCCGTCTAGCCTGCAGCCCTCCCTCCCCCGACGGAGCCGATGCCCTTAGCCCGGCAATGCTCGTTCCACCACCGCAGTGCTAGTCGCCGCTGCCTCCCTGTGTGTTAGCCCGGGCTCCGCTCCGTCCTCTGCCTCGGCCGGGTGAGCAACCGAGCAGCGCCGGCGATGAGGGAACAAGTCAAAGGGTGAGTGCGGCGCCGCTCCCCTCCCCCTGGGCTTCACACCGTGCACGGGCGGCAGGGGCGAGACTCCGGCAGCGAGAGCCTCCGTCCCAGCTGTTTCTTCGCCTTCCCGCTGCAGGTGCTTCCGACTGCGATGCACGGCAGGAGGTGGGGTCCCGCTGCTGGGAGACTCCGGCTGTCGCAGGGACGTGTCCACTCCAGGGGGCGGGTTGGGGAGTTTTGTTTTCCCGGGGCTGGGAGCGGATCAGCCCTCACCCCATCCCTGCCGACCTTTTTCCATTGCACGGTGTGTGCGTGCGTAAAAAAACCAGAGGGAATGTCCTCAACACCTTTCGTTTAAAGACTGCAGAGGGAAGCTCTCGTCCCTTTCTTTCAGCGTGCTGGAAGGGCAACTTTCTGCCTGATTTCTTCTGGGGCTTTGACATTTAATTCACGGCGTCTTCTCATTCACGTGCCCCCAATGTCATGCTCACTAGGTCTAGTTGGAACATGCGAGATCTGGAGATAGGAGTTGAATCATTGTAAAGGGGGACGGCAGAGGAGTCCCCTACCGTTAAACCATAAAGCCAAGGCAGGGATGTGCTAGAGATATGATCAAACCGTTTGGGGGAAGCCAAAGAGGGATGACAGTTTGTGTCTTTTTTTTTTTTTTCCTTGTTAAAGTTGTCTGGCTGAATTAGAACACTGTATTATCTTGCTGTATCTGCTTAGCTTGCTTGCAGCTCAGTTTAAACAGTCTGCATACAATACATTTTATAACTTGGTTCAGGAATGACTGTCCATGGAAATGTTTAAAATATGGACACCTAGGTGAGTGCTAACTCTGTGGTTCATTTATGTTTGGAAGTAATGTTTGAGTACAATGGTTTATATTGTGCATGTATTTCTTGGTATACTGTGTGCATGAAAACACAAAATGATATAGTGTATGAGGTTCTCTCTTTGAAGTGTGTTATTGCAAGTTCTGCCCTTTCCTAGATATAGTCACTTTTCCAGCTCTCACCGCAAGCTTAAATTTGACTGAGAGCTGGTTTAGAGGCACATGCCTATGGAGTAGTGAGCTGAGGCATCAAGAAACATAGTTTTATAGAAGGGCTAAGACCGTCTACCACTAAGGAATTGGTTGCAGTCATGATTGTTTGATCCTGGATTCAACAAGACCCTGCAATGAAATTGCTTTGGCAGAAGTGAAGAGGATAAGCTTTGAAAAGCAAATAGATCAATGGACTAGTAACAGCTGGAAGGGCTGGCTCACCAGCTTTAACAACGGAGTCGTAATCTTTGCCCATGACAGAGTGCACAAAATAAAGTGTTGAACATCAAAAGGGAGAAAAAATACAGTATACAGTTCTAAGCAGTTGACATGTGGCCCCATCCTACTGCTCATTTTCAGTATTAGCAGAAACTTTTAATATGTATTTGTGCCTCTCTTCAGTATTCTGGTAATGTTGGCAAAAGCCAAGTTTTTTTCAGAAAAGACACTGATCCCAGGATTAAAGAGAAATCATCTCTCTGTGGATCTGTGGGCTCTAGACTTATAAATGAAACAAACAGTAATCCACTGCAGATTGCAAGAGAATTTTACCTTTTTAATTACTATTTTAGTGTTTTCACAGCAATTTGTTTCCTCCCTGGAAAGCTATAGATACAGAAAGGTTAAAAAATGTTTAAGCAATAAGTGACAGTTATTGCAAGGTGAGTGGGCAACAGTATCTCTTTTTTAAACTAAAGAACAATTAGGTAAAGTGGTTTTTTTAAAGCCTAGTTTTACAAAAGAAAAAAAGTCATATTTTTTTCTGCCTTTTTGGCAGCAGTCAGAAAGTTGCTGTAATAACCTTGCACTCTACTTGAAACAAAAGAGGTGGAAGACAATATAAATAATATTGTTTTAACATTTGGACAGTGCAGCACACTATGAAATGGTACTTTAATGTCGAATTATTGGCTAATGTGGGTTGCTCTTTCTTCATTGTCACCTGACAGAATCTGCTGTTCTCTTTTTCCTTCACACGCCTGCACACCTGGTTCATTTTCATACTGCATTTTCAAGTAAAGGGAATGAGGGGAGAGTGATGGAATTTGCTCTAATGTAGTCACAAATTAAGAATGTAATAGAAGTGTGTGGTGCAGTTCCATACTAAAATTTCCTGCTGTGAAGCTTAGTAATGAATAAACATGAGACCAAATCTTTGAGATTTAAAACTGACAGAATGAATAAAATCAAGAACAACAACTTAAAAAGGTTTAAAGATGATTTATGAAAGAATGTTATAATATGTGAGAGGGTTTTTCTGCTCCGTTCACTGCCAGTATTGTTCAAAAGGCAATGCGAGCTGAAAAAGGAGCTAAGAAATTGTATTGTGACCCAAACTGGGCATATTTTAATAAAATAACTAAACTATCATTCCTCTGTCAGTTGTCCTATTAATTTCTGATTTCAGTAGTTTTATCAGAGCTTTATCAGCTCTTCTGACAATACTCGCATTAATCTTTGTTCTCTGGTATAGGATGGCAAAGTGTTTTTGAAAAGTTCCCTAAGCACCAGTGCATCTAAATCCTATTCTGAAAAATCTTTGCTATCCCAGTGTTAGGCTATTCTTGATAAGAAATTTTGCTTACATGTCTGTCAGCATTCCCTAAGGACTGAGTTGAGACTACTAAATTCATTTCCTAAGGGGCATCATACATACAAAGCTGGCGCTTGCATCCCACTGAATTTTCTATGTATTTTAATGTGCCAGTCACCATGGTGCCACTATCATTTTTTGATCTTTAAGGCCTACCTTTAGTTTTCTTTCTCTTTTTGCATCTTGCTACACTACAGAGGCATGAAGTTCAAGAAAACAAGCCATGTGTTTTTGACCTCTAGGCTCCTTATAGAGTCTAGTTCACCAGAGTTAGAAAATATGGCAGACATTTTTCAGCAGATCTGTTAAAGATGGTACAGTATTCCCAAGTATCTTTGACAGCCTAGAATTGCTGAGCTGGCATTTTGCTTCAGATGGTGTTCTTAGTACACACACACACAACCTCACCCACACTTCACCCAACCCCAAAGCTCACAATTAAATGACCTTTGAAAATGGCAAAGAAGCTTATGAAGGATAGTCTCAATGGAATCTAACCTTTCCTTGAGCTGCCCGTGTGTTTGGAATTGTTGATAACTTTCTGTGCTGAAAATGTTCAGGAAGAAGCAACACTTTTTAGCTAGAATGAAATAGCTGCAGCCGTCTTGTGTTCTGCATATAAAGTACTAGCAAAATCTGCCCTTGCTCTTCACAGCTACTCAACCTTTACAGAGTTGAAATGCAGGGTCTCCTTAGAACAATGACTTCTATGCAAGAGTAAGAGGGGTACCTGCAGTTCTAGAGTCCATCTCTGACAGTCTTGTAAGATATGAGTTTGATAGTCTCAGCCAAATTGCCTGTGAATATAATACAAACCCGATACATAGCATTTAGCCCAGTTTATAATCATTCATTAAGAGAAGGCAAAGAAATTAGCTACCATGGATACTGACTTGACATTTATCCTTATAGAAAGAGGTTTTTCCATCAATGTGGGCTTGAGGTCACTGAAGGGGCAAATAGACGAGGGGGTTCATTTGCCCTGCAGATTTCAGCTTTGTGTCATTCACTTGTGGATAAATGGAGAAAACCAGTTTCTAGTAGAGGCTGCACGTCCTTCAGTAGTTGTATGCACAGAATGTATACACCAAAGATGACTCTGCAGCATCTTTCAAAAATGCATAAAATCAGTAAGAATGTAATGTTTCTCTCACTTTATAAAAAATCATGGACATTTTATTTACAAGACTTTAGCAAAATCAATTCCTGCAAATTTAGAAAGATTAATAATGGTGTGATCGTACAATGCTCTGAGCCTACTCTATTCCCACTGACCTCCATAGGGATGGTGGTCTCTGAGCACCTGACAATTTCAGGCCCTAACATAGGTTAATAAAACATGTGTAGCTTTTGGATGTTAGCATGTAGCATGTGTAGTGCAGTACAGACTTGTGTACTCGAGTGTGATCTTTGTCCTTCCTCCCAACAAAGGTGCATGATTTCAGAATGCTGTGTGCGTATTAGCCCATATGGCTTCTGTAGAAGTACAGTGGATTTTTTAAAAAAAACAAAACAAAAACAAAAAAAAGTGAAATCAGTGCTTATGAAAGGTGTCAGCTGAGAGCAGTGGAGACTAAAGTGTTCTGTTATAGTCACAGAGCAGTCTTAGACAACCAACTCATTCCAATTGGAAAATTAGGGAGTTTATTTTAAAACAGAAATACAGCTCAGATGCAACTCCGTGAGTTTTCTCCTACTATTTCTATGTGATTTCACATACCGTACTTATCAATGGCACACTTGCTACTCAGACACCCAAACATGGAAGGTGGCATTCTAGACAGTGAAGAGCCATAGATGAATGATAATTGTTTATATAACAGGGATTTCTGTTTATCAGAAGAATGGTCAGCAGTAAAGAAAAATTCCTCATTGTTATGTTTCAACCTTAATCTGAAGGAGATATCCCTTTGTAGTTCTTGATTTCTGTGCCAAAAATGCAAAGCATGTTACCAGTTGTGGTGCTACCTGTCCATTGGGAAATATGCCAAGAGTATCAAGAATTTTATGTAGATGTTGAATAGGCATCAAATGTAACAGTTTGTCACTTTACCTATTTCTTTATCCAGTTATCATGAGCCGTGTAGTTTCCCTATGGAGTTCTCTTACATTGAAATTTAGTTTTCTCCATAGGACAACTTCCTGATAAACAGATCCTTTTTATAGCTAAAATTACTATTAGCACATTGATTATCTAAAAAACTATTCTTTTATTTCTCTGCAAAATAGTTATCCAAGTTCACTGTAAGCAAATAATGCTATAGTCTCACCCCATGTCTCTGTTACACATGGTAGGGAGGACAGGAAATCAGATGAGTCTGAGGCAGATTCACAGGTTTGCATCAATTTTTATATTCTGGGTTATCTATTTTATGATTTAAAAGACAAAACAAAACCCACAGCCAATCTCAATTGAACTTGTGTGTTTGCACCCATTTCCTATTGCATTCATTAATACTACAGCAGAGAGCAGACCTTTGTGATATTTCCATCTCCTCTTTGCAATCTCTACTATTATGAAGGGAAGAGACATACTGAAAGTTAATGAAAAATAGTTTTCTTTGAAACCTTGTGTACATTAGGGCTCTCCTGCCCTGTTCCCTCTCAGTTCCTAGGCACAGTTCACTAGAAGGCAACAGTCCAGAGTCCGATCTTCAGGCACTCTGCAAAGAGTTTATTGGTGATTATGGTGACAACCTAAAAACATAACTATACCTGCAAGCTGTTCACACCAATTTTGCTTATTTCACTATACGCTGCTAAGGTTCCTTTCCCTGCCCCAATCACCATTCTGTACATCCATAGAACTCCCTCTTTCCCTGATTGTGGTTCCATACACTGATGACCTCCCCCGCCCCCACCTCTTGGTAGGGTTAATTATATCTATAGGGCCTGATACCACCCTCTCCAATATATGATCATGTTGTATTCTGTGGATGGAGGGCGTCATAAGTCTGGTCACATCCTCCTTTGTGCTTCATAGGATGGGCAGGAAGATAGAAGTGGGGTTATGTGTTTAGTCAGGGGCACTGTAGTGTCATCTCTTTCTCCCTCTCAGCTGCTTGATTAGCAATCCTGCTGGAAACTATTCCCTTATCTCCTCTCATTACAGAAAGGCAAATTTTTTTACTGTTTGGGGATGAACTTGACTTGGTACTTCTACTCACATTCCTTTTTATTTGCATCCTCCTCTGTTTGGGTTAAAAGCAAGGCTGAAGGCAAGATTATTATTTAGTCTTTCACCTTATTTGCTTCACTTCTCCCAACATCCATCTGGTACATTCTATGCCTGGTTACAGTTTGTGATCTCTCAACATTAGTCTTTGCTGTGACTTCGCTGCAACGCTTGGAAATCATTACGAACAAAAAGCACGTCAAAGAATGTTGAATATAGAGTTCAGTCAGTAAAATGTTCACTTACGCTACCTACATAGTCCTCTCTTTAAAATAGGAAGCTCGGCCAAATAGAGGGCATGTTATTCTAATTGTTTCACAAGAGTCCCAGTGCAGATTTTGGGACAGATGGTACTGGAGAGCATTGCCATTCAAGGAGAAATTTTTCTTCTCTGAACAGTCTTATCCCAGGAAGGAGAAACCTCCAAAGCCTTGATTCTAAATCCATTGATGTTGATAGGAGCTTGTCTGCTGACTTCACAGAGGCCTGAATCAGGCCCTTCTCCCCATCCTTTTTGGGCCAGTTTGCATGCAGGGACTGCAACTGTGATCAGCCTTCATGTGAGACCCCAAGGGAGGTCTTGTCCCAGTTTGGCTTTCACAAGTCTCAAAACTTTTTCTTCCACTTTCTTGCAGCCTCCTTTTAAAATATATGGAGACTGTGTGACCAGTCCTCTACTGGCTGGAGTCTTAGGCTATGTCTACACTGGCAAGTTTTCCTTAATTCGAACTAACTTAAGCCATGGCTACACTAGGCTTTCATTAGTTCGAATTAAGGGCTTTCTTAATTTGAACTAATAAATTCGAATATGCTATTCGAACTAAAGGGTTAATTCGAACTAACTAATTCGAATTAACCAATGTGGCCATATTAGTTCAAACTAACCGGCCCATTGAACTCAATGCAATTTGCTAATTCGAACGAAGCAAGTGCCATGAATGGCACTTGCTTTGTTCGAACTAAATTTTGCTAGTTCGAATTAAGTTAATTCAAACTAACTAAAATTAGTTTGAATCAGTTAGTTCGAATTAGTTAATTCGAACTAACTTTAGTAAGTGTAGACATTGCCTTAGATTTTTACCATAACGTCATATATGATCAGGTATTTTTATATCTTCCAGTTTAAAAAAATCATAAAATACGTAACGTAAGGAGGCATGAATCACTGTTACACTCTCTAATTCAGACTTTAGTTTGGCAGTGTTCTGTCATGATGCATCCTAGTTGGCATCACGCTTTTTGTTGTAAAGCTAGTGGTTGCTAAATTCAATACAGAGATTATCCGATTTGCATTCCGGTCATATTGTGTATTCTTTTTTGCATGTTTCAAATCCCTTTTAAAGTTGTTTTTGTGCTTCCCAGAAGCTCTGCCTTGTGTAATTTAATGTGGACATAGGGCAGGAGATGGAACTCATGAGTTTGAATTCCAGGAAGCAGAAACAGCACTATAGTAGCAGCAACAATGGGAAATTTAAATAAATAAATAAAAATCAGTGTGGGGGATAGAACACATTGGGTTTAGAAGCAGTTTACTCTGGTGCTGATTCAGTAGAATTTAACATGAGTTTTGGGTGAACCATTTGAAATGGAACGTAGGACAGCAGTCACTGGCTGTTGTAGCTGACATTTCACCCACCTGAATGAATAGTGAATGTTTAAAGTAGAGCTGGTCAAAAACTTCATAAATGTCAATAGCTGGTCAAATCCTTAATAAATTTTATTGAAAAACTGGTGGGAAAAAAGGCAACTTTTCATTTTTTATTTTTTTTAATTTTATTTTGAACAAATCAATATGGAGGAGAATAAAGACACTCAATTTAAAATAAAGTCCATTTTATTTGAACTAGTTTAATTAGAAATGCAACCCATGCCACTGTTTTGGGATTGTGTGTAGTTTAGATATAAATATTATCTTGAGTCCCTCACTAACTATAAAATGGGACAAATTCATACCTAATATTACAAGCAGATCTATCAACCATTGGTTGCACTTCCTGTTCTAATCCCCAAAGATGACATTGTGGCATCCTGCATATTGCAGAAGTTTAAGGAGTGAGGGTTAGAAATTTAGCTTCAATGCTAATAGTAGGAAACCCACCTATCATTTTTTTTTTTTTTTTTTTTTTTAATGAATTTTGGTGATTTTTGTCAGGGAAAAACTCCAACATCATTCCCATAATCTGCTCTGTGAGTAAACATTAATCATTGAATTGTATACTCATTAAATATGGAAATCTATTTAAGGAAAGATGTTAACTCCAAAGAGAAGTGTCTGACTGTTTTAGGAAAAGCTACATCATACATATTTCATTCTAAATTCTTCATATTTTATGTTTTAGCCATGAGACACAAACGACCTGCTGGGATCATCCTAAAATGACTGAGCTGTACCAGTCTTTAGGTAAGAGCGATTTACTAATTTCCTGTAATTAAACTAGTTGTTAAGAACAATCATTTCCAAAGATATTCCCCTGTGTAGTTCAGGACTTGATGGGATGTTAGATGTGTTGAATCCTAAATTGGTGCAGAGAATTCTTTTTTGGGTCTCTAGCTGGTGAGTCTTGCCCATATGCTCAGGGATTAGTTGATCACCGTATTTGGGGACAGAGGGGGATTTTCCCCCAGTGTAGATTGGCCAGGACCCCGGTGTTTTTTCGCCTGCCCCTGTAGCGTGGTTGCTGGTGGTTTGTGTGTCCCTTAAAGTCTTTAAACCATGATTTGGGGGCTTTCAATGACTCGATCATAGGTTAGGTGTCTGTTGCAGGATTGGCTGGGCGATTCTATGGACTACATTGTGTAGGAGGTCAGACTAGATGATCATATTGATCCCTTCTGACCTTAAAATCTGTGAATCTATGAATTAAAGTGGAGTGAAAGTGAGGCATGTTCCAGGTCGAGCTCGAGATCAGATTTTCTTTCAGAATAATAGAAAGAAAATAATAAACTTTAAAAATGATACTGAGTTTATTTGTAATACAGGTGCCACCTACAAATTGCTTGTCTAGGGCAAATAATTTAATCAAAAAAAAACCCAAAACAACCCCTTATGCCACCTGATCTATTTTTAAAAATACAAAATCAAGCCAAGTTGTTAATTTTGACTTCTTGTTGGTGGCAAGCCAATAGAAACCATTTGCCAAACTGTGTTATCACTACATTCTTTTCACAGTGTTTTCAGTACTTGGAATGCATGGTAGCTGTCATAATGTCATTGTGAACACACAAATTAGTTGCCTTTTATGACTTCAGGTTTTTTTTTTAAGCAGTCTTGGATTTTATTAACAGGAGCACAGCTATGTGCTTTTAAATAAATAAATATTTCTTCACTTAGACAAATAAATCATTAGTAAAGAACACAGAATGAAGTGAGGTGTAATAATTTAGACACTCTTTATTTTACTGTTTGCAGCATTTCATAATTTATAAATAGTGTAAAAATACAGATGTGAATGTTTTTAAAAGGATCATGTATAAATTGTAGCTAACTTAGGACAAAAGCTGAACAAGGGTTCTCTGGCCATATAGATAAAACTTAATGCACTCGTTAGCCTCCTTTTATATTTCCATTCTTAACGTGAATGTTTCATGTTAGTTCCATGTTAGTTCCCAGTGTTGTATCTGTGATACAAACTTTTTAGTAATGGATGACTCTCTATATTTGGGTATATCAGAATCACAGGTAAACTATAAAAACTTACTTGCTCTGAAAATCACACATGAAATTTTTGTTGCTGTTGTTGGTCAAGTCCAAAATGCCATGAAAACAGCTTTTTGCGTGGTATTTTTTGCATCTGAACTAAGTTTCTTGTGAAAAACAAGTGAAGAGGCACAGGAAAATGAGGGAGAGAAAAAAACTATTTAAGGGAGAAGGAGGGTCAGTTCAAGGATCAAGTCAGGATCTAACTCAGTTTGTCCATCACTGTGAATGTTACCTGAATATTAAGTGTTCAAGGAATATTTTACTTCTCAAGGAGCAATGGTTTCAAATTACAGCTGGGGAGGTCAAGGTTGGATATTAGGAAAAACTTTCTCACTAGGAGGGTGGTGAAGCATTGGAATGGGCTATCTAGGGAGGTGGTAGAATCTTCATCTTTGGAGATTTTTAAGGCTCGGTTAGACAAAACCCTGACTGGGATAATTTAGGGGGAGTGGTCCTGCTTTTTAGCAGGGGGTTGGACTAGATGACCTCGTGAGGTCCCTTCCAACCCTATTATTCTATGATTCTATGATTTGGGATGTGACCGAAAGAGCAGTTTTCTTCTTGGCCAATATTTTTGTTTCCCTTTGTCATGGGACAGAAATAGTGATTACTAGTACCCAATGCTTTTTTGTGTTTAAAAAAAAAAGATATGGGTACACAGCCTGATCCAGCCCCGACCCCAGCTGGAGATGTGGGGCTGGGCTGCTGCGGCAGCAGGAGCCCAATCCGACCCCAGCTGCGAACCCTGGGCCGCCAGATCTGGCCCTGGCCAGGGACTTGGAGCCAGGACTGTCCTTGGGGGGGCGAACGAGGCAATCGCCCCGGGCCCCATGTTATGTGGGCCCTGCGCTTTCCCGCTCCCACCTGGGGGCAATGCGGGGCCCATGCCGCGCCCCCCCCCCCCATGCCAGCACTTCGCCCTGCCCCCGCTGCCTTTGGCTAAAGGCAGCAGGGTGGGAGGCTTTGCCCAGCCTCTGGCTAGGGCCGGCCCTCCCTGCCCCCAGAACGGAGCAGGCAGGCCCAGGGGCGGGGCAGTTCGCAGGGCCCGGCCTGCCCCCCATGGTCGGCCCCGGCTTGCCTGGCTCCCAGGCGGGGGAGCGGGTCGACTCGGGCCTCCCTTCCCCCCTCCAGCATGGGGGTGGGAGTGGAGTGGAGCCCCCCCCAGACCTGTTGGCCCCGGGCCCCGCTGCCCCCTAGGGACGGCCCTGCTTGGGGCCACTAACAGCAGCGGTAGGAGGCAGGGCTGCATCGTTGTGAAAAAAAGGTGCCAATACTCCACATCAGTGCGTACCGTCCCAAAAAAAGCACTGCTGGTACCCACATAGGCCAAGATCCACAAGCGTGTTTTGCAGCGTGGGTATGTTTCAGTGGAGGCTAGGAACCTGAATACATTTGTGGCTCTACGGTGTAGATTTTAGCTGTGACTATGTGGTATGTTTTTTTTAATTGCAAACTGGGTGTTGGCATGTGGGTACAAGATGAGGATATTTCTTTGTGCATCACCATATAGAGTCAAACTTTAATAACAACACTGCTGAGTAACCTGCAGGCTTTTGTTTTGGAATTGACTCAGATCAACCCAACCTATCTCTCATAATAGTAGTATAACCCATTTACTCTTGAACAGGACCCTTAATGTGTTTTTAGTGCTTCGCTTTGCCTCAGGTCAAAACTTGTAATAATGCAATTTTTGTAGTCTTTTGCAGACTGTTCAGTAATATTTTATGTGAAAAGATATTAAAGTAGGTTTTGCATTGCACGCTCATTAGTCCCTATTGTTCCCCCACATCAGGGTCTACATTTTTTTTTCTTGCTCACCTGAAAGAGTTTTACTAAAGAGTTTAACTGTCTTGTTGCACACTACATGGTTTTATAAAAGTACAGTATCGGGTATGGGTTTCACAAGCCATGTACATGCAATGCAATATGGCAGGGCAAGCCCATCAGCTCTGTTGGTCTTCCTTCCCCCATTTTTCAAATTCCTGCCATTAGCTTGCAGGGAATAATCTTTCTGAATGATGTAACTCTTTGTACATCCAAAATATTGACAGATGGGATACTGTTCTATAAAGTTAGCACATTTTCCGTTGCTTTTAGTGCATCTTAACTTGTGAGGCAATCTTTTTGTACAATTTATAGCCTTACAAACTTCTGAGAGCTTATTTTTTTTCAGTGACCTAGGGATTGAAGTTCGACAACTGAGGTGAAGCTAGCTTTTCTCCTTCACTTTTTCCCCTGCAGTCACAGAGGACTTCTGGGTAAAATGGAAAGTGGGTGTCCGTGTCAATCACCTACTTTCCCCTGGCCATCCCTCACCAGCTCCATTCATCCAGGTCACATATCTGGAAGTTACTGAATCAAACTTTGATCCATGAGATAAATTCCTAGTACCAAAAATAATTTCCCAAAGCATTTACCAATCAGTCAAAAATATTCTATTCTGATCAGGTTTTGCTGTTTATGAAACTAGAGATAAACCAAACAATATTTCATTCAGTTCAGATTTAATAACGTAATTATTTAACACTAACAGAAGTATACACTATTGACTAGACAGAGCAGTGGTTTGATACTTTATGACAACTACCCTCTCTCTAACAGTGGCTTCTTCAGAGGAAGGCAATAAAAGTCCAAAGTATGCAATTATGTAATAACTTTTCCTTAAAGGAAATTGCTTTCTAAGCCCCGCAGGCTGATGCCCTGAAGCAAGAGAATGCACAGTGATATTTGTAACATTTGTTACAAATTTTAGCAAGTGCTTAAGAAATTTCATACTTTTCTCATTGGTGGTTATTTGTTTTGACTTTGGAACAGTTTTTAACAAGTGCTTCTATTGTACTGTTTTTCTTAATATTTAAACACTTAGCATACGGTAGCATAGAGATATTTCTTATAGTTATTTATTTGATTTCTATTAAGTGCCTGTTTCTGGCTCTAAACATACTATTTTTCACATTGACATTTCACATTTTATATGACGTTATGGGTGCCATAAATACACCATTAATGCTAAATGGCTTTTCCATTTGTTTCATAATCATATTAAAGTGTCAGTAAGTAGCTGTGGTGATGACCTCAGCTTCATCACTTAATTGACCTACTAGATTTTGATCCTTTAATGTTATGTGAATTAAGTATATGGCAAAAACAAATACCGTAATGGAAAAAGGTAATGAAAATTAGTGATCTGTGAACTTCAGAAGGGTTAGAGATTTGATTCAGATACACATCTCACCATTTAGATTCATATTACGGTAGACAATTGGCTGCACCCTTCTCCTGTATTCCAGTCTCTGCGCTGATTGCTCTCCATTCCTGTGGGAGCCCCCCTTGTGGGGTCCCATAGAATCCATCCATGCCCCCAATGGGCCATGCACCCTGCTGCCACAGTCAGATCGATTATCAGCCACTGTGGAAGTTGGAAGGGTTTATTAGTTTTCAGGAGAGAAGGCTTTGTAGCAGGCTGATTAGCAGTTACCGAATCGCTCTTCTCAGGGCGTCCTCCCCATTGCACTGCTCATGGGGGCTCCATTATAGGCAGGGGTGGTCTTAGCAATCCTGGGGCCCTGGACAAAAGTCAAGGATGGGGCTCTTCCATGCCACATGGGGGTCCATCCTTGATTCTTTTTTACCGCCACTCACCAGGGCTCACCAGCCCCCCCGATTGCTGCCACACCCGCCGCAGGGCTCTCTGGCCCCAAGATCCCCTGTCAAACGCCCAGTTCCCCACACCCCCTGCCAAACCACCGCCCGGCTCCCTGGGCCTCCCATCGAACCCTCACCCGGCTCCCCGTGCCCCCCGCCCAGCTCCCTGCTGAAACCCCACCTGGCTCCCCAGGTCTCTTCTCTCCCAGCTGAATGCCCACCCAGCTCCCAGGCCCCACACTGGCTCTCCATCCCATCCCCCCTACTGAACATCCCCCCAGCTTCACCTCCCCCCCCCCGCCAAACCACCTGCCTGGCTCCCGGGCCCCTACTGCTGAACCACCTGCCCGGCTCCCTGCCCCATCCCCTGCAGAATGCCCGCCTGGCTCCCGCCCCCCCGCCAACCCGAATGCCTGCCCCCAAGGGCCCTCCCAACTACCTATCGGCTGTTGCCTGTGGCACAGCTGCTCTGGCTCCTGCCCTGGCTTGTGCACATGTACAATGTGTGCCAGTGGCGGGAAATTTAAAACGGCTGTGGTATAGGGACTGGTAGCACTTAGTGCAGCAGGGACTGGGGCAGTTGCCTGGACCCCCCTCCCCCCCCGCCTATGATTATAGGTTACAGATGTGGCCATCTGGGGATGCCCCCTTTTGCGTTGTCGTCTCCCCCCCATGCTCCTCCTGGGGGACTGATCTCTTTGTCCCCAGCCGGGACTGATCTCTTCGTCCCCAGCCACCCTCAGGTCAGAGCTCTAGCCCCTTCCAGTCCTTTTCTCCTTCCTGGGGTAAGTAGCCACTTCCCTGATCTTCATCTGCCCCAACCTATA
Source organism: Pelusios castaneus (assembly GCA_007922175.1). NCBI lineage: Eukaryota > Metazoa > Chordata > Testudines > Pelomedusidae > Pelusios > Pelusios castaneus. The sequence continues at coordinate 11,578,577 of ML685798.1, read as the reverse complement.
CAAGTGGTCAGAACAGAGGCAGGGATCCTGGTCTGCCTACATGTGACTGAGGAGGGCCCTTCCATCCTTTAGTGGTCTCTGTGTTGATACTCAGGTCCCATCACCAGCATACATGAACAGCACATGTGGGGAACCTGAGGCACACAAATAGCACCTGGAGAAAATCCCCAAATTATCCCCAGTTTGTCACAAAAGCTAGTAAACTTTGCATGTAGATTTATTTTTCCCTCCAATCTTCTTCATATTTGGCATATTGATTTCCATGTCTGCATTTATAAGCCTTGTGTCCATCACATAAATCTAGCTATTTATTTTCCTCTGAAACCCAATTAGATGATGAATATGAGATTTTTAAAATGTTGTTTATGCTTTGATGTTATTATCAAGGTGCTTATAATCTGGATAGTTAAATTAGTTCTCTCTCAAAAAGAAAAAAAAAACTTTTAATGGTTTTCTCAAAGAGCATCCATGCTAGTGATGGAGAAAGCTGCAGAAGAGGAAATTCCAGTTCTCTTCTGAAAAAAGCAACCTGTTTCATTCCCAGAAATGGGAGTATAATAGTTTCGTTTTGGGCGCAGATGCTTCCCTTCTGGAAGCTCTTTTTTTTGGCATTGGAATCACCATCTTCTTTGCTGTGGCCATTTATTTGTTTTTATTTAGTTATCCGTCTGTGGAAGTGATCATTGTAGTATCCATTGTGCCGTGCACAGTCCTGAATTCCCAATTAATTTTCTATGAGGGACTATAAACTAATGAATGTAGCTGCTTGCAAAAGGCATGGTGAAGACACTTGAAGACAAAGTGGGATTTTCTCCCATGATAGCTCGTGCGATAAGTAAATTTTTTAGTCTTTAAATGTGCCACCAGACTTCTTGTTTGTTTTGCTGAACTAGACTAACACGGCTACCCCTTTGGAATTTAGATCTATTAAGAGGAAGATTCCCTCCCTGACTGTGCAAGTTGGGCAAACGTTTGCATTCAGGCTACAAGAACATAGCCTCCTCTTATAAGAATCACTAACTGCTATGAATCTTCTCACATAGACTCCAGAGATATAAGGCAACAAGATGCAACTTATAAAGGGACCAATGACTCACACCACTCTAGTCTACCACATCCACAGTCCTCTCCTGTTATCAGGACTTATTCTCACCAGAGGGATTCTAATGCCAACAGAAGTCAGGCACCGAGGAAGTCTATCTCTCATCCATCCAATAGCCATGGCTTTCCATCCGCTGTACTGATGGCACTGCAGATGAATTGGATCCAACTTTTTCATCATCAAGAGAGTCAGATATACTTGTGGAACCATCTTCACCTGCCCCTAGAGCAATCAGGTCAGATAGGGGATAAAGAACCAGCCTCCAGCGATCTTCTTGGGACGGGTAGTACCTACCTACTTTTGACCCCCTTACACTGGCCCTACTTGGGCCCAGGACCTATGCGGATGGTACCTAAAATTTCCACCCACCACCACTGCAAGAAATAAATAGAATCTCATCCTGAGTCTATGGAAGAGGAAGAAGATCAACCAGATCTGCTGATACTGTCAGGTGTATTGTCTTCCTCACCCAGTCAGTCGATTGCTCCAGCCTCATCATTTCCAGAGGACCCAACAGCCAGTTCCAGGACCTGCTATAGATAGTAGAAGAAGAGCTTTAAATCTCCTTAGAGGAGGTCCAGGCGTTACAAACAACACAAGCTTCTGAATATTCTACCACCCACGTGATCCAGTTGAGTAGCACTCCTAGTGAATGGAGCCATACTGGAACCAGCAAAGGCAATAAGATATGCTAGCAACATGAGCCCCTACTTCCAAGAAGCAGAAAAAGTGTATTTTGTTCCAACAAAGGGAGCAAAGCTCTTGTTCACCCGTTCTGCTTCAACATCCTGGTTGTCCAAGCAGACTTAGAAATATCCAGACAACAACACTGAACAGCCATCCCTGCAGATAAAGAAGACACAAACATCTGGACATTGTGAGAAGGAAGTTGTTTATATCCAGCAGCCTCCAATTTAGAATATCAAGCTAACTAACAGGCTCTACTAATAGTTTTTAATTTTCTGAATTATTCCAAGTCCCTGAACTTTAAGAACAAATTTCTTCAGGAGGATAGGTCTCAATTTTATCACTTGCTAAAGTGTTTTGTCTCACATAGCCTTCACAACAGTGGGGATTGTGGGTTTGGATAATGAATGTAATACAGATTGTTTCTAAACTCTTGTTAGCTAAGAAGTGTTGGAGAAAACATTGACAACTTTTTCATCAAGGTAGCCTGGAATCTGGATAGTGTATGCTATTTACGCACAATTCTTTGAGAATGTCATAGGCATTGTAGAAAACTTCCAGTTTTTTAAGTGGAAAAAAATGTGTTTTTCATTTCAGGTGATGTTCAAGGATCTGATAACATGGAATTTAGTTTCTGCATTAACATAAGTTAATTGCTAACTTGTTACCTGAAACATTGAAACTCCTGTTTTGTTTTCTTTTACATAATAGCCCAGGACTAGGGATTTCACTGAGTACCTGCAGGATCAGGTCATGTGGCACTGTAGTGTTTTGTTGCCCTTCAGAAAGGACACTTACGTTGTGTCGATGAGCTTTATTGTGATGAACATTCTTTTTAACTAAAGTACATAGTGGTTCGCAAGTTGAAATGGCTTCCTGAGTTACTCTTTAATTAGATTTTTTTTTTTAGTGTCTGCCAAGCTTGTTACATGAGCAGCATTTGGCAGGAGAGAGCACAGACCATCCCAGAAATATTTAATCATATAGGCAGCTTAGTCTGTGTCAGAGGACAGTATATTATTGAATGAAAGATCCCAGTCATTCAGCACTCTTAACAGCTGGAGCAACTGATGAATGATTGGTCTTTTCAAGAAAGACTTTGAAAAGCAGTTAAGTAACAACATTTTCACCAGTGTGTAGCATCCAGATCATAACTGTATATCAGTGAGAATAAAAGAAAAGATTCCTTCCCATCAGACATTTCATCTGTAACTGAAGTCATTCTTTATCAGTCATTTAAAAAACAAAAAAACCCTGCATGTTTTTCTTTGCTTACTACTCCATACAGTACAATTTATGTTCAGAAGGAATCTGGTTTTAGTGTTAACCCGTTAACCTCTTCCCCTCCTCCCCCCCACAAAAAAGTTCTCACTCTCCCCCAAATCCATGTATGAAAACTGGAGTTAAATTGTTTTTAATTGTTTCCAGAGGGGCCAGTTAGTAATTTCCTTAGACTAGTTCCTGATGCTGTTATGATCCAAAGGGGTAGCCGTGTTAGTCTATTGCAGAGAAACAAACAGAGTCCTGTGGCACTTTTAAAGACTAACAGATTTCTTTATCACTTGAGCTTTCATGGGAGAAAATCCCTCTTTGTCAGATGCTCCCATTTTCAAAGTGTCTGATGAAGTGGGATTTTCTCCCACGGAAGCTTTAGAAGTGCCACAGGACTCTATTTGTTTTGATGCTGTTATGTTACTGTTAATTCAAGCAGATAGCTCAAATTTTCAATGCAGGTCACCTTGCAAATAAAAGCCCTCCAACTGGCCATCCACTCAAATTCATACTGCTGTATGGAAATATTGCAGTTGAAAAATTGCAGTCGAAGGAATATGATAGCAAATGCATTCAAAATGCAGCTGATAGTGCAGCTCAACTCGTTCAAGTCAGAGATTGATTCCCATGTGTTCTGTGAGTGCTACAATGGACTTTGTAGCAGAACTGTGTCATGGAATATAAGCTTTCAATTTTAAAAATTATATTTCTGTCCTTTATGGTTGCAAAGGTATAGACAGGAAAAACTGTTTAAAAAAAAAAAAGTGTGTTTTCCCACTTGTATCAGCAAGGTGTTGATTCCATAACCTAATGATGGTTTAAATTTTAATATTTAGCTGTTTCACTCAAGATTATTTCAGAAACACTTATTTCATGTGTTTGTTCCATATTTTTATAGCAGTAGCTGCTCTTTGATGGGTATCAGATGCTCCAGATTATCATATGGTAATTTACACAATTCATTTATGTGGTTTTACAAGAACTGAAAACATAGCGGCAGAGAAAAGTAAGGTGAATTCTGAATTTTTCTAGTTGGGATGCATATTTTATCATTTCAAGGACCCTCTGGGTGGTGGCAATCGTCACAAAGGATAGATTTCCACTAATTCATTTGTTTCAAAAAGGTAGCCATGTTAGTCTAGTTCAGCAAAACAAAAAAGGAGTTCTGTGGCACTTTTAAAGACTAACAAATTTATTTAACGCATGACCTTTCGAAGCTGACAAAGTGGGATTTTGTCCCACGAAAGTGCATGTGATAAATAAATGTGTTAGTCTTTAAAAGTGCCACAGAACTCCTTTTTTGTTTCACAAATTGGTTAGTAGCTCTTGGGCACTAGAATATACGCATGCAAATTGCTTGATCTGTAGAGTTCTGAGAAAGTTGTCTTTATCTAACATTTATGTTTTCTCTAAAGTCTCCTAAAGGGTCTGGAATCCCTTTGATTAAAGTTTTCCATATGAAAGGAACAGGAACATTACTTCTTGCTGCATAACTTTTAGTCAGGTTTTTGGATCTGGAGGAAGACAATTGGCCTGGGAATCTGGCTACTGCATTAGTTGCCATGGAGTTGATGGAGAACCTTATGGCACCTGTAAAGAATGTGTAACACAGGAAGAAGCTATTGAACTTATATTCAGTGCTTGCCGGGGATCACTTAACCTTCATTAATGATGGCTTCTTGAATTCTTTTAACTAGACAAGGGAAAGCTTTAGCTGAATGGTAAAGAAGAGGTGGAAACTTGCAGTTTCAACTTCATGCCTGCCCACATACTCCTTCAGGAAGAAGACTCCCTTTCTCTTAGTGTGAATTTTTCTTCTGTTCTGAGAGGTCTAACTTACTCACTTCCACTGTCTGATGATTCTGCAGCATAATCATACTATGAATGCACCTCCCTTGGGGAGAGTCTTTCCCCCCTCTGAACTGAAAATTTTTTTTCTTGCTGCATGGAAGGTAAATCCTGATTCATTTTTCCCTCTTGGGTAGAAGTATTAGGATTTTTAGTGATTCCTGTGTGTCCTTTTCCTCAGTCTTCTCCATTCCAAGAGATTAGGTGACTCTTGTCAGCAGTGTTGCAGTATACTTGGGGAGGAAGAAACATTTTCAAATACATGTTTCTCGCTGAAGTCTGAAAGTTACCTTCGGAGAGATGAGAAATCTGATACGTCACTGTAGTAGTTCAAATCTGTTTTTTATGGGTTTTGCCCTTGCATATTGTTATCCTTCTTTACCTGCCACCTTTAGTTTTTCTGTCTATTCTCAGGTAAAAGTAATTCAGGGACTAATCCTTAGTGGACTCTTTGGCTATGTCTACACTTACTAAAATTAGTTCGAATTAGTTAGTTTGAACTAACTAATTCAAACTAATTTTAGTTAATTCGAATTAGCTTAATTCGAACTAGCATGGCCACACTGGAACATTAATTTGAACTAAGCAAGCACTTGCTTAGTTTGAATTAGCGATCCCCATTCATTTCAATGGCCGGTTAATTCAAACTAAGAAATTAGTTTGAATTAACATGGCCACATTGGTTAATTCGAACTAGTTATTCGAATTAATCCCTTAGGGAGCTGTTGGGGAATTTTAGGAGGGGCCCTCTTAGGTCAAGAGGACCTTGA
>ML685798.1:11480263-11572888 GCA_007922175.1 Pelusios castaneus | reverse complement strand
AAAACAGGGTCAGAACAAGACAGACTCCATCTTGGATTTCCTTCTCAGTGCCCTTCATTCGAACTAACTTGCCAGTGTAGACATAGCCTTTGAGTGAAAGGCTGTTCTCCTTTCAGACCAGAATTATAGGAAGAATGTCTGGGAACTGGACAAGAGCTATCGATGATTCGTACTACAGATAGCTGAGGGTCTCTGGATCTTTTTTTCTGAATCTGAAGGTTTCCTTCTCTGACTTGCCTTTAGAAATGTATTTATAAAATACAGTGATGATTGGAGTTGCAGCTAGCAAGGGACGCAAAGGGTAACAAGACAGGTTTTGACAGGTATGCTAGCAATAAGAAGGCCAGGGAAATTGTGGGCCTCTTACTAAATGGGGGAGGCAACCTAATGACAGATGATGTGGAAAAAGCTGAAGCATTTAATGCTTTTTTTGCCTCTTTCTTCCTGGACAAGGTCAATTCTGAGCCTGCTGTACTGGGCAGCACAATATAGGGAGGAGGTGAACAGCCCTCTGTGGTAAAAGCACAGGTCAAGTATTTAGAGAAGCTGGACACGAGCAAGTCCAGGGACCACATGCAATGCATCAGAAAGTGCTGAGGGGGTTGGCTGATGTGATTGCAGAACCATTGGCCGTTATCTCTGAAAGTTGTGGCAACCGGGGGAGGTCCTGTACTATTAGAAAAAGGCAAATATAGTGCTCATCTTTTAAAAAGGAAAGGAGGAGGATCTGGGAACTACAGACCAGTCAGCCTCACCTCATTCTCCAGAAAAACCATGGAGCAGGTCCTCAAAGAATCCATTTTGAAGCACTTGGAGGAAAGGAAGGTGATCAGGAATAGTCAGCATGGATTCATCAAGGGCAAGTCATGCTTGATCAACCTGATTGCCTTTTAGAATGAGACGACTGGCTCAGTCGATGTTGGGACAGTGGTGGATGTGATATATCTTGACATTAGCAAGGCTTTTGATATGGTTTCCCACAGTATTCTTGCCAGCAAGTTACAGAAGTATGGATTGAATGAATGAACTATAAGGTGGATAGAAAGCTAGCTAGCTCATCAGACTGAATATATGGTGATCAATGGCTCATTGTCTAGTTGGCAACCAATATCAAGTGGAGTTACCTCAGTTCTGCATCTTCACTAATGATTTGGATGATGAGGTGGATTGTGTCCTGAGCAAGTTTTCAGATTACACTAAGATGTGGGGAACTGGTAGATACCCTGGTTGGTTTTCAAACTTTTTTCCTCAAGACCCAGTTGAAAAAAAACCATTTATGCCCACGACCCAACAATTGCATCTTTCACCAATGCATTCCAGTCTTCCGGCAGCAGCAGCAAGGGGCACCACGACCCAATACATGAGGGTCTGTGACCCAGTACTGGGTCCCGACCTGTGGTTTGAAAACCACTGCCCTGGAGGGTAGAGATATAGGGTACAGAGTGACTTAGACAAATTGGAAGATTAGGTCAAAAGAAATCTTTTGGGGTTCAACAAGGACAAGTGCAGAGTCCTATGCACTGCTACAGATTGGGGGCTGACTAACTTAGCAGCAGGTCAGCAGAAAAGGACCTGGATATGAGTCAACAGTGTGCCCTTATTGCCAACAAGGATAATGGCATACTGGGCTGGATTACTAGGAACATTATTAACAGCTTGAGGGAAACTGTTTATTCCCCTCTATTCAGCACTGGTAAGGCCACATCTGGAGTACTGTCTCCAGTTTTGGGCTCCCCACTACAAGAAGGATGTGGACAAACTGGAGATTATCTAGTGGAGGATAGCAAAAAGGATTAGGGAGCAGGGGCACATGTTTTATGATGATAGGCTGAGGGATATGGGCCTATTAGGTCTGCCAAATAGAGGAGTGAGAGGGATATGATAACAACCAAGGAGGATGGAGCTATGTTGTTCTCAGTGGCAGCAAATGACAGAACAAGGAGCATATGTTGCAGTGGGGGAGGTGTAGGTTGGATATTAGGAAATAATTTTTCACTAGGAGGGCGGCGAAGCACTGGAATGGGTTACCTAGGGAGGTGGTGGAATCTCCATCCTTAGAAGTTTTTAAGGGCTGGCTTGAGAAAGCCCTGGCTATGTGATTTATTCAGGATTGGTTCTACTTTGAGCAGGGGTCAGACTAGTCACTAGATGACCTCCTGAGGTCTCTTCCAACCCTAATCATCAATGTATTTATGATTTTACCACCTTGAACATAAGAATGGCCATATTGGGTCAGACCACTACCAGATACTTCAGAGGGAATGAACAGAATAGGCAGTCAGCAAGTGATCCATCCCCTATTGTCACTCCGAGCTTCTGGCAATCGGAGGCTAGGGACACCCAGAAAATGGGGGGGAGGGGAGAGGGGATTTGCATCCTAGCTATTGATGTACCTATTCTCCATAAACTTACCTATTTTTTTTAATTCCATTATAGTTTTGGCCTTCACAAAATCCCCTAGCAATGAGTTCCACAGGTTGATTGTGCATTGTGTGAAGCAATACTTCAGTTTATGTTAACCAGCTGTCTATTAATTTCATTGGGTGACCCTTGGTTCTTCCTTATTTCGTTTACGCCATACCAGTCAAGATGTCTGTCATACCCATCTTAGTCATCTCTTGGCACATTGCTGCCATCGTTCCCCCACCCAAACAAAGCATACACTGATGCTTGAGTTAGCCACCTGCTAAGGAGTATGTTTTGTTGCCTTACTATGCCTTTGGTCAGTTGCTTCCACTGCTGCTAGTGCTGAAGCCATTTGAGGAGGCAAGACTGCTCCCTTGACTTCCTTCTTTTCAAGCTTGGAGCTTTCTTAAACTGGGTCAGCTCCCAGCAACAAAGGCATTTTGGTCCAATGAAGTAAGGTGATGGGCCTCTGGCTGTTCCTCCATGCTGCAGTTCATCAGTTATAGGAGAATCCTAGGTGAGGGAAAACTACTCCAGAAATTTCTTCAAAAGATGGGAGAAAAAAGGTGGAGATAGAAGAGAATATAAAAGAAAATCAGTGCTTGAAATCCCAGAGATAAAGACTACAGAAAGATTTCTTCGGGCATAAGCTTTCATGGGTTCCAACCCACTTCATCAGAAGCTGTAAGGTAATAGCCTCTGAATTGGTCAGATATATCTGGAGAAGGCTACCAAGCAGATCCATAGCTGCAGTTTTCTGTAAATTGTGATGGCTCTAGCTGCCTTTGTTGTGCAAAAATCAACAGATATGTCCCCTTCAAAGAACAGCACATTTTCCCCTATGATCTAACTTGGATTTTGAACTCTAGTCCTCCATTTGTAAAGTACCCTGTGAACCTTTTATTGTTTGTATAGCAGCTGTTGCCTGAGCATTGAGCTGGATGCCTTTCTGCTTTCAGATCTCAAATATGCAGATGACATTGTCTTGTTGGCTCAGTTTGATAAATCACTGCAGCTGAAGGCCTGTCTATTTGGGCAAGAAACAGTACATATTGGTCTGCTTTGAATTCAGATAGAACTAATCCTTGGCCATTGCCATCAAGCAGCTTCCCTCTCCAGATTACAGGCAGCTCAGTATTAACCAGGCAAGACATTGAACAGGAGTCAGGTGGTGGTGGCAATGATGCATTTATAATCTTTATTCCAGTGGTTAGGACACTCTCACACGGAGTGTGGAAGATCCCTGTCCAATTCTCTCCTCTGCCTGATTTGGAAAAGGGATTTGAACTTGGTTTTTCTATCCTACAGGAGAGTGCCTTAGCCGCTGGGCTATGGGCTATTCTGCTGTGAGTGTCTCGCAATCTCTTTTTAAGCTACATTGCTATGTATAAAACACTTGAATAGTCATTAGGACAGAATGAGAGTGCCTCTGTAGTGGGGTCAAAGTGTCTGATGAAGTGGGATTTTCTCCCATAAAAGCTCATGTGATAAATAAATCTGTTAGTCTATAAAAGTGCCACAGGACTCTCTTTGTTTTTCTGTAGTGTGGTGGTTAGTGTACTCATACAAAATGCAAGTCCACCTAATTTGATGTTGCTGCTCCAATGATTATTTAGAACAATGGAACAGATTCATCAGGAGAGATTGAGACACACCTACACTAAAATAGGCTATAATCTGTTGATGGGGGCACTTCCCTGAAATCAAAGGGTGTGTCTACACTAACAATTTAGGTTGATTTAAGGACCCTTAAATTGACCTAAATTACTCCCTGTCTACACCAGGCTTTCATTAAGTCGATTTAAGAAATTCCTTAAGTCGACTTAACGAAAGCTTAAGTCAATTTAATAAGAACTGTCCATTAGGTCAACTTAAGCCTTAAGTCAACTCCTTAAGTCGATTTAAGGACAGTGTGGACGGGGAGTAACCCTTAAGTCGATTTAAGGGTGGTTAGGTCGACTTAACAAAGTGGACTAAGTCGACTTAACTTTAAGTCGACTTAGTCCACTTTGTTAAGTCGACTTAATAAGGTCGGCTTTAGGTCGACTTAAAGCCAACCATATTAAGTCGACTTAACAAAGTCAACCTAACTTTTTTTAGTGTAGACATAGCCAAAGAGACCTCTTGCTACTACTGCTTTGTGTCTCTAGCCCTACATTTACTTTTGCTTTTATTTTAAAAATTTCCCAGGTTGGGAGGGAGGAAATGTACATTTCAGGTAACTCAGAATAAATTTTTTGTCAAATTTTTCAGTTCACTGAAATGTTTTGAAATTTTTGCATGAGCTTTCGTGGGAGAAAATTCCACTTCGTCAGATGCTTTGAAGATGGGAAAGTTACAGAATGGGAGGAAATTAAATGCAGGGGAGTGTATGACATAGCATCAGGTCAGTGTCTGACGAAGTGGGATTTTCTCCCACGAAAGCTCATGCGATAAATCTGTTAGTCTTTAAGTGCCACAGGACTCTGTTGTCTTTCTACAATAGACTAACACGGCTACCCCTTTGGAATTTGAAATTTTTGGTGCAACTCAAATGAGTTTCCCCTCAGTTTTTGGAACTGCCAGTGAACTGAAAAATCAGTTATTCGTTAATTTCTGAATCACCTTCCCCAAAGAGAATGGAGGCAATAACAGTAAGCTGTGTTCAGATTGGAGCAAGAGGTAAGCAAGGTTTCACAGCACCATAAATTGATATATTGATACGAAATAAATACTGTGCTATTTAGTTCCAGCTAGCTTCCTTTCAGAGTTTAGTTACCCCTCCCAACACCACTTGTATTCTGGTTCAGTGTTTTATGTTGTATAAGTTCAGATGCTCAGCAAGCAGTGTCTCTCATGGTGAAAGGAAACACAGCGTGTATTGTATTTGCAGAAAAATGGATGTAAACTATAATTGAGTTCATAGGCTCTTCAGCAGTAGGACTGCAATGAATATATATAATGTAAATTGTAAGATGAGAAACTTCTTTATCAAGTGCAATTGGCATTTAGTGAAAGCTTAGTCCTCTTGTCAAATGCTTGCCGTGTCACCCCCGAGGCTACTCACTCTTCCGAATATCACATCTAACAAAGAACATTTGCCCATTCTTGCCCTGAAATTACAAAGTGTTCTTTTCGGCATAAACGTGCAGATATCCAACAAATGTACAAAGTGAAATTGAAGTCACAGCGCTATGGCAAAGGTGTATGTTACTAATTTGCCTTCCAGACAGATTAAGTTACTTTGTTCCTTTGTACTTCGTGATTTATTCCAAACTACATTAAGGTTTATGGACCTGTCCGTATTATAGTGAATTAGACTTGGCAGGGACAATACACTAAGAGCTGCCTATTAGAAAGGTGTACAGAACTGGGTGGAAGAGAGCAAATCAGCAAATACACAGTGCTGAAAGCAGCCAACTTTCTCTACAGGCCAAGATGCTTTGTTAGGTCGAGCATTTTACGTTACTAACTAAAATTTGCATATCACCTATCAAAAAAGCAAACCTCAGAATACTCTCACAAAAACAGCTTAATGAAAATATTATATACTTGAGATATTCAGACATCTGTAGCATTCTAAACAGGATTAGATGGATGGATATATAGACCTGAGATTCCACTTCATGAATAAGTCTTTGCACTTATGTAGCAGTTTATACCTTCAAAGCACTTAACTTATTAAGCCTCATGATGTTCCTATGAGGTAAGTCTCTGTGGGGAAACTGAGATGGAGTACATCATCTTGAAAATGTATAGGCCCCTTTTATGTGCACAGAAAAAATGAGTGCTGTTACCACACCTAAGTTAGCTGATGGATTTACCAGAATTGCAGACACAGTTAATTAATCCAATTGGTTGGATACCTTTAGTCACCATCACAATAATGGTGTGCACATGTGCGCATCCAGATCTCAAGCTTCTGTAATTAAATTTTTGGATTTGAGATATTAAATGATTTGCACAAGACCACGCAGCAAGTTAAGTCAGAGCCAGGATTAAATAGAAAAAGTTTCTATCCTTCAGTCTTATGTTGCTGCTTCCATATAAACAATGGTTTGTTACACTGCTACTGGTGGTAGGTAAATAGGAAATAAATAAGAAGACTACTATCTGATCATTAATAATTCCATGGCATTTTTCCTAAGAATAAGGGTGTTAACACATTGGTAATTAAGGGTATTTGGTTAACTTTATTCTACCTGTCTAATCTTACTGCTTTGTTTTCATTTTTACATTGTAGTATTCACTTTGTGTGCTGTTAAATAACTTTTGTGCTTCACCCCAGAGATAACTGCATCTCAGTGCTGAGTTGTCCTTGTATTGATCTTGCAAGCATCTCAAGTTGCTGAGATGCTTAACCAATGATTGTAAAGTGTAATATATTATTGTTGACCCTTCCCCCTATGTAATTTGTTTGGTCTGTAGCCCAGCTGAGAAGTAGTGATTTTATCTGTTCTATGCTAAGTTAGTAGGAAATTGCAAATATTTCGGTTTTGTTAACCATGACGATATCTAACTGATAGAGCTGGAATAAAAGCCTAGTAACAGCCTTGTTATATAACAGATTTCTTGGCCACTCTGATTAACAGGAGCCAGTCAACTTATTACAACCTTAAAAGCCACCTGTCTTAATAAATGGAGGAGGAATAGACTTGTAAGGAATCTTTTGGCTCTCCGGGCATGCCTCCATTTTATTAAACAAAGAGCTAGGTGAAAGTGACTAAATTCAGTACATTACAAAACTGCATTGTTTCCTGTTGCATTGGTTCCCACATGCAAAGCCTAGCAGTAGCCTAACAGATTTTTCTGTACAGAAATCACTCTTCCAGCTATCCTAGTAGGGCACATATAAAACAAAGGAGGAGGAGTTCCAGATTCTCAGCTCTCTTAAGTGCCCAACCTGAGAGGCTACAGTAGCTTTACAATAACATAAAATGTCATTTTTTTTTTATGATGATATTTTAGGTGCCATGGAATTCAAAATGTCATTGCACCAGAGCAAAATGATCTTCTGTTAAATGACTGGTTTACTTTTTTTTCCTAAATAATTATTGATTGTTGCATTTCTAACCAATTCCCCTCCCCCTCCCCCTGGACCTGTAATGTTTCACATATAAACCAGTGAATATTTTCTTGGTTTAGATTTATAACCTTATTTTTTAGCCTGTCTTTGAATCCAAACACGCTTCTGGTGAAACAATAATTTTTATTTTTTTTTAATAACTTGTCTCTTGTAGCTGACCTGAACAATGTCAGATTCTCAGCTTACAGAACTGCCATGAAACTTCGAAGACTGCAGAAAGCCCTGTGCTGTAAGTATATATCTGTGCTTTACAGACTTTCATCTAGTCTCTTCTGCTGAATGGGCAAACCTGTTTGGCAACTTTTAAAAACAGAAAATATCTCGTGAACAAAAGCATTGTCCACTCCATGAACACTTTGGAGCAGAATCATTGCCACTACATTCCAGTGTTTGGTATCACTCAAAAAAAGCCAAGACACAAATATAAATCTGACCCTAATTTAACAATTTCTAAATATGTTTTGATATCTTAGCCTGTTTGTTTAGGTGTTTTTGCCACCCTTGTTACAGTAGTGTCTGAGAACATCAAACTACTGCTTTTCAGCTCAGTTACTGTCTAGCGCAGTGGTTCATAATGTATGGCCCATGGAGGCTTTCAGAGTGGCCTGTGAATCCCCTGCTGCTGGCTGCAGAAGGGGGGAGCTGCTACCTAAAGACTCAGGCAGAGCGTGTTTCTGCAGAGCTAAAAGACCAGTGCAGGCTCCTTGCTGCAGTCAGGGGCAGGGCCATCCCTAGGGGGGAGCAGGGCCCAGGGCCAATAGGCCTAGGGACCCTGGTTGCCCCCCCCCCCCAGGGAGTTAGCCATGCGGCAGGGAGCCGTGGCCGCGAGCTGGGCGGCGGGGAACTGCCACCGTGGCCCTGGCCCTGGGGAGCCGAAGCCGCGGCCCGGGGAGGCAGTGAGCCATCCCTGGCCGAGGCTGCCGCTGCCCCAGCTGCAGCCAGGACTCCAGGTGGCCACGGCCAGCCCAGAGGCCGGGACACACGCACCTGCCCCACCCCTGGGCCTGGCTGCTCCATCCTGGGGGCAGGGAGCAGGGCCAGCCTAGGGGCCAGGGGAAGTGCTCCTGGCCCACCCTGCTGCCTTTGGCTTCCCAGCGGGGAGCAGGGGGAAGTGCAGTCATGGGCGGGCTGCGGCGTGGGCCCCGCACTGCCCCGCTGTGAGCGGGACAGCGTGGGGCACATGTTACCGCGGGGCCCAGGGCAATCGCCCCATTTGTGCCCCTCCCCCCCCAAAGGACGGCCCTGGTCACGGGAATGGGAGATCAGGCAGGGGGAGGGAAGCACTGTAGCAGGGAGCATGGCAAAACACTCCACCTAGGTCCATAGGCAATGGGGTCCCTGCCGGAGCTACGGGGATGGGAGCACTAGCTGCAGAAGGGATCGACTGGCTGCCCAGCACCCATGTGGAGCGCATATGGCTATAGGATGCATGTGGTTTCCCTGCTGCAGCGAGGTGGCTCCTCGCTGAGCTCCTTCCATCCAGCTGAAGTTGGGGTGGGAGGACCTGATGTCAGAAACCGATGGTCCTTCACAGTTGTAAAAATATCTGTGGTCCTCATGCGAAAAAGGTCAGAAACCACTGGTCTAGAACATTCCATACGGGCATTAATATTAAACGTGCGTGTGAAGCAAAGATCCTAGGTGCACACTAAAGCCTGCACTGTCGTATCTTTATTGCTATTTTCAGCCAAAGTGGCCTAATTAAAGTTTGTGGGTATGCCTACACAGTCTGCAATCACATCTCTGATTGCAGTGTATACGTACCCTGAGACACACTTGGCTGTTTATTTGCATTGGCTATTTATGTAGTTTATTATGGACTAAATAACAAAGTCTTGGTTTTCTTATTAGAACAATCAAAGACTAAAGTAAACAGTTTTAAATGTCCTGTGAAACTGTAATGCATAATATATTCATCACTTTTAGTTGCACGGTTTAGTTTCTGGGATGGCTGCAGACATGTTTCTGTTGTCTCTTCTTTTTCAGCCTGAGATCTGTGTTCACATGCTCTTTGTAACTGTGCAAACCTCAGTATCTTCAAGCATATTTATTTATGGGGCTGAGAGAGGGATGGGTTAAAGTGAAGGGTTTCACTCAGGAATAGTTAATCTTCAAAAGTCCTGCATTGATTAATACTTTTAACAGTAACTGAAAATTCTGGCAGTATAACGAAAGATGGGAGAAAAATTGCCAGAGAAGTCCACACAGTTTTTCTAAATGCATAATCTGGAATGTTTTTCCAGTATGACTATAGTGATAAAAATTTGTTAAGCAGTTCTTAGAGATCAGAAATATAAATATGCATTCTTAATGTAATTCCTCTCCCCCACTCCATCCCTTGAAAATGTGCAGTCTAGCAATATATCATTCAAATCTTTTTCTTTTTGTAAATAAATACAAATACATTATTTGTAGTTGCCATACTGCTTCTGAAGATGTAAACACAAATATGTATCAGTAAGTTATGTGCACCCATGAATCTGCTGTGTTTCTTATGTAGAACTATACAAACTAACTTAATCTTTATAGAGTGTAGACTTTTTAAGGTTTATGTTTTGCATAAATACTAAATTTTATGGAGAATTTCAAGTGTAAGATAAGAAATAAACATTGATGGGCTTTTCAATTACAAACAGGAGTCTAGAAAGGTCTGTAGAATAAATAGAATGGTACAGGGTCAGAGTAAAATGTTGATTTCCCTTGGGAAATCTACCTCATGAAGTTCAGTTTATGAATTACATGATTCTCATAGCTTGACTATACAGACAGCTTGAATATATAGATGAGTCTGAGATGCTTTTGTGCCTGAAAATATGGAACTTAAAACACTATGGGCCAGATTTGGATCTCGTTTACCCCAACTCCATATCTGTGTAATTCTGTTCAATGTGATCAGAAATGCGTTCTTAAACGTGAGAAATGTTAACTACTAAGGTGAAATCCTGGCACATCTGCTGATTTCAATTGGACTGGGATTTCACTCCCAATCTTTTATAAAAGGTTTTTCTTGTGTTTCTCTTGTGTCCATTCAGAATAGGAAAGAAAACTAGACTCTGAATTAATCTCATCTTGTGCTACTGCTTCCACATTTTTAGAAATTCTCAATTTGTTAGACTTGTTGTTGCAGGACACCTGCTTCTTCTATAAAATTACTCTGCTATGCATATTTAGAGTGGCACACAATTCTTTCCTTCTCAAACTGTCTTAACAAGTTTATGATACAGTTTGTCTTTTTATCAAAGTGTTTACTTGTAGGCAAGTGAAGATTTCATATCCAGATGTTTTAACTAACGTGCAGTGGCACCTACACTAAATACCTAAGCACATTCTTCATGCTTGTATCCACAGAGAGTTGTCTGAGGAGTCTGGTTAACTGTGTTTGTACTTGCTATTTGTAAAGCAATATTCCTTCAAAGAACAAAGACACCGTCATTAAACGTTCTTATGTTACAATCGCACGAACATTTGTGAACACAATTTAATTAGGTAACCAAATTATTACTGAGTTTCTTGCTGTTTCTTTCTATTTAAAAATAGAACACTATTTTGGATCTCAGGGCACTGAGACATAAACAAGAGAGTTCAAATTTTCAGTTTAAGTAACTGTTTTCTTCTCCTTCCTTTTTACTTCATTTCTGAAACTTGGTGGGGAAGGAGCACAATCTTGGATTGTTTTCGTTCTCTGCTAACCCACAAACACTGTAAAATATAAGACTTTTTTGTCTTTTGAGGTTTGTTTTTGTTTTCCAGTCTAGTTATATTTACATCATAGAGGGCCTTGAGAGTTGGAGATATGGCCTAGGTTTTTTTAAGTAATCAGCTGTACTTAAAGTGTTTGTTTTCTGACTTTACAGGATTTGGGGAAGCTAAGTGTAAAAATGAGTTTAGTATAGTTTATATATTTGGACATGAAGGTATATTAATGCTATAGAGGGAAATATAGAAAAAATAATGATCTTGAGCAAATAAATTAATGTGTTAAGAAATGTTTGCACATAGTGTTACCCTGAAACATTCTCAGATGTGGTATCAGCCTCCCAGCATTACAGCTATAATGTGCACTCTAGATATAACCATTTCGCCAATGCTTTTAAATGTACATTCCCCTTAGATAATCACATCAAAGCATGTTAATTTTCTTGTTGTGTACAGAATTGCTTTTAAAATATACCATCAACAATCCACATCTGAACATTATATCAATAAAATTTCACTTTTTCCCATAAACTTCCCTAGAGATTCAACAA
Source organism: Pelusios castaneus (assembly GCA_007922175.1). Taxonomy (NCBI): domain Eukaryota; kingdom Metazoa; phylum Chordata; order Testudines; family Pelomedusidae; genus Pelusios; species Pelusios castaneus. The sequence continues at coordinate 11,561,170 of ML685798.1, read as the reverse complement.
AAGAAAAGTATGCAACAGTTTCTCTACCAATTACCTTCTTTTTCTTTATGTATACTAATTAAACTAAGAGATTATTTATATATCAAACAGAGAACATAAAGCTTACTCACGGGATGACCTTGCATTCTGTGAACTGCATGTATGTTTTTAACCACTCTATCTATATGTTTAATTTCCCTCGGTCTCAGTATGTGACTATCACACAGGATCTTTTTCTTGTTACATAGTTGTCAGCTTCTCCCTAAATTTACCTCTCATCCCTTGTCTTTAGTTTTTCCCATGCTTCAGACTAAATTACTAGTATCATTTTACAAGGTGGGTCCCTTGGCCCATGTCTTTGATGAAGAATCTGATCTGGGTTAAGCACAAAACCAAACTTCTCTCTTTCTCTAAAGGCCAAAGTATTATTTACCGGTGGCTGGGATATACAGCAGTGATGTAACTCCCCAAATAAACCTAAAGGCTGGCCTCTCACAAAAACTGTTCCAGTTTATCTAAAATAATTGGTCAAACCTTTCACTCAACTTGACTGTATTTCTCTATTTATCTGTTAAGGTGTAACATAGTGACTTTTGAACACCTCATCCAATCAATTCCAAAGCGTATGGGAATGTTCTAGGCATCAGTGGGCAGAACCCTATTAAGTGTTTTGTGAAAACTGGAAAACCGGAGTGCAGTGATCTCACCCTACAGAAGCTACACAGTGTGTAGTCTCTTGGTTTTTAAATTGATTTACAACTCTCCTGTACATATTTAGTTGACTGCATTAAGCCAAATTGTGAGAGTTACGTCTCAAGATATGAACATGTATGTTGGAATAATTTTGTTGGGTTTGGTCTGACTCCTGCTTTGAGCAAGGGATTGAACTAAAGAACCTCCTGAGGTCCCTTCCAACCCTAATCTTCTATGATTCTATGATAATGTCTCTGAAAGAAAATGGACTCAGTACTTTCCCCATCATGCTCCTGTTGATTTTGTAAGGGAAAGTCCAGGAGGAGTAGAAGTTGTCCTAAACCAGTGTCTGGTGTCACACCACCCCCATATGTCATTAAACACCCATATATCATTGACATAAAGACCAGACAGAAGATTTGATAAATGATGAGCATGGTTAAAGGATTTTAAAATGCTGCCACTTATTAGTGTTAAAAGCTTTCGCAAAAGAGAATGACCCATGATTATCTGTAGCCACATGTATAATTAAGCTGCCATCCATATGCTTGAGGGGTTCACTTAATTACCATTGATTCATTGTCTCAGAGGAACTGAGCATTCAGCCTAAAGCTCTGAGCGAAAGGTGTTGTGAATGCAGTGCTGCCTTTCCAATTTGGCTAATAAATTGTTAAGAGAAAAGCATCTTTCTATGACCCATAGAGATAGGACTGATAAATAGGCAGTTTTTGAACAAGACAGACATCTTAAGATGATTATATTTTTATGTCAGTAAATGAGATACAGTCTCCAAAAGAAAAAAAAATCTTTATATTTTTTTAAAAAATGTTAATTAAAAATAATTGAAAATTATTCACTCTGCAAGCAAAATCTTTTTAGTATCACAGTGGGGACATGTATATCCCACTTTATACCACCTTTATTTGCTTTAGGATTTGGGTATATTAGGCACCTAGGTTAAGATTTTCAAAAGTGCTTAAAGGATTTAGAAGCACAAGTCCCTTTGATATTTTTTTTCCACCCCCAATGAGAATGTATTCTGAAACTCCATAGACACTTCTGAAAATCCCATCCATATTGTGTAACACTCAGCAAATTATCCAGTTGCTGAGTCTGGTAGGCTGAAGTGGAGATTTTTTTTCCCCCATTAGGATGCACAGTGCCAGATTTGTCCTTGAAGTAATTTTAAATTGCATCAGAGGTGAATTTGACCAATGTGACGTTAAGCTATTGCTTCACTGAACAAAACTATTTTTTAAAAAAACTGTTAAATTGTGAAGTATTGTTGCTTGTCAAAGCTTGCTTAAAATCTTTTTTCTTTCAAAGAGCGGAAGCGTGGTCTTGTGGTTAAAGCACTCACTTGGGACTTAGGAGACCTTTGTTCAATTCCCAGTTCTGTCACTGATTTCTTATATGACCTTCACTTAGGGCCAGATTCTTCCACCCTTAATCACACTGAGTGATATCATACTCTCTGTGGTTATCCCTTTGAAGTCAATGCAGTGTGAGTAAGAGTGACAGAATTTGCTGTTTAAGTGTTTCTGGTTTGCTTCCTTTCTGTGAAGTAGATAAAATAATGCTTCCACACTTCATGGAGGTGGTGTGGGGATAAATGCATTAGGAGCTCAGATATTATGGCAATAAGTGAAAATATAGATAGCCTTCATTCTCTTGCACAAAAACTAAATCTTGATCTTTCATAACACACAAAATTGTTACCCTTCAAAGGTTAGAGGTAAAGTACCAACTCTAATTAATACTGAATTGCTTTGGATGTTAGTGAGAGTGGATATAGAGATTAAGAATAACAAGTAAAATAGTGTAAAGAACAGATGTTCCATTTAGTGAAGGATTTTGAAATTTCATTCTTAATCAGAGCAGAACACAAAATTTTCAAAACTCTCCACAAAGAAAAATTCTGGGGGGAAAAACTTGTTTGATTGATTGAAATGCTTTATTCTGACAATTTTTTTTTTCATTTTGGTTTTGATTTATTTTGTATTACATTATTATTTAAAATACAAAAAAATTGACACAAAACATCAGTTTGATAGTGCCACATATTCCAATGAAATATGGCCCCATTGAAATTTCTCCCACCATTTCTAGTATTTTATTTGCCAAAAGTAATACTGTGATGGAAATAGATGGAAAACCTCATTAAAGTTGATCTGTACAATAATTATGGCATGTTCAGTGTGTTTTTAATTAAGTACTCTGAACAGGAATATATAAATTAAATTAAATGATTTCATATTTTATATGTATTGAATAAGAAAATTTATTTATATAGCACTCAGTAGCTTGGTAAGCCTTTCTCTGATTTAAACTTTTTACAGTCTAAGGCTCAATTTAAGAGTCTAAGAGTTTTCAGGATCAGGGCATAAAAGGTTAATTTCAGACAAAGGTCACTCAGCAGAGTTGGGGAAGGGATGAAAGCTTAAGAAAATTTTAATAAAAATATATCATATTTGGGTGGGTTAATACTTGAAATGACTGAGCGTTTTATTATTCTTTTATTTAAAACAGTGGATCTCCTGAGTCTGTCTGCTGCATGTGATGCCTTGGACCAGCACAACCTCAAACAGAATGACCAGTCAATGGACATCCTACAGATCATTAACTGCTTGACCACCATTTATGATCGACTGGAACAAGAGCACAATAATCTGGTCAACGTCCCTCTCTGTGTGGACATGTGCCTCAACTGGCTGTTGAATGTCTATGACACGTATGTGCGAGTAGTCTGAGTATACTGTACTAAAAGGCTTTTGATAGTTGGGGATAATGAGTTGTCTTCCTGATTACAAAACAAGTGGCTCAAAGCTGTAACGCTGGTGGTCATAGTGCAAATTTAATAAAACTAATAGCTCAGTGGTTGCACTTAACTGAATCAATACAGCCCTGGGTTAGGCTTGGAGTCCTAAATTGTTTTATTAAGCTAAGGATTGAGACAGCAAGAAAATGGACCAGTTTAAAATAGAATGTTTTCGGTATCAAGGGTCATTTTTCAGAGCTCCATCCCATCATTAAGTTATGACTCTGCAAGTCACTTTTGAATTCCCTTATTAGTGCACCTTTATCTTAACCAATTAAGAGTATTATGAAAAAGCGACAGCGTTATTGTCATTATATGTGTGCTCATGCTTGTCTACGCTTCCAACAATTAAGCCTATTCAGAACTACACATTTTCTGTAATTTTTAGTATGTAATCCTTGTTAGATGCTGGAATGGTGGCCAGCTATGGCGCAATATGCTTGTGACCTTTAGTAGTCAACAGATCTGAGTGAATTTTAATAGGTTAATAATGCTTCTTCTAAAATTCAGTCTTAGCAAACAAAGGAAGACCACCTTTAGAGTCGAATTTATATAGGCTGAGTCCACACTCATGAATTTACAGAAGATTGGGTAGATTTACTTTGATAGTCTTATAGAAATGTCATTAGATCTGCTGTTTTAATCGGCTGCCTCATCAAACTCGGACAACTCCTAAATTTCCCACTAATAAAATAAAGTGGCCTCATTTTAGATTATTGCTCGATTTACAGTAATAAACAGCTCTGTGTATTCTGTGAGGAAAATTTGACTGGCCAAGCCCTGACTTGGTTACTTAAGACTAGAAATAACTATTAGGTATCCTTCAAGTCAGACGTACACTCACATGCCATGTGGCTAAATAAACCTGTATAGATGTAATTTGAAGAATACAGGGAATGTGATTTTAAGTTCTTCAACATTTTGGAATACATTAAAATAAAGATCCATACCATGGAAATGCTTCCATGCCTTGAGAATATTTCTTTCATCAAATTTTAATCAAGGTAATTATGCCGTATTGATTTCTGGATAAGAAACTGTGGATGTCACTCAATCTCCTCCCACAGGGTGATTCTATAAATGGAGGGCTTCTTATTCTGCCATAATCAACAACAGCCATGGCGTTAACATTGGATAGCCATTCTGTTGTGTTACATTACTACTGTGATTACACTGGATTTTTGCTTTGTTTATAGGCAATAAAGAACAGGTCTATATTTAAAATTTAGGTTAGAATATTTTTAAACATACATGCGTTTTTCAGAAAATAAATATCTGATCCAGTTTGTATTTAGACCCAAATATGATTAAAATCTGAGTGCACATTGCAATTCTCCCCAATCAAAAAATTTTAAGAGTGTAGGCTGGGGCAATAAAATCCTCTTTGTTTCTTCTCCTCAGGACTCTGTCTTGCTAAAGCCAGTCTCATTATGTTCATTTATTTGGTTTAAATAAAGTTGTTCTGTGTTAAAATCTGCTACTTTGCAAATTATAGTCTGCTTTAGTCAGGGGAGGCATGCTGGAAAATGGATGCTACAGGGCTAGAGACCCAGGAGTAAGAGAAGTCACAAAAAGAAGAGCCAAGGGTCAAATGTACTTGCTGATAGTGTAAATAGACAAATCCCCGATGACTTTCTTTAATTCATTCTCCTATTAGAGACCATGTGGCATTTTTTTTAAAGTCATAATAATTTGCATTTATTAAGCTTACAAGCTGTTATTTACAAAGGTATGGGTAAGTAGAACATGTTACCACTGACAAGTCCAGTTTGGGATGCAGCCTTACAGCTATTCAGTATGTTTCCAATTCGTTTTAATTGATCAGCTATTTATACTCATTTGCAATAACATGCTAAATTATCTGTTTGACTTGGGAGGCAGCTGAACAACTCATGCTTCATATAAGTTCCAATTTAATATACCTTGCAGGAAAATCATCATGCTACATGCCTCTCCTGTATAATTTGCATGAAGCTTGTATTCATCAGCGTGGGCTTCTGGGGGCACAAAGAATAATGAATTTGAAAGGATTTGGGGGAGGGGTGGAAGCACAAGGAAGGAAAGAATGCTGAACTGCTGGCATTAGTGAATAACAAATGCTGACTTATAAATAGGAAAAGACCATTTTTAAAAATAAAAATGGGATGTGTGGAGGGATCCAAATTCTGCTCAGTTGCACCAATGGAGCTACTAAGGTTACACTTGTATGATAGCAAAATTTGCGTCAATGCATACAAGTGGTTCTTCTGCTGACCTTGATATATTTCTTGGCTGAACTGTTCCTATATACTGTACAGCATGGGGTGCCTTTTTTTAAATGCATGCATTGATATTCCTTTTTTCAGTGGCAACAGTGAAAGTGGCACTTACTCTGCCTTAAAAGAGTTGTTAGCCATGTGCTTATTGTATTGTACACATTTTGTTTGGGGGAGCAGGGTTGTTTTGTTTAAATGCATCAAAACTGAGATACTATCTGGAGCACTATTAAATGTGGAAGATTAGTCAGCCTTAGAAAGTAAATTGAAATAAAACTGAGTTCTGAGGACAGATTTCAAGCAGAGAAGTTGCATGGTCATAGCCATGGAGGATGTTGTAATATTGGGAAGCTAAAGAACACAAGTAGATAGGGGAAAGGAGAATGATTAGACACCATATATGGACTGGATGGGCTCATACAGTCCCTTGAAAGTGAGTGGGAAGTGTTTCAATGTTACACAGAGAAGATGAGAAGCCAGTGCAGGGTGCTATAATGTAATAATTTCTCCAGTATGCCTTTTTATTCCTTATATTTAGGCAAGATTTTACCACCTCTGCATAACTCATATGCACCTCCCTATGCATAGCTTGCCCAGATCATTGCTTTAGGTATGTGTGGGAAAACTAGCCTGTGGTGCATGCCACTACTGAGTGAGGCTAAAGCTGACGCTTAGGCCATGTCTACACTAGAAAATTGTTCTGCAGTAAGTCTTTGCACTATAATAAAATGTGTTGTATTTATAGCACAATTGCGTGATCACACTGCGCTCCTTATAGTGCAAAGGGGTGTCCACATTATTCTTTGCATTTCCGCAAGAAAGAGCATTGAATTGTGAGCACGTATCCCACCATGCCACTCGTCAGCTTCCAATGCTAGGAATCCTGGGTAGAAGAAGAGGAGCACTGTGGGTAAATTTAAAAGTTCCCCTGGGACACTGTGTTTCCTTGTCAACATTCACTATAGCTACTAGCAACTCTCACCCTTTTTCAACGTTGCCCCAGGAAAACAGGAAAAAATTCAAAAGTTCCCAGGACTCACAGGAGGGAGCAGCTAGTCGTGTCAGAGCAATGGAGTCCAAGCGGAAGAGCAGAGTGGTCAGGCTTGGAATTCTGGGACATTTCCGGAGGTCTCTTATTGTGGAAGAAAAGTTCCTCAACATTCACACACACTTCATAGTGCAAGAGTGGTTCCGCAATAGGTGTTATGACTCTGGCACAGATGGTATTATTGTTCTGGTATAACAGGGCACTTATAATGCAACAAGATGCTGGGTGGCTCTTTATGATGCCAGGGATCCCCATCTTCCCAGAAGGCATCTTGGCTTCACTTCGATTGTAAACCATGGAGGGTGGTAGACATCTTAAAAGAAGTGTTTGCTAAAGGCACTTTTTAGCTTCACCCATTATAAAAAGGAAATGACCGCCATTTTTTAAAAAAGCATATCGTTGTAGAATTGTCTCTATTATTTGTCAGACTTTGCTGAAGTGCTTCCAGCTATGAATAAAAGCAGAAAATGACTATTAATCGCTTAAAAAAAAAAAGTCTTCAGATGTAGTGACTTTGAAGTTATATGGAAAATTTGAAGAGTTTGCATTATTTGGTTATGAACACTTGGACTACGAAAAATAGACTGGGGCCCATTTTACGGGGCCCATTTTAAATTTATATTATCGTTTAAACTAATTAAGTGATGTCCATGTGAATGTTCAGAAAATTAATTCTGTATTCAGTAAACGTAATTGGGATTAGGCACACTGTTGTTTCCCACATGCCAAAATGGTTGAATCCCTCATGTAAGTGCAAAACTCAGCATTAATTGTGAAACAGCAACGAGTTACCTTATCTGTTGCTGTTGATGAATACTGTCTCTAACCAATGTATTCAACAGGTCATCTGTAGGCTACACAAGAATTAATTTTTGTGTAATAGTATAGAATCACAGGCTATGTCTACACTGGCAAGTTAGTTCGAATTAAGGAGGCTTAATTCGAACTAACTAAAGCCATGGATACACTAGGCTTTAGTTAGTTCGAATTAAGGGCTTCCTTAATTCAAACTAATAAATTCGAATAGGGTATTCGAACTAAAGGGTTAATTCGAACTAACTAGTTCGAATTAACCAATGTGGCCATGTTAATTCGAACTAATTTCTTAGTTCGAATTAACCGGCCATTGAAATGAATGGGGATCGCTAATTCAAACTAAGCAAGTGCTTGCTTAGTTCGAACTAACATTCCAGTGTGGCCACGCTAGTTTGAATTAAGCTAATTCGAACTAACTAAAATTAGTTCGAATTAGTTAGTTCAAACTAACTAATTCAAACTAATTTTAGTGAGTGTAGACATAGCCACAGAAATGTAGTGCTAGAACGGGCCTTAAGAAGTCATCAAATCCAGGCCCCTATTCTGGGCTAGGACCAAAGAAACATAGAGAATCCCTGATAGGTGTTTGTCCAACCTATTTTTAAAAACCTCCAGTTATGTCAGGACTCTAAGACTGGTTGTTAAGATTGTGTTTTATTTTAAAAGTTGCATTACTCTTCTAAATGAGTCATCAAATATGTAGATTATAGTATCAATAATTATTTGGGCGTTTTGTTTTTTTTATCATCATCCACAGGGGTCGAACAGGAAGGATCCGTGTCTTATCTTTTAAAACTGGTGTAGTTTCCCTGTGTAAAGCACATTTGGAAGATAAATACAGATGTAAGTGATGTCTTAATTTATATTTTTATTTTATTAGAATTTGTTTTATTTTAGTTTTATTTTTTCTTGTATATCATGGGAATGCAAAAATTAGGGACAGAAAAGTCCTATAGTTCTTCAGTGTAGTTTAAGGGACTTGTCCAGTGTAGATTCCCTCCACTTCCTATGATGAATTAATGCTCTTTCTGCGTTGGCCAGAAAAAAACGGCATTACCATTTTAGGAAGAACTAGGGTTTAATGTGATTTGTCATAGATGGGTACAATGATTTTTTCCTGACCTGACCTGTGTAAACAGGGTCTAAATGACAACACAGCCAAGAAAAAAAAAGCTTTCAGCAAAAATAATATTTAGAGCAACTTTATTATGGTGTGTTAAATAAAACATAGTATCTTAAGTCTGGTTTCTACAGTGGCAGAAGAATCATACTTGACAAAATTATGTACAACCACAGTTGCTATCCCTAGTTGTGCAATAAAGATGTGCATACTCATGAAAAACTTTTTTAGAACTTTTTCATTTTATGTATGTGTGTGTTAATAATGTTACCTATTGAGTTCAATTATTATATTCCTATGTTTGCAAGATTGGAATGTGACCAAGGACTTTAGGATTTGACTCAAGATGAATTTTTAATCCAGCATCTTTTTGAAAATCAAGATTTTTGAACATTTTTTTTTAAGCACGGGAATATGAAAATATATTGAACAAACCTCCTCCTTCACTGCAGCATTTAAAATATTTTGTGTAATTGGGTCAACTGAAAAAGTTTAAAATATAACATCAAAGCAGATGTTTCCAAGAAAAGTGGTATACTATTAGAATTATAGAAGTTAGAGATAGGAAATATCTATTCAGATTAATATATTCCTTTGCAAGTGCTGAATATTCTCTCCCTGAAAATAGATGTCTGATTGCAATGTGTAACCTTCCTTTCAACTTTGTAGATGCTCCAATAAAAGGAGAAATGAAAAAAAAGTACAGTAGGGAGCAAAAAGAAAGGAATCCTCTCCTGGAGCTGTGGACTTGTTCCATCATTGCTCCACTTCCACTACCGGATGCCACAATCACTCCTACTGTCCTAATGGCTCTCCTTGTGGTGAGAGAAGAGGACAGGCACATCATAGCAGCTTATCTTTTGATTTTTCTCATTCCTCCCCACTGCTGCACTTCGCGAGTTCCTGCAGAGTTGAATTCTGCCCAGGGGATCTGCCACCCACTTCTGCAGCATAACGGTGTTGGTTCTGCTGCCAGGGAAACTCCATGGCCATGAAAGTGAAGGCAGGATTTGCTCCAAAATCATATATTCTGAGGCCAGATATGGGAAGAATTATATTCTTATATTCTTCTAATTAAAAGGAACCAAAAAGAAAAGTCATTTGTCAAAGCTGTGCTAAGAAATTTATCATTAACAATATTGGTGTTCCTATATAATTACACCCCCAATGTGGAATGAAATATTAAGGAGGCCACAGTCATGAAAGTACTTTATTATTACACTAGTGACATTTTTTACTCTTTGAAAAATAAGCAGAATTTATTCAGGTCATGAATTATCAACTTGGTTAATACCAAATAAATATTTCAGTTAATCCTAACCTGATTTTTCTTCTTTTTATGAACTTTAAAACTGCCTCAAAATATATGTAGTATAACTAATTTCCAGCAAACTAAATTGTGTGTATGGTAGGATGATGATTCAGTCCTGTACGGATTCCTTTTTGATGGTATTGCTATAATGGAACAGGGCTTAAAACGACATTTCACTTCAAAAACGAAAACTTTAATATATTAACATTGCCAACGGGTGGTGGGACTCTGGAGCAGTGAAATGTTTTTCTTTCATTTAAAATATAATCATGGGTTCAGTATATTATGAAATATCAAAGGTAGGGCGAACTTTTTTGTTCTTCAAAGCTGTTCAGACTCTATATACGTTAATGTTAAAAAGCTTTTGGGGGATCAGAGACCTGTATACATGTGTTATGATTACAGTCTAAGGAACTGTGTTCTGGAGTTATGGTCTGTGTTGGTTCTGAGTTTATTACCTAAATTCTGTCTGATTGTTGTTTGAGAGTGGGCCTTGCAGAGAGATACAAGCCCATGATCTAATCAGACATTAGCACCTGGGTGCTTATTTAACTGGTTAATAAACAAAGAAGATAGCCAAATAGACATTGAGTTGTGGCACTCCCACCGTGGCACCACGGTTTTGAGCCTCTGTAAAAAAATTGCATGTTTGTAGTATTTAGGTAGTCCCAATTGTCATGTGCTCTCCCTAAAACTCTTTTTGCTTCATTTTCATCCCTTTAGACCTATTCAAGCAGGTGGCAAGTTCTACTGGATTCTGTGACCAGCGCCGATTGGGCCTTCTCCTGCATGACTCTATCCAGATTCCACGACAGCTGGGCGAAGTTGCATCATTTGGTGGCAGTAACATCGAACCTAGTGTTAGGAGCTGCTTCCAGTTTGTAAGCATATGCATAGTTTTTTTTTTTTTTTTTTTTTTTTTCTATTTAATTCCACCCAATTTGCATTTCTGTCCCTGAGAAGAGGATAAGTAAAATCCATTGAAGTAGAGGAGCAGAGATGGCGGGGGCGAAAGGATTGAATTCCAGGGATTGCTTAATGGAATTTCTCAGTAGTTTGCTGATCTGTTTACTTGGTGAGGCATTTGAGGTAGATTCTTCTTAGGCCCTGTCTATGCTACAAATATAGAAGTGTCAGGGAGGAAGGAGTTTCATTGTGGTTATCCTGTCTTGGTTACTACATAGCTAAAAAGTGGCAGTGTGGATAGCACATAATAACCATGTTGTAACTGGGCCATATAGGATTTTTTATTTCATGTGAATTAGTTTACACATTCTTACTGCCAGCACACGTGCCTTTTTGTTATAAAATTTGATATAGATGTTAACCACTCAGAAATCAACAATGGATCACAGCTCTCATGAAGAACACCAGTTATTCTATGGCCTGGTTTACAGCTAAAATTTAAGTCATAGTTCAGGGCTGTGAAAAATTTCACACCCTGCTTGAAGTAATTAGTTTAATCTACCCCCCACAGTAGCTGCAGGTAGGTCAACAGAAGAATTCTTCTGCTACTGCCTCTCAAGTAGAAGAATTTACTACAGCGATGGAAAAAACCCTTCTTTTGCTGTAGCAAGTGTTTACATTACAATAGCATAGCAGTGTAACTTCAGCTGTCCCGTTATAATGCTTGTACTGTAGACATCCTACCCCATGTACAGTGCATGTAAGTAACAATGAGGCAAGAATGGGTCAAACCAATCAACTGAAGAATCAACATTAGTATTGTTTCAGAGAGGTGACAAGCAGGCCTTCTGCTTGTTTCGTTGTTTGAATGGATAATGCCGCTCTCCTTTTAGCAATTCTGTGACCCGTGCTGTACTGTACATTGAAATAAGCCCAGCACAATTAAGGATTCTTTTCTCAAAACAGATTTGGGGAGAAAAGCAAGATATTTGACCTTGCCAACAGTAGGATGCACACCTAAACGTTTTCAGTTTCCTACCTCAAAAGGTTGGCATGCATCAGAAATTATAAAAGAAAGTAAGAAGCAGATTAGAGTAGAATATAGAAGAGAAAACGAAATGCACATTCTGCTGTACTCATCAGTGCATCTTCTACATAACAATAAATGAGTGGGTGGCCTCATCCACCCTTTCTTATCTCTCTCTCTCTCTCTCTCTACTGTCTCCAGGCGTTTTTACGTGTTGCTCAAATTAAACTGTGACAATCTTCATTCTATAATATGCAAAATACAGCAAGTGCTTTTCAATGAATAGTAGTGGCAGTAAGTAATCTTGAGTTATTGTGTGTTTAAAAAATACACAATTAGAAAATGACCTGTGGTTTCCCATTGTGCCGGCTAGGGGTTTTTAAAGTAATTTTATTCTATATTTATTGTTATTTCGGGTTTCTGTGGTGAGTTACTATTCCACAGGCTGAGCGTGTGGATTGGTTTAGTTCCAGAGACTTTATATTCCCTGCCCCTCATTTTTCTCTTTGTTTATATCCTTGAAAGAACCAAGCCTGAAAACAGTCATTTGTGCTCTGTGCAAAAACTGCATCATGAGTCTTATCCAAAAGATGCCATGGTGATGGACAAGGAATGAGAACATTGGTAGCTAGAACAGACCCTGTGATAACCTTCGGGAGTTTGTGGGGGGCTTCAGGTTGCATTTTTGGGTTTTGTCAGACCAACACAAATAATACAACAGCAACTCCTCGGTCAGGGTCTACATGGATGGTTGAAGGGACAAGCAAATCTGGTCTCCATTCATGCAGGCCTCTATGGAGCCCGCCCCCTCCCTTCGCCCATGGAAATTACAGTAACATCCACACAATTATTTTGAAGAGAAGGGGGAGGAGGGGATAAGAAAATGTTTTTGAATGAAGGATCCAGGCCTGTGGGCATACAGTAGAAAATGCCGTAAATGGATGTATTTGTGCTATGAGGCAAATGTGTTTGAGGAAGATATTTGGCAAAGCAAGATCAGACACTCAGCTGCATTTCTCTCTCTGTGTGGGTGGATGGATGGGTTATAACATGATAGCTTTGGAACACCACATCTAATCAATCAGTCCCAAAATTTTGGAGCATATTTAGCTGTCAATGGGAAGAACCCTGTTTGAATCTGGTGCAAATCAAAATGCGGAAAGAGCCCGACTGATAGAAAAATCAGGGCCCCCAAATTGTCCAGGCAGAGGAATCTCTCTGCTGCCCCAATGTATCAGAGGCAGACATTCAATGTGGTACCTGGAGACACTGTCTGTAGTCTCAACTCTTGACAGAAGTAAGAGAGTCTTTCAAGGAGGGTTTGTAGAGTGGGTTGTGGGAACCCAGGGAGGAGGGGAAGGAAGAGCAGAGTATGTGGGAAGGGGCAGAGTGAGAGTAAGGGAAAAGCAGCCAAAGACCTGAGGGCAAATGCTGGTGGAGGAAGCAGGAACCCAGATGGGGTGAGGGAGAGGAAGCAGGCACTTCTAGAGGACTGGGGGAGAGAAGAGGAGTGGGTTTACCAGTGGATGGGAAAGCACATTTTCATAGGGACCCAGCAGGGGAGAAATGGAGAGTGGGAAGGCAAAGAAGGGATCTGTAAGGGACTAGGGTGGGGTAGGGGAATAATTGTGATGCTGAGGAAAGGAGGGATCAGAGCGGGGGGAATGGGTGAGCAGGGAACTGGAGTGAAGGGACAATAAAGATGGGGAGGTTGAAAGTGGGGGCTCTGGGGGCAGGAAATGGGAAGATCTGGAATTGTGAGGCCTCCATCATTGGGGAGTGGGCTATGAAGGGCACAGCTCATGGCATGAGGGAGGAAGGGAGGGCTGCAGGGAGTCCCTGAAATAGGGAAGGCTGGGAGGGTAGTATTCGGGGAGCTCACCCTCTCTTCTCCTCTGTGGGGTTTTCTTAAATGGAAATAATTTAATAAATAAACATAAAGCAGAGGATGTGTGCTTTGCACTGTTGTGTCCAAATGTTGTCTCATGTTAGGTCTTTCTTCACATGTCTCTCTTAAGAACTATGAATTGTACATTGAGATTTATTTATTTCACGTATTTAAATATTTATTTTAGTTATTTGTGCTGATCGCCACCTACTAGTAACTTTCAGACATGGCAGAGAGTCAGCAGCAAATATGCACTTCAAAACTCATTCTCCCAGCCCCCTTAGGTTAGGTGCCCTGGCAACAGCCTGTCTATCAAGCACAGCAGCATGAAAATGTGATGTTTATTGTACCAGGAGAAGATAAGGGGAAAATCTCCCCTGGTCTTTGTTTGAAGTATAAGTCCTTGGGAATGGTGGGGGAGGGAGGTCTTGTTCTGTCAACATGCATGTGTTCTCAGCACTGCTGTTTATAACAGCCTCTGCAAATGGTAATAAAATACTTACCATTCCCACAAGTACATTCTTTGTCCTGAGGAATGAGGTTTTTTACTTCAGGCTGCTGCTTTCATTTTATTTTTCTTCCCACCAGCTTGGGGACTTGATTTTCATAGTAGCTGAATAAGGAAAGAGGGTGCTAACACTAACTGTGGGGAGCAAGGATGAGACGTAGAATATAATACAATAATGCATATACAATGGAATATCCTCCTCAAATGAGAAAAATATAATTCTATTTTGAGATATTTTAAAAGCAAAAATCTTAAACAAGGGCAAAACAGCTTGATGAAAAGGCTTGGGTCACAGTACATAAAAATTATCTGTAATGTCCATGAAAAATTTTGAATTTTCTCAGTATTGTATTATTCTGGTTTGAAGGAAACACCTTTCTCTTCTGTAATAAATATGATAGATAAATGATCTGGGGAGGTAGAGCAATGTTGCAAGCTAAGAAAATTATATTTGTTGTATTCCCTTGGCAGCATAGAAAGCTTGCATGATCTTATACTTAAAGGTGCTTTTGGCCCTAGCTTTTGTTGAAAGTTTAGTATTTTCCATGTCAGGCTCTTTTCTAGGGTAAAACAGAAAAGATACTATACAGGATCTATCAGTCATGACAGTGCTCCTTTAAGACCCTGCTTATCTTGTTTTCTGGCCAAAGAAACTACAGCAATATTTTTCCAGTGAATCATACTGGAAAATTATTCGCGTACTTTCCCGGGCCAGTATAGACAGGGACTAAGTGATATATATAAAAATTATACTCTTGTCATTT
This sequence comes from Pelusios castaneus, assembly GCA_007922175.1. NCBI lineage: Eukaryota > Metazoa > Chordata > Testudines > Pelomedusidae > Pelusios > Pelusios castaneus. The sequence goes on along the minus strand of ML685798.1, from coordinate 11,546,036 downwards.
CAGTAGTATACATACATCATTCTTCCATGGGTTGTCATAAAGTTGAAACTCTTTAGAAAATGGGAGCCAAAGAAGAATCACAAGTCAGTATGGGTGCATCTACACTTGTAAATTAAGTCGACTTAAGCTTGCTTAAATCGACTTAATTTACTCTGCGTCTACACTACATGCTGCTTAAGTCGACTTAAGGAAAATTAAGTCGACTTTATTAAACCTGGTTTAAAATCGACTTTAGGCTTAAGTCAACTTTCTAAAGTCGACTTAAGCCAGTGTAGACCTGGAGTAGCTCTATGTCGACTTCGGGCTCTCCAGGACTCCCCCACTGCCCTCCCTGCCAGGGGGGGTGGAACAGGGGGAGTGTGGCATGCCCCCCCACAGAGCCCTGCCCCTATGCCCTGCCAGGGTCCCTGTCCCCCTTTGCCCCATTGTACCCAGGTACAATGGGACAAAGGCTGAGCTCCCTGGCAATTGGCAAGGGGTGCCCCCCCTGCCACCGTGGACCTCTTCCAGGTCCACCTAGCCCCTAGAAGTCGACCGAGGCATCCAGTGTGGACGCTCTAGGTCGACTTTGTAAGTTCCCCCCTAAGTTGACTTAAATTTATAGTGTGGACATGCTAAGTCGACCTAAATTAACAAGTGTAGACATAGCCTATGTTACTTCAAGCTGAGTGAATGAAAATGTGGTTGCTATTCCCCCAATACCTTTGTGAAGTGTGAGGAGCATTTGTTTCTCTATACTGTAAATATTTTAAGGATCTTTTCCACCATTGAAACTGGATGCAGGGCAGGAGTTTTTATATGGAATGTTATCCACGGGAAATGAGTAGAGGAGTACATACAAGTAATTTATACCTAACTTCAGATAGCCTATTCTATTCATACATATAAAAAGAAAAGTACTGTAATTTTCTATAGCCTAGATCTGTTATGGATATATATATGGATATATATACCAAATCCGTGAAAAAGAAAGACTGAGTTATTTTTACAAGTATTTTAACTGTGTGCCCACTCCTGAAGCATGTTCTCTCTCAGACAAACCAAAGCTCGGATAAAGATCTATATGTTCTTTGGGGTTTGGGTCATGTCTTCCTATGTGTCTGTGCTCTGATCCTGATTGGGACCTTAGACCACAATTGCAATATGGGAAAGGAGCAATTGTAATTATGCCCCATATGAATAACCGAAATATTACAAATAGACAAACATCATCAAAATCATTGTATCATCGATAGGTGTGTCCCCTTTGTGCAGGTGAGTGAGCTCTTGGGCTATAGGGAACCCGCACATCCCTCTGCAAGCTGCTGTGCTATAAATGTCATAAAACAGCACTTCCTCTGATGTTATTTCAGTGGGAAGTTGGGGGCCTATTTGTATGAAAGCAAAAATGAATGTGACTGGCTTTCAAAAGCAAACCTGAGCAAATCTAAAACTGAACTTCTGTATGGAATGTGTTAAAATGATAAGCGCAAGGAAGGCCAGAGGAAAAGGAGGATTTTGATTTTTTTCAGTGAGAACCAATGGAAAGTTTAAGCCTTACCAATAATGTTGTCAGTTGCAATATTTTATTTGATTTATATGCCAAGACTAGACTGGTATTAGTATAATGAGAGAGATCAAAGTAATCATCTTAGACACTCTAAGGGTTAAAAATGTCTTAAGCAGTCTGTGTAGCAGGGTCCCTAGCTCATGTCACTGTCATTATGATTGCCTTTTCATGGCTGATGATGAAAATAGCACTTGCCTTGGAAACTACAGACCATTGACTGTTCTTGTCCTCTTTCTTTACCCTCTTTTAACACATCCAGTAGTAGAGAGAAAAGCATAAATATATTAAGCATTTGAGAGTGGAGGAGAAGGAATGATAGTCTTGGCCAAAAAATAAAACCAAACCCAAAACTGGATGTTGGAAGAAACGAGTTCTACTCCTGGCTCTGTCACAAGCTGTCTTTGTGTTTGTCATCTTGGGCAAATCATGTAAATTTCATGTCTGTTTCCTCATCTGAAAAATAGGGATAGTATTTATTTACTGTCACAAAGTTGCTATGAATAAAACTCAGTGTAAGATCCTGAAAGGAAGACATTATTAAGTGAACATTATTATTGTAACTTACTTCCCAAATTGCAACATTACAGAAGATATTGGATGTACAGTACTTTAAATATGTCTGATTTTGTGTGACAGCATGATATCGCATTGTATATTGAGATATAAGGCAGTATTGTACAACAAAGACATAAATTTAATCTGTCCCCAAATTGTTACAGTATACATTCAAGAGAAGCAGAATGAGCAAAATGGGAGGAAGAGATTACTGAAAAGGGGGCGGGGGAAGCAGAGGGGGGGTGCAACAGCAACAGAAAAATTTAGCCCCTCCGTCATTGCATAAAAATGCAAAAAATTACCCTGCTTCTCCCTTCTCTCAATTGTTTTTGGCTAACAAACAGATGTCTGAAGTATAATGAATTTGAATATCCCTCCATAACAGATTGTTATTTGTAAGCTGGGAAAGGCTTTATGAATTGTGCTTTATGATTCACTCTGTTATTACCATAAAAATTGGGATTCCACAGAAATATGTTGAAGAAAAGAATCATTAATATTCTTTATAGCTTTCTCTTGTTACTTCAGATATGTTCTGACTGAATGCAGACTTTTTCCCTTATGTAAAATCTTCAGCTGCTGCCTTTCCTGGATTTAGAGGTTATTAAAGAAAATGTAATAGCAGCTCAGGGAACAGTCAAGAACTGTCTGTCCTATACCGTCTGACCCTGACCAGCTTTTCTCCACGTGGCTTTAAATCTTCATGTAATGTAATTCATAACCAGTTTTGAAACATTTTAATGCAGCAAATCTCCCAAAGCACAGGTTTTGTATGAGCTCTATACTGAGTGGTTGGATAGTCAACTTTTAAGATGGTTAGCAATCAACAGTGACTGCAGAATTAAAATGGAGTTTTGAATGTTACGGGAGGTGTTTCCTCAGAGCAACCTTTTTCCTGAAAACTTAGTGAGTACAAAACGATGGGCTAATGCTTTGAGCTGCTCATTTTTATTCTATCTGCAACACGCACTGCAGCATTTCAATATAGAATTTGTACTGGAAATAGCATATTAAATAGATACTCCATCACTACATTAGAACACAGAGAATCGCGCGGAGAAAGAACATTAGAGAGCATTGTCTAGTCGTTAGAGCACAAGTGTAAATGGTGACTCAGCAGCTCAGTTCCTGACTGACACTGATTCATTTCCATGGGTACGTCTACACTGGAGCCTCAGGTCGACTTGAGGATGGTTAAGTCGACCTACAGACCGCTGCGTCCACATTGGGCTTTTATTAAGTCGACTTAAGTGCTTCCTTAAGTCGACTTAATAACGCCACCTCTTACGGTCGACTTAACGCTTAAGTCAACCATATTAAGTCGACTTAATCCAGTGTAGATGGGGAAAGCCCTTACGTTGACCTAATTGGCCTCCAGGCCCCCTCCCATCATTGGAAGTTTTTAAGAGCAAGTTAGACAAACACCTGTCAGGGATGGTTTAAGATGGTACTTGGTCCTGCCATGAGTGCAGGGAACTGGACTTGATGACCTCTCATGATCCCTTCCAGTTTCTATGGTTCTATGATTGTGTGACCTTGGGTAAGTCGCTGGACCTCCCTGTGCTCCAATTATTCTATTTTAAAATGAGGATAAAGTAAAATGCTTTAAAATGAAGATGATGTAAAAAGTAAAGCTTTGCATCCCACCTTCCAGAGTTGTCTAGAATTAATTGATGTTTGTCAAGTTCTTTGAGATCCTTCAGTGAAAGACACTGCATCATTCTGAACATAGTCAGCAAATTGTTGAGTTAAAGCTATGATTTGTTACTGTGGTTATTACACTTTTTCTTTTGTAGTGTCTTGTGTTCTTTTTGCTCTAGTGACTATGTTTTAAAAAAAAATACTATAGCTAAGGAAAAAGGAGGTCAGATGAAGTGGGTTTAATGCACAATCCATTGGATATATTGCAGTGCATCAAATAAGATTATTCTAACTTCATACACGTGCTGTGTAAAGCATTGAAACACCTTGTTTTCTGATATTATTACAATAAAACTGGAAACATATTTACACTGGTTTCTGCTGCAGCCAGTGGAACCCTCACGTTTTCTGAAGCTTCCCAAATTAACATACAACTCCCAAGGAAAAAAAATAAACAAAGCCTTTATTCTGATTAATTAAACAGATGCAGTGTTTTAGATCAAAGTCAATGGAATGCATTATTCGGAAAATGTTGTGGGGGAAGAGGAAGGAAGATGTTGCTGTGGGCGGCTTTTGACATCTTATCCCATCTGCAGTTATTGACAGTTAATTAAATGACCAAAGTTGTAAACAGTGTTTAAAAACAAATCAACTTTAGTGGTTCCCCAGCTCCACCCCCGCTTCTCCTCTCTGTCACAGACCATGTATTTTTAACTAATTTAGAGGTTTTTCCCCACCAAAAGTATTGTCAGTATTCCCTCTGGTATCTGAGATGGGGGCTACTAAACTGAGAAGCATCGGCTGAAATTGTAAAGAGAATCAGACCCATGAGTAAAAGAGAGAGGCATTCATGGGGCATTCCCCAAATCATTTTGATCCCTGTATTTGATACATCTGACAACACTGAAAGTTAATATTTATTATTAGAGCCCTGCAAATCTGCTGATATCTGCATTATATCCATGGATATCCTTATCCGTGGATACAATGCGGCTAGTCGTAGACAATTTCTTGCAGATGCAGATCGGATAGAGATCCACACATTTTTATTTGTGCAGGGCTGGAGCCCTGCAAATCCGCAGATATCCACATTATATCTGCATCCTCAGATACAACGCGGATATCCGCAGACCATTTCTTGCAGATGCAGATTGGATGTGGATCCTCATATTTGTATCCACGCAAGGCTCTATTTATTGTCATGTTACATAAATTTATTTAATTGCATAGAATGTGTTTGGTGCCACAAAAGAAAGACAGTGCTTGCCCTGTGGACTTTTAAAATATAAAAAGCAGACACAAAGTGGACAGGATGTAGTGGAAAAGGTCCTGGAAGCGGTATTTAGAGTTCTTGCATGGGAGAGTTGACCAGGATTGAAGGTTTAATGAAGAGGTAGGGATCAGGAGGCAGGAAGCTAATTGGTTGGACAGGTAGTCACTCATCAGGACACCAACTGTTTTTCGCTCAGTCCTTCTCTTTATTCACCCTCTCTTGCAGGCCAATAACAAGCCAGAAATTGAAGCAGCCCTGTTCTTGGATTGGATGAGGTTGGAACCACAGTCCATGGTATGGTTGCCAGTGTTGCACAGGGTGGCTGCTGCTGAAACTGCCAAACATCAAGCTAAATGTAACATCTGTAAGGAGTGTCCAATTATTGGATTCAGGTATGAAATAATACCCCTTCTATTACAGTGCATTCAGTTGCTTAGCTTACTAGGATCTAGCTGAATGTTTTTATTTTTATTCCTTTGGTTTAGCAAATGTAAAAAATAAACAAGCAAGCAAGTACCACTGTCCTACAGGGAAAGCTATATCCATGAACGGAGCAAAACAATATTGAGTGGGGAGACAATTCAGATCAAATGTATCTCTTTCTGACAGTCCTGCTCTTCCCCTACCAAAGAACTAGAGGATTGTCCCAGTAACTATAGAATTTACTTTATATTCCATCTATTCTGTAAACATCTTTTTTTTTTCTGGACTGGATCCTAATGAATTGCTTTCTGGATGATCTAAAAACATGCAAATGAACAGAAAAATCACAGAACCACAAAAGTCTTTGGCTATTTATATATTTTTCAGAGAAAGAGCTTAATTGGTGGAGCTAGAAATACCATTTTATTATGATTATGATTATTTATTATGATTATGATCATTGCTTTATACTGAATCTACTCAGCTTATCTTCTGTAAACATATCTTATTTAACAATAAGCTGAAGTCCTTGATTCTAAAATGCTGCTGATGTATTTAAACATCTGGATCAAACCCATGGTTACTATAGTGATGAATAAACCACTCTGTTGTAAAATGGCTGTGTATTGCTTTGCCTGTTCAGAATCTACTTAGCTAAGTAAATACTTGCTTTCAATTATGCTAAAAATTGTTTTATCACTTAGTTTCCTAATAGCTGTTTTGTATGATTTGGGTGCTTTTTATTCATGATGGTATTTTTTATTTTTATATTTTTACCATTGGTATTTATACTTGTGTATCGTGCTGTCTACAAAGAGCTTTTTTTAATGCTGTTTCTAAAGCCCAGATGTTCAACAGAGGGCAGGCAGCATTCATATGAAGATACCATCATTTCGCCTACGTTGGAGGGTATGAATGATGAGTTTAGGCGCAGATGCGGTGGGAAAGTGCACTAAATGTTTAGCTTCCATCTTGCTGGTTCCCCAGGTAGTTGAAGAAGTGTTTTTTCAAATACTAAAAAATCCCTAGTTTTTGTCCTTATAGCAGTTCGCTTGCTATCTGAATTAATCTCCTTGTGTCTCTACTCTTTATGCGTATTTCAACGTGGGGATGATAAACTTTATTGAAGGAGGTGATGGGATTACGAGTCATCTCTACTTTCTTATTCCCACATGTAATATAAGTAAATACCTACTTACTTACTTTGTTTCCATAATTGTTCAAATAAAATCAAAGGGAGTTGAGAGGTGTAGGCATTGTGAGCAAGGGATGTCAGGTGACTGGCTAGCCTTCTGGTTAAGGCACTGACCTGGAAGCAAACAGATCTAGCTACGTGCTTGCATCAAATCTAATCTGATTTTACCTATCTAGTTTCTCTCTTAAATATTTCCAGGGCATCTATTATGGTGATATGTAAATGCTGCTTAGATAAGTGTGTAAATCTGTTAGTCTTTAAAAGTGCCACAGGACTCTGTTAGATTTCCTCTGCGAGTTAATTAACCTCTCTGTGGCTTAGATTGCACATCCGCTAAATACATATTTTGTTGGAAGGCATTTAGAGAGTTAATAACTGTGCGACCAAGTATACCTAGAAACAATGCTGTTAACTCTCTCACTTGAGATTATTCCTAATGAACCTCTTAAAACAACACAGATTTGTGCTCCTGGCGCCTTTCCACACTGCAACATAGCAGATATAATAGGTGTTGAGGCTAAATGGATGTTTGTAAATGTGCATTGAGATCCTTTAATTTGGAGGCTCCTCATACATGCAAGCTGTTATAATAAAAAAGCTAGATAGAACGCAAACATATTTCTATTTAATGTGTAGAACAGAACAGAGCTTCCTGGGGTTATTTGAGCGTCATTTTGTAGTGGAATTTATTTGGCTAGGAGGTGTGATGACAGGAAGAATGAGGGGGATAAAAGAGCTGAAATTAATGTCAGTTAATCAGAAATGTGTGGGTACATTTTGTATATTTCTAAAAGACATTTGTTCTTTTTTCCTTTGGCATATGTGCTTTCCCAGTATTGCCTTTTAATTATTATAATGTTTGTGATTCTATTTTTTTGCAAATGTACAAGTCACTTTATAATCACCTTGCTTCAAATTGCTCTCCAGTGTCAATGCTTAGCGCTATATGGCAAACAAGCATTTTATTGTGTTTACTGTATGGCGCATTGTGTGCAGCCAAGGCTCTCTTGGTGGGAAAGGAGCTATTAGCAGCGGAAACTAATTTATAAATTGAAACAATATTCAATTATGACAAGCTATGAAACTCTCAATGCAATTTTTCCCCCCCTGCACCAGGTACAGAAGCTTAAAGCACTTTAACTATGACATCTGCCAAAGCTGCTTCTTTTCTGGCCGAGTGGCAAAAGGCCATAAAATGCACTATCCAATGGTGGAATACTGCACACCGGTAGGTACCTGCCTCAGTGACCCGTAATGTTCACTATTATGTAGAAGTGAAAAAACTTTAGTTGCTGTGTGCAAGCTAACAGAGCATTTGTATAGGACTTTTTCCTGTAATTAAGTCACCTTTTCTACACCCTAGTCATTAGAGCAGCAGTTCCCAAACAGTGGGTCGTGACCCCAAGTGGGCTCATTTCATCAGCAGATGGGTCACGGCAATTCCGAGCTTGCAGACGAGACCGTTTTACAAAATGGCCTCCTCTGCCCACACACAATGGATGCACAAGGTCACGTCACACAAAGGGTGCGATTTTGCTCTACAAAATGGCACCTTACATGCATCATGACTTCCCACGCACCGTGTGTGTGTGTGAGAGATGTTTCCGATTTGTAAAGCAAAATGGCATCCTCCTTGCAGCGTGTCCTTGCATGTACAGTGAGTGTGAGGTCATACTGCCTGGAGGACACCGTTTTTAAACAGCAACTTCAATGCTGGGATGGTGGGAAACGACACATCTGAAAATGGGGTCATGCAGGGAAAATGTTTTGAAACCACTGCTTTAGAACCTAGCATTTTGAAATGCACAGTGAGGCATAACAGTAATGGTGTGACATAACTGGGCATTAAGGTGTACTGCTTTTCACTGTTTATATAATGCTATATCAAAATTGTTTATTATATGCTAATGAGCTCTGTGCTCAGTATTAAATAATTGATTTTATGTATTCTGTATGGTAAGACTAGGATTCTTGAAAAAAATCTATTTGTATCTTATGAAAGGGGGAAAAAATGAACTCACAATATACCAATGAGGGCCCTCCCAAATTAGCACTCCTGTTCTTTTTTCCAGTGTACAAGGAGCATTTATGAGTAGAATTAGTTTAATGTGATAGTTGTTTTGACAAATGGTGTCTATGTTGGGTTGGGACTCATGACTGTCTCTTGTGCTGCAAAAATATTCTAAGCATTCTAGTGGTGGTACTTTGTTGCACAATAATATAATGATATATAAAGATTTAGGAGGTACTTAAGAAGAATGGAGAGGATTGTCACCTTTGGAGACGAAAAGCCAGATTTTTTTCAATGCCATGCATCTGCTTTTTGCTTCTCTGCTGCTATTATCGGGCTCTAAATCATGTTTAATTGGTTCGGGGAGGATCACTCCTGTAAGAATGATTCTCCCATGGCATAGGGCAAACAAGGCAATTCTTTACCATCCATAAGAGAAAAAGGTGAAGTGGTAAGATCACTTTGTACCACACCAGTTCTCAATTCTATTTTTTGCCTTATTGTGCAATTGTAGCTGTGTGTTAACTAGAGCAGCTTTTATGTGGTGCAGAAGGAGTGCCCCTGTATTGGGCTGTAAGCCACCTTTGCAGACCCAGCAACCTCTCATTTTATGCAGTTTTTATTCACTCCACAATCGGGCTTCCATTTCATGATATGATTTGGGTGGGCTCAACATCTTCTATTTTGTGTATTGGTCAAATGCATATATTTAAAATAAAACCATTACTATAATACATAACCAGCTAGGAAACTCAAAATGTTTGTATCTAAATTTGTACCCAGACAAAGGGAAGTGCAAGATACCGTAAGAGTTATAAGCTTGTCTCAATAAACGAGAAGTTTGTTAAAAGAAAAAAAAGAGAGAGAGAGAGAGAGAGAGGAAAAAAAAATATCCCCCTAAGATGTTTTGGTAAGCCGGGAATAAAGTTTCTGCCCATTTTTATGATTGACATTATCACATTATTTTTTCATTTCAATCATTATTTTCCTATATGGCATGCATAATAACTTATAAAATGGTCAGTTCACTGTGTATTGGAAGAAATGGCAGTGCCTGCTGTGAATCTCAGCAAATACATTTGCTTCTGCCAGCTTTTCACCAAAATTCTCCATTTGTTTATCCTTTCCTACCCTTCCTTCATTGGCTGAAATTACGGGAAGTGATGATGTGTTGTACTGTAGCTCACATCGGAGGGAAAGTCTAGAACAGCACAGACAGGTCTCATCTGATTATTCTATTACAAGCATTGCTAGAGCAAACTGTAATCTTCAGATTCATAGAGCACATCTGTGCATTCCTCACAAACGGAGAACTCTCACTGAATTGGTTGTTTCTTTTTACCACTTTTATTCTCCTAGTAAATGAAGCAAAGATTTCATGAAAAATGTACACCTTATACAGAATAACACTTCTCCTACCATCTTTTTTACCTGAATGATGGGTTTTGGTGACAGAGCTCTAACTAATAGGAATTCTGTCCTTCAAGTATTTAGGGGTAAATAAAACAATAAAAATGAGAATCTCCTGTTCACAGCATTTACTCCTTTGAGTCTATTAGGACCCAGGACACTTTTCTATAGCAATATAAGAAATCCAAGTATGCAACAGATAATGAAAAAAACAGAAGACTGCAAGTGTATGCAGATTGCTGAGCTCAGTGTTAAGAACCCATTTCACAGATGGTAAGTCTTTATTTCTGAACACCAGCAATCCATGTGCTGTGCATAGCTGAAACAGCAGTGAGCTGAATTAGAAGAGGATTAACTAGAAAAAATGTGAGCATGTAGTGCCCAAACTTTCTGAACTTTTTTTAACTGAATAATAACCCTAATTACTGTATGACTGAACAAGATATCTGCTGAGTCCTCAGTGTCCAAAATGTAATGATTTGAAAATGAATGAAAAGACTTACAGTGGCTCCCTCTGAAAGATTTTTCAGCCGCAAAATATTTGCTGCTTCAGCCCAAGACAAAGCCATCACCCTTACAGAAGACAAGTTTAACTCTCAGCAGGCCAAGAATTCCTTCTTTGATATAAGCTTTGAAAATACATGAATGTGTCCAACTAACAATTGAGTTTTTGGTGGATTTTTATTCCTGCCTAGTTTCCACATATCAGACAAGAAGCTTGAGGATTTGTGATCTTTAGTCCTCTTCAAGAAGAACTTGAGAACTCGTATCAAGTACAAAAAAATGCAAAAGCTTCTCCTTACCTGAAAAGGGTTGAATCAGAATAAAGGCAAGGCAATTTCTTGACTGATTTAATTTAGAACTAAACCAAGAGCATCTGTTGCCTTAGAATCTCTGCACCAGCTACAGAAATTGGGAATCTGATGATTTTGCAAAATAGCTGGCTTGAACTAACCCACAAAGATATTTTTGTTGAGAAAAAATTGTGGTTGAGATACTACTTTCCTACTCAGACAGTCAGGAATCACACTGGGTTTTCTTCAGCATGGACTGACCTCAAAAGAAAGGGGAAATTCTTCTCCAGCCTATTCTGCCTCCTTCGGTGGAGAAACTCTTTTGTCCTTCTTAATGAAAGCACTTTCAACCCCATTTCAAAGGACAGGGACAAGAAAGAAACAGCATTGTGACAGTTCAAAAGGATAGAACCTAACAATTCATCTCTGTCTCTCTCAATAGGAAGCATAGCTTATTATACAACTAAAAGCAAATTAACTTTACCTCATTTCTTTCCATCAAATTAGATTCACTGGTGAAAGACCATTCACAGGTGATTCAGGAGAGAAATTAATTTATTGTAAGAGTGCTGTATTGCAAGGCCTAGTTCCTCTGTGAGGTATAAGGCCTTGAGCTCAGATTTAATAAAGTAACTCAAGTTCTCCATTAAAATTCCTCCATGAACGGTCATTTATTCTCAATCAGACTTACAAAAAGAGAAGGTGGCTAGTTCCTCCCTTTTAAGTCTCTCCAGGAAACGTGTCTTTTTAGCTTGACTTAATTTGCTGATTCTTCTTTGTACTTTTAGAATGATGTCTTCAGTCAAAGGATTAGAGCAATTTGAGTAGGCTGTACTTGGGCCTAAAAAGTTGTTCTAAATGCCTGCTAAGGGCCCCTCAGGAAAAGGTGGATAACGTTGGCAGGGTTTCTGCTTTTATACCCATAGTCCCAGTTGATAGGGCTGGTTAAAAAAAGGTCAGGGCTCACCAGGAAAAGATTCTCTCATACCATCACCAAAGCCGAATACTTAAACATCCTCCCTCTTGCTGCGGGAGAGACATACAGATCACAATAGGGATCAGTGCCAGACTGAAAGCTGGCAAGGCATGGTCCGAAACTAACCGTTCAGATACATTCCCACACTCCAAACCAAATGCTGTTTTTATAAAACCTTAACTTTGTTCTGCTTCTTGGCTGACTTTTATGATGTAAAATGAATGCAGTGCACATGCTGTGATGAATGTGAGCATCGCACCTGAATAAACCTGTTCCTGTTCTATCTGAAAAAAAAAAAAACTCCAACGTGAACAAACAAAAGGAGAAACAGCCCATCCCAGAGTTTTTGACTACTCTAACCAGCGTTTTATTTAAAGAAAAATGAAACATTGATGGCTGAGTAGGGAAAACTGCTAGTTTTTCTTTTGGGAAGGTTGTGACAACTTTCATAGACTCTGAAGTCCCTGAAATGGTGAACAAAAGATACTCGCTGAGAGAGTCAGGACAGACAGAATGCAGGCTTATCAGGAAGTCATTGCCAGATTGCACTCTTGCTGCATATCCTACTCTTCAGCCATTTTAATATTGAACCTTGCAGAGTCAAGGCCTATGCCTGCTCAGTGCCACAGAAAACAAATACTGGGAGATTCTCATCTTTTTGATAGTCTGCCTGAGATCACTTAAGAGGGGCATTATCTATTATCACAGAGCACGAGCTCAAAGACTAGAACTTGGTTGGTTTTGTATATTTGGCAAATAGGAACATACTTCACATCATTTGGAAACATTTTATACCTATAATGATAAACTCATGAAGGTTTTGAGTTTCCAGAGGTCTAATCATTGACTGCCCCTGTGCTGTATTCTGATGTACTCTTGTCAAATGACATAGCAGAAGAACAGATTATTAAGGACAATAATAATTAGAAGGTGATTTCATTATGATGTTCTTTTAGACGACTTCAGGAGAGGATGTCCGTGACTTTGCCAAGGTACTGAAAAACAAATTCCGAACAAAACGGTATTTTGCAAAGCATCCAAGAATGGGCTACCTGCCTGTGCAGACTGTCTTGGAAGGAGACAATATGGAAACGTGAGTAGCTCTAAAGCAAAGAAATAGTGTACCATTTGATATATTCCTCAAGCTTTCCAGCTGGCGCCAACTCCCTTCACTTCCTTAATGTGTAAAGCCTCTTTTTATTGCTTTCATTTTTGTTTACTATGGCTGAAAGGAAAACACAGGCTGACATTTCAATTGCCATTCGCCTTATCTTTTTTCACGTATCCTTATGATAATTTTAAACTTTAATTAGCAAAAGAAAAATACTTCCTACTGCATTGATTTCCTTATAAGGCCTTAAAATGGATCAGATAATTTGGAAACTAGGAATCTTAGCATTAAATTTTGATTTTCTTCCAAAAGGCAGTGTCTTTTCAGTGAGTTTTTTTAATTTGGTTGCCACAGCCTTCCTTATTCTGTTCTCTCCCTATATAGATAGATAGATAGATAGATAGATAGATAGATTCACGTAAAATGACTTGAATTCATTGTCTTTAAAAAAAATTGATGATGCTCATGAAGAAATCAGTGAGCGGCCTTACCTATTTTTAACTTTATAACAACATTATAATAATCAATTTTTAATGGCAGTTGCACAACAGCTTATCTCTTTTTCTTTTAATTAATATTTTAATTTTATTTCTCACCTTTTCGGTTATATGCTTTTCATGGTCATTCATGTTGGTCTGTTGGATTTTCTGTTTTTCAGTTGTGGTTTTTTTGGTTTTTTTTTTTTTAAATCTTTCTGTAATTATTTTGCTGCTGAGTTTTTCTGCCTCTCTCTTCACCTCCTCATTTTTTGTCTTGCAGTCCTGTTACTCTGATCAACTTCTGGCCAGTAGATTCTGCGTGAGTACTTTTGCTGAAGTGTGCCGCTGCTGCTACGTTCCCTCACTTTTTTGTTTGTTTTTGTTTAGTTTTTACATACGATCATTTTCCTCTTTCTTTTTTTTTCTTGATGATAGCCGTTCTGAAAGAATAATTTTTATTCCAGATCAGTAAAATGGCATAACACCAGGGTTTCCCAGACATCGTGAAATGTATACTGTATACTCGCTGTGGAGGGTATATTCTCATCTGATTAATAGGGATTTTTGTGCACAGTCCTACTAATGCTTATGAGTGTGTTGCTTCTAGAAAAGAATAGATTCCTTGATAGTAAACTAAATGTATTCCAGATGATATAAACTGAACTTTATGCTTTTTCAAAAATTTTAGTGGTGAAAGTGGTCTTACAGTTAAGGCCATAATTTAAAGTTTTACTTATAATCTCACACACACATACACAACTCCCCCATCTCATGATAATCCACAATTCATTGGATATTTCATTACAAACGTTTTCATTTTAGAAGGTATGCTGAGGAGACATTGAAATAAGGCATTGGGCCTTGGAGTTTAAAAAAAAATACTGTGGAAAGCTCTATATTCAAACACAACAAAGCCAATAAGATTTCTCAGCTGTAAACTGGATTTTCATATAAGCACCATCTCTGAACATGCATTGTCTTGTTATAGTAATAATACCATCACCATATACTAGAGATGTATTATTCTCATTATGGCATTCGCTACCATGTTATAGTGCTAATTTTAGACTAGTATAAACTACGATTATTTTTAATTCTTCATTCACTCACAGATGAATATTAGTGAAGAGAGAACCATAAAATTGGAACTTTTGTTCTACTGGTAGCATATATGTTTTGAAATACGTCTGACCTACATTTCACTTACAATGAACTATTATTAGAATAAGCAGCACCAAAATATATACACTGGAATATTGATTTATAATTTTCACACAGAGCATAGGTTGTTTTGAAGGCAGATGGAGCTGCCTTTCTCTTAGGAGGCAGATTTTAAGACACCAGGAAATCTGTATGCTATTGCAAACTGCATGTGGTTAATTCTCCGGTTGGCAAGAAAGACTGTGCTAGTGGCTTTGAAGTTAGGGTGCAGCGTGTTTGTAAAACAGCTTCCCCTGTAAATGATAATTTAAGCACACTTTCTATCAAAAAATATGGATCTAGGTGACTGACTCTTTAAAGCACAATTAGATCTTTGTAAAGAGAAAGTTTAAAAAAAAACTTGTAAAATAAAAACTTGGATGATACAGAATGCTGTCGCTGTGTCTAACGTAATATGTGGCCACTGATCACTTAACCTAATAACTTTGTGACATGCTACACTAAAGGCTATATACTAATGGTTAGGAAATCTTGGTTATTGGCTCAAAGGGTTTAATAGACATGTCAGACATCAGAAACCATTACAGCGACCATAACTAAATAGGTTTCATGAGCTAAATTCTTCTGAATTTCCGCATTTTAGCAATGGAACCCTTCATCACAATAACACAGATCATGACATTTCAAGTGTATGATCACTGCAGTGCATTCTGGTTATTGGACAACTCTCTTCCAGGCCTCGAGCCCTGGTTCTGGGTCTTCAGTTCCAGTTTTTTATCAGATTCCAAAGTGCTCTGTCCAAAACATGAATCATCTAGGAATATTATTACAGCACTGAAAATATGCTGATTAGGTGGACGTTGTGTTGTTTGCATCTGGCATTGTTTATAAAAAATATGTTAAATTATGGTGCTTCTTAGCACATACTCAGGTTGCTCATTGTGGGGCGGGAGACGGGGACATTTTGCAGATACTTTTGAGTTGCCAAGCATTACAAAGGCAAATCAGGCCTTCCATAATGGAATTATAATTTCTTTTGTAGTCACTTGGTAGTACAGAGCTTGAAATCTGTCACTAAGAAATGGTTTCATGAGTCCTTACTCTCAAGACCCTCAACCTGAAAAGTTGAATAGTTAATCTAAAAAAACATTACTACTTGTAGTTACCCTGTTATCTACAGAAGGTAAAGACATTGTAACAGGAGGTCTTGGCTACTCAACTCTCACTGGGCTTTAGTAGGAAACTCAAACCTATTACCGCAGGCACCGATTTATCAATGGTGTTTTATTAAAAGTATGTTTACCCCTGTTAAATATTTGTCACGTCCCTTAGCCTCACTACTGGTTGATTAATTTGCTATTCAAACTGACTGCCTTGATTACTTCTGCTAAGGAACCAAAGTTAATAAACTTCTGTGTAGCTGCCAAATCTCGCTGACTCGTAGATTCTTTCAGATGTCTTCTGCCTGTAGCTGGCATGTCCATCCAGCCAGTTTTAACAACTTTACTGTGCTGCTTTTAAAAAAATTGCAGTGTTCTCTCAAAATAATAGGAAGGAAGAAACGAATTGAGGTTGGGTTGAGTTGTTTTGATGATACTGCACAAAAAAGCCAAAGCCCTATTTCAGGAGTCTTTGGGGAAATATTTAAAACACTTCGGGGAGGGTGTCGTAGCTGGTAGCAGAACCAGATCATGACGGAAAAAAAATGGTTATAAGCAATGGCTTCGTGATACTTCAATCCTTTTGATGAGGGGAAGTTGCTTAAAATGGGAAATACTAGCATTTTGACTATGCCAGTTATTTTTTATTTACTTTGCAAAATTATTTTGACATTCTATTTCCCCTTTTGTAATAGTAAAATTTATGCTTAAGGTTCAATGTCATTATTATAATTTTATGTTAGTTCAGGGTGCACAGAAAGCACTCCCTGTTCTCCTTTAAATATGCAGTTTAATTTCTAATAATGATAGCACATCAGAAGATGCAGTCAGGCTCTAAATGTCAAGAATATAGAAATTGGTGGATATTAGTGGATAGAAAATTTTAATATTGTTATTAATAGTAAATGTTTATTAGCACAGATTTTGAAAGTGCCCTGATCTATATCCTTCTGAGTTAATTCCCGTTTTAGAGTGATTCCAAACAAACCAGGCTATCTGGTTACAATTAATTGCCCATCTTCCATGAGTGTTTTAGGAAGTTAGTATTGGCTGCTTCAATAGTGCACTGACTATTTATTGCCCATGGTGATGTATGAAAGCATGGTGCATAAATGTGGAGTTGGCATTGCCAAACTTTGTCACAGAAAAAAGTGATTCATGATAATTGTCCTATACAGAAGAAGCTTTTCCTGTCTCTG
Organism: Pelusios castaneus; assembly: GCA_007922175.1. Classification (NCBI taxonomy): domain Eukaryota; kingdom Metazoa; phylum Chordata; order Testudines; family Pelomedusidae; genus Pelusios; species Pelusios castaneus. The sequence continues at coordinate 11,529,099 of ML685798.1, read as the reverse complement.
AGAAAAAGCATTAACAAGAATGACTTCTATAAGTGCAATATATAGCTCTGAATTCAGAAGAATCCTAATTTTCTAAGTACTTTGTAAAATGATTTAAAAACTGGAAGTTGACAAGAAACTTAAAATCATCCTGTAGTAAATGTTTCGTAGGACCATTGTGCCCCTAAAGCAACAGCATTATGTGTCCCAGACTGATTATGCTTTTGAATTATAACCTCAGCTATAATTATAATAATTGTTTCATCAGTCACTACAGTGCAACCACTCTGGAGCTGAATGCAGTCTCTCTTGGACCACACCAGTAATGCTGTGTGACTGTTTGAAACTAATAAGTGAAAGCATTTTATCCACCTAAAATTATAAGAAGGAATTTAGAGAGAAGTAAAATACACAACTTGGACTTTTGCTAAGACTCTAAGGCCTTGTTTACACTAGAAAGTTATATTACTTTACCTGGAACTGGTAAAACCTCTAGTGTAGTCTTACACCAAAACAAAGATGCTTTATATCAGAATAGCTATTTCCATTTGGGAAGGAGAATAAGTAATACTGGGATATGGCATCTCTTTATATTGGTATTACTCTTCCACTGAAAAATTGCACCCGTAACTTGCATGTTATGGTAGGTAAAACTTGCAGGCCTAAGGCTACACCACAGTTATTCTTTTGAAAAGTCACATGAACTCTTCAGTTCACAAATGTGGATAGGGTCTCAGTGTGCAATGATCAAAAGTTGAGGAGGTCCAACACAATTGTCCTCCTAATACCAGCTAGTATGGTAGAATGGAAGTGTGGGAAGAGAACCATTATTAAAACACTGGTGTCAATTCTTGCAGTCTCCTATTTCAGTATACTAAGTAGGCCAGTGGTTTTCAAACTATGGGTCGCACACCTCAGGTACTGGGTTGCGGCACTACCTGCTGCTGCCGAAAGACTGGAATGTATAGCTCAAAGACATAATTGTTGGGTCGTGGGTCCCAAGGAAAAAAGTTTGAAAACCACTGGACTAGGCTCAACACTTAACACTGAGGTAACTTCCTAATCGGGCATGGCTGCAGGTGTTTTTTGCTTTTTTTTTTTTTTTTTTTTTTTTTTAAGATAAGATTTGCTACAGTTGACCTAGAAACACAAATCAGAATAGGAAGAGAGAGAAGTAAATACTTTCCACAAGGTTTGAATAGTGGACCTGGGGAGTAGGAGAAATAGAGTCGTAACAGAAGGAGCTGGGAAATTGGGAAGAAAGTTCGTGTATACATCCTTTTGAAATAAACCCCTCACGAAACAGCTCATCTTCTTGATTTTTTTTTTTTTTATGATACATAAGCAAGGTCACAGAAAAGCTGAATGAACTGAGTCCCTTTTGTGTGCTGCCACAAAATGTTCCACAGTGATGGGTCAAGGAAGCACACAAATCATGTGGGTTGCACGTATAGCTGCTGTTTGTCAATGTAAGCCATGGAAATGTGAGGGACATACCAAAGTATATTTTTATCATTTTTAAGGGGTATTTATGATTAATCGGTGTTTTCTGCCTTATAGGCCTGCCTCGTCCCCTCAGCTTTCACACGATGATACTCATTCACGCATTGAACATTATGCTAGCAGGTATGAGACCAGCTGGACATTAGGCAAATCTTTCTTGAAACAAACATTAAAAAAATGCACCATCCAAAGAGAAGCCATCATTATAAAGGTTTTTAGTAACTGAACTGAGTTCATAGAAGGGATAATATACCTCATCTTCTAACTACTGCTAACTAGCTATCAATTAACTTGCATGTTAGACCATTGTGCAATGATTGGCGAGTAAATAAGAGTCACTTGACATAGGCAAACCGAAAGCATGTACTTAGTTAAAACTGGCCTCTAATTTCTGTGTGGGGAAGTTATGCATTCTGCTAGCACAGGGTTTTGTTTTGCTTAGAAATCTTGGAGGTGGTGTATAATGCAGAGCCTTCCAAAACTTCAACTATCAATACATGAGTCTCAAATGATACATTTAGCAAAAGTTTTACAGCTAAAGAAGTGAGTTTATGGCATATTATGGAAAAAGTATGCTTTTCTCTTTTATAGGGGGATGATGATATACCACCGCTGTTGTTCACTTACCCACTGTTAAGAGGACTTTTCATAGTACTCTTTTATGTTAAGAAGCAAACAGTGGGATGAATGCTCAGATCTACAATGCAAAGTGAATTCTTTCCCCCAAGCAAGAGTTTGCAAGGGTGGGAACTGTGTAAAATGTGTACTCAAATGCAAAAAATAATCAATTCAAGCTAGATGTTTTATAAATTATATATTGCATTCAACAGAGAATAAAGGTCTTCAACAAACTAGAAACATAATGGTCACTTCAGCTTTAGTGATTACGACATTACCAGGCATGGAACAATTTGGGGAAGCCTATGGAATCTTAAGACTTTTCTTTCATAGCAGAATTTGCTGGATCGGGAGGATTTATACATAACTTAGAGATTAATTTAGATAGATCATTGTAATGAATAAGCAGTTACTTGTGGCAGCTGCGGGCAAGCCCCTTTGTTAAACAGCAGCAAATGAAAAGTTGTCTAGATTTAAGTTAGCATCAGAAAAATCTGCAGTGAGATTTATGGATTTTATTCAGCCTTTCAATTTTTTCGTAGGCTAGCAGAAATGGAGAACAGCAACGGATCTTACCTGAATGACAGTATTTCTCCTAATGAAAGCATGTAAGTATACTGTCTGTGTCTCTGAAATATTTCTGACCTGCATTTGTTTGTGAAGGCTTGGCACTTTGTAATAATGTGCCAATAATACCGAGTTCCCATCTGGTCACATCTGACAGCGGTGTGATCTCACTGTGATTAAGTTTGGTTGTGAACTTCTCATATCCTACTACCATGTAAACCAATGCCTCATTTTAGGATTTATAACCCAAAGCTGCACATACGCAGCTGATGATGAAATTTCATGATCCTTAAACGTAGTTCAATGAAATGTCTTCAACACACATGTCTCAAAATACCTCAGAAACAAAACAAAAAAACCCCACCAATCCTCTTGTAGTGTATCTCATAAATAAGGTGTGGTCATTTGAATTTTTTCCTTATCCTGTGAATTTTAAACTTAAAAGTGGATAAAAATGTTGGATGAAATGTCAGTGCAGCCTTCTGAGAGGTCATAGGGGCCATACTAAAGAGAGTCATTCCACAGGCAGCGTGAGCTCATGCTAGCCATAAAATATTAAAACTCAAAAGCCTTATTTGAACAGGGAGTTGAAGAATGCGTTGACGAATAGTCTGTTACTTCATACTTTTGAGGACCAAGGCTGCAGACAGTTTGAAATCTAGTCAATTTTTTAAAAATTGCACCGGGCTCTGGTCCCCTTACAAATATTGTGCTTTTATCATCACACTTCCCTTGCAGGAAGAAGGGGCCATGGTTTTCTGCACCCTGTTGCTCTGTGAATACACCCAAAAACATAAAGAGAAAGATTGGTTAAAAGGTAGAGATTCCAAATGCCCCTAAACTCTAGTTTTAAAATAGATTTAGGCACTTAGGAGCCTAAGTCTATTAGGATTTCAGCTCTTAAGTGCTCAAGTCACTTATGAAAATGGGATTTTGGTTGCTAAATCATTTAGAGGATTTTGAAATTTTATATTAAGTAAGTAATGTGGGAAAACCATAAATCTGACTCTATATAAAAACCTGTCAAATACATGAAGTAAACAAACTTTGGGGGGGGGGGGAAAGGGGGAAGATTTTTCTGCTCTGTCCCTTTCTTCTCTGTTAATTCTTTCCACAGATTTGTAACTTAGTTGTATGGATTAGATCAGGGCTGAAATGTTGCATGAAAGTTCTAAACTTAGAAGCTAACAAGTCTTTAAAACTTTCTGCTTTTTAAGAAAGGGATTACCTGCTTTGAAGATACAAGGTTTTCAGATGCATGCTTTAAGTCAGTGGTTCCCAACCTGTGGCCCGCGAGGGCTTTCAAAGTGGCCCACAGCTCCTTTTCTGCTTGTTGCAGCAGGGATATACCTAAGGACCCAAGCAGAGTGCATTTCCAGAGAGCTAAAAGACCAGTGCAGGCTTCTTGCTGCAGCCAGCAGGGAGGGATATCAGTGCTCCCTCCCCATCTGTAGCAGTGAGCACAGCAAAGTGCTCTGCCTGAGTCCATATGTGATTGGGTCCCTGCTGGGGCCCATGGGAGGGGAGCATTGCTCTTCCATCCCCCTGGCTGCAGAAGGGAGGCACTGCCTAGGGACTCAGTTGGCCTGCACAGGGCTACAGGACGTGTGCCATGTCTTTGCTGCAGCCCAGGGGACAGGAGATCAGTGAGGAGGCAGCCTCCTCACTAACTCCTTCCATCTGGCTGCAGTGGAGAGGGAGGGGGCTGCTACTTGTGGAGCCTGGTGTCCCTTCAGGGTTGTAAAAATGATATCTGTGGCCCTCGAACCAAAAAGGTTGGGAACCACTGCTGTAAGTAATTTAACACTTATAGTCTAAAAAATGGCTTTACTGGTGTTTTGAGGAATAAAACTTAAAGCAGCAAAGTTTCATTTTTGAAAAGTAACTACAGTAGGTACACTATAATTAAACATGGAACAAATAAAAACTATACAAAATGATTTATAAAATATGACTTGTTTGAAAAACAAGACTCTCCCCTTCCCATTGTTTCTTGTGTGGTGTCGTTCTTCCAAAAACTCAGCCCACCATAGTCTTTTATTGCTGATAATATCAGCTTAATATAGTTCCCCTTCCCCCACAAACACGCACACAAAGTTTTTTTGGAAATCCAAAACTCTCAGTGGTTTTTGGAAATATACAAGAAATGCAGAATTGAGCTTGTAGATCTGTAATTTCTTGGTGGAAAGAACTTTTGGTTGAAGTGTGTGAAAAGTCTCATGTACCTAACATCACTGCATCCATCATAAAACAGGTTTTATACTTAAAACATTTAAAAAATAAACGTTCTTGCTGCATGTGTAAATGTGAACACAATTTGTGTGTCAGAAAGCTTTTGTATAAAGTGAACTAACTGGCTGATTCGTTATTAACATAGTCAGTGCAATTCTGATGAACCAGTGAATTCAGCACAGTAAATCTAGATTTTTTTTTTTTTCCAGTAATTTTAATCTTGGAAAGTTTTTCTTAATTTCATTATCTCCAACCATAAAACAGGAAGGTGCATGGAGTACAAAAAAAAATCTATAATATTCAGTAAATATATTAGTAAAACTAAACTATAGAATAAATGAAAAGGAAAAAGGGAAGGAAAGTGAGAATAAATGGAAAACGGTATAAAAGGATGCATATACAGGAATATGAGTAAAAATACACGTTTTGGCCTTGCTTCCACAAGATTTGGGGAATGCACAGCAGGTTGCACAAGAAGGTGAATCCTTAATGCAAGCTGTAAACAAGGCAAAATATGAGGGCCAAGATTCTCAACTGCACCAGAGCTCTGTTCGGGACACCTGAGGAAGGAAGAGGGGGAAGAAAAGGTGGATGCCAAGCATATGGAGGATGAGGGAAGGCACGTAGTGAATTAGTTTTTATCACTTATGTGGATTTCACAACAAGTACACTACTCCCTGCTTCTCACAATGAATCCAGCTGAATTGTTTCAAGAGTTAAGAGCTTTTTACTATAAGTTGCCTTTTATGAGTAATCACAAAGATAAAAATGAAGATGAAGGAAGCAGCTTTTGGGTTTTGCTGTGTTTTTCCAGAGATGATGAACATTTGTTAATCCAGCACTACTGCCAAAGTTTGAACCAGGAATCCCCACTGAGTCAGCCTCGCAGCCCTGCTCAGATCCTGATTTCTCTGGAGAGTGAAGAAAGAGGAGAGCTAGAGAGAATCCTAGCAGATCTGGAAGAAGAAAACAGGTGAGACATATTTTCTAGCTATTGTTATAGTTGCATATCATCACACACCCACACACAAACAAAAGGGCAGAAGGGACACCGGGACACCGAGGAACCTGTTGTTAAAATGTTTGTTTTATTAAGCTTTTCTATTAAATCTACTCCATAATGTACTCTCTCACCCTTTTTGTTAGATATGTGAGAAATGATAAGGACATAATGGTATAAATATAAGCCTATTCGTGCTTTTTATGCGATCATGAATCAGCGCTATTGTGTTTAGCCCAGTAGGCAGAGTCTTTGTAAGGATAAAACTTCAAAGGCAAATATGGGTCACTTGATTTTGTGGTTATAGGGTTACTTATTACAACTTCTGCAAACAGTGTTGTATAACTGTTCTTTCTGTATAATGTACTGGGTTCATTTTATCAATGTGTATTTTGAAATAACTCTTCAGTGTTGCTTTATTTTGCATTAGCATTGCATGAGAGCGGGTTGTGTAAATTTTCTGCCATCATCCCTTGGAGGAGAGAGATTTTTCTAATCAGTTGGATAGTATATTTACCTTAGAAAAACAGGTGAGAAAGGAAGATGTACTAAGAGGTTCGAAATAACTTCAGAACAGTATTCTATTGAAAGATAAAGGAGCTGTGAAATTACCGTGCAGTATCTTCATACAGGATGAATTTTCGCTGTACCCTCAATGATCATAAATGGTGCACAGATTCTGTGATGATCCTCTGCATAGAGGGAATATTGTACCATGTTAGCTAGGACATACGCATGTTTAATACTTTTACTTATGTCACCCGCTTCTTAATCCTTTGGAGGCACGCTCCTTTTTTCTTCATTTCCTTCTAATTTAACTTGCTATTCCTAGCTTTTCTTTATCTTTCATAGAAAAGGCTCAAGTGGGTTTTGAGAGCATCAAAACACTATAGCTCCATTCCTCTGGTACTCTAGGGCTCCATTGCTCCACTCAACCAGCATAAACCAGCACTAAACCTGGCAGGTATATCATTAGTGGATTCAATATTGAGACCCCGAGAACTAAAAAATCATGAATAAGGTCCCCCAAAGTCATAAGTTTTAAAATAAATAATGAACTGGGGAGGTTTTTATTTGCTTTCTAATTTCTGAGACTGTAGGATGCACTTGTGTTACCTTTTCAGTCTTTTTTTTTTTTTTCTTCTGCCATGAGGACTAGAAATTTCTGGTGGTAGTTTACAATTAAAAGTGAGGTTCTCATGTAATCACTTGCCTCAGGAGCAGAGACATTTAGAAGAACATTCATTATCACAAAACTCATGCAATAATTGCAAGAGTTTGCAACACTATAGATTCCCTCTGCATACAGAATTCTTTGGGTGGCACACATCTATTGTCATGACTCTTATGCCACACTGCTTCCCAACCATCAGCATAGAGATGGTTCACTTTCTCAAGCCCAGCTGACCCTTAACTGCCAGAATAGCCTTTGGGAGGCTTTGGTAGCTGGCATAAATTAGAGCAGACTGAAATAGCCTGATCTGGCACCCAAACAGCCCCAGAATAAGGGGAAATCAGAAAGCCACCTTTGCAATTCCCTCTGGTTTTGCACCAAGTGCATGCCACAGACTTTGGACCATATATCTGTACAAGAAACATGTTCCAATAGAATAACAGATAGTGACTCCAGGTCACTAATGTCGTTAAACTCCCTCCACTCCCCCAAAAATCTGTAAATTATGGTACTCATTGTTACTTATGCCTCCTTTCTCTCCATTTATTTGTAACAGTAGTTGCATCTTATGTTAATTCAGACTGTAAAATCTTAAGACCACTATGTGTGTGTTCAGCATGCCATACAAATAATAATAAAATTAAAGCCTACCTCATGAACTCTGAAATTAGATCAGATTGAATCATGTATCATGCACACAATCTTTCTGTGCAAGTAAGTATTCATTGACCCCCTTTTCTTACACCAAGATGGTACATCAGCATCTGGAGCTTAATGAAACTTCACAGGCTTACAAGTCTTTCAGACAAAGGACAATACAATGATATTTGGCAGAGCTGCTTTCATGTACACTGCCTCCCCAAGTGATCTGCAGAGTTACATAATAAACAGCTGAGTGAGAAATGAAGAGGAACAGGCAAAGGAGAAAAAAATAAATTTTAGGTGACACTTTACATGATATAGAGGCTCAGTAAGAAAGAGGGAAAGGAGGATGCTGTTCCAGGTGGCAGGAGCTACAGATGACAGTCTCCTGCTCATTTGAACAGTGCTGAGGTGGAAAAGATGGAGGGTAACTCTTGACTTGCTAATACAGAATATAAAAACTCAGACATTTCCCGAAGTGGAAGAGAACCAATGTTTTTCAATCAATCAATCAATCAATCAATCAATCCAATATTTTGTTTACATGGCATACATGCCTGGGAACTTTAGGACAACCAATAAAATATAACTAAAATCATAATGTAGAGTTTGGTGCTTTCAAAAGTGATGGGGGCCACCTAATTATGAATCACTGAAGAAGAAAGAAAATGAACCCCTTTCTTCTCCTGTGAACACAAAAGCAAACCACCTAAGCCAAATCAGTTAAAACAGAGAGGAAAAACTCCTACTCTTAAACTGGAAAGATACTACAATGATTGATGGCAGTATAAAACCCTAAAATAGATAGATAGATGTGCTGAGCAGTTCTTTTGGGGGTTGTGCCTTGCATTTCAATATAAGACTTCCTTAATTTAGTAACAACTAATCAGGAATAACGGATGAAAAAGTCTCCCAAAGGCAGTATGGTCTCTAAATATTTGTGCATGAAGGAGCTTCTTAGTCACTGTATAAATAAGGGAGGATGCTTCTTGATTGTAAACCAATGCTATTTCCTAATTTCTGCTGTTATCAGAATTCTACCTTCCTCAAAACAAAGCACCCGATTTGTTCTGGTTCAAAAAAATGTTTTTAGTGCCAGGTTATTTTTAAACTACTTCCAGCAGATTATCAGCAAGAGGAATCAGATAGCTACCTTAGGCCCAGAGCAGTGCATCTGCACAGAGAAGAATCAGGTCTTAATAAACAGAGACTGAGAGATTTCTTTATTAGAGAGAAAATGGGGAATGAGGTAATACCTTTTATTAGGTCACATTTAATTGATGAAGAGACAAACTTTCAAGCTACACAGAGCTCTTCCTAGGTTTAAGAAAGGAACTTGAGAGTCAACTAAATACAGATAGTTTAGCATAAATAAGTTAGCACATATTCTAAGGTGGTGGTTTTGAAAAATAGGGTCAGGACCCAGTACTGTATCGCAGACCCTCCAGTACTGGGTCACAGCAACCCCTGCTGCCACCGCCAAAAGACTGGAATGCGTTGCTCAAAGATGTAATGTTGGGTTGCGGGCATAAATGATCTTTTTTTCCAACTGGGTCCCAAGAAAAAAGTTTGAGAGCCACTGTTCTAAGGGATCATTCAAGGTGAAGTGGCCAGTTAGTACCCCTATTTGTTATAGGACGAAAAGGGCAGTTAGTGGGTTATAGATTGTTGTAATAAACCATAAATCCAGAGTTTTTATTAAGACCATGATTTTTAGAGTCAAGTGAATTTATGATTTTAAGTTTCCAAGCTCATCTTTTGTAAGTTATAGTTGTTGTCAGGGAATTTAATGCCCAAGGAGGCACACCACATGTTGTGAAAGGCATATGTAGGATCTTTGGATCTTGAAAGGTGTGTTATAGTGAGGGGATAGAGGGTGTTTACCAGTCATAGCAGTGGAGATATGTCTGCAGGTTTTGCATCCGTTGTTCTGGCAGGGTTGGTGCCACTTTGAGTTAGTGTGTGCTGGTCTGTGAGGCGCTTGCTTCTGATGATGAGCTTGGTGAGATTGGAGTGGAGGATTGTTTGAGGCCCCTAATAGGGGTTCAAGAAAGATTTCTTTTAGGATGGGGTCCCCATTGTGTCTACCCCATCCTGAAAAAAAAATTCCTGAACCCCTTTCTCCACCTTCTCTTTTTCTCCTTTTCTTTTAAGTCTCTGTGTATGAGATTTTCCCCATTCCTTTCTCTGTCACTTTAACCGTGTTCTTCTTCATGCTTTCTTCTTGGAGGGTCCAGCTGGTGGTGTTGGGGCCAGTAGACTGTTTCTACAGCTGCTGCTCCCCCTGAGATGCTGCAACAGAGTAAAGGAGCTGTCAGGAGATAATGTAATTAGAAAGAGAAGAAGCCCCTGTAGCTCTGAGTTTGCAGGGCAGAGCAAATTTGGGACAAAAATTCAGGACATTTTCAGACAAACCAAGTCATTCCATCATGAAGAAAAGAACGCAGGTGACAGATTTTCTCACTCTTCTTTTGAGAAGAAAGTGGAGAATTCTCTAATAAAGTTCCTTTTTGTGTCTATCGCCCTCTCCGAGGTAAGGAGCACAGAAACAGTGTCTTCTCAATCCCCTGTAGTGTCTACCCTCTGAAGATGAATACTTTGGTATTGGAGGAATTAGAGATAAATCTGTGAGGCATGGCGTATTATATGCAAACAATGGCTCTGGAATGAGGGAGAGTCATAAACCTGTGTCTTTCTGTGAGGATTAAAAGTAATATTGATCCACACAATCCCAGATGCCCCCAGAAGTGATTTCTTAACTGTGAGAATTGCTGAGACTTCCATTACTAAACAATCCCACAAGTGATGAATGCTATTAATAGCTCATGAGTGAGTTACATGCAGCTCCTGTAAGCAGTTTGATATTTAAAGCTGAATTGCATGCACTTCATATTGTTTACTTTGTGGATGTTTAAATGAGTCACAAGTCTGTTTTCTTCTTCTCTCTCAGTAAAATGGGGTGTATTTGCCCTATGTCAGAAGGCTTGTCAGCTTTCTTAGGCTGTCACATCCATTGCCAAGGTCCAGTCACCTGGCCTGAATTGTGTCTAGTGAGGCTGGATTACAGAATATTGCTGGTGCTCACTCACTCTCATTTTGAGAGGATTATGCCTTTATCTCCTTTCCTTTTACTTTCCCTTTTGTGTCTAAAGCTTTTAAGAAATGCTCTTTCTTCTGAGCATGAATGCCAATTCCGACTGGCATGAGCAATGCCTTAGAAGCCTAGCCTGCAACAACATTTCTTTTTTTGCCCCACAGGGTAAGCCTGTACTCCAGAGCTAGTAGAAATAGTTAGATTTCTTATTCTCTCCCTAAGAAATTCCTGCAGTGGTATTCAAAATAGATCTACAATTTTGCATTTTTCACTTTCCTTTAGTGTTGAAATAAACCAACCAATCCCATGTCAAATAGAATCAGCCCTATTGATATTACTGACTTTTCTCATTCTGCATCACTCTTAGAAGGCTATGGTCAGCTGCTAACTGAGGCTATTTGTATCCCAAACCAAACACATTGTAGCTGGAGATGACAAATCCTGGCAGAAAAGAGGATAACTAGCTGTCACAAGAGCTCAGGATGAACTCATGCCTTCTTCCTTCAGTGTGCAATGCAAGATTCATCTGTTTTTACTAGATCATCACTCAGGCCACCTGACTTACTCCCCATGAGCACAGAGAAAATCAAGACATGAATGCCCCAAGTGGAAAGAAATAAGTGGAAGAATCCCTTAAGTGCTGCAGCATAGGTCTGAGCTAGACCAGTGGTTTTAAAACTTTTTTTCTTGGGACCCAGTTGAAAAAAAATAATTTATGCCCATGACCCAACAATGACATCTTTGAGCAATGCATTCCAGTCTTCTTGGTGGCAGCAGGGGATGCCACGACCCAATGCCTTAGGGTGTGACCCAGTACTGGGTCCCAACCCGTAGTCTGAAAACCACTGAGCTAGACAGCAGCAGTCAGTACTGCATAGCAGCTCTAATCATATGCTTTTCTCCTTCATTATACAAGCTTCATTTCCTTTATCCTGCAGTTTTTCTTTGATTGGCTCCTTCATATTCTTGCCTGTTGGAATGGCACTTCCTGGTGGTGAGCTGCAGAATCTTATCGGGAGCACTGTCCATCGGGGGTCTCTTGCTCTTCCCTGTTCAACCCTCAGAGCAGATATTAAACGCGATTAGCCCTAACCACTCTTCAGTTCCATTTTAACCTCAGAATGCAGCAAGCTCAGATTGCATGCAGCATCCTTGAAGCCTCCCTCATTGGTTTTTTTTCTTTAGGTAGAAGAACAAATAAGAAATGATACCAGGCAGGCATGGCTATTGTCTGAATGAATGGCCGGCGGGACTGTGGGGACTGACTCACACACTGCTATTAGGGGGAGACGTTGCTCAAGTCTAGTCAACCAGATCTGGAAATGTGTACGTTCAGCTTTGGTTGCCCGTGAGCCTGAGTCACTCTGTGCTCAGCATAAGCGGAGTCCACATACTGGGTCTTAGCTGACTGAGACCAGTGCCAGGGTCCCAGCTCTGTCAACATAGTGTAAGCAGCACTAAAGTTGACCCTAGCTGAAGAGGTTCTGTACCTAATTCAAGTGGCACTAGGATTCTCCGATCCATCTGAGCCAGGTGGTTTGATGCCTAAGTCCAAGCCTCATTAACTTGGGTACACCACTTGCCAGGTGTGGCCAATACTCAAGTTCTCCAGGTCGACTAAATCCAATTCTGGCACTGTTGATTGTCTGTGAGGTGCCGCTTACCAAAGGGATGTTGTATCCTGCCTCAGTGTTGGCTAAATCCCCTGGCAATGATCCCATACTCTTGATTTTTCAGGCACCATCACTCCCATAATACCTCTGCAGATGGAGACCGGTGCTGAAAATCTGGCACCAGTGTCTCTATACAGGTAGCACAATAGTCCCCTGATCGTCTGGAGTTTCCTCTCCTGGAGTTTTTCCAGTGTCAAACACTTAGGCTACGTCTACATTAGGAAATTCTGCTGGCAAAAATTTTGCTGGCAGACAGCCATTGCTATAATTATAGCAGTGGCTGCCAGAACCATCCTTGGGTCAGTGGAGTGTGTCCTCATTAGAACCACTTCCACTGACCTAAGTGGCAATATAGGGGAGCTGAGAGAGCCCACAGGCTCCCTGTTGCCACCCACCCACCTCCAACCTTGTGGGTCCTGGCACCATAGTTGCAGCTGCGTAAAAACACAGAGGCAGCCCTGTGCTTCCCAGTGTCCTGGGCGCGTCTGCAGCTGCAGCCCCGTGGGGACAGCAGCCGCTGCCCAGGACCACTCCCAGCTAGAGCACCCCTGCCATCGCCCCAGCCTCCGCTTGCCCTGCTCACAGGCTGCGCAGGGCAAGGGGAGCCAGCTGCGGTGGTTCTCAGGCTGGCAGCCCAGCAGCCTCGGGGCTGCCCCCAGCCCAAGCACTCCTGCCATCACCAGCTCCCCTCGCCCTGCTCAGCCAGAGAGTAGGCGAGGGAAGCCAGCGGACGTAGCACAAGGATTTGGAATGCTGTCTCGGGAGCGCTCCAAGTCCTAGCACTGCCCCCGCCAGCTCCCCTTGCCCTGCTCGCAGGCTGAGGGGAACTGGCAGCAGCTGGGATTCAGCCACCGCGTCTTGCCAGTCCCTGGCAGAGGTGGGAGGCAGCCCAGGCTGCTGCCACCCAAAGATCTTGGTGAGCCCCAGACGGCTGAAGCCCCGCTGCTGCGGGTACTCCCCTTTATTTGACAGGTATGATAGCTGTCCACCACACTAAGCAGGCAGTGTCCACACAGACACTGTGCTGCCTTAGCTTTGCTGACAAAAGCCGTGCCTCCCATTCAAGTGGTTTTATTTTGTCGGCAGAGAGGAGTGTAGTGTGTATACCAGGACCGTTTTGTTGACAAAAGTTGACTTTTATCAACAAAACTTCCTTGTGTTGATAAGGCCTTAGTCTCATGCATACAGTACTCTAAAGAGAAACTCCCCAGGCCAGCAGAGATAGTCACTGAGATGTTAGGTATTTCTTTGGTGGGTTCTCTCCAGGCGAAATGAATAAAACTGTTCATGTTTACAGGCTGAGATTCTGAGTAGTACTCACAATAGCCTTTGTTGTCTCCAGCCCTTCAGCTGGGTTCCCTGTGTGAGGTGACTTTGACTACCAGACACACTCATCAGTAACATGTTGTGCACCATTCCCAGGCCCAGACTGATGTGGATCTGATTCAGTTCTGAAAAGACTGACTTCTAGTCTGAAGCTGATGCCCTGATTTAGAAACTGGCAAAGACTATTACTGTGTGGAGACTCGTTCGTTCCACACACTAGTGTTAATATTTTGTTTTTAAAGATAGGCTATAAAATCTTTTTGTGGAGACTGCCACTATCACAGCTAGATTGCTCAATTTTGCATGCTTGTTTTATTTTTGCACAATTAACCATATTTTAACATCCCCCAAGCTTCCAAGGAGCAACAATTTAAAATAAATAAACTTTAAAAAAAAGAAAGGAAGGAAAAGAGAAAGAAAGGAAATTTTGGCAGCCACTCCTAGTGTCTCACTGCATTGCCACTGAAGATTTCTGTTCCAGTCGGATTCAGCCCTCTGCTGCAGCATCTCTGATCTTGAAATCCTGCAACCTATTCTACTGTCATGCCACAAAAATCCAAGACTTTGATCTGCTGGTTTGGCAGTCAGTTTCAGATGCATGTGTCTTGGAAGTGCTTTCATATTGTTTTAAGCTTACCTGAGTCTGAGCACTCAGAGAGCAACAGCATCTAATTGGAAGGCACTAAACTAGTTGATCTGGGCTTCTCAATGGAGATCAAGAACACCAATTCCTTGGAATTGTCTATGTGTGGTGCTGTTTGTTGGCCATACGACACATGAAAATTGCGACCTAAAAGGTGACGTTGGTTGTATATCACCTCTTCAAACCCGGCTTGGGTTCGAAAGCAGTCCAACCTCCGGCACATGTGCCAACAGCGACACGCGAGCCCATTTGGAGCAGCATGGGGTGCCCTCTGCAGTGCCAAGTGAAATTGCCACTCCTGCCACGAAAGCCGCCCTAGGCAGATTCTTTCAGGGGTGGCTGGGGTGGGGGACCCCAGAAACACCATGGAAAGAAGCTGCCTGGAGCAGCTACTCTAGATAGCATGCCTGGAAACATGTCCCCAGGGACACCACGGAAAGAAGCCGCTCGGAGTGGCTCCACAGAAAGAAGCCACCTGGACCAGCTCCTCTCTGTGGCTATGTCTACACTTGTTAATTTAAGTTGACTTAAAGTTGACTTAACATGTCTACACTTAAATTTTAAGTCGACTTTGGGGGGACCCTACGAAGTCGACCTAGAGCGTCCACACTGGGCGCCTAGGTCGACTTGTAGAGGCTATGGGGACCTTGGACTGGTCCACGGTGGCAGGGGAGGCACCCCTTGCCAAGTGCCAGGGGCTCAGCCTTTGCCCTATTTTACCTGGGTACAATGGGGCAAAGAGGGACAGGGACACTGGCAGGGCATAGGGGCAGGTCAGGCAGGGCTCTGCCCTGCCCTGTGTGGGGGCATGCCAGGCTCTCCCAGTGCCAGCCACCCTGGCAGGGAGGGCAGTGGGGGAGTCCTGGAGAGCCCTAAGTCAACTTAGAGTCAACTTAGGGCTACTCCAGGTCTACACTGGCTTAAGTCGACTTTAGAAAGTCGACTTAAGCCAAAAGTCGACTTAAAATGAGGTTTTATAAAGTCGACTTAAATTTTCCTTAAGTCAACTTAAGGAAAGTGTAGTGTAGACGCAGAGTAAATTAAGTCAACTTAAGCAAGCTTAAGTCAACTTAATTTACAAGTGTAGATGCACCCTGTGGCATGCCACAGCCATAAGGAGCCACATTGGGTGGCTTCTTTCCGTGGCAGCTTCTTTGCATAAGTGACTCCTTTCAGTGGCATGCCTGGGAAGTCCCCCTCATGTCAATTCCAGCCGTGGCCACTACTCTTCAGGTGGCTGCTGCTTTTTTTTTCCCCTTGGCCGAGGTTGTTGCCCAGCACCAGCTGAGGGTCGGGGAGGGGGAACCAGCACAGGGGTCGGTAAAGGTTGCCAATCCGTGGCTAGCTAGCCACAAGTACACTTTGCTTTTAAGCAATGTGTTTAAGAGAGGTAATTTTGCTCTCCTGACCTCCTTTGTCTCAGATATCAGGGCATTCACTTCTGTATCTAGACTTTGGTCTTGACTTGCTTTATAATTCAGGGGTCCTCAACCCCAAGTGCATCGCGACACAGTTGAGAGCCCACCCAACTGTGTCCGACACATGACCCCGCTCCACCGACAAAAAAAGCCATGGAGCCACGTTGTGGCAGCAGCACAAAGCACCGCAACAGAAGTCCCTACCGCCTCCCAAAGCCCCTCTCTACCAAGATTTTCATGTGGGGGGGGGGGAATTCGGCAACATTAAGCCCCCTCTGCCAACACTCCCCATCACTGCAGGGAGTATTGGTGACATTAAGCTTCCTTCCACTGAGACTTTCCAGCATGGCAGGGAAATTCAGCGGCATTAAGCCCCACGCCGCTGCTGCTGGATGCCTCCCAGCACCTTTCCTGCCATCGCTTTCTCTCCTACTACAAAAAAGTCCAGGCAGTGAGGGAGAGGGGTGTTTTGGTAGTGGATCGTCTCCAAGCAACACAGTCAACTGCGGTATGTTGCAACACAGTGGTTAAGAACCGCTGCCCTAATTTATGGAAAGGTTGTTCCATGTACCATGAGTACTACTATGAATCATGAAGATTAAGGTTGGCAGAGATCTCAGGAGGTCATCTTGTCCAACCCTCTGCTCAAAGCAGGATCTACCCCAATTAAATTATCATAATGGGAGCTTTCTCAAACCAGGCCTTAAAATCCTCTAAAGATGGATACCTACCACCTTCCTAGGTAACCCATTCCAGTGCTTCACCATCCTCCTAGTGAAAAAGGTTTTCCTAATATCCAACCTCGAACTCCCCCATGGCAACTTGAGTCCATTGCTCCTAGTTCTGTCATCTACTACCACTGAGAATAGCCTCGATCCATCCTCCCTGGAATCCCCTTTCAGGTAGTTGAAAGCTGCTGTCAAATCCCCCCTCACTCTTCTCTTCTGCAGACTAAACAAGTCTAGTTCCCTCCGCCTGTCCTCATAAGTCATCTACCACTACCCCCTAAACATTTTAATTGCCTTCCACTCTCCAATTTGTCCACGTCCTTCTAGTAGTGGGGGGGTCGAATACTCAATACAATGCCCTACATATGTCCTCACCAGTGCCAAACAGAGGGGAATAATCACTTCCCTCAATCTGCTGGCAATTCTCCTGCTAATGCAGCCCAATATGCCATTAGTCTTTTAGGCAATAAAGGCACACTGTTGACTCATATCCAGCTTCTTATCCTCTGTAAACCCCAGGTCCTTTTCTTTTACTTGAAATAAGTGCTTTGCACAGATGGCTACCCCAAAGGAATTTGCATTTCTTTATAGCGACGCACTTGGCTGTCCTATGAGTGCCAGAGGGTAGATATATTCATTTAGTTACCCCAAAGCATTCACTCTAGTATTTATTTCTCTTTTGCTTTGGAATTGGATTTTTGTTTCACAAAGCTTTTGGGACCTTTGCTTTGTTATCTAGGAAGAGGGCATTCATCCTAGCCACAGCCTGTGGACTGAGTGAGACACAGGCCTAATGGACAATCCTCTATTAACTGTAGTCCAGATGGGAAATATGGCATGCTCAGTGTTGTCATCTCTAGTCTTACTTCATACAGACCACTGATCTGTCTCTGTCCCAAATCGCTTGTACGTCTTTGTTATGACCACCAGGTGTTTATTTTTCTAGGTAGATCAAAAGATATTCAAATAACCTGAGGGCAGCAGTCATTGCAGTCTTTCTAACTGAATTGGAAAAGCTATTACTGGAAGCTCTATGTGTGTTTGAAGCTAAATGTTTCCCTCACAAAGGTTAGATCTGGAAGAGAGAAATTGTGGTCACTACTTTTAATATTTTCTTGACCTCCCATCCAGAGCTGATGTGGCAGTTTTGCACTTCCTTTTCATCTAGAACCTGTCAGCCTTCCTGGCGTTGTCCTGAGTGCATGTGGGAATCAAAAATAGAGAATTTACTTACCAATAACTGTTGTTCTTTGAAAGACAACAGAGTCTTGTGGCACTTTTAAAGACTAACAGATTTATTAATCGCATGAGCTTTCGTGGGATTTTCTCCCACGAAAGCTCATGCGATTAATAAATCTGTTAGTCTTTAAAAGTGCCACAAGACTCTGTTGTCTTTCTACAATAGACTAACACGGCTACCCCTTTGGAATTTGTTGTTCTTTGAGTGTGTCGCCATTGTATTTAGTTTCACTGCACACCTGTGCCACTTCTCAGGGAAAGAATTCTGAAATCAGGGGAGGAACTGAAAGGTAGGTGGAGCCATTACCTCTTTCATACTCAGAATCCTCTGCGAGGGGAGAGCTGGTGGGAGGAGCGTCCTCAGTGGGCCAGAAAATGTCCACTGGAAAATGCCGTGGCTCATCCCCATAAGGCACCAGTGACACAAGTGTTATTTTGCAGATGCAACACTTGTAAAGAACAACCATCACTAGTGAATAACTTCTCATTGTTCTTGACATCTCTGTCATGTCTGCATGAAATTACACACCCCATGTTTGACTTCAGAGTAAGTGCAGGACCTCTCCCTCTGCTTGGAGAAGGCAACCTGTCCTGCACCTTTAGCACTGCTAAACTTCACGTTGGAAAATCCTGTCCCATGGTGCAACACTCTAGAAACACCCATATACTGTGACCACATTTCTGTATCTTTCTAAACATTTAACTAATCTTACAGTAGGGTTTCTGGGATGCTTTTTTAGATCAGAATGCAAATGTGAATTTGGGTCCCCTGGTAGGAATAAGAAGGTCTCTGTATTCACAACTTCTAATCTACCTGCACCAGGCCCTATAATAAAGAGTTTTAAAATCTAAGAAAATGTAGGCCACTACTTTTGGCTAATAAGCAAATATGTGATCTGTAGCCCACCGTCCCATTTTCCCCTTTAAGAAAGAGCAGAGACATGATAGCAGCAAAACCCCAATACAGTTTATTATACTTCCCCTTTGTGTGAAGGTTATTGCTGCAAAATTTGCTACTTCAGCTATAAGATGTACATTGTCCATAACTAAGTTTTTAGGTATTTTGCCGCCTCTATTCTGCAGAACATGCAGAGTGATTTTTTTTTTTTTTTAAAGGCAACTTTACTCACCTGTGAAAAGTTCTTATTTCGAGTGTTCAGTAGAATTTCTTCAGCATGACATTTCTTTGGCCTCACATCTGATATTAACCCTATGGAATGTTTTATTTGAGAGTGATTAGCATAGCAGTTAGCTCAATGGGGGATTAACGAGATAGTGAAGTGGTGGTAGAATGGCATTCAGAGAATGCTGTGTATAGCCCAACCATTCAAATGTTAATAGATGAATGGGTCAATAGGTCAGCTCATGACATTGCCTGTGTTCCTGTTATTCGATTAGTCATTGTAACAGGTGGTTTTGAAATCCAGTTTATCTTAAATGTAAGGGAGGCAGAGGGAGCCAATGTAGTGAATGAACAGAGTGGTGCGGGTGGGAAATTCCTGAATTCTAATTCAAGATTTGCCACCCACTTGTGATGTGAGTCTCTCTGCCTCAGTTTTCTCAACTGTAAAATAAAGAGATTAGCTCTTGCCTAGCTCCTTCACTGTGGTGGTGTTTAGGTTAGTTTCAGCAGTATAAAAGGCAGGTGGTTTTGGATAGGCTTAAATCCCAAACCAAGTGTTCATTCCTAATAATTATATGAGTGATATCATACGAGATTGGGTGCATTCTGAATAGTGTGGCCAGGATACAGCATATACCGTACTAGTTTGCTTTCTAAAGGCAAGACGTTCCTTTTTTATATATATCAACAGAAACCTGCAGGCTGAATACGACCGACTGAAGCAACAGCATGATAACAAAGGACTTTCTCCACTGCCATCCCCACCTGAGATGATGCCTGTCTCTCCCCAAAGTCCTCGTGATGCTGAGCTCATTGCAGAAGCCAAGCTGCTTCGACAGCACAAGGGCCGCCTGGAGGCCAGGATGCAGATTCTGGAGGACCACAACAAACAGCTGGAGTCACAGCTGCACAGGCTGAGGCAGCTGCTGGAACAGGTAAGGCTTTAGGCTTTTCCTTTGGAACACTGAAGAATGGTTTTCCAAAGCAGGGTTTGAAGTATTACCAGTAACTGTAGCACATCTAGAAGTGATATCTGTAACGTGTCGTCAGAGAAGTGATATCTGTAACGTGTCGTCAGAGAAGTGATATCTGTAACGTGTCGTCAGAGAAGTGATCTCTGTAACGTGTCGTCAGAGAAGTGATCTCTGTGACGTGTCGTCAGAGAAGTGATCTCTGTGACGTGTTGACAGAGAGAGGAACTTGATCTTACTGAAGATTGCAAGTGGTAAGATAAGATCACTGGTGTCTGAATACAATCCAGTATATTTTTAAATCTTTTTTCATTTAGAATTTGGATCTATAGCCCATTGAAATATATTGAATAATACCGCTATGTAAACATTATGGAATAGATACAAAAATATGGAAATATAAAGATTTGCTCAACTGTGGTTAGCTGTAAATAACCACCTTGTTTTATTCTGATATCTCAGCCCCAGGCAGACGACAAGATGAATGGTACAACACTATCGTCTCCTTCTACCTCCTTACAGAGGTCAGATAGCAGTCAGCCAATGCTTCTCCGTGTAGTTGGCAGCCAGACTTCAGAAACTATGGGTAAGATGACAACGTTGAGACTGTCACGGGATGGGTGTATATGTATTTTACAGTACAGGATCCCAAAACATTAGCTAAGGATAGTAAAGATTTTATTCCATTGCTAATACAAACAACAGCTAAATTTGGGTATTTACAGTGCTCATTGACTTTAGGTGGCTATTTTTCTATTATATATCATGTAGGTTTCTGTATTTAATCATGGTGCGTGTCACAGATGCAGTGACATCAAACAAAAAGCTCCATCAGGGCTTGCTCCATCAGGTAGCAAGAAAAAACTAAAGGTTGCGGTTCAGATAACCTGCAAGATAATAAATTTGCCTTGCCTTTTACATGGATATAGTTTTACTGGTGATTAAAATATATATGATCAATCATCCCACATATTAATTGATGTGATGTTATTTTTAATGCATCATTGCTCAGATACATAGAACTGAGTGAGATGCCAGTGACAGGCAAAACCCACCTGGTAGCTTTTATAAATGTATTTGTGATGAATCACGGATTGGTTGTGGAGAAAGGTTTATTCAGCAATTATCTTCAGTAAATAATGGTTGGTATTTTTGTTTTTGGTAACATCTCTGCAGTAGGTTGTTATTTATTGCCCAGTGTTACGGTTCCTGGGGTAACTGCACCTCAGACCCCTTCATGGCCTCCTTGAGGACACCCCATTTATGTTTCAGGTTTCATCACCTCAGGGCAGGGTCTCCCAATCCACTGTCTCCAAACTAGGCATTAAGACTGCAGATTCCTGCAATTCACTGTGATCACCTCAGCAAATCTCAGTTTAGTTTAGCACCTGATACCCTGTTCTTTCCCAGTGGAACTTGTCACAGGGCTAACCAGTGACCATCCATACTTCAGAAAGCAATATACTATATATTCAGAACAAAAACGTTATAAAGAATATATACATTGAAAACTACTTATATGCATGCCTGCCTTGGCAGGTAGTCATCCACCTTCCACACAGATACCCTGACAGGTTCCTATGGGGTCTGCCCTCCAGATTACAGTTACTAATAAGGAATTATTTTAAGTAAAATAGTAATTATTTACAAATGTATTCTTACAATAGCTGATTTACTTTGAGCACCTCAAAGAATCAATAGCTTCACAAAAGAAACAGTTTTAAACCTATTGACAATCAGGAGCAGTCTTAGCAATTCCAGGGCCCGGGGCAAAAGGCAAGGATGGGGCCCCCAATGCCATGTGGGGGCCCCATCCTTGCCTTTTGCCCCTATGGCACCCCTGCCCTCCCGCCACCAGGCTCGCCAACCCTGCCACGGTCCCTCCTCCCCTGAAAGCTTACGCCTGAAGAAATTTGTTAGCCTTTAAGGTGCCACAGAAAACCCATTTTAATTTTTTTTTTTTTTTTTTTAATGATTTAGATCAGTTATCTGAAGTAATAAATTGTGGTAAGCCTAGTCATTTCATGACTGTTTAAATACTTCTTTCTCTGAGTTTCCCCTTTTTCCATAAAATGTATTACTTTAATATATGGAAGCAAAACCAGAAAGTCAGCAGTTACCAGCCTTCTTATTAAGAGATGTATAGGTCTTCGTTGTGTCATTAGTTAGACCAAACATACAGTAATGGCTTTTCATACATCCTGCTAAAGATGACTCCCGTTTAAAATAATTCGTTAGACCTAAATGAGTTTCCCGAGACAAAAATGTAGAAGGACAGTAAGATGTTTAATTGATTTTCAGTGTAGTCATAAAGAGACTTCACGGTGAAATAGTATTCCAGTACCATTGAACAAAGATCATATGGGACCTTGCTAGCACAGATGTCGACTTTGAGTGGCAGGCAGTGCCCTGGCTGGAGCCATCCTGCTCTGTGCTCACCACCAACACTCCCACTGGAAGGGGTCCCCTGTCGCTGAAAGGAGTGCTTCAGACCAACCTACTGAAGATGATGCTGCCAGAACGTCCCCCACCCTCCTACCGCCGTCACTGCCACCGACACTGGGAGCGGTGCGGTGGGGAGATTGGGCACACCCCCTTTTTAAGGTTGTCAACCCCTGCTCTACAGTCTAGATTGGAATATAGTTTTAAATGTTTGTTATACAAAGAGTGTGTTCCAAAGCTCTTTAAAGAGCATAGTGTTTGGTAATGGTAGTTTATCATCTGCTTTTGCTAAGGAGGCCTTCTCTTGTGGACCGTAGACCATGCTATGGTTAGCCAGCTCGCGTCTAATCTCAGGTTAGGTTACCGTAATGTGCTTTCTATGGAGCTACATTTTCCAACCTTATAGAAAAGGCATGCAGCAACCTACTCACTAAGTAGTTTTGCAAATGGAGCACATTACACCAATACTCTTTGATCTGGATTGGCTATCAACTGATTCCTGGGTAAGATTTAGGTGTTGGTTTGCCCTTTCAAACTCTAAGATCCAATCCATTTGCCCCTCTCACTCAATCAGTATTGCAGCACCTGAGTCCGTCTAAGCTAACAGATTCGTTCTGAGAATGAGTGATGGCTGACAAAAAATAGTTTTTGGTGATGGCTCCTTGGCTTTAGAGCTCGCTTCCCAATTTCGTACACCATAGGCCACATTCAGGGACCTTCAGAGCGCATTGTAAGAGCTAACTAGTTCCCCTGTACCTTTTGTGGGAATTGGGAGTTGATTGGACTTAGTAAAGAGAGTAAGGAAGACTGGTTTGAACAGTATAGTTTGTGTTAAGAAAAACAATATGGGGAGAATCTTTTAGTAGTTTTTGGAGGCTGCTTGTATGATGTCCTGTTTCATTATTTTATTTAAATACAATTTAAACTGTATTTAAATATAATATAAACGTAAATTTTAGGTGATTTTTTTCTAATGCTTTTAGAATTAACATAGGAGCAGTGGATATATTTTAAATAAACATATATTGACTTTGAGAGCATAGGCAGCTAATCTTGTGTTTGTTCTTAACAATGCCACTTTGTACAATTTAGCACCTGTCCTTACTGACATATTTAATGTTAGTCAGAACACTATAGGATTATTCCTTAATCTTTGAAAATATGTATTTGGATCTTTAGGACCAAGTTCTGCCTTCTTTATCCAGGCTGATCAGATATTCAGCCTAAGTAGGAGTAGCAAAATCTGTTTCTGAATTTCCACCTTGACATTCAACAGAAGCTGGAAAAAGTGACTTTGGTTTTATTAAGATTTCAAAGAACAATCCCTCTAACTGGGCAAAATTTGGTAGGAAAACAATTCCTGCCATAAAACTTGATTCTATAACCCTCTGGTCCAAAGCTGAGAAGCATACTAAGCCTGTTAATAGCAGTCCTATAAGTCTTGGATTTTGTCATGTCTCTTGTAATAGAGACTTTATTGACATACAGTATCAGAAATGGGGGTGTTTTTGTTACCATTTGGAGGTGGCATTGCTTTTTTGAATCCAGTGAGATAAAATGCCAGATGTATTCTGCATGTTTAATAGAGGACACTGCAATGGGACAAAATGCTGATGCACCTCTACATTATTACAGATGGAAAAGCAGCTTTTGTGTTCTATTAGAGAAATAAGAGACTCTCACTCAGCGAGAACCCTCCAGGTGTATTCTCCTTTTAGAAACTCTGCTTTTTAAGCGCCTCACTGCTATTAGGCTTCAGATTAAAAACCTAAGGAAAATTACCCTTTCTTCTACAATTGGGCAGATGGCATTTGGTTACTTGAAAACATCAGATGATGTAAAAACACCTGTAAAGATGAAGTGTTCTGAACCTCCCATTAAGCTTCTGCTTTATAATCAGATTATAGAAACCATTCAAAGGGACAAATGTATTTTTGCTTTGTTTGAACTGTTTTTGAAACCTTTCACGGTACAATTGAATGTTCCTGGAGCACCCATCTGATGCAATTCAACTGTCAGAAATATTAATACTGATGCAGATGAGTCTTCCAGTTAGTTCTGATTTACTCTGCTAGGCAAAGCATTACTAACATGAACCCAGCACCATTCGAGAGCTGCTCAAACAGCACAGCTCATAACAGCAAAATTATGTGCCAGTAATGGAAGGAGAAAACCTGCAAAAAGGACCACATTTATATGAAGTCTCTCTTCTGAGCAGACATTTTCCCCAGATCAGGTAATCCTTTAATGAATTAAATTCCAAGTTGCCTCTTTGCCTAATTTTACACAGCTCCATTAAAATGGAAGGCATATAACATTTGGTGATAAAACTAACCTTTAAAGTGTAAACTGGCTATTAGCCGGGAGGGTATATTTTACGTCTGCAGCCTCAGTATGGTGCTTGAAAGACAATTACAAGAGTGATCTGTTTTCCAGATGTTTTTGCAGTGAGTTAAATGCTGTGCTTTGGATTTGTTTTTAAGGAGAGGATGACCTGCTCAGCCCTCCCCAGGACACAAGCACAGGGTTAGAGGAGGTGATGGAACAGCTTAACAATTCCTTCCCAAGTACAAGAGGTAAGCCTCAGTACTCAAAAGTATATATCAGCAGTTAAGAGGGACATTCCTTAAATATCACACAGTATAATATTCAAGTAGATGTGTATAAATAGATGGTGTGTGTGAGAGAGAAGTACACAAAACTATTCAGGTTTGGTTTATTTGTTACTTTAAAGACTAGCTATAAAGAAGTCATGTTACATAAAAGGGACAGAACAACAATCTCCCCAGTTTCTACCCTAGCATAGTAGGTGCCCTATTGGCAATATACACTTTGAATCTGGGTTTTTTTCCCCTTAGAATTTTCTCTTTTCCCTTTCCCTTGGTTCCTTTTCTCACAATCCCTATGTGGTTTTCAATTTGTCTGTTCTATGCTGTATTTTTGACTTGTATTTCATTCTTTTTTAATAAAGAGAATGCAAACTCAGTAAAATGAGAGTTGGAGTCAAAATTTTCAAACTCAGGCTGTTCGAGTTCAAAGTGAGGCAAAATAAGCTAGCTATTAGTTTGTACAGTGTGTGCATGTGTAGAGACAATAGCACCTCTTTCCCTTTTCTTGTTTTTATTAAACTTTGCTTCCTTTGTTTACTGAAGATAAAGCACACACATTTTTGAATGATGGTTTCTAAAGCTTTTTTTTTAATTTAAGAAAGTCTTTCTGAACTAGGCAAAAGCATTCTGCTGCCAAGAGAACTGCTTGTATGCAGGACTGGAGACTTTTATTTCAAATGAATTTTAGCACCTTCATTGTAAAGAAAGCTTTGCAACATGCAGGAAAGTAAGCATACAATCATAGGAATGTAGGGCTGGAATGGAGCCATGGTTGGAAGGGATCCTGAGAAATCATCAAATCCAGCCACCCCATACTGCAGCGGGACCAACTAAACCATTCCTGACAGCTGTTTCTCCAGGTTGTTTTTAAAAATCTGCAGTGAGTGGGATTCCAAAACCTCCCTTGAAAGTCTATTCCAGAGTTTACTACCTTTATAGTTAGAGGTTTTTTTAATATGTAACCTGAATCTCTGTAGCTGCAAATTAGCTCATTACGACTTGTCTTTCTTCCATGGAAAACATTTGATTACCATCCACTTCATAAAAGTCCTTAACACGTTTCTAGACTGTTATAATGTCCTCCTTAGTCTTCTTTTGTTAAGATTAACATATGCCCTGTTTTTTTAACCTTTCCTTATAGGACCTGATTTCTAATTCTTTTATCATTTGTGTTGCTCTACTCTCCAATTTTTCCACATCTTTCCTAGAGTGTGGCACCCAAAATAGGACAGAGTACTCCAGCCAAGTCCTCACCAGTGCTGAGCAGAGAGGGGCCATTACCTTCTGTGTCTTTCACATGGCACTCTTATTGATACATCCCAGAATATTAGTCTTTTTTTGCAGCTGTAGCACATTGTTGACTTGGGTTCAATTTGTGATCCACTATAACCCCCAGATCCTTTTCAGCAGTTGCCACCTTGCTAGTTATTCTCCATTTTGTAGTTGTGCATTTGATTTTTCCTTCCGAAGTGAAGCATTTTGCACTTGTCTTTATTAAATTTCATTTTGTTGAATTCAGATCAAATTTGTCAAGGCTATTATAAATTCTAATCCTGTCCTTCAAAGTGCTTGCAAACCCTCCTGGCTTGGTGTTATCTGCAGATTTTATAAGTATATGCTCCACTCTCTTGTCCAAGTTATTAATGAAAATATGAAATAGTGATGGATCCAAGACTGACCTTTGTAGGACCCCACTTGATATGCCTTCTCGGCTGGACAGTGATCCACCGATAACTGCTCTTTGAGTATGGTCTTTCAATCAGTTGTGCACCCACGATATAGAAATTTCATCTAGAGCACATTTCCCTAGTTTGTTTGAGTATCTCGTGCGGGACTGTGTCAGGAGCCTTATTAAACTCAAGATATGACACATCTACTGCTTCTCCCCTATCCATGGGCCAGTAGCTTGTCAAAGAAGGATATTAGGTTGGTTTTGCATGATTTGTTCTTGACAAATCCATGCTGGCTTATTTCTTAAACCTTATTATTCTCCAGGTGCTTACAAATGGTTTGTTTAATAATTTGTTCCACTTTGAGATTCACTACCAACTCTTTCCAGTTGGTCAGAATCAAGTCTAAAATAGCTATCCCTCTGGTTACTTCCTCCACTCACTGAAACAAAAAATGGTCCCCGGTATATTTTGAGAATTTATTGGAAATGTTGTGGTTTGCTGTATTACGTTGACAATAGATCTCTGGGCAGTTAAAATTCCCCATTATTTCCAGGACTTGTCTTCTGGATATTTCTGGTTTTTGGCTCATGGCTCAATAAGCAGATCCTGGGGAAAGTAGGCTATGTCCCTCTATAGCTTTTATAACTTTTTCTCTTTTTAATTGAACCTTTCAGCAGTTTTTAAACAGTACAGAATGAACACTGTGCACCTTAAAAGTTGGTGCTGAAAGCAGTTTAATTTCTGCAGGGGGAATTTTTGCTGAGTACCTGATGATTGCTGTCCTTAAGGAATTTTCCTTTCCTTTAATCTGAGGTTTCCCATCCATGTTCCTTCCCATTGCTGTGCTGCTCCTAGCAAATTCACAGCTGCTACAACTGCCTCAGACAGCTGTTGTGCTAACTCAAAACAGATGTCAAAGCCAGAGGTCTGACATTTAGAGGAAATGTACTATTAAATACCACCTCAGTGGTTTATTTAACCCTGCTAGATAATGGGCCACAAAGGAAAATGTTTTCACACTATACTTGTGCACAAATTACAAAGTCTTCAAGGAGTTTATTTACAGTAGATAAAGAGTTTGGCTGGAAAAAGAAGCAGGAGCAAGATGCAACTTAAAACATAAGGGCCTAGTTCAGTCCCCATGTTTGGCAGATGAAACACCACTGATGTTTGTAGAACTGTACCCACTTAAAACAAATCTCATTGTGATCCACAATGTACTGTGTGGCTAAGGTCTGCAGAACATGTATTGTAAGGCCTTATCCTGAAGGCCCATTGAACTGAGGGACAGAGTTGCTGTAGGCTTCAATGGAGTGCAATCAAGGGCCCAGATAGTAAGGTGAAAAGAGTCATGTAAGTACATAGATGAACATAAACCCGGTTGTAAGTTGCAATGATTTTTTTGTCAAAATTCAGCATTATTAATTTGTCAAGATACCATTTATTTAGGAAGCCCAGCGCACGTTAATTAGAAGAATTTAGCATAATCCTTACTTCCAGCACTGAAAATATGTGCTATGATTGTCTGGATTTTGTCAGCAAAGCACTGGCCTCATTGTTCAAAGTCTCCTTTCCACATTGTACAGAATACATAGAAGAACTCTCTGAGCCAGCATAAACAAATCAGTGAATCCTAGAACTACCTCTCACAACTAACTCAGACCAGGGAAGGTGGGCTTCTGCCCACTCAAGGCAGCATCCAGCAACATAGCTAGTGCCGAACCTTCCCCTTAACACCTGTTATTCAGTTAGCCCCAGGGAGCAAGATCCCTGAGCTGTTTTCAATACTTGATTCCCTGACTTGGTAACACAGTAGAGCACTGGCTGAGCCTCTGTCACTGGTTCTTCAGGGGGAGCTGAGGTTGCTTTTCACCTTTGAAGACTGATCAGGCCAATATGAAATTGCTTGAGAATATATATTGATATGAAATTTAAAAAGATGTTTTCTTGACATTAATATTGTTTGAAAACGTTTTTCAAGGTTAAATTTCTTGGGGGGGGTGGATGGAGGTGTGTCTTAAATGAATGTCAGTCTCCACTCTTATGTCTGTTAGTTACCAGTTCAGCTTACCATAAAGCAAATATCCTTCTTAGCAAAATTCTTCTCCCCCTTAATTCTTGAAAACAAAGTGTGTGCCTGTTAATTCTTAGAATGATGGCTGAGAAAACAGATCAGAATTGGGTATGGTATTTGGGGGTGAGCGGAGTTTTACTGTTTGTCAGAACATGTCTAGAACAGCGGTTTTCAAACTCTCTTCCTTCAGACCCAGTTGAAAAAAATCATTGATGCCCACAACCCAACAATTGCATCTTTCAGCCATGCATTCCAGTCTTCTGGTGGTGGCAGCCAAGGATGTCACAACCCAGTGCCTGAGGTGTGACTGATCCCTCTGGAAGTTACTGCAGCACAGATTTTGAAGGAAGGATAATAGCTAATTAATTTGCTTCACCTGTTTAGCTTGCAGGCTCTGATGTGAACTTGTTAATTCATGTAAGCAGATCACTCCCCATGGAGTTCTGCATGGTAGTTACAATCCAGCTATTGCACCGCTCCGGAGAAAGTTTAAATACAATGTTTATAATGACTTTGGCCCCAAAACACATGTGTTAAACAGTCAACTTTCAGGATTGGGACCTTTGTGTCTGGTTTTTTTGGATGAGACTTTGCCCATAGTGTATTTGGATGAGGTTTTATAAAATAAACATGATGGATTTCCCCCTTCTGCTGTGTGGGGACAAGGAATCAAGAAAGAATCTAAGGTGGCTGTATAAGTTTTGCAGTATTCAGGCACCCATGAATAGTGCACTGGAATTGTATTAGAAAACCGAGCATGCAGTGTTTCAGCAGAGTCACCACCTTTCTTTGTTGTTTGATGCCAGCACGCATTCCTTGACCTAGGACTAGGGGATCCAGCATCTCTGCATATTCAAGTGACAAATAAAATCTAGTGTACCCCCTTTATCCGATTCCTAAGAAAAGGAACTACTCTTGGATAACAGCAGTTTAATACCTCTTGTTACTCAGTTCTTAAGTCAAACTTGGTATTGAAACAGACTTTTCCAACGCAAAAAGACACAAGTGAGGAACAAGACAGGGTTCTTTTGTTATTTCCAGAAAGAGAGCAGAGAGGAGTATACATCTGTGATCAAATATGAGCTACTTGTCTTCACTTGCAGTGCTCTTCAAGCCAGATCTCCACTCTGTCTTGAGAAGACATTATGCAAAACGTGTGACCAAGAATGCATTAGAGTGCCATTTGGATAGCGCTATATTTTAGGTACAAAAGTAGGATATTCAGAGCAGAATAAATACCGTAATGTCTGAGTACGTTAATTGTGACGTTATGGAGCAAAGATTTTAGCACAAACATTGGGTAGGAGGAGTATTTGAAATCAATAGAATCTCCATGCTCAGTTAGCAAATGGATTTAGAACATCAGGACCATTCCTGTCCTCAGGAAAGGTTCTATTGGTTGACTACAGTAAACTAATTAACTCTTTCTGTACTCGCTATGTTAAAAGCAGTAAGCAAGGATTTTGATGTGTACTCTTGACTTCAGTAACACTCAATTGCTAGTGACATTAAAAGTATTATATTCCTTCACTTTATTACTACACTTGTTACTATTCCTGTGTTACATTCCTAAGTGAGGCCGATGTGTTTTGGTCAGTATAAACAACTATTTATTTATGGTTTTGTTTTTCTTTCCTTTCTGCTACCTCTGCCTCTTCCTCTTGTCTGTTACTAAAGGAAGAAATGCCCCCGGAAAGCCAGTAAGAGAGGTTAGTGAGATTCAGGCTCACTGCCATGGTGTCTGTTTGTCACATCTTGCTCTGTGTCTGGCATTTGTGTGGCAGCTATGTAGCTTTTTTGTTTTTACTTAGTTTTGTTTTGCTGAGTCCTCTAATATACAAGTGTCCTCTAATATGCAATGCCTCTCAACTTTCAATGGGGAAAATGTTGGAACAGGAGTGTGCCTCACCTCCCAGCCCCTCAAAGATGGAAACACGGGACGGCAGGAGACGAGGCTGTGTTAAAATAAAGTCGTTATGCTGCACCTCTGATTAGAAGTCATAATCCATCTTTGGTCTGTTCCGGTACAGAAGCAGAATTATATAAATAACTTAGAGAATCAAGGTGAATGGGTTTTTCCTTTAGAATACTGAAAGTTGAGAGGTATGAACAATTCATGCTTTTTTTTTAATTTGCAAATTCAGATTTGCACAAAAAGGAATGCTACTAACATCCACTAACTTCACAGTGCTGCATTCAAGCGTATAAAGGTGTTTGCAGTGTGATAGAAATGATTGGTCTGATTGAAAAATAGCTTTAAATAATGCTCTCAGCTTTCAGAATTCTCACTTCTCTGCCTACTAGAGGAGTGAAAATATTTTTTGCAGTGTTGTCATATTACCTTTTAAAGTATTTCTGATGAACTTTTTTATTGTTAAGCTATTCTTTGCACTCCTAGCAGGTATAATGTATGAAAGACGAATTGCCCCATAAAATGTGTTTATGAAGAATAAAGTATTCAGAAGCTACCTTAGTGTAATCACAGATAGCTGTGAAATGACCTTGCAAAAAATCATGCCGGAACGGTGCTTAGAATGATTGAATCAGGAATGTAAAAGGTAGTCTAACTGAAGGAGTTAGTGGGGAGAGTCTAACACCAATACATTCAGACTTTGGGGGGCAGGGGTGGGGAGATTAGCCAGCCATGTGGCTGAATGTGCTGCACTGGCTAAAACCCATGATTTGCACTGGTGCAGTTTACCCATGAACTGCGTTGATAGAGACTCTCTGAACTAGCTGCTAGCATTGGACAGCTCTATCGGTAACTAAAAGTTTCTCTGTAGAGCAGCCTTTCCTCGAAGGAGATATCTGGTGCTTGCTTATTAACTTTTTCATCAACAGAGTATCTGATACTTCATCAGGCAGATTGCACCTGTTTAAAAATTCTATGGAAATGATTTGGTATTCAATCCTGCTAATTAATGGCCCTTAAGAACTGATGATTGAGCCAAACAGACCCTTGCTGCTGATTTTCATTGTCCTCAGTTATATTTCCATACACCGTTAAAAAAAACCCAATTCAGCTTGTGGTCATTTAATATCCTTAAAAACACTGCCACCGGCCTGGATGTAGAGTGTGTGCCATTCCTAATTACTGAAATTTCACTGGCCTTGTCCTACAAAGTACTGAGCACCTCCAATGAAATGTTCGGCAACCTCAGCTCCTGTTTCAATTCAGTGGGAGTTGAGGGTGCTCAGCAATTTGCCATGCTGAGAGCTAGTTTCTCATACTCAGACCTCGCATGTACATGAAGTCTGCACTCTAAAAGCTAAAAAAGAGTTCTCTTGTCTATTTGTAATATAGCTTTAGGTTTACATGTCAGTCAGGTATATAATTAAAGCACCAGCAGATTTTTGTGCCTCTTACTCATGTTGAGTGCCGCCTTACTTTGTGAGTAGTCTCATTGATTGCAAGCTGTTACTCAATATGAATGAGAGTGTCAGGATCTGACCCACAAACAGGGAGAATTGTTCATGGGGAGGGTGGGGAGGGCAGAAATCTGCACTGAAATACAGATAATATTGTGTTGGGTTGGGGGGGGGGGGGGGTTAATTTAGTTTCTAGCCTATCTTTGGACTCTGAACACTGCACATTTATTTTTGTAACAAGCTGCAGTGAGAGATTGATATTCAATTACTATATCCTCCCCTGGGGGCCTTAATTCCAGCACAGCCTCTAAAGCAAATTCAGCAGATACGGTACACGTAATGCTCTATATGACTAGAAATGATGCAGTTAGTGTCTGTAGAAATAGACTGCTCTCCTGCTTTCAAGGCAAATACACATATATTATTATTCATGCCATTTGTACAAGCCTAGGTTAAATTAACACTTTCCATAGCTATTTTTCCTCTGTTGTTACATTTGAAGCCGATTGTGGTGTTTTTAATCAGTCTTTTCAGCCTGACAGTGCCTCTAGCACTGAGAAACTTTTCTGTCTTTCATGTGATGTTAAAAAAAATGAAAGTGGAATGAATGATGTTATTGGCAGCTCAGCTATATTAGAAGAAATAATAATCCTGAGTCAGAAGCTGTAACATGTTTTCGACTGTTTTGTTTTCATTTATTACATGTATTTTGAGCCAGCTTTTTTTTTTGGCCTATATTTTAATTAGGCAGATAGAAATGTTATGTTTCAGGTGTTTCTAGTAAAGAATACAACAGAAGTATAAAAACAGTCAATGAATTGGGGCTGTCATTCTGATCTAAGCATTATGGAAGATGATGTGTACATACAGAGGTAGCCCACACACGGCCATGAAAACCACACTTGTATTGTTTTCAATTGTTCTCAGTTGTCATTGCTCAGGAGACTAAATACCCCCAAACCCGCCCTGCATGGCTGGGAAAGGGCTATGTGAATTAGAACTGAGTCTGGCTGATGAGGACAGCAAGGGCTACTCACCTATTACCTTCCCCACCTATACCCCCTGAACAAGGGGACACAGGGTAGAGACAGGAGGCTCAAGACTGTTATTGCAGGAAACGTGTGCAGTAACTACTCCCCCATCCTGAACAAGTGGGGGCAGGGAAGGGATTGTGAATCTGAGTCCCTGCTCATTCTTTGCTCATTGGGCAATGACAGGAGGCCCTCCTTTACTCAGGGCAGATTGTACATTTGCAGGCTAGTCCTATGTCAAGTGACCTTTCATTGTTCTTGTAGATGTTGCTAATCTACACCCACAGAAATTACGGCATTAATTCTAATGTACTTTCGGTGCTACTATATCATACTTGCAAGTGGGGGAGGAGGAGGAGGACCATTAAAAATAATGGGATGGCAGCAACAAAAATATGTCATGATATACCATGTACTGAAGAAGGGCTTTTTTTGATTGCCGTTTATATGGGATGACCTACATAACTCACTCTTGGCTCCAAACACATGGGAGTAGATGTGGTAATCCCAAAAGTACAGCAGCAGCAATTTAAAGGAAGAATTATTGCACTATTATGTTATTTAGATATAATAATAGAATATAAGGTAGCACCTGGATACATAAAGGTTTTATTGGCCTTTATTTTGGATGTCTGCATAACTCATTCATTATGCTGCATTTGTGTTTGTTTATGCCCCATTCTAGAAGTTATTTTTGCAAATACTGTATTAATTCTTTGGTGTTATTTTTCCTAATCCTCTGCCAGTAAAATCAGGTTGCCTCAGTTACGAGGTCTATGAATGACAGGAAAAATGGTATGAACAAATATGAACCATTTCTGAAAAGGATTTAAAATAGCTTTTTCCATAAATCCAGAGAATGGTGATTTTTGTGGTCCGATATCTAGGTCTTCCAGGGCTAGAAATTAATGATGTGGTTATATCACTTGAAAAGCCAGAATCCCAGTATTGTTTCTAGCGATAGCGGATCACAGCTATCTGAACGTCACTCTCAGATCACTCTCTGTTTTAATATTGCCACTCATTGATGTTGGTCATTATAGTTCTCAGCTCCTTCTTTTTTCCGAGTCCATGGTTTGGTGTAGATGCCAGTGAAGAAATAATTTTGTGGTTAGAGCTTTGAAAGACTAAAAAAGAGGCTGCTTTGAAAGTAGCTTGCAGAACTGGAATGTTCCAGATTATGCAGGTCAATCCAAATGTATGCCAGGAAAATCTTTATACCACACTATACATATATACCGTGTTTCCCCGAAAATAAGACAGGGTCTTACATTAATTTTTCCTCAAGAAGACAACCTAGGGCTTATTTTCAGGGGATGTCTTACGCGCCGAAATGCATGGGTTGTGCAGATACGCTGCATAGCCACGCCCATCACTAGGTCTTATTTTCGGGGTAGGGCTTATATTGCGCAAATGCTTAGAAATCCTGCTAGGGCTTATTTTATAGGTAGGGCTTATTTTCGGGGAAACAGAGATCTTTATCTGAATGTGTCAGATATGTGGAGCACATAGTGACAACTTACCGTTCTTTTTATGTAAGCACCTTCATTTTAAGAGATCCTTTTTACTTGTGTCTGACTTACTCGCAACTACATTTTCAAGTTGAATTTTCCAGCCTGATCTGTCCCCAGAGCATTATCTATCTCTTTATTTTATTTGAGCAAAAATGATTCCGCTGTTTTTTGCATATGTAGAGAATGAAATAAAAATACACTAATTCTTCATATTAGAAGTGTGAATGTATAACTTTTGAAAGGTGCCACTTGCATAGTCCAGGAGGCTGAAATTTTTTTTTTTAACCTGCACAAAGGAGGCAATAGAAGAAGCTTCCTTACGCAGCCCTTATTATAGTTATTAGCCTTACTGTGAAAGGATCAGCTACAGCAGTGACGTGCTAGTTTATGCCCTGTGGCCATTCAGTCTTTGATGTCTCTAGTCAACATAAAGCAAGGATGTCAATTACAGTAACATGAGGAACCGGACAGGTCCCTCACATATTATTTCTCAAAGGCCACACGATAACAAAGCATAACCATGATTGGTTACTACTGACTTAGCTGGATTTGAAATGTCTATTTACAATGGGAAACCTTCTTAATACCAATAATCAAGTGTGTGAGCCAGCTAGTTCCACTTTTAGGGTTCCTTATTTCTAAAGTTTGTATTTTGCCATCCACAGCGAAGAACAGCATCCTTCAAGCTTTTTATTGAGAGAGTGCATGGCTGAACAGGGAAGGAAGGGTGAATTGTTCATATTGTCCTGAGTCTTTACATCTTGCAGGATTGCTCATTATTTTGTTCTCTTATGCTTTATCTAATTTAAATTTAAATCATCAATGAGAATCAATTTAACATTCTCTTCCTAATTGCCATTGCAAACATCCCAAAGCTGCAGGGTTGGTAGAATCTGCTCAGGAGTCCCAGGACAGCAATCATGCTGAGGTAGCGAAGGTTAGGATAGAGGAGCATTGCCAAAATTGTGTGGAGAAGTTTCCATCAAACACGTGGTACTAACCACTCACTTTTATGAGCATTGAACTCGTTCCTTTACGAAATGAATGCAGTGAAAATTTACATTATTTACTTTGGTTTCTGTCCCACTAGTTTTTAGTAACTCAACCCTAAGCACCTGGGTACCACAGAAATGTTATGAGTGCGTGATTATTTATATACTGTAATATTTGGGCACAACAGTTTAAGGGAAGAGCTGTTTCCTTGTCTTTGTCAATTTGAGTTACTACACTTGTGTGTGGGGGGGTGTGTACATAGGCGTAGTTTGACTTATATATTGGGGGGGAGGCCAGCTCTGGTCAGGCCAACGGGGCTATGCCGGAGGGAAAGGGGACTGGGCAAATTCCATGCCTGCCTGAGGCTTACAGTTTACAGAGGACAATGCCCCCCCCTTTCCATCCACCCCAAAACTATGCAAAATCTATTCTCTGCATTGGGAGAGGCAACTGCATCAGTGGGGAAATTCTTCCACTAGGGTGGGCAGCTTTAGTTGATGGACCAGAATGATGAGAGCGCAGAGAAGTGTTGAAATACTTTCGGGGTACCATGGTCATGTCCTTTCATCAGCTGACCCCTCTCACTTTGTGGACTGTGCCAAGCAGCTCTGGGTACTCCAGGCTGTGTTACACATGCTATTGTAATTCTTCTCCAAACAGACTTTCTGCCACTGGAGTTCCCCCAGCAAGGGGAATCAAACACTTCACGTTATTACAGCATATCTTTGTATGATTTTAATATAAAGTAGCAATGAGTTATTAGTTAATTAAAGGTTAAAATGCCACGAAGGTAACTCTAGGGGTAACATACATTGTCTGAGATGAATCACAAAAGTGATCTTTCAGGATCTCACATTGATACCAGTCACTAGAGCTGTGAAAATAAACCACAATAAATAATGTCTCTGATAAATGTAGCTTGTTTTGCTGCTAGCGGAATATCCCCAAACAGATGGCAGTTTCCTTGAATTCATGTATTTGAAAGGATTCAGGGACTGTAGTTGTGCACTGTTCTTAATCCTTTAGTTTTAGGCAAGGGGCCTGATTCTCATTAACTCTGAGAGTGTGTCTACAGTGCAACCGACTCGGGACTGCAGGGCTGTTTCATTGCAGTGTAGTCTTCTGGGCTCAGACTGGAACCTGGGTTTTAGGAGCCTACAACATGGGAGGGTCCCAGAATTCAGGCTGCAGCCCACGCCAGGAAGTCTACATTGTAGTGAAATAGCCCGAGCCTGAGTCGCCTGGCATGGGCCAGCCATGCCTTTTTATTTGCAGATAGACCCTTACTGGCTATGGACTGGTCTCTGGTCAAGCTTTGTTAGTTATGATTGGTCCTGCTGTTTTTTATTCAACTGACTGGAGTGATCAAGCACTTCCAGCACCCATTTATTGCATGCGCAAAGCTAAAATTTGGTTTATGTTGCTATTTCTGCATGTGACTTGGGAATTGGCTTTCCAGGAATAGACCTACCACTATGATTCAAGCACTTGTATGATTTTGGAAAGCGAATATATGGGGCACTGCCAAAGTGCATTACAATACAAATTCAACCCGATACTGGACACTAAGTTTTCTGCAAGATTCACAAGCTCCACTAACAATTGTGCAATGAATGTCACACTCTCATAAATGACTTTTTTATCTTCATTGTGGATGTGGATTTTTAAGAACACTATTCCGTGTTGTACACTCGTGGAATTATGAAGAGATATGCATAGAGAATGAGGCGTATCTCCTTCACTTATACATAACAATTCAATGTCCTGTCCTTTTCATTAATAGCCTTTTCTTTGCCTTTTGTTTTTCAGGCCACAATGTAGGGAGCCTTTTCCACATGGCAGACGACTTGGGCAGAGCAATGGAAACCTTAGTTACAGTGATGAC
Source organism: Pelusios castaneus (assembly GCA_007922175.1). Lineage (NCBI taxonomy): Eukaryota > Metazoa > Chordata > Testudines > Pelomedusidae > Pelusios > Pelusios castaneus. The sequence continues at coordinate 11,491,579 of ML685798.1, read as the reverse complement.
TGATGACAAGGTGTTAGAATAGCAAGATGTGTTTTACAACTTCAGGCGTCCCGCATGGTTTTTATAAAATTCATACAGCAAAGAGGATTAGACTGTACGAGTTTACAAGAAAACAAATCTATATTTTTGTGAAGAGTAGTGGTACTATACTGTAGATTTCAGTAGTTTCCTAAAGTCTGTTATTGTTTTGTTAACAATGGCAGGTTTTACACGTCTATGCAATTGTACAAAAATTATAAGAAAACTACATGTAAAATCTTGATAGCTAAATAACTTGCCATTTCTTTATATGGAACGCATTTCGGATTGTTTAAAAAACATTTATAACAGTTATAAAGAAAGATTGTAAACTAAAGTGTGCTTTATAAAAAAAAAATTGTTTATAGAAACCCCCTTAAAAAACAAACAAAAAAAAAATGAGGCAGTGCATTTGTTTCACATCATTTCAGCTCTGTAACTATACCAGAGATGTATTCATGTTCTGTGTTCTTTTCTTTGCCTATCAAAGAAAGTATTTTCTGCAACAACACCAAAACAACTGACTTACCTTTCACATCGTTTTTGTCTGACTAAGGTTGGCTTAAAAAAAATCTTAACTTCCAGTTGAGATTTTCCACCTCTTTCCAGATAAAATTAAGGAATACAAGAATCATCAAGCTAGTCTGCAATAATGAAATGAAAGAGCACATTACATGACAATGCTATCTTCAGAGCTTGCAAAAAAAAAAAAAAAAAAAAGAAAAACTGCAAATGTAATTAATATCCAATAGTCCAGCTGTTTCTTCTGCCGATTAAAATCCTGAATGTTGCTAGTAAAGAAACATAGGAATTGCCTTACCGGATTAAACCTTTGGACCTTATTGTCCGGTATCCTGCCTCTAGCAGTGGCCAGCACATGATGCTTCAGCAGAGGTTTGATATGCTTCCTCCCTATCCATAATGCCACCTTTGTGAGATGCTGTAGGTTGGGTGTTGCGGGAAGGAGATTCCCTCCTGACCCATGCTGCTGATCAGCTTCTGGCTAGAAGCACGAAGTGATTACTCATATATCATCATAGCTTGCATAAGCTACCAATGCTATTAATTATCATAAAGTTACCCAGCCCTTTGTGGGGAAAAAAACCCATCAATAATTCTTCTCAGCCCCCTGTCACAGCAAGTTCCAAGGAGTCACAGCGTCCAAAGCTTTGTAGGGCAGTGGAGAAAAATTACTACTGTTCCTGCATGATGAACAGTTGAAGGTGCCATACTGGTCCATGAGATGTTCATCAAAAGAACAACCTGTCCCCCTCAGTATTTTGTACCTCCTCATTTTTTTTCTCCAAGTAACACCACACAATTAACAATGACTCGGGGGAGAGAGAGAGAGAGAGAGCAGAAAATAGATTTAAATGGTTCAACAGCAAATCATTAGGGTAGGTTGGGGGCGTGGGCTGCTGTTAGCAAAAGCTTTACCATTTCATTTCCTTTGATCAGCCTTTAATTTCATTTTAAAACACACAGAAATATACCATCTGACTTAAATTACTTTGCAAAGGTAAAAATCTGTTACCTCTTCTTGTACGAAATGTAATTAAAAGTTGGGAGAGATTTTATTTTATTTTAATGCTAGTAACATTGAACATGGCTACTCATGCTATTTCTACCTCACTTTGGTTCTGTGGTGTTCCTGACAATTATATACCGATGTTACATTGTCACCACTTGTCCATTGTGTGAACTGGTCTCATTGTTTTAATACTAATAAATTTAAAAAAAAAATAAGATAAAAACCCAAATCACAACTTTCATAAGAAAGAGCTTTTTAAATGCTTTATTTACAGTGGGTACCCTATTTACTCCTGATTGCCTTTCTTCAGGAAAGCTCAAATCCAGATATAAGGGAACGGATTTGTTTTTCTTTTTCTTTTTGTGCTTGTAAGTTAAACCTCTTTTAAAAATCTGAGGCAAATGGCTTGCACGCTTGTTTTCATCAGGGTTGGGTTTTGGGGGGTTGGGTTTGTTTTTTGTTTTTGGGTTTTTTTTTTGGTTTTTACTTTCTAGATATTAGTTTTGGAGTGAGTCTGTCAAAAATATTTAAAAAGTTGAGAGCTTTATTGCTGCTTTTTAAGAATAATTTGGGAATTATTTCATGGTCCTTATAACCACAAAGTATTGAACTGTAAAACATAATCAGTGTAACTGAATACATAAATACCATATGGCATGTTATTTCATTGTTACTCAGTACTGGTTTCTTACTTGGATATCATAATATATTGTGTTTTAACATCAACACTGTAACATTTACTAATTATTTTTTATAAACTTCAGTTTTACTGCATTTTTCACAACATATCAAATTTCACCAAATATATGCCTTACTATTGTATTATATACTGCTTTACTGTGTATATCAATAAAGCACGCAATTATGTTATTAAAAAAAGTGTAGCATCTTTATGGAAGTGCAGCATTTATTTGGAGGCTCTCTTTTCCAGTAATCCTATCTTTTTGGAGCTCCATTGAGCAGCATGCTCTCTAGCCCATTCCCTTGTGTACGCTGTACCCCTCAGCAAAGTACTTGGGCCTGAATGCCAAGGGATGTACCCTAGAAACCGCACATGATTTTGGAATAGGGGTTGGAAACATCTGTTCTAGTAGAGCTAAACTAAGGCATAAATTTCATATCAACAGTAGCTGTTTAGAACTTAAAATACATAAAGCTGTTTTGTTGAAACAACACATCACAGTAAACAAAATGTGTCAATCCATGAATACTGTTGTTTTGTGAAGCAGCTTTAAAATTCAGATTGCTGGAATTATTTCTAGTATCACCTCCTCACACACCTCCCAAGATCTCTACCTCCTTTCTACAGTGGCTGTCCACAAACAATGCCACATTCTGCCACAGTAGGTAAGAAATATCTAGCAACACTCAAGGGACAGATTGGGCCGGTATTGTTTTTCCCTTCTGATTGCTCTTGTTAGTACACATTTTGTGTTTCACTCACTTATAGCCCTTCAGGGACCTTGCTTCCTCTTCAGCCCAACATGTGAGACCACAGCTAAGAACACTTAAGACGTCTCAGTTATCACTGTAAGGTTTGACAGGTTTCTTATCCTAAAAAGCAGGCTCGGTATTATTAAAATGGCTGTTTAGGTGGGAACCCTATTGTGTACAATTGCAACGCACATATTTTAGGACCCCTTTGGTATTTGTAATCGTTTATTAATACATTCAGCAATGTCACATTCTAACCCAGCATATATCTAATATAGCAACATCCAGATACTCTCATCTTCACTTGCAGAGCAACCTGAAATGTTAGCCATTATCTTCCTCAGTGCCGTAACCTGCCTCATCATCACCAGTGGCCAGCAGCCTGGCACCACTCAAGGGCTACATTTCGCTCCTCAGCCTACAGGCTGGGAAACAATTTTTATATGTTATGCTGACATTTTTATGTCTAAATCATATTCAGTAGGGGTTTCTCCTTGCTACCCTATTTGTATTTTCTCACAGTGTTAATTAGGAAGCCCTTCTCTATAGGTTAGTATATTAACGATCTCAACTTACTGCTGAAGAAAATAAATGCTGAAGTTAGCTCTATGGGCTACAGTTGCCCCCATATGTGTTGCCAACAAAACAATATCCCGTACAAATGTGGGTCAGGAGCATTATGGCCATTCTGTCTGTTTAATATATGTCAGTGGACATTTGTTAGAAGTTTAAAGAGCAACATCAGGTAATCTGGCTGTTTAAAATACATCATCACCTGGCCCTTTTAAAATGTTTTCTTCCATTGTCTAGTACGAAGCCAGCTTTATTGCACAGTAGGAGCCTTTCAAGTGTTTTCCTTTGGAGTAAATATATTGTGAATGGTTTTCTTAATAACCTGCTGCCGCTTGCCAAACGCTCAGCTGTGGTGCACCACAAAGACATGGCCATGACATTGCTGACTGGAACAGGCTGATTAGATCATCCTTCCGTGGCTTGCCTCTTTCATTGGCTTTGTTCCTGGGCCAGTACAGGTGGGTCTCCTTTGGCCAATTAAGAGGGTGGGGGCTGTAAAGGCTGCTGGAGAACGGGGAGGTTCCCAAGGAAGGCAGGAGAGCATCAAGAGGGATTTGTTGCTGGATTATTGTGAGGCAGACTTGAAGATCTCTTCGCAGATGGGCCTTGCTGATTAGTAAACTGAAGAGCCACAGCCAAGGGCGGAAAGGGCTGACAGCACGTAAGCAACAGAGGGGCTTCTCTGAAGCCATCGCCCAACTGCCAAAGGTTATCAGAGCAGAGGGCCTGTGGTGGTGCAGCCTGATCTCCCAGCAGAGAGGCTATGGGGGGTCCTGGTGGGAAGAGCAGGACTCCACTCCAGTAGGAGGGGCTGGTGGTGGCCTGGCAAAGGCCAGAAGAGAACCCGTCATATATGTGCTACATTGATGGGCTTTTCAGATCTGTGTACACGGGAAGGCGTTAAATGGACACTGTTTTGGAACTTTTGTTAAGGGGTATTTGCACTGTGTTGTAATAAATCAGCCCCCAGGAAGGCTATTATTGAGGCGTTGCATCCTTGGGAGCATGAGCAGAGAAATTGGCTGCTAATCCCAGCATTAGGGCACCCAGCTGCAAGGGAGCATTTGGGGATAAGGGGACAATGTTAATGAAAAAAATGTCTGACTACTTTGAAGTAGGTAGTACCCTCCCACCCCATCACACATCTGGAGTAACTTTGAAATCATTCCTGCTCCCAGTGTGAGTGAACGCACATTGTGGCTCTGGGTATTAAGAGTCAGTTGAATATTGCCAGTCCACAGATTACAGTGCCTCACGGTCGACAAAAATGGACCCGCTTAGTCCAACTGAGTTAAATAAGAAGGAAGATAGTTTTTTCTCCTCATGCCAGGTGCTGAGTGGGTGCACTGGAGTCACCACTGTTGTTTTTAACCAGCACAGGGTTTGATTCAGTAAGGTGCTTTGCTTCACATAGTACCTGAGTCATCTCAGTGAATTACCTTGCTGAATTGGTGCCTTATAGAAAAGGTGACAGGGAATGTCACTGTCAATTAACATGGTGTACCTTCTCCTGAGGCCAGCTCACCACTGTTGTGAGAATTTGGATACTAACTACAGAGCATGGTAATAGACTGATAACCCATTTTTGAAATGTTCTGTCAATCACTTCACACATGCACTAAAAAGCTACTCATGCGCAATTCAGTTGGCACCACTGATAGGAACACTTGTCATAAGCGTATGGTTTATAGAAACAAGTTTAAAAAATTTTGCTACACATATTCAGTGATTTTTTTTTTCCGGCTCATAAGAACGTATTTCCAAACACCTCCCTCCCCCCAACCCCCACCAAAAAAACCCTGACACTCTTAAATGGACACAAATCGGACCTCAAAAATAGTAAAACACTTCAGTCTCCCTGGCTATTCAGTAGCAGACCTGAAAGTGCCATACTTCAACAACAACAACAAAAACTTCAAAAGCAGACTTCAGCATGAAACTGCAGAGCTGGAACTGATTTGCAACCTTGACACAATCAGATTGGGTCTGAATAGGGATTTGGAATGATTAACACATTACACAAAGTAATTGTCCCTGTTTACACATTCTCACCTTCTAATCAACTGGTGTGAATGGGCCTCATCTAGGCTGCCTGAATTGACTTTCCTAGCACTTGCCCTCCTTCATCCTGGCATGTGCATATATACACTTCTCGACTGTTGGTTCCACTTCATGCGTGTGACGAAGTGGGTTGGAGCCCACAAAAGCTTATGCCTGAAGAAATTTGTTAAGTCTTTAAGGTGCCACAGGACTCCCATTGTTTTTTCAGAGTTGGATGCATCATACTGGAAAGAGTGCCTCATGGCTCCCCCTCCCCTTCCACTCATGACTGACTGGTATCCCTGTGATGACTTCAGCAACTGTAAACATGAAAAAGTTATATTACTGCTTTTAATCTAGTTCTAGCTGCCTTTTTAATACAATTTAGCAGCTAGACACAAGACTTGGAGCAGATACAATGTGACCAGGCAGTTTTCAGTAGACATATGTAAGTGCTCCATGACCCATAGTTTGAGACATGTGCTCTAGCAGGAGAATAGCACTTTAAAAGAGATGACGGAATCAGTAACCTGTCTTTTGTCCTAACAGAGAATGTCTAAATTAAACTCAATGTGAAAATGCCAGGATGTGACTGAAAATGTGGAGCTACTGGACGTCCCACCCTAGAGCATTCCAGACTGGCCTACTCTCTTGGTATTATAACCCCACCATGAGGTGAAAGAAAATGAAAGAGTTAAAAAGTTAGCTTCCAACAATGACTGAAATGCTGGCTCCACAGAAGGTTTATGATGGACTTCAATAGGACCAGGATTACACCCACTACATCTAATCATCAACTGATCCCAATCCCCAATGGTCTTGTTTTTTTAATGGCTTGAAGTTTTTGTGACTACTCAACTCTGTGCTTAACCCTGTCTTCTCTCTCCTTCATTCTAGCACTACCACGGCAATCAATGTGAAAAAAAAAAAATGGAAAGAAATGAGTAAACACACGGGATGAGACGATGGAGGAGGAAGGAAAGAAATTGCCAAAGAAGAAAGGAAATAAGAAACACTCCTCTGGTGAGCATCTAGCTGTGGTGCAGTATCTGGCACATGACGTGTTGCATGAGGTCTCTTATTCCCCTGACCCCTTAGCCTGGACCCTGGTTGGCTGCTTCAGGTGATCTTGTCCTATATACACGTCCTGCCTTTCCATCTCTATACTGGGAAGCATGGATTCTGAAAAAGATTTGGGGGTCATGGTGCATAATCAACTGAACCTGAGCGCCCAGTGAGCTACCCAATATCAAGTTACTTGCCCTCTTCACTATTTATCATGCCGCTAATTCCTTTTGCCAAAAGTGACCCTTGGAGGATGAAGTTCCCTCAGCCGCTCTTTGAATTCCTTCCAGAGCCATCAGCCTGGATAGAGAAAGCCCTTCTCTTTGCTCAAATAGAGCTGTCTAAATAACCTCTATGATGCCTGTCAACCTTGTGACCCTGTTCCTGGATCTTTAGTGGTTGGCTGGAATTTGGGGCCCTTGTCTCCAACTCCTAGGATCCTTGGTTTCAGCACACATGAAGGCAGTGTTTAATTAGTGTCGGTGCTGTTATGAGTGTGAGCCCTCCCCACTCCTTCATTACAAATTATGCACTGCATGAGTGTATCCTATCAGTTTCCTCAAAGGACTAAACCTCAGTTCCTGTCAGGGACTTGCCTGCCGGTCTTCCCTTTCCAGGGGTGAACACTGGACATACTTCCTAAATCAATCACTTCTCAGGGAGGCTGGGAAAGGGGCTACTCTCCCTAAGCCCAAATGTGGAGCAGAGCAAGGGATATTTTTCCTCCTTCTTCTTCATTTCCAAGAGGCCTGAAAGGGGTAGGTCCAACCTGGATCTCCACTATTTAAAGTGCTGAAGTTGGAGAATCCTTTTCTGTACAATGATCCATTCACTCCATTCTCCAGTTGCTATATCTGTGGCCTTCAGGTTTTGTGCTTTCACTTCTCTGTCTACTCTTCCTACCAGCACAAGTGACAGTGGGTCATGGATCCATCCAGTTCATTACCTGCCCTTTAGGCTTTCCAAGGGTTCTTTGGTTTTTTTACATAGATCACTTTTGTTCTGATGATTCACCTTCATCTTGAATGAACCTATTTCTATCCCTATTGAAACAACATCTTGATTTGAGCCTGTGGCAGGGTGGTTTCTCTGCTATGGTACTGAAGAGGTTAAAAAGGGCCCTAAGAGCTGCCGCTAATGGGCTGAGCACAGCTGAGGGCCAATCAGGGGCCAGCAGCTGAGTATAAGAAGGAGCTGCAGAGACAGATACATCAGTTGGTCTTGGAAGCTCAGAAAGGAAGATTGTCTCTCTGGTTGGTTGACTGAGGTAGTGAGCACCCCGAAGAGCTCAGTGGGCACCACCAATAGCTGTTTGGAGCTGGGAGTCCTGGAAACATGGATGGCAGAAGAGCTCCGGAGAAGTGATTTAGAGGTGAGGGGGCCTGGAGTGGATGATGGCCAGGGCTACAGGGGCACAGGCCAGGACCAGACTGAGGAGCAGCCCAGAGGTGAGGGCCTGCACAAGACTACAGGCTACAGGGAAAGTGGCCCAGGGATAGACTATTGTGACTGTGAGAGAAATTGGAGGGAAGGGGTGGCATTGGTGCCAAGGTCACAGCACTTGGGGCCCCTGGGCCAGGACCTGGAGAAGTGGGTAGGCCCAGGTCCCTCCCCATTCCCCCAAACTGCATGCACAGGCCATTGACTGTTTAAAGAGTGGCCAGGGAGTGCAAGTGGAACTTACTCCTAGAAGTACAGTGGATTCAGCTGGAGGGCTGAGGTCCTGGTTGTGAGGCCAGATGGAGCACAGACCACTTGACAGTGGACCACTTGAGCTATTCCCTATAACACCACTAGGAGGAGCTCATCAGATGGAGCATGTGCTGCTAACCATCTACAGAGCCTCATCACTAGAAAACTTGCACAGGAGACCAAAATAAAGTCCTGTTTTTGCCTAACTCAACATGGTTTCATCATAAAAGGGAGGCCCATCTCAGATAAATCCCTTGAGAAGGCCTTTATATCCAAGGACTATCTAGTCTTTCTGCAGGTTTTGCTAGGTGCACCTCTTCCTATTCCCCTTATCCCAGAATGTGCTAAGCAAGTCTTGAAACTGTGTGGATGCACTGCCCTTGATTTCATGTTAAGAAACTAGTTGGTGTTTCATTACTCAGGTCCAACTTTTTCCTCAAAAAAAAAAAAATCCATTCTTTGGATGCTAAATGTACTATTGCTTAGTTTCAGCATGAGTCATTCTGAAAACCCAGGCACCCGCTTTTGCAGTCCCAATAAAGGTCAGGGTGCTTCAGAACTTTCCCCCTCCTTCTGGATCATGGACTACAATAACTAACCATGCTGCAATTTAGCAAGTTTCTTTTTCTTAACAATACAGGACATGCTGGAAAGAGCCCTGGCCAGAAAAGGCTTTCAGTGCTCCTAAGTCACTTGGGCACTTTTGAAAATTCCATCCAGAGGCATCAGTCTTAGTCATTCATATAGCAGCGACCTTCTCATCTCTTCACACCTGCATCAGTCACTATTGAGTTGACGTGATTGCCTCAGCTGCTGTGTCCTTTGGCTACAAATTGCTTCAGAAAGTGTTTCAGGTAAATACTGAATTCCTTTAAGAGTATGAATCAATCTGGAATCTTCTCGGATAAGAGAAATGCAGGGGGCAGGATGTCTGACAAGTCTGACTTTTCTTCACTGGTCCTTTAACTTTGCCTTCAGAAGAAATTTTGTTTCCACTCATGACAGAGCAATGGGGCCTTATTCTCCCCAGGTGTGTGCCTTCTTCTGCTATTTACTCCTCTGCAATGTGAGGACCACCACTTTGAATGACCTTTTCCAGTATGAATGCCCACACAGGGTGGAAGACAGGGAATAGTTGGGTCCGCAAAATTCACAAGAGCCTAACGCTATCAAAAATACTCAGATAGACACAAGTTCACTCCAGAGCAATAAATTACACATTGGACATAACTGAGATTTGGATAATTTCAGCCAGATCTTCCTCCTCATTCTGCTCCATTATTACCTCTCAGGAGGCTCAAAGAGAGTTATATTGCCTATATAGCTTTGCCTACTAGGCATATCCTGGCATGCAGAACTGGCACAGCTGGCTTCTACACTGCTTTCCCTGGGTCGGGTGGAGAGCAGTCATGGCCAGAGTGTAGTGCTCCAACAATTCCCAGCTGAAAAATAGTCACTCGAGGGCTACAGCTCACCTGTGCAATTTAGTGCAGCCCTTGGGCTGCTCTAACTCATGCCTAGCACAAAGGCTGAACAGAGAATGAGAGAACTCCCTGACAGCCCTCTCTCTGCTACACCTGCCAGAAGCTTGACACAGCAGAGAACCTGACTCTAGAGCAGGGATCTCAAACTCAAATCACCATGAGGGTCACATGACAACTAAGATATTGGCCTGAGGGCCACGTCACTGAAACCTTTTCATACAACGATACAAAAGTATAGCCAAAAATTAAAAAAAATTAAGAGTAATATAATATAGTATGCTATTAAAAGTCCAGATGGCGGTATCATCAGAAAGACAAAGAGTAAGGAAATAAACACACTTAAGTTTTCACATTTTAAATTATAATTATTTTACACCTTTTGGGTGTCATTGCGGGCCACAGAAAGAAACTCCATGGGCCACGTGTTTGACACCTCTGCTCTTGAGGTTCAAGTAAGCTGGGTTCTATGTTAGCTACAAATGCAGAAGAAATCAGTTTTTCCAACAGAAGAAGCAGACTGCTCTTCCCAGCTCTTCCTGAGCCTCTCCGTATAACTTGAAAATAACCTAAATACGTTGGCCTGGATCCTCAGCTTGTGTAAATCAGTGTATCTCCAGGCTAACTTGGTTAGGTAACTTATGATGAAAGGTGGTTTTACTTTTATTCAGAAAATGCTTTCCTCTTCTTTCAGGTGTTATGACGGCCAACGACAAATAAGGTCAACTGACATTTTCTGTCCCAGCTTTATTGTGTAGAACACCTTTCAGAGCAACTGTACCCTGTCTTACAGAATTAAATAATAGAGCCAGAAAGCTAAGAAACAATAGCAGAGGGAGAGAGAAATTAAGAGGGTGAGGAGGTGGAGAAGGGATTATGCTTTCAGATAGGAGTGGGAAAGCGATGGAGTCAGTGAGGTGGAGAAAGAGAGGAAGCAATGCAATTGCCTATATATGTCAGTTGCCTTCTTTTATGGATATACCTGTTTATAACACATCCAGAACAGAACTTAGGTAGGCCTGCTTACACGGGAACCACTCAACTCTGCAGACTGCTGTGTTAAGTACACGCTTCTCCAAATGCGTCCATGTGCAACCACAGGCAGTTGCTTGCAATCCTTTCCCCAATAACATTCAGGTTTTTAATCTGTGCGCTTAGATGGCCCCATCATGATAGTGTCAGAGCACCTCACACACAAAACCAACTACTCTATCCTCACAACAGCCCTGAGAGGTGGAAGAAGTATTGTTCAATGCCATTTTGTAGATGAGGAACTGGAATTAGGTCAAGGTTCAGATCAGTTAAATAACTTAGGCTATGTACACACGATCACTTTATTGCGCAGTAAGGCTCCTTACCACGCAATAAGGCCAATAGCGTACACACGATCAATTTCTCTGTTGCGCAGCAACACCCTCTTGCCGCACAACAGTTAAACCACTCAAAACGAGAGTGGTAGCATTATCGCGGAACAGCTGTTCC
>ML685798.1:11409471-11479863 GCA_007922175.1 Pelusios castaneus | reverse complement strand
GCGCCTGCTGACACCTGAACCCCTGGACTGAGCTGAGGGGCCGGCTCCGGTCCGAGCTGGCCCCCCAACTCAGCTCCCGGGCTTCGGGAGTCAGCAAGAGCTGGCCCCCCAGCTCAGTCCAGGGGTTCGGGTGTCAGCAGGCACTGTAGCACTTAAGCCAGCCCCCAGCTCAGCCTCGGGGCTTCGGATGACAGCGGGGGCTGGCAACGCAGCCCCCGCTGCCACCGGAAGCCCTGCAGCTGGGCTAGGGGGCTGGCTGTGGGCAGTGCATGGTGGGACAGGTGCCCACCATGCACTGCTCTTCTTTCACAAAGGAGCATTCACACGGTGAATGCTCCTTTGCAAAAGAAACAGCACATGTGTACACGAGAAAGTGCTATATTTATATATATATATGTGGGGTCAGGGTAAGGAAGGAGAGGTTACTTAATGTAACTGGAAGTTCTTCAATGTATAGTCCCGATATGGATTCCAGACATGGGTGCACAATGTGCTAGAGCTGGAATTGTTCGCAGTAGCGTCCGTTGACCTGCACACGTGTTGGCCTCATGGCGTGTCCAAGGCTTTAAGAGATTGTGCAGGTTGATGCAGCTCCAAGTCCCTGTTACCTGAAAGAGATGGCATCTGCAGCAGAGGGGATGGAGGATGGGACTGGAATCCAAATAGGGACCACACATCTCAAGGATCCTCTAATTACAGTAAGAAATCTCGCCTTCTTCTCTGCGTGATGTTCTCTATGGGTGCATCTACACTTGTAAATTAAGTCGACTTAAGCTTGCTCTGCGTCTACACTACACTTTCCTTAAGTCGACTTAAACAGCTGCTTAAATCGACTTAAGGAAAAGTTAAGTCGACTTTGTAAAACCTCCTTTTAAGTTGACTTGCTGCTTAAGTCGACTTTAGAAAGCTGACTTAAGCCAGTGTAGACGTGGAGTAGCCCTATGTTGACTTTAAGTTGACTTAGGGGGCTCCAGGGCTTCCCCATTGCCCTCCCTGCCAGAGTGGCTGGCACAGCCACAGCCTGGCATGTCCCCTCACAGGGCAGGGCAGAGCCCTGCCCACCCTGCCCCTATGTCCTGCCAGGATCCCTGTCCCCCTTTGCCCCATTGTACCAAAGTACAATGGGGCAAAGGCTGAGCCCCCTGCCACCGTGGACCAGTCCCAGGTCCACCTAGCCCCTACAAGTTCACCTAGGCATCCAGTGTGGACGCTCTAGGTCAATTTTTGTAGGGTCCCCTCTAAGTCAACTTAAAATTTAAGTGGGGACAAGCTAAATTAACAAGTGTAGACACAGCCTATGTGGATACCACATATGGAAGAGTAGTGAGCAGTGCTGTGCATGAAGTGGATGCAAAGACTCACAAAAAGTCACAGTCTGCAGGATAGTGCAGCCAATTGCCACATCTGCCACCTTCAGCTGGAGCTTTCTCAGACAGTGACTTCCTGAACTTCCAGCTTCCAGTCACATGACTGGAAGCAGGAAGTTCTGGTAGCAACTGGCCAAGAATCACTAAACTGTCCAATGCTCGAGTTGCCTGATGACTGGAGTTTCGGGCAGCTTAATTTTTCCATCAGTGGCTTTCCCAAAATTGTTTTTCAGCTAGCCCACACATGTCAGCTACAGGTCCTGACAAAAAATTGGGTTGGGATACAGCGCTGGGGCAGGGGTGCAATTTTGGGTAGAAGATCAGAAGATGTATGCACCCATTCAGGTGGAACAGATAGGCCATCTTAGGGATAAATTTAGAGTGCAGTTACAGAGACACCCTGTCCTTATGGAAGACAGTAAAGGGTGGGTCAGCCATCATGGCCATGAGCTCTCTAACCTATCTTGCCAAGGTGATAGCCACCAAAAAGATCACCTTCATAGAGAGGTGAGCAAGGGTTCAAAGGCAGTTTAGTAAGGGCAGACAAAATGAGATTCAGGTCCCAAAATGAGGTAAGTATCTGTACTGAATTAAAAGGCATTGAGCAGGTCACAAAGGAAGCAGGAGGTGGTTGGATGAATGAAGATGGAAGAACTATCCACGGCAGGAGAAGGCACTGAGCACTGCCAGGTGGATGCAGATGGAGGAGTGGGCGAGGCCTGAGAGCCAGAGGTGGAGAAGATAGTCCAGGAGGATGGGAATGTAGATGGAGTCCAAAGAGTATCAGTAGCAGTGTACCCAGGCAGTGAAGCATCCCCATTTAGCTCAGTAACAGGCGCTGGCAGACAGGGTCGTCCCTAGGGCAGAGCAGGGCCCAGGGCCAATCGGCCAAGGCGGGGCCCTGCCCCTCCCATGCTGGTGGGGAGTGTGGCGGGCCGGCCCACTCCGCCCCCCCATAGACCCCGGTTGCCCCCTGGGGAGCCAGCCCCAGAAGCCAAGGCCAGGAGCCGCGGCCCTGGACTGGGAAGCCGAGGCCTCCTGCTTGGCGGCATGGAGCTGGGGCCCACGTGGTGGGGAGCCGAGGCTGCGGCCGAGGTCCCAGATGGCGGGGAGCCGAGGCCACAGCCCCGGGCCAGGAAGCCCAGGCCGCCCCCGGCTCTGGCTTCCGCCGCCCCAGCCGCAGCCGGGACCACAGGCTCTCACGGCTGGTGCCCCAACCGGGGAACCAAGGCCCCCTCCGGCAGCTGACCCCGGTCAAGGCCACAGCCAGGGATCCTTCCTGGCCGCATGTGGCCCCGGCCAGGGGTGTTGGGCAGGCTGCCCCTTCCCTGGGCCTGCATGCTCCACCCTGGGGGCAGGGAGGAGGGCCGGCCCAGGGGCCAGGGGAAGTGCTCCTGGCCTGCCCAGCTGCCTTCGGCTCACAAGGCAGCAGGGGGAAGAGAGGCTGTTGGGGGGACGCGGCGCAGGGCAGCGTAGGGCCCAAGTAACCGCAGGGCCCGGGGCGATCGCCCCATTCGTCCCTCCTCCCCCCCATTCCCCCCTCAGGATGGCCCTGCTGGCAGATGGTCATCTGCTGTGTGTGAGGATGTTGCATATAGAGAGATGGAGCACATACTGTGTATGCATAAGCCCCATCTGAATACCAAGCCATGAAGTGACGTGGTCCCAGGCTGGGGAGTCTTAGGTGTCTGTATGAGTAGCTCTGTGGAGGTGGGAAAGCAGTTTGGAGAGCAAGCAGAGAGCTGGAGGAGATTGCTGAATCAGTACTGGCAAAGCCAGGGGGGGCTATCACAACTAATGTTATACAATCCTACCACACCTTGTGCAGGACTTGTGAAAGAAGGGGACTACGTGGAAAGGCATAGTGGAGGTTGGCGGTCCAGAGGAGGAGAAGGGCATCATCTTGTAAGACAAGCGTGAGGGGTCCTCCGGAGCAGAAAAGGGCAAGTTGGTGGAGAATGAGTGGAAGTGTGACAGTCCAGAACCAAAATTTCATGTATGAATTTGTTCAGTGCCTGGAGGTCCAGAGTGGGGCAGTGTCCACCCCCCTTCTTTGGCATGAGGAAAGAGGAGTAATAAAAACCATGGCTATGATAATGGTAGAGGGGTGTGTGTCCTTCCAGAGCAGAGTTTACTCTTCCTATAAAACTATGTGCCATGGTAGGAATGAACAAAGGGTTGGTTTTTTTAGCAAGCTGAGAGCACTGAGGAACAGGGCTTTGCACTCTAGCTGTGCTGTGGGAAGAGGGAAGTGGAATGGTGGCAATGTGCACAGCCTCTTAAAGCCTTGGATGCACCATGTAGCTGATACATATGTGTGTCAATGGACACTACTACATACAGTTTTGGTTCCGGAGCATGTCCCACATGCACATCCATGTCTGGAATCAGCATAGGGACCATCACTCAACGAAAGAGGACAGGAGTCTCTAGGCCAGGCCACTGACCTAATTCTATTCCCATTGCTATCAAAGGCTGCGTCTACACTGGTAAATTAAGTCGACTTAAGCTTGGCTCCAATTCCAGCTCAGCTCCTGGGCTCCGGTTGTCAGCAGGAGCCGCGGCGCTAAGCCCAAACCCCTGGACTGTGCTGGGGGGCTCAGCTCGAGCAGTGAAATTGACATATTTGACAGCTCCAATGTCCCAGAGTGGCCTCGACTGGCACTCTGGGACATTTCCAGAGGCTGTCTATTGCGCAAAATGAGTACACACGAGCATTACCGCGGAACAGCTGTTCCGCGATAATGCTACCACTCTCGTTTTGAGTGGTTTAACTGTTGCGCGGCAAGAGGGTGTTGCCGTGCAACAGAGAAATTGATCGTGTGTACACTATTGGCTTTATTGCGTGGTAAGGAGCCTTACTGCGCAATAAAGTGATCGTGTGTACATAGCCTTAGTTAAGTCGACTTAAAAGTGCAAGTGTAGACATAGCCAAACAGAGCAAGAACAGGCCTCATTTGACTTATGTGCTAAGTCAGTAGACTATTGTGTCACCCTGCAATACTATTGCTTGTGTTAAAATAATTACCTCAACAGAAAGCGTCAATTTAAAAATAAAATTAGTTGAAATCAGGTAGAAATACCAGCTGTTGAATTGCACCTCACCCCCTTTTTCATTTGCACAAACACAAGCAGGAGTGTGCAAATAAGTGTTTAAGAACAACTTTCCCAGCTGCCTCTGACTACATTCCCAAACATGCCATTGCCAACTTGTTTCACTTCAAAGCAAGCATGTCACTGCATATTGCAGATGCCATGCTGTGAGCAAGGAGAGCAGTTTACACTAAATAAAAACAGAACTAACTGTAGCCGTCGTCCCTGTAAGCTGCTAAACAACGCTGTTTGGGAAGGTGATAACGACACCGTATATTTCACAGCATGGGGCTGCATAAAATGTGGTAAAAGTGATCTCTATCCTGTGTTTAAAAGGGGAGTGATTTGAAGAAATTGTGTAGGCGGTACATAGTGAACTCTAGTTGTTACACATGTATTCTGAGTCAAAGTTTCTGCATATTAGGAATTCTATTGTGATAAGTTTGAAAGGCTTGCAGGTCTGGTGCTTCCTTTTGTCAGTCACCTTTGGTCTTGTAAGGTGTAGGACCTTTAAGACTTATTTTTATCTTACGCTTTATATATGTGTATAATTTATTTAATAGACATTTCCAAGACACCAGGTATGCTTTTGCAACCTGAAACCCAAGTAGATGCTCATCAGATGTTGAATGGTCAAATCTGTTTTCTATGGGAATTGCCCCCCCCTTGGCCCTACACATAGTGAAAAATATATACTGCCCCTTGTGGATACCAAACAAGAAAATGGTGACTACTGTCTTTTCCAACATCAACATCTCTAGGTAAGAGTGGTACTAATATCCCATCTCCAATATTATCCTACCAGCAATATATTCTCAAGGTTCCATGAAAAAAACATTTTGGGGGGGGAAGGCAGTAACCGGGGTATCAGCAATTCAGTCAGCCTGACTACATGGTATGTGCACATACCAAGTGTCACACAGCAAAATACAACTTTCTATGTATAGCATCTTTCATACAAACAGCACCTCCAGAGGTTTGAAAGCTGACAGTGTGGCAAAATTAAAGTAAAGATTACTGGCAATAAATGACATACAAGAAAGCATTCTGAGCATGTGAGAAAAGAAAGGCATGTTCAGCATTTGAAAAATGGCAGATAGATGAAGAGGAGAAATATAGGAAGACTGGTTCCAGATACAGGAGGTCCAATGAAGAAGGCTTACACACCGAGGGTATGTCTACACTAGAAAAAGTTAAGTCGACTTTATTAAGTCGACTTAATAAGATCAACTTTAAGTCGACTTAAAGTTGACCTTATTAAGTCAACTTAACAAAGTGGACTAAGTTAAAGTCAACTTAGTCCACTTTGTTGACTTAAGTCGACTTAATAAAGTTGATTTAAGGGGCACTCCCCATCCACACCGTTCTTAAGTCAACTTAAGGAGTCAACATAAGGCTTAAGTCAACCTAATGGGCGGTTGTTATTAGGTGGACTTAAGCTTTCATTAAGTCGACTTAATGAAAGTCAGGTGCAGACATGGAGCAATTAGGTCGACTTAAGGGTCCTTAAGTCGACCTAAATTGCTAGTGTAGACATACCCCAAGTGTGGGAGGAGGGGGGGAAAGCAGAATGGAGCAACTCATGCTGTACAACAGCAGAGAAATGGGGAAGGGAAAAAGCATTGTTTATGAAAATATAAACCTGGTAGATATAGCAAGATATTAATAGAAATATTTATACACTAAAAATATGATAAGCATCATATAAAGTAGACTCTTTCAGGAATAGCATTGGTGTGTCCTGCCAGAAGATAAACAGTCAGATAGTTATTGCACACTGTATATAAGGATGGCCTTGTTCATGATCTATGATATGCCTAATAAATAATCAAAACAACATCATAAGTGGGTTTTAGTTCTACTATCAGATGCATTTTAGCTGTGCTTCATTCCCCAGACAAATGGTTCTAGTCTCTTGTTGATGTATGGGACATATTTTGCACATAAGATTAATGGGAGTTACCCACTTAACTCCCTGATGCATTCAAAGGAGAATAAACTTCAAAGTCTGAATCCTTTATCAATCAGCTGCAAGCAATAAGAAATTAAAAGGTTTCTCACCAAATACAGAAAACATACTTAGGCAGAGATTCCTGGTCATGATAAATATGAAGCAAGTGTTAGAGTAAATGCTACACATACACATGCAAAAAATTAGTCATACCACCACTACATAAACAGATCTCATTCGTGTTCTGTATTGCTGAATTCTATCACACATTAAGAGGAAGTGGAAATATTTATGTCTAGGAAAATGGAGCGTTGGCACTTTATATTAGGCTATGTACACACGATCACTTTATTGCTCGGTAAGGCTCCTTACCACGCAATAAAGCCAGTAGCGTACACATGATCAATTTCCCTGTTGCGCGGCAACACCCTCTTGCCGCGCAACAGTTAAACCACTCAAAACGAGAGTGGTAGCATTATCGCGGAACAGCTGTTCCGCGGTAATGCTCGTGTGTACTCAGTTTGCAGAATAGATAGCCTCCGGAAATGTCCCAGAGTGCCAATCGAGGCCACTCTGGGACATTGGAGCTGTCAAATACGTCAATTTCACTGCTCTAGCAGAGCAGTGAAATTGAGTATTTTTGGGAGCTGCCCGGTTTGGCAGCTCCCCTGGACTGAGCTAGGGGGTTGGCCCGAACCGGCTGCCCATGCCGGTTTGAGCCAGCCCCCCAGCTCAGCTCCCGGGCTTCGGGTGCCAGCAGGCACTCCGGCACTTAAGCGCCGCAGCGCCTGCTAACACCCGAACCAGCTCGGGGTTCGGGTGGCGGCAGAAGCTCCGCCGGAGCTTCTGCCGCCATCCGAACCCCTGGACTGAGCTGGGGTGTATAGTGCTTTCCTTGTCCCGCAATAACTTATTGAGGGACAAGTTTCTCGTGTGTACATAGCCTTAGTTGGGCTTTATTCTAAATTACAGTAGAATACCTTTTATAACTACCAGTTTCAACAATTTAGTCAGCAGTTAAGTTTCTTAAAGAATTTAGACTCACAAGAAAAGGTACCTCATGCACTGCAGCTCTCCTGTAATGTCTACTTGTCTTTTTTTTTTTTTTTTTTTTTTTTTTAAACACTTACACAGCTGGCAGGGACTAGTAGGGGTGTGAGATGTTGAAGAATATATATATATTTTTAATTAATGTCTTTTTCTTCAACGGCAAGCTAAAAAGAGCCTTTAGAATGACTGTGCAGGAAGAAAACACTAAGAACATTTTGAGTGATTATATTATGAATGTTTTATTCCATCTGCCCTTTTGCCTTTCCAATCAACTATTTTACTTTGAGCGAAAAAGAATCATAGTGGCCAGAATTTTCAAATATAGTGAAGAAGTTGTACCTTGGCACCTTCTAACTGAGCTCGCTGATCCTTTTAAACCCAGCCTATCATATGGTCTTTAAGGCCAGATTGTTATGGTTCAGCTGGTGGTTGACGTGAGAGGAGCATATGACTAAGAGGACCCATGATCATCCTATATGCTAAACCTTACAGGACTGAGACTCTGAAATAAGAAGGATGTTCTTATTGTTAAAGGGGCCCACATGCAGTGTGATGCTGCTACAACCATCTTTAGATATATAGATAAATGCAACCCAATTTTTGAAGATGATGAATCCCTGTGGTTCCTAATGATTTCAGTGGGATTTGTGTGTGTGCAACCCCTCTCAAAATCAGGCCTGTGATATTCAGATTGTTAGATATAGCTGTAGGAGCCTAACTTGAAGCACTCTGGTTAGAAAAATTCATTTTTCCTCTTATTTTGATCTCTCGTTTCCAGAGCCTGCCCCAGCCCCCAGCAATAGGAGAGTTAGAAATCTTGTGATCTTTGGGCAGGCAAACACCATGGTGAGAAGCACAGCTGGATAAATGTCAGTATTAGCAGTATTCTGTTGCTCTGGGAAAGTGGCTAACATAGTGGCCGTTGCTATGGGTACCAGAGCAGCAAATGATAATAATAGCAAGACAGACTAAGGGGAAAGGAGACCTCCATTTCAGGTTCCAATGTGGATTTAAATTAAGCGGGATGAATAATTTAGGGACTCAGATGATTCTTAGATGTCTCAAACAAGGAAATCACTTTAATAGATGGTAGTCACTGACAACTTGTACCTTGTTTGCAATAAAACAGTGTAAGGTGTTTCTGCACAAAAAAGATATTCCCAGAATGAAACAGTTCCCATTAGTAATCACTGAGTCAGCTGCTGTACTGCAATTTGCTCTATTTTTTCCCCCACAAGGTTAGCTGATTTTTATTTGACTTTTTTTACCCCCTAGGCAGAAGTTCTCCATTTCCCTGGGTAGTAGAACATTTATTTAACACCCAGAGGAGAAAGAGTGAAGCATTTTTTTCAACTGGAGTTTTTAGACGACACTGGGACACTGTTTCCATCCTGGCATCTGCAGCTGGGAAAGCCCACTCAGTTGAGCCGTCCATCCAACGGATGCCAAAGATTTGACCTAGTTTGCTTTTTAGTCCACACAAAAGAAACCAAAACTAAAACCAACCAACCAAAAACCCTGTTGTAAAGAGATGGGTAAGGTGACAGCCTTGAAGATAACAGGATGCAGTATGCGGCAGTTCCAGGTGGGTGAGGTAAACATTTTTATTGGACCAACTTCTGTGAATGAAAGAAACAAGCTTTCTAGTCACACTGAGTTCTTCTTCTGATCTGGGAAAGGTACTCCCAGAATGGTATTCTTGTGGCTCAAAAGCTTTTTTCTCTCATCAACAGAAGTTGGTCCAATAAAAGATACTGCCTCACCTACCTTGTCCCTGGAGATAATACTA
Organism: Pelusios castaneus; assembly: GCA_007922175.1. Classification (NCBI taxonomy): domain Eukaryota; kingdom Metazoa; phylum Chordata; order Testudines; family Pelomedusidae; genus Pelusios; species Pelusios castaneus. Next base: position 11,470,613 of record ML685798.1, on the reverse strand, counting down.
TAGTCATAAAGATTCAGATTAAATGTTTAAATATTGCGTGACAGAGCCAGGCTTGATGGCTACAGGAGGGTGGTCCTATTTGAAAGAACCGGGAAAGTGGGCGGGCGCAAGCCCGCCCACTGCTAAAACTCCTCCCCCAGCCTAAGGGGATGGAGCACTGGGCCCGGGTTCAACTGATTACGGGGGACAACAAATGACTAACAGGAATGGGAGTGAGGGTCAAAGGGTCAGAATAAGGGACTCAGAAGGGGACACCGAGCAGAGAACCCCGGACAGCGCCCACTGCTCCCGGAAGGTGTCGAGGGAGCCAGCGGACGCAGCCCAGAGGAACTCTGCCCGGATACGTGAACGGACGAGGGACCGGAAATAGGCCCCACAGTCGCAGGAACCTCCTTCAGCCAACCTCCTCTCTCTGGTCTTATAAATGGCCACCTTAGCGTAGGCCAAGAGGAGGTTGGCGAGGAGGTCCCATGACTTTGTGGGGCCACGGATGGGAAGTGCATAATGGAAAAGTGCAGCCAGAACCTCAATAAGAGGTTCTGGAGGAGCCGGAAAAGGGGCTGCAACCTGGCGCATTCAAGGTAGGCGTGCGCCAGGGTCTCCCTCACACCGCAAAAGGGGCAGGTGTCGGGACGGGGAGTGAACCGCGCCAAGTACACGCCCGTGCTCAGGGCTCCGTGAAGGAGCCGCCAACTTTGTCCCCGGCGGGCCGTGGAGTCAAGGTGGCATACAGACTGGCCCACCGGGGATCCTCGCCCTCCACAAATGGAATCAGGCCCCGCCATTTTGTATCGGGGCGGGACACGAGGGCGAGGAAGTGAATGGTATGGAGCGCGAGCGTGTACAGATGTTTACGGGGCGCGGTTTGGAAAGAGACCAGCTGCAGGTCCAGCAGCCGGCTCGGGGCATAGGGCGGGGGCGGCCGGGGGGGCTCGCGGGGCCAAGGCCCGATTAAAAGCTCCGGAGGGCCAGGACTGAGGGGGGGGGGCAGGGAGCACCCTCTCGCAGGACCTGCTCGAGGTAATCCCGAGCAGCAGGGGGCAAGGCTGCCTTCACCTCCTGGAGTAGGCGCCGGGGGGTTCGAAGGGTGGAGAGCCTCATGCGCTCAGCTAGCACGAGGGGATCCACCCAGTCCCCCCGGGCATAGTCCAGGAGGTCTCCGACCTTGATGACGCCTGCCAGGACCAGCCTCCGCCTCACGGAGGGGGTCTCCGCCACCTGCACACCGAGATGGAGGTTGTGTAGCAGGGGCTCCGCGAGGAGATCCTCCCCCTTGGTGGGAACAAGGGACCTGGAGGCCGAAACGAGCCTCCAGGTCCGGAGGAGGTCCTGGTAGAAGGCCGGCAGCTCGGAGAGGTCTCGCGGAAAACTTCTCGGATTGATAAAAAAGAGCTGCCGGTCGTATCGGAGCCCTCGGTAGCGGCGGAGGAAGGTGCGCGCCAGATGGCTCCACGCCGGACTACCTGCACTATACAGGAGTCTCTGCAGGGCCTGGAGGCGGAAGGCATGGACCTGGCTGGAAACACAGCACAGGCCCTGCCCTCCCTCCTCCAGGGGAAGACTCAGAATCCCTGCAGAGACCCAGTGCAGTCCTGGCCAAAAGAACTCCAGAATTGTCTTCTGGAGGTTGGCCAGGAAACTCGGGGGCGGGACCAGGTTGTTGAGCCGGTGCCAGAGCATGGACAGGACGAGCTGGTTGACGACCAGTGCCCTCCCACGAAGGGAGAGGCACTGCAGCAGTCCTGTCCATCTCCGCAGCCGCTCAGACACCCTGTCCTCCAAACCTCGCCAGTTGTCATCCGGGGAGGGATGTGTGGCAGAAAGATAAACGCCGAGATAGAGCAGCGGACCCGCGCTCCACCGGATGGCTTGAAGCGCGGGTGGGAGGGAGCCGACCGGCCACCCGGCCCCTACCGCCAGGCCAGAGCTCTTGACCCAGTTGACCCGGGCGGAGGAGGCTGCCGAATAGATGGCCAGGCAAGCCTCCAACCGCTCCAGGTCTCCCGGGTCCTGGACCGCGAGGAGCACGTCGTCGGCGTACGCTGACAGGACCAGCCTCAGCCCTGGCTCGCGGAGCACCAACCCCGTCAATCTCCGCCGGAGGAGACAGAGGAAGGGCTCCACGGCCAGGGCGTACAGCTGGCTACAGGAGGGTGGTGGAAAGCAAGTATATTAGCCCCAGGCTCAGCAAGGCCCTGTTCCCAGGGTAGCTGGAGCGGGGCTGCTTTGAACCAATTAAGGCACCTAACTCCAATTAAGGCATCTAGAGTCAGTTGGAGCATCTGACTCCAATTAAGGATAGAAGATAAAAAGCCCCTGTTGCAGCCAGGCAGTGAGAGAATTTGGGAGTGTTGTTTGGAGGTGGAGGTAGGAGCAGAATTTGGTGTGGAGGAGAACAGAGCAAAGAAGAATGGAGGAAAGCTGACCAGTAGCTGTTACTGACAGTACCTAGGAGGTACAGGCAGTGAGGGCAAGTTTGTCCAGAGGGACCTTAGGACCTCAGGCCCAGCGGCCTGTGGGGTGGAGAGCCCAGCCCCAGGGTAGGAGGGACTGAGGATCCATAGTGCTGGGGGTTTGGAGGTGGGAGACTTGTGCCTAGCTGGCTGCCACTACATGAAGCGCAGGACCCACGGGGACTGAGAGTGCTCAGTTTGCCATAATTGCTAAGCTCAACAAATGTTAAAGTTAAAGAAGTTCTCACCATCTCAACTCTTCTCCCTTGTGTGTAGGCATTATAATACTCTTTAATTATATGGTCATATACTATATAGCAGATAATATAATTTCATAGAGTTGCTTTTCTACAAACTAGGTATAGCTGTACTAGGTGTTCCATCTTCTACTGCTGAATCCTATCCATCATGGAAGTGAGCTAGGAGTCTGGATTGATAAATTCCAAGGCTAGAAGGAACTATTGTGCTCATCTAATCTGATCTCCTCTATAACAAAGGCCATAGAGCTTCCCCCAAATAACTCCCAGTGCACATATTTTTTAGAAAAAAAATCCGGTCTTGTTTTAAAAATAGCCAGGGGAGAATCCCAATTGTTCCAATGATTAATTACCCTCCCTGTTAAAAATGTACAACTCATTTACTGTTTGTATTTGTGTAGCTTCAACTGCCAAGGTAACTGCTTAGTTTCTCTGCCAGGCACATGGCCGGAAGTAGGAAGTGGCCCAGGCCCACCCGAGTCAGTGACAGACCCTGTGAAAAAGCACATCTGGGTATGCTCCTGACTCAAGAATCCCCTGTTTATGCATCTCATTAGCCCTTTAGGCCACAGCATCGCAGTGGAAGCTTATGCTCAGCTGGTTATCCATCCTGAGTTCCAAATATTGTTCACTATTGTGTTACTCTAGAATAAACTGGTTTAAGACCATTCAGAAGCTATATCCCTACTTTCACAATATTGAATGGAGTTCTACTGGTGTAAAAATGATGTAATACAGGAGTGAAAAAGGCAAGTGCCCCTGCAGGCTCCTTGTCTCATTCACTACTCACAATACATCATCCGCTTTTGCTCCAGCCACATTCAGTGACCAGCAGCCAAGATATTCCTTGTAAGGATGTACAAAATAAATGTACACTATTATATTCAGGGTTTTTTGGATATAATTCATTAAAAACTTATTTTAATGCATTCAAAAAATAAAGGGACAGATTTGGTATTGCCTGACTGTGAGTACTTCAAACTGTGAACATAAAAATGTCCATAATGGGTCAAGACCAATGGTCCATGTAGCTCATTACCCTGTTTTTCTGACAGTAGCCAATGCCAGGTGCTTCAGAAGGAATGAACAGAACCTGGGAATGCTCAAGTGATCCAACCTCTGTTGTCCATTCCCAGTTTCTGGCAATCAAAGGCACCTAGAGCATGGGATTGCACCCTCATCATCTATGTTAGTACCCACTGATGGATTTCATTTCCATGAACTTATCTAATTCTTTTTTTGAACCCACTTATAGTGTTGGACTTCACAACATCCCTGGGCAATGAGTTCCTCAAGTTGCCTGTTCATTGTGTGAAGTAGTTTCCCCCTTTGTTTCTTTTAAATGGGCTGCCTGCATATTTTTTCTTTGAGTTCTTTATTCACTTTCGCCACATCATTCATGATTTTTATAGACTCTATGGGTGCGTCCACACTTGTAAATTAAGTCGACTTAATTTACTCTGCGTCTACACTACACTTTCCTTAAATCGACTTAAGCAGCTGCTTAAGTCGACTTAAGGAAAAAATTAAGTCGACTTTGTAAAACCTCATTTTAAGTTGACTTTGCTGGCTAAGAAAGTCGACTTAGCCAATGTAGACGTGGAGTAGCCCTAAGTCGACTTAGGGGACTCCAGGGCTTCCCCACTGCTCTCTCTGCCAGGGTGGCTGGCACAGCCACAGCCTGGCATGCCCCCCCAAAGGGCAGAGCAGAGTCCTGCCCACCCTGCCCCTATGCCCTGCCAGGGTCCCTGTCCCCCTTTGCCCCATTGTACCAAGGTACAATGGGGCAAAGGCTGAGCCCCCTGGCAGTTGGCAAGGGGTGCCCACCTGCCGCCGTCGACCTGTCCCACCTAGCCCCTACCAGTCGACCTAGGCATCCAGTGTGGACGTTCTAGGTTGATTTTGTAGGGTCTCCTCAAAGTCGACTTAAAATGTGAGTGTGGGCATGCTAAGTCGACTTAACAAAGTCAATTTAGTTAAGTCAACTTAAATTAATAAGTGTAGACATAGCCAAACATATCTCCCCCTTTTCCAAGTTGAAAAGTCCCAGTCTTTTTAATCTCTCCTCATGTGGAATCCGTAATCATTTGTGTTGCTTGGAGGTGGAGTCAAAAAGATTAGCTCACAGTATCCAAAGTGTAGGCAGGTGTATCATCGATTTATAGAGTGGCATTATGATAGTTACAGTCTTATTAGCTAACCCTTTCCTACTGGGTCTGTGACAAAGTGGAGGATGGTAAACCCCTGAGGGACCTCTGTCAGCCCTAACCCAAGGGGTGGGTTGATGTGGTGCAGGCTTCATACCCACGCTTCTTGTAAGTAGGTTATCCATCATATTGCAGTTTCAGACCTGCTCACATAGCGATAGCCCCCTTCCCCCCGCCCCCACCCCCCAAGGATGGCCCTGGATCTTGTTATGCATTTCTCTCCTCAATTAAAGAAATCTTTAGTACCCAGCATTTTCTCCCTGTGAAGGTATTTACACTGTAACCAATTCATCTGTCTTCTTTTTCAGACCCTAAACTGACCAATATCTTCAAGTCTATTGTTATAAGGCTTTTTCTCCAGTCCTCAAGCTATTTTTGTGGGTCTTTTCCACACTCTCTCCAATTTATCAACATCCTTTTTTAAAGTAAGTGTGGACTCACTCCTACCATAGACAGGGGGAAATCACCTCACTACACCCTTGTTTATCTATCAGCAATTGCACTAGCCCTTTCAGCCACAGCATCACAATGGGAGCTCACAGTGAGTTGCTTGTCCCTTATGACCTCTAAATGCTTTTCAGAGACACTGCTTTGCAGGATACCATTCAATCTTTAGATATGGGCTACAATCCTTGTCCCTACAAATAAAACTTTGCATCTAGCTGTATAAGGGCAATTCATTTGAATGGGCCCAATTTATCAAGCCAACTGAAAATTCTCTCTATGAATACCCTGTCCTCATCAGGATTTACCACTCTGCTCATCTTTGTGTCCTCTGCAAATTTTTTCAGCCATGATTTTATATTTGCTTCTAAATCCTTGATGAAAATGTTGAATAGGGTCAAGTCTAGTATTGAGCCCAGCTGAACCCCTGCACCGCAATTCCATGATGAACCCTAGTGATAGCTATCTTTTGAGATCTGTCAGTTAGCCAGTTCTTAATCTAGTTAACAGATACTTGATTGAGTTTGTATAGTGCTAATGTTTTAATCAGAATGTCATGCAGTACCAAATCAAACACCTTATAAATGTCTAAGTATATTACATCTATGCAATTACCTTTATTAACCAAATTTCTAATCTCATTAAGGAGTGCAATCAGGTTTGTTTGACAAGATCAGCTTTCCATAACACCCTGTTGACTGGCATTAATTGTATTTCCATCCTTTAATTTTTCATTAATTGACTCCCATATCATCTTTTCCATTATTTCCCCCAGGATTGATGTTAGGCTAAATGGGCCATGGATACTTAGGTCAACCTGCCTGCTATTTTGAATGCTGGCACAAATTTAGCACTCTTCGCTGGTATCCTTAAATTAATGTTTGCATTTCTATCTGCACCCTGTGGCCTTGATCCTGCAAGCTGCTCCACACAGGTTGGACTCCTGCACTCATTTAGAGATCCATTGGTTTCTGGGGTGATTTATTATGTTAGTGCAATCTCTGCACTTTCTCCCTAGCTCTCCTATTAGGCACTGATCCTGTCCTGTCTGGGATGGCACAGAAGGAGTACAAAAAGGGTGTGCTATCTATGTAAAGGCACAAAAGCTGTTTGCCAATAACCTACACTTCCAGGGGAAATATGCCAGTGTCTCCATCACTGTCTCCTGAGTATTCCATTCATGTGCCATCAGGTGCAAGAGGGAAGAGGGACTGAAAGTTGAGAAGACAGAGGGAAACAAAACAGTAGGCTTTCCTACCAACCCTGGCACTATTAATCAGGTATAGAGGAGCTATGGAGCAGGAAAAAAAGTTTCTTTAGCCCCACAACAGGAATAAGTAAAGCTCCTCAGCTGAGGCAGCTGGTAACTCATAGGGTGCGTCTACACTTACAAATTAAGTTGAGTTAAGGAGGCTTAAATTGACTTAAACTACTCCACGTACACACTGGACTTTCCTTAAGTCGACTTAATAACAGGTCGACTAAGGTCAATTTAACGCTTAAGTCAACCTTATTAGGTCGACTTAAGCCAGTGTGGATGGGGATTAGCGCCTAAATCCACTTTATTAACTCGACGTAAAGTGTTAAATCGACTTAATAAGGTCAAAAAGGGGGTATGTCTACACTTGAAAAGTTGTCGATTTTTGTTAAGTCAACTTAATAAGGTCAACTTTAAGTCGACTTTAAGTCAACTTTATTAAGTCAACTTAACTTTTCAAGTGTAGACATAACCATAGAGAGGATCGTTGCTCTTCAGGAGAGTAATTTGTCCATCTCTGTCCCTTCTCCCCACCCCCAAGGGGTTACACACCAAGTTAAACAGAAGTGTAAAACTGGAATCTTAATCAATTCAGCATCACAAAAAGGAGGGTTAAGTGGAGGAGTGATAACTATAAATATGGGAAACAGTGCAGAGGAGAGAGGAATATCAGATTGGACAATTTGGAGGTTATTTTCAAAGCCATATAGACAGTAAAATGTTTGTTTAGCTGAGTTGTTGTGGTAAAAATCATGAGGCATCTTTAAGAAAAAGAGTAGCTTAATTTCTGAAAGGAGTCATGAGGTATTTATGGCTGATGCATGAACATGCACCAGATGATGTGTTCCAAGCAAGTAAGCCATTATTTTGTGATTTCCTGATCCTTCTCTCAACTTCATACCAAGCTCTGATGGGCAGCATTTTTAAAAAAAATTGGAAGCACAAAATAGCATTTTAATATTAATCATTTGACTGAGCCATGCATTTTGCTTCAGTTATTAAATACGCTGACTGCAGAAACCAAATTTATGCACGGAACAAAAGTGACAGCAAGAAACAGCACTACAAGTAGCACAAATAGTTGGCAGTTGAAGTTTCTATGCACTTAATAAAAAAAAAGTGTGTGCGAGGGGTATGAGCTGATAAAATAACCAGATATGTCATGAACACTCAGCGGATATTTACTTTAATGGCCTGTCATGTGAATTAATAACTGATCATGTTAAACAGAGCCTAGTGTAAAAACGAAAAGGTCAGCCCTACAATGGTGTGATATTACTTTTTCCATATTAGTCAAGCATAGGCAAATAAATTGTATCAGGACCCCAGCCTCTCATTACAGAGCCACTATGCTATGTGGAAAACAGGCCCAATTCATATACCAGTGCTTGATGTTTATGATGCAGGTAGGGGTGAGGGAAGCTGTTTTTAAAATATCACTAGACATTTAATAATAAATTTGTGACCTTCAAGACTAAGGATATAACTAGTCAAACTACTGATAAGTAATATTAATTACACATGTAGCTTCCTGTTTAATTAGGAAATCATTTGCAAACTGATGTTGGTTTTCTTCAAGAGTGTTTATGATGGGTAAGCGTTCAATGGCAGCTTTGCTAAAAGTCCCAAGCAAGAGGTTGTTTGCTGTGCTGCTGCAGGGTTCACTCCTTGTTCCAAAGGGGAAGTATCCTGAAATAGATCAGTACCTGGTGCAACTTTTATTCCCTGGCTGAGATAGTAGGTTAACTATCCTAGCCCAAGTTCTTGGGGGGGGGGGGGGTGCTTTCCTTCCCACACAGCTACCCTTGCATGTTAGTACCTTACACCCCTTAACTCCCCATCAACCACACAAGCTGGGACGCCGTTCAGCCCTGAATAATTTGGCCCTTAGAATTCAAACCTGCTCAACTGAGTTCAAATGGCAAAGCTCCAAATGACGACAGCGTGCAGGATCAGGCTTTGGAAGTTTGAGCTTTGGATTGTTATCAATCTGTTACCTTGACTCTTCATGATGAGCCCAATCCTGTGAGATGCTGAGCAGTGGAAGTGAAGGACAGACTCTCAACACCTGGTGGACTAGGGTTCTGTTTTCCAGCCTTGTAATGCTCACCTAAGGATTTATCTATACTGCGTCGATCCTCATGGATTGACACACTGGGATCAATTGAGCGGGCAGTGTAAAGCCGCTCAATAGATTCTGGAAGTCTTCGCCGGTCAACTCAAATTCCTCCCCTCCAAGTGGAGTAAAGCTGCATCGACCAAAGGGCAATTCAAGTCGATGAAGACAGCGTGGTAAGTAAGAGTACCTAAGTCGGCAAGAGATATGCATTCTGCAGCACGCAGAATGCATATTTCCCATCGACTTAGTCCCACAGTACAGACCTGGCCTAAATCAGTCTATTGCTTCTGTTCCCTGATGGTGTAAATAGAACATTTTTAACATCGAAGCAAGTGAACATTTTAAAATAATAAATTAACAAATAACTCTATGCCGATGTGACTTTGAGACTATTAACCGTTTAGGCCAAATATTCATAAAATTCTCAGAGTTCCAAAGCTTTTCACAAATAGTTTGTAGTCGCTCACTACCAATGAATTATATAATCCCAGAAACTATAGTCACCCAAACTTAGTACTTCTAGTCACAAATATATTTGCAAATCAGAGGATTCTTTTTATTATTCAACCTGATTCATCTAGCTCAGCAGTTTAGATTACATCCTCAAAGAACTTGAATTTTCTGTAGCTGTTTTTTATATATATAATATACATGTAAAAAAGTGTGTGTGTGTGTGTGTGTTCGTGAGAGAGAGAGAAAGAGAGAAATTTTAATGTTCATTTTTAAGATTATTCTTATATTTGTTCTAGAAATTACCAGATAAAGAGTTGCATGGTTTATGCACACACCAGGGACTCTATTCCCTACCTCACAAACTTGCTTTGCCACCCTCCACTATTTCAGATCTATTTCAACCTTATCCTCCTTACCAGAGGCTCTGCATGTCTTCTCAAGTCCCCCCCTCACCAATCCCAAGGGTTGTCTCTCTCCTTTTCCTCCCCTGCTCTCAAGTATCTTTCTTTCCCTCAACCCCAGATTGGAAGAGATGGGTGAGTAGCCATTGTCATACCCCACCCTCTCACCCAGCTCCATGAAACAGGCTTTGCAGAACTTGTAGGTTTGGGAGAATAGAGAAGACAGCTTAGACAGCTTTAGACATTTTCCCAATTACCCAGGTCTCAAGTACAATAAAAAACATCAACCACAATTGACCATGAGGTAACAAAGAAACAGTGAACCCTTTCCTGGAAAGAGGTGTCTGATAATAAACACCACTTCACATTTTTAACTCAGGTGTGTCAGTTCAAGCAGAAATAGAAGAAAATATTTATGCTAAAAAAATGTCCTCATGGACACAACTCCAGGTTTCTACTCAATACCTCCGCATTCTTTAAACAGTCTATGCTCCCATCCTTGATAGCTTCTCGTCTTTTCCCCCAAGCTTTTTTCACTATATTATTCTCTCCAATTTTCCCTCCTATCTCACCGCTTGTTTCTTCTTCTGGTAATTCCCTCCTTCTCTCTCCCACTGTAATAAGGGGCCTAAGGAGCTCTGTCCCCAGATCCCTCACTCTAATGTCAATTCTTTTCCTCACATCACATTTTCCTCACATGCCAATATATGTAGCCGAAATACAAATTTGCCTATCAATTCCTGACACATTTCAACATTTTTCTCAGGGTACATCTACACAGCAAAATACAGTCTATCCAGGATAGCTTGAATCCAGCAGGGCTTCAAAATGGGCTAGTGCTCTGAGTACATTCCCAGGATCTGTGTCAGACTTGTACTGAAGTCCATGCTATGCAGTTATTGCTGATCCTGTTATTTGCAAAGCTGAAGTCCAGCTAGCTCCTGCACAGCTAAGGCTGTGTAGAGAAACCTACAAGCAAATCTTGTTGCCAACCCGAAACTAAAATTTGACCTGCTTCACAACTGGGGGGGAATTTGGCCCACTGACTCTTGCAAACATACACAGGCTTGAACAAACTGATCACACGTCTGAAGTTGAAAAGGAAATTTCTCCAGTGACATATTGGCAGAAACTTTGAACTAGGCTTTCCTCTTTGCAGAACTGACTGTCTGCAAGGATCAGTATCAAACATGACTGATTTTCTATTACAGCAAGTCAGTGGTAGGCACAAGTGACTCAATGTCTGTCCCCATCTTCTATGTTCCTCTGTGTTCCTGAAAGAGAATTCAAATAGTTCCAAACTAGCAGTGCCTATCTGTAGTAGGCAGACAATTTTTAAACATAGTAGTAGTACATATTCATAGTGAAATTATGATCTAGGCAAGGTGTATCAGTGTTCAAATGTAAATAAATAGGCCATTTTAATTGAAAGGAATACCAATTGGCAATAAACTGATCTCCAAACAGATATAGCAGTGCCCACTGGTCATGAATGAATATAATCAGTCTTTGTGTTTTCTTGGCCACCATCCTCCAACAGGATGGTAAAATTATGGTGTGGCACATGGGCTAGAATTGAGAGCGGGTACCCACTTACCTGCCTCCCCCACGTCCCCAGTGCACATGTACAACACTCAGCCTTCATTTGGCTTGCTGTGCTGGCAGCACTTTCAGGCCTAAGCAGGAATTTCTGGAATAAGGTCACACCTCTATCATATCCCCATTTAGTCATTTCTCTTCCAAGCTGAAGAATCCCAGTCTTTCTAATCTCTCCTCATATGGAAATTGATCTATACCTTTAATCATTTTTGTTGTCCTGCTGTGTATCACTGCCAATTCTAATGCATCTTCTTTGAGACCTGCACTTAGTATCCAAGTTTGTGGCAGACCCTGGAATTATATAGTGGTAGTCTGATATTTTCTGTCTTATTATCCATTCCTTTCCTAATGGCTTCTAACATTCTGTTAGGTTTCTTTTTTTTTAACTGCCATTGCATATTTAGCAGATGTTTTCAGAGAACTATGCACAAATGACTCCAAGATCTCTTTCTTGATTGGTAATAGCTAATTTAGACCCCAGCATTTAATATTTATAATTGGGATTATATTTTCCAAGCTATAAGACTTTTCATGTCTCAACACTGAATTTCATCTTTTGTTGCCCAGCTTTGCTGTCTGTTTTGGATTTAATTATCTTGAGTAGCCTTGTATCATCTGCAAATATTACGACCTCACTGTTCCCCCCTTTTTCTAGATCATTTATGAATATGTTCAACTGCACTGATCCAAGTACAGGACCCTGGTGTACACCACCATTTACCTCTGTCCATTGTGAAAACTGACCATTTAGTCCTACCCTTTGTTTCTTATCTTTAAACCAGTTATTTATTCATGAAAGGACCTTTCATCTTGTCTCATGACAGCTTACGTTGCGTAAGAGCCTTTGGTGAGGGACACTGTGTAAGATTTTCTAAAAAGCTGATCACAGGCATAGTAAAAAACAGGATGAGAAGCTTTCCCCATTTTGACAAGTTCCAGAGAGGTATTCCTGGTAGTCTAGTGAACCAAAACAAACAAGGAGTCCTGTGGCACCAAAACTGTTAAGTCTTTAAAAGTGCCACAGGGCTCCTTGTTTGTTTTCCCCATCTTGACAATGATTACCATGGGCAGAAAGGCTATGTCTACGCTTGTTAATTTAAGTCGACTTAGCATGTCCCCACTCAAAAATTAAGTCGACTTAGAGGGGACCCTGACAAATCGACTTAGAGCGTCCACACTGGACGCCTAGGTCGACTTGTAGGGACTGGGTGGATCTGGGACAGGTCCACGGTGGTAGGGGGGGCACCCCTTGCCAAGTGACAGAGGGCTCAGCCTTTGGTACCTTGGTACAATGGGGGCTGAAGGGGACAGGGAACCTGGCAGGGCATAGGAACCGGGTGGGCAGGGCCACCCTGGCAGGGCGGGCAGTGGGGAAGCCCTGAAGCCCCGTAAATCGACTTAAAGTCGACTTAGGGCTACTCTGCATCCACACTGGCTAAGTCGACTTTCTAAAGTCGACTTAGCCAGAAAAGTCAACTTTAAACTAGGTTTAGTGAAAGACAACAGAGTCCTGTGGCACTTTTAAAGACTAACAGATTTATTAATCGCATGAGCTTTCGTGGGAGAAAATCCCACTTCGTCAGACGCTTTGAAGATAGGAAAGTTACAGAGTGGGAGGAAATTAAATGCAGGGGAGTGTATGACATAGCATCAGGTCAGGCTGTAACAGCAAATCAAAGTAGGTGTTAGGAGTCAAAACACTGGGGAACAGCACATAGAGGAGGGGGAGGTCAATTCACTTGATGTAATGCGAGAAAAATCCATAGTCCCTGTTTAACCCCAAGACAACTGAGTCAAATTTGCATATAAGTTCGAGTTCTGCAGACTCTCTTTGAAGCTGTGATTTGTTATTCATCTGTTTCAACACAGCTAAGCGTCTGACGAAGTGGGATATTCTCCCACGAAAGCTCATGCGATTAATAAATCTGTTAGTCTTTAAAAGTGCCACAAGACTCTGTTGTCTTTCTACAATAGACTAACACGGCTACCCCTTTGGAATTTGACTACATAGGTTTAGTGAAGTTGACTTTAATTTTCCTTAAGTAGATTTAAGGAAAATGTAGTGTGGACGCAAATTAAATTAAGTCGATTTAAGCAAGCTGAAGTCGACTTAATTTGTAAGTGTAGACACACCCAGAAATAGCAAGAAACCACTGTGTAAAGTGTAGTGTTCGTCAAATGATGCTCTTAAGTGCAAATGATTGCCCTAGGGTAAGGAGGAACATTTTTTTCCCTTCCCTGCATTGACTTTATATGATGGCTAAAGGAAAGTCTATTACAATCTTAAAAGCGCACACACCAGTTTATAGCTAAAATAAGAAAGAATGTGTTCACCTTTTTCTGAAATCATAAAACCAGACGTAGAGCGTCTTATTCATCTCTTATTGAAGTCAGTAGAGCTAGTTTTGCGGTAGAGGGGCTGCTCCCCTAGGCTCCAGGCACTCTTTAATAGATTTGGGGCATGGGCTTCATGCCCAGCAACACCACAGGCTAGTGCATCTCAAAGTAGCAGGGAAGATTTGGTGACACAGCTCCAGGAGCAAGCTAGCAACCTAAGTACATAGTCAGGCTCCCCGGCATGCTGCAGTTGACCCACCACTTCTTCACTACTGTTTTCATCTGGGCTGAGTAGACTAAAGCAAGCATGGACATGCCAGCCTGTGTTGCAGTCAGACACCCCTTCCCCCCACTTGTGGCACAGACACCCCCATATTGGCAAAACACTGAAGCCCTGGATAAATCTGTACTAGGAAAAGGGTCAGTTGGCATTTCACCAAGTGCTGCCTCACGGCAGCCTATAGAGTCACAGCCCTTATGGGGAAAGCATGTCAAGCTCTTGGAGAGTGTGTGAGGATGCTTCATGAAAGACCCTACAGGGGATGAAATGAAAGCTCAGGCCGAAATAATCAATGTCCAGAGATATTTTCATATACTATCATAGAATCATAGGGTTGGAAGGGACCTCATGAGGTCATCTAGTCCAACCCCCTGCTAAAAGCAGGACTACTTCCACTGAATCACCCCAGCCAGGGTTTTGTCTAACCGAACCTTAAATATCTCCAAAGACGGAGATTCCACCACCTCCATAGGTAACCCATTCCAATACTACACCACCCTCCTAGTGAGAAAGTTTTTCCTAATATCCAACCTCGACCTCCCCAGCTGTAATTTGAAACCATTGCTCCTTGTTCAGTCCTCTGTTACCACTGAGAACAGCCTAGCTTCCTCCTCTTTGGAGCACCCCCGCAAGTAGTTGAAGGTTGCTATCAAATCCTCCCTCAGTCTTCTCTTCTGCAGACTAAATAAGCCTACTTCCTTCAGTCTCTCTTCGTAAGTCACGTGCCCCAGCCCCCTAATCATTTTCGTTGCCCTCCGCTGGACTCTTTCTAATTTGTCCACATCCTTTCTGTAGTGGGGAGCCCAAAACTGGACACAGTATTCCAGATGCAGCCTCACCAGTGCTGAATACAAGGGAATTATCACATCTCTCGATCTGCTGGCAACACTCCTACTGATGCAGCCTAATATGCCATTGGCCTTTTTGGCAACAAGGGCACACTGCTGGCTCATATCCAGCTTCCTGTCCACCATAACCCCCAGGTCCTTTTCTACAGTGCTGCTACTTATACGATCAGTCCCCAGCCTGTAGCAGTGCATGGGATTTTTCCGTCCTAAGTGCAGGACTTTGCACTTGTCCTTGTTGAACCTCATGAGGTTTCTTTTGGCCCAGTGTTCCAATTTGTCCAAGTCTCCCTGGATCCTGTACCTGCCCTCCAGTGTGTCTACCATTCCCCCTAGCTTGGTGTCATCCGCGAACGTACTAAGCACGCAGTCTATCCCATCATTGAGATCATTAATGAAGATGTTGAACAGTGTCTATGGAAAGGAGAGACCCCCCCTTTGCTTAAACTGGCCCTGATTCTGATCTCTCTAACACCATTTTACATCAGGAGTAGCTCCGCTGAAGACAATGCAGTTACATTGTATAAAACTGATGTGTGCTCCTAATCAGGTTTATTATGTGTGAGACATTTTGAAATGTAGGGAAGTCCAACTTCAGATGCCAAACTCTTTCACCAAACAGATTTTCTTTGGGGGAAGAAAAGCAAACAAAAACAAAGGAAGGGAACAGTACACAAACCTGTTCAACATGTGTAATTTATCAGATATCATCACCCATCTCGATCAGCAGGTGTTTGGACCTCCATTGCTGACAGGAGTCACAGTACTATATGCTGTGATCCAGCCAAGATTAGTAGTTGTTTTGTTTAGCTTTACGCTACCTCACAACAACTGTTTTCACTGCAGTAGAAATGATAGATTGTTTTGTAGGGGGAAAAAGAAATAACTCAGTGGTATTTAAAAACAGGAGATGTACGCCACCTACTGGCTTCTAACTGGACATGTTGCAGTTAACACGGCCAGAACGGAACCCTAACTGAATTCGTGTCTTTCTGCCAAAATCCTTCTCGTTCCCATGTCTCTGTCACTGCAGTGTTGGTAGTGCAGACATCCTCTCTGCCTCTCAGGCCCACAACCCAGGAGTCATTTTTGACTCCGCTCTATTCTTTTCCCTGCATAGCCAGGTTATGTCAACATTTCACTGCTTTTTTCTCTATTACAATGTTTAGGGTCAATCTTTTCTTTCTCCACAGACACCTAAAACTCCTATCACTGATCACACTTGTAACCTTCTCCTTTCTGGTATTCCTGATGTTCACATTGCATGCTTCTCATCTATATAAATTCAGCCACTAAAATCATGCTCATCACCAAATCCACTGATTATGTCACGCATGCACACACCTTGATGTGAAACCCTCCACTAGATTCTCTCTTTCTCACTTTGTTCAAGCTTTTCTCCACCTTCAAGACAAGTCACAACTCAGTCTTTCCCTACTTATTTGCTCTGGTCTCTTATTTCATTTTCCCTTTCTCTCCGCTACTGATGTTCGTGTTGCAGTCTCCTCCCACAATCATTTTCTTCCACAATGCCCCTTATGCAAGAAATACTGTCACTAAGCTAATCAGCAGACCACCAAGATGTTCTTTTCAAATCCTTCTACTCCAATATCTATAATAATCTGTCCAGCTGAGAATGGATAGCTTGTAGTCTTGTATAGGCATACACACACACACACACTTCATTGGAACTCGTGCTCTTACACCATTTAGGCACTTTTGAAACATCTCACTCCCCCATGAATATTTATAATGCATATACTGAATGTATATATATATATATATGGCACACATGGGCGCATCTACACTTGTCAATTAAGTCGACTTAAGCTTGCTTAAGTTGACTTAATTTACTCTGCGTCTACACTACACTTTCCTTAAGTCGACTTAAGCAAGCTGCTTAAGTCGACTTAAGGAAAATAAAGTCGACAATGAAAATTAAGTCGACTTTATTAAACCTCCTTTTAATTCAAGTTTAGGCTTAAGTCAACTTTCTAAAGTCGACTTAAGCCAGTGTAGACACGGAGTAGCCCTAAGTCGACTTAGAGTCAACTTAGGGCTCTCCAGGACTCCCCCACTGCCCTCCCTGCCAGGAGGGGGGGAACAGGGGAAGCCTGGCATGCCCCGCCACAGGGCAGGGCAGAGCCCTGCCCACCCTGCCCCTATGCCCTGCCAGGGTCCCTGTCCCCCTTTGCCCCATTGTACCCAGGTACAGTGGGGCAAAGGCTGAGCCCCCTGGCACTGGACAAGGGGTGAGCCCCCTGCCACCGTGGACCTGTCCAATGTCCCCCTAGATCCTAGAAGTTGACCTAGGCATCCAGTGTGGACGCTCTAGGTCGACTTTGTAAGTTCCCCCCTAAGTCGACTTTAAATTTAGGTGTAGACATGCTAAGTCAACTTAACTAAGTCGACTTAAAGTCGACTTAGTTAAGTCGACTTAGCTAAAGTCGACCTAAATTTACAAGTGTAGACATAGCCCATGTGAGGCTATCCCTTTAGGTCTCATCCCACAAGATGTTGAGCATCTCTCAGTTTCCATTTAAAACAATGAGAGTTGAGAACACTGTCTATAGTACTTATCTGGCCATTCTCATAGAATCAAAGGTGATTAGAGTTGGAATGGACCTCAGGGGTCATCTTGTCCAATCGCCTGCTCGGCCAACCCCAACTAAGTCTGTGGCCCTCACGGTCTTTAATGCATTTATCTTTAAAACATTCCTGTGAAGTAGGAAAGTGCTAATTCTCTGTTTTACAGATAGGAGCACAGAGAGACTATGGTTAACATTTTCAAAAACACCTAAGTGCCTTAATAGCCTAAGTTGCATCTTCCAAAATGATGTAGATGTTTAGGGGTTTATAGTCTCATTAAAATTCAAGTTCTGAACTATGGCTGGAAATAGAACTTAAGCTCCTTTAGAGACTCTTACCCTAAGTGATTTGCCCAAAATAACATGGGATGTCTATGGCAGAGCAGGACGTAAACCCAGGTCTTCCACTGCTCTGGCTAGCTGTCTCATCAGTGGCCCATCCTATCTCTCACTCAGAATCTCTCAGAACATATTACTGAGCAATATTCCAAATATAACTTTATCTAGTGGGTTCTCAAAGGGCTTGTAATGTGTCCATCTCTCTGTCCATAGCCATTACTTTCTGCTATTCTAAGCAAGTACTGTCAAAGTCCAATAGTCCTATGAAAATACTGCAGCTTAAGTAAATGCTACCACACTCAAGTTTTTGTATTTGGTTCTATTGAGGTGAGGGGGAAGAAGGAATAGTCTTCTTTTTTTAATCCTCATTATTTATTTTAGAAAGGATTATTTCTCCTTGTCTGTATGAAAATGTGTGATGGTGACACATGACCATTAACATGATCTTTTATTTGTATGATGTCCGTTGCTCCTTGTGGATGTTTACAAATCATGAGCCACAACCTCAGCAGGTGACTTCAGAGGAGCTATGCTGATATGTACCAGCTGCGTGTGTGCGTGCGCACGCTCAATATGTAGAGAGAGAATCATAAAATGGCTGTTCCCTGATGTTATTTTCATCTTCATGCACTAGCACTCACAGGGGACACCAGGGGAAAATTCTTGCTTCAGGAGACACTACTTCCAGTCAAGTCACTTTAGTTCTGTACGTCAGTGCATTAGCACAATAGGACAGGTAGAGAGAAGAAATTGATGACAAGGAGAGACAGGGGAATGAGAGAAAAGAGCTAGCAGGGACTAGGGAATATAGATGAGAGAAAAGTGACAAAGAAGACGGGGGAATGGTAGACAATGAAAGGAGGCAAGGAAGTGAAAAATAATGGGCAAAGAGGGTGAGACCAGAAATCTGAAGATACAGAAGAATGCAGAAAAGGATGTGTCACTAGAGAGGAAAAGAGTGTCAGGGAAAATCCATCCTGACAGGCAGTAACAGCATCTTAATCAGTAACAGACAGGACATGCTGTCCCCAGGAAGCAGCAGGAATAAAGAGCGCCAAATCCAATGAAAACGGAGAAGAAAAATAGAGAGATCCAGGGGAAAAGGGAGGGAAAGGCTGTTCAATCATTTCAGGCACCTAAATGTTTCTATCATGTAATTATGTTTTTAAATTATTCCCGTTGGAATGGCCCATTTATTTGGCTGTGTTGTCCTTGGTAGGAAGGTCTGGGATTCCAAACCTCCAGCAAATCTAGCACCTCCATTTATGACAGCTGTGTATATTACTCCAACCACCCTTGCTAGCAGCCAGGGAAGGATTTTTTTTTTAGTGAGTAAAAAGCATTTATTTTTTTCTTCATCATCACCACAGAATTGATGGGCAAGCAGACTGTGTGCCTGGAGCATTTTTTTGCATGCCAGCTTGGTGTGGCCACCTTAGCTTGGTTTTTTTCGCTCTGAATTCTCTTCAGTAGCCATGCCTGCCGATAGCTCTGTGGGTGGGAAAGGCCTGTTTACACATGAGGTAGCATGTTGAATACCAAGTAATTTTATACTAACATTATAATCTGGAGAAATGAAGATGAGGTAAAACAAGTTATTAATTTTTCTCATGATGTTAGTTAGGGATGTGACCTTACTGTTAGTAATATAATAGTTCTTACCATTGCCAAGATGTAGACGACAAAAAAAATAATCTCTAAGTTATTAATTATGAATACATTTATTCCACAAGGAAAGTAATATGCAATACCCAGCAATTGGTATGTTAGTTTACTTACAACTTCTGACATATTTGTCTCTCTTGTCAAGAGCCTTCAGCAGGAGACTATCACGTCTATAAAAGTTCCGTGTGTGGTGTGCTGTTCTCCTGATGAGATCAAACAGGATTTCTCTGAAGTTTGATAGATTATATTAGTGGTTACCAGCCCATGACCTGGGGGCCAGACGTGGCCTGTGGGGGCTTTCAAAGTGGATCATGGCTCCCCTCCTGCTGGCTGAAGAAGGGAGCTGCTGCCTAAAGACCCAGGCGGAGTGCATTTCTGTGGGGCTGACACCAGTGCAGGCTCAACGCCCCCCTTCCCCTGGTTTTAGCAAGGAGCATGGCAAAGCACTCTGCTTATGTCCATAGGTGTTAGGGTCCCTTCTGGAGTCAGAGGGAGGGGAAATCAGCACTCCCCTCCCCAAGCTCCAGAAGAGAACAAAGCGCTCTGGCTGCACCCCAAGGTGCTGGGATCCCTGCTGGAACCAGAGGGAGAGGAGCAGTCATCTTCCATCCCCATGACTGCAGAAGGGAGACTCTGCTAAGGCACACAATTGGAGAGCCCAGGGCTACAGGATGTGTGCAGTTTCCCTGCTGCAGACACAGAGGCAGCCTCCTTGCTGAACTCCTTCCATCTGGCTGCAGTGGGAGAAAAGAGGACTTCTGGCTGAGACTTCGTGGTTGTAAAAGTGGTATCTGTGGCCCTCAAGCCATAAAGGTTGGAACCACTGGTCTCTATCAAAGCATTTTACTTTTTAGATATAGAAGGTGGGATTTTCAATAGTGTTCAGCATTGGCCTAACTCTGTTTCTGTTGAATCAAGGGTGTTTTACCATTGAATTAGGCCAGTGCTGAGCACCACTACCTGTAAAGTTTAAGTTTGGAAAAGTTATAGACAATTGAAAATAGGCTTTTACAATGGGACAGTGTTGCGTAACGTTTACTGTAGGCATCGTTATCTCATCACCTATAATGGACAATCTCGCTCTCCAGATAGATAATATGCATGCATGCGCACAAACAAGAAGAAAAGAGGATTTCCTCAGAAAAAGGAAGAAGATGGAGTGAGATTTGAGACAGGAGAGAATGTGAATGGAATGTGTGACAAAAGAGATGCTTGATGTGCTAAAGCAAGAGAGAGCAAGGGCAGGTGAAAAAGAAAGCAAGAACAAGGAATCACAAGTCAGGAGGAAGTAAATACACAGAGTAATCTACAAGCTGAGACAAATATATGAAAGTGGAAACAGACAGTGAGGTTGAAAGGAAAACATGAATCATATGAGAAATATAATAGACTAGAAATGAGAGAAATAACCTTACAGAAAACTATTGAGCACACTAAAACAATTTTTGAAAAATAGACAGAAGAAAATAAGAGACAATTAGAAGCGATCATTAGAGAAAAGTCAGATACTATTTTGATTTGTCTGCTTTGTGACGTGAGGAGAAGCTATTTTACATGCAGCCATGTCCCCCCTGCTCCCCACCCATGCAGAGGGAGGGTCTAGATTGCAGCCAAGAATGCTAATGGCAGCTCATGTCGATCTCTCTGTGTTAGCTATACTGTAGCTAGTTTGCTAAAAATAGCAGTGAAGACCCCTGTGAACACAGGCTTCTGCACGTGTAGCACAACTGAATGTATTTGGGGTAATCAGGCAGGCTTGTGCCTCCGTGTCTTTGAAGTCAGCGTATTAGAGAGGCTGTCACTGTACCGGGTGGGTAGACTCTTCCTCTTCTACAGAAGTAGACTCTTCCTGTTCTACTGATATTCTGTTTCATGATTCCTTATTAGGCATGTCCCTTCATGTGCCGGGGTTGGTTGCTTCCATTTGAGGCCGGAGGATTTCTTTGGTGCCTCACAGCAGTTGGGAAGCTTTCAAAAGTTTGGTACTTGCTCACTGATGCTGCCTTTGGCATAAGAATAGTTTGCTTTCTTTTTGCACTGGAGTTATCTGAATAGGTCTTCTGTAGCAAACGTATTGGAGAAGTCTTTGGATCGCTGCCATTTCACTGATCTTCCGCAGATGATTTCTTCTTTGCATGTTTTTTAATGAATTCTTAGGAACACATGTTTATTTTGTATCAGTGAGCCCCTGAAGTCAGTCCATAGCTTTTAAAAATTTAGTTTTAAGATCAGAGATATCATGGCTGGTCAAATATAGATGGAGGCCACTAACCGCATAGTAAAGGAAGACTGAAGAGGTGAAAAGGTATCAGGAGGGATGCAGTAGCTTGGGAAAGCTGTAGAAGAATAAGGTTTGGAATTACAGTGGAAAAACTGGAGAAATATTTGGAGGAAAAATTACACCTGAGGGAAAGCTAGAGCTTACTGGAGAGCATTTCTGTGAAGGGGTTATAGCAGGAGAGTAAACAGGATACAGTGAAGGGTAAA
The DNA here is from genome assembly GCA_007922175.1 of Pelusios castaneus. NCBI lineage: Eukaryota > Metazoa > Chordata > Testudines > Pelomedusidae > Pelusios > Pelusios castaneus. Next base: position 11,448,881 of record ML685798.1, on the reverse strand, counting down.
ATAATGAAACTGAATGCTGTGGCTGCAGGAGTTATAGGATTTCCTGTGCAATGACCAGTCGGCCTAATAAATGAAGTAATACCCGAGTGTGGCTTAGTGACATTAAGATCTTAAACATGATTTAATTGTCACCTGATTGTTTCAGATGCTGATAGTTGCCTGGACCACCACGGAAAATAGGAAGATTAAAAAATAATCCACAAACATCTTTTAAACTATTCTATGGACAGACCAATTGATGATAATGGAAGTGCTTCATGTGGGGGTCTGATTCCTTCCACTCTTGCTTGTGTTGGGTGATACCAGCAAAGGCAGCATTATACTGCAACAAACTGATGCCAGACAAGAAGTCTCAAACAGTCCAGACTAGCTGTCTATGCAGATTGCTCAAACCAGCTGCATGAGTAAGCTGACTGGGAGGACTGGATCAGGAAAGCATGTACCAACTTAGCCTCACCCTTGAACGTCCTTGATGCTGGAGACCAGAGAGTCATAAGGAGGATGTGTGAGCTCCATGAGTGTTTGACAGAGAACTGTGTTCCTAGCAATTTTCTAACATTCCTGGGGGGGGGGGGGGAAGCAAAATTCATGCCTGCTTATACCTTACTAGGCATATATGTACACAAGAAAAGCTGCTGTCATGAGGGAAACTACAGTACTCAGTTGTTAGCCCAGTGTTCTGCCCCTTCCAAAATTCCTGGCACTCCCTATTGAATAATAAGTGGATACACCGTAGTCCATTTTAGAAAAAGGGAAAAGAACATTTAGAGAGAGAGCTTTGGAGAAAAGTAGACTAAAGACAATGTTAAATAAAAGTACTTTTAATTTATTCATTCTAGGAGTAGATTTTCATCTGAGGTAGCTATGAAAAGGATAAATGAGGGTTAGAGTTAGTAAATCATCCTAGGGCCCTCTCTGACACTCCCCCAGCTAACAATATTTGAAACCATGCAATTGGAAGAAACTATACTTAATTATTTTTTATATTTATTTTTAATTTTTTTAATGTATTTATTGTTTTTATCATATTACCCACCCACATACAGTTGTCATGTTTTGTAACTTCACAAGTCAATAATATCTCGCATAGCTTAACACTAGCAGTTCCTAAAATGCACTAGTTCTTCCGGAACACGATTTCTGATTGCCATCTTTTTTATACTGGAACCTGGTATCATGTAGACAAGTCAATGAAAACTTGTGCTCTAGTGCAGCAGTGATCAAAAGTTAAAAAGATATTCGAATGCATAAGGAATGGAATGATGTACGTTGACTAGCATTCTTCTCTGTTGCAACAACTTCGACTATGTGGCTCATTAATTCTCTTGGCTCATTTGAAGCATCTTTTCTATAGGTCCTCTTCTAAAACTTTATGTAGGTTGAGCTAAATACTGGTTGGTACCTTCTCCAAAATTGCAGGGTTCTCCTTTAACTGTGTGCCTCTGTTGGTGTGTTACATACATAGCTAATGCTATATCTCCACATTTTATATTGCCCTTGTTAGACTCCTGAAAAGGTAATTTAATAAAGGAAGGTGATATGACTCATCAAGGGAGAATCTGAATTATTATCTGTAGATAATTCATTATGCACATTTTTGTGAGACCCTTAAATCAGCAGGGCTTCTTAATCAGATACTTAAAAATGTTGTCTGTAATAACTAGAGACTTGACCCATAAATCAACAGACAGGTGAGCATGACCAAGTCATGTTTCACATTTTGCCTTGTGAGAATGCAACACTTAATTATCAGCAAGGTTACAAAAAAGGGGGAAAAGAACCCTCTAATGCCAAGTTGTTTTCTAAAATAGTAGCATGTTTTCTGAAAGTATCTAACAAAACAGAATATGGAAGTACTAGAAAGTGGCATCTGTTCTGTAATCCTTTATTGACGTGTCAGGCTATGCAAGTGTAACAGTACCTCAGGTCTCTGGTGGAGGGAGGGAATTTCTGCCCAGGATGGGGCTTTACCTTTTTCGAAGCTTTATTATTATTATATAGGGTTTATTATCTTTACAACCCCTTACAGACAAGAAAATAAGAAAGGATTGCTTGGTTATACAGTTTAACTAGAGAAATACAAGCCATATACTAGAGAAACCCATGTATTTCAGTCTTGAACTAATCACACTGAGCTGTTCCAGTCCTGAATCTATTTCTAAACACCACTGTCCATCATTTGGAATTTTGCCTGGCTGGTTCTATAATGGGGACCAATAAGAGACTAAGATTAAGGCAGCAAAATTCATTTTCACTTCTAACCACAAACACAATTTGAAGAACACAGTTCCCTGGAGATAAAAGTTTAGTGCATTAGCCCACTGTGCTACCTTCCACCTCTTATTGTCAATATATGCTGTTGATTTAGGAAGTATATAGATTTAAGAATCCAAGAGTCCAAATCCTCAAATATGGATGTCTAAAGCTAGGCTGTCAACAGAAGCCCCTGGTCTTCAGAATTTTTTCAAAAATTAGACTACTTTTTTAGGTGCCTAAATACAGATTTGGGAACCTAATTTAAGACACCCATTTGAAGATTTGGGCACTGTTATTCTTAAATCCCTATACTTCCTAATCCTATTCCATACACGGAAAATAGGAGTGAAAGGCCTATACTGTTATGAGTAAATCAGTCATTTAATAGTTTCATTCATTAGCAGCGCTACCCAGCTCAAACTTATTTTCTAAAGAAGCCCTTGTCTGAACCTGGAATAAAAATATTGATTAATTTGCCAAATGTACTGGAGTCATTCAAGTGTGCAGAAATTATCATTCAGATTCTTAGCACCCATTATAAGTACAATCAGTGTTTTTGCCTCTCCTTCTACTGTCTGAGCCAGATTCTTAGCTGCAGGTCCGTGGGGTCCCGGGTCTGTCCATACTGCTGTCTAGTTCCTTTCATGGAACCTGACCCATTGTGGGTGAGAAGGTGGCTTATGGCAGTTGTAGAGATGGACTGTGTGCGGAGCTATGGAGCTATCTAGGGAAGAGAGAAATCTATGGACAGCAATCCTTCTGCTTCCAGCCCAGTCTAAATCCCACAGACACCTTGTGGAGAATGCACATGGCTGACATTCCTGTCCTCCATGCCTCCAGTAGGATCTGCAGATTTATGTTTCCTCGTATGGGGTGCATCTACATTGGCAACTTAGGTCGACTTAAGGAGGCTTAAATCGACCTAAACAAAGCCGCATCCACACTGGGCTTTTATTAAGTCGACTTAAGCATTTCCTTAAGTCGACTTAAGGAAAGCTTAAGTTGACTTAACACCTAGTTTTAGGTCAACTTAAGCCTTAAGTCAACTCCTTAGGTCGACTTAAAGCCAGTGTGGATGGGGATTAGCGCCTAAATCAACCTTATTAAGTAAATTTATAGCGTTAAGTTGACTTAATAAGGTTGACAAGGGGCTATGGCAACACTAGAAAAGTTGTCGACTTTGTTAAGTTGACTTAACTTTTCTAGTGTAGACATAGCCATGCAGACCTGCAGGAAAGCAATTAAGGTACTTGAGGCAGTGACAGTCTCCCTTATGTTCCATGCAACACAGAGCACACTTTTGTCTATCCACAAGAAATTAGTAAGTGGTTACTAATTATTAATTATTATTAATAATAATAATAAATTAAACTTGGCCTAAACTCATTGCTTGTTTTCAGGCAGTGAATAAATTTAGAGCTTCAGGTACACTTTTTATCTGTGGCAAAAACAGCTCACGAACTTAGAATTGATAAAGCTCGTCTCTGCTCACTATCCCCCTAACTCGAGACACATCCCAACTGTTCGGGTCTACTGGATGTAATAGCTTAAAGGCACTCCTATAAGTTAGTACATGGCATGCTGCAAGTAACCACAAACCGTCTGTGAGAGAAAGAGAAAAGGGAGTCAATATATTCATTTTCATCCATCTCTGGCGCAAAGAAGGACCTGGTTGCTGTTTGGATTTGAGCTTGGTGTAATAATTGGACTTAATCATTCTAATTCAGCACTGACTCTTTATCTGCGTTTTCAAAACTCTTAGCCACAAAGGGTTTGAAGATAGGAAAGATTTATTCCAGCAGGATCCAGCAGAAGCCCTGTCTTCCTTGATATCATTGAAAATGATGTATTTGTTGAGTGTCAGAATGTAGCAATTGCTGTAGTAGATGAATTCTATCTCTTGTTGTCAGATGTTGGAGTGAAGATGTTTTATAGTTTGCTAGATATAGGCAAGTGACTAGAGCCTTTAGAGAGAAATAAAGACGGTGTAAAGTTTCTCCCTTATCTCTGTGGCAGTAGTGTCAGCTGAGAAAGGCCTTTCTCTGAAGTGAAGGCCTAAAGATTAGGCATAATGCTGTAAGGTGGAAATGCCAAAATATTAACTTCTTAAGATGGACGCTTAAGTAGCTGCTTTTTTTATTCAGCAAAGATGGACAAGAAGCAAGAAGGCACTTTCTCATATATTACAATGTGAACTGGAAACAGGAAAAAATTTTCCAGCCAGAGTTCTGGCCTGGTGAAAAGCAACTATTTCTACATGTATTTGTATGATAGAAATAGGTTTTAAGTACACTTGAGTTTCCATCATTATTGCATCTTCTACATTTTTCTCTTCTTAGTCTCATCATGGGACATAGTGGAGCATAGCACTTAACATTTTCAAGGTGTGTTGTACAAACTAATTAAGCTTCCCAACAATTCTGTGAAATAGGTGTTATCACTGTTTTACACTGAAATTGAGTGGCAAAGTGAGTGAGTCAAAGGTGCTTCTAGAACTGATTAAGTGAGGAGATGTGTTGTACCAAGAGCAGGGATGGGTGGGCAGAGAATTATGCTTCAGAAAGTCACAGTTCTTTCCCTTCTTCCTCCTTGCTCCAGAGTAGTAGCAATTTGCTATTGGCCGTCCTTTCCAAGCTCGGTCAGGGGCTAGAAGGTACTATTCTCCCACTAATCTCTGCTCTGGTCATAGAGAAAAAGTATTATTGTATGTCCCTGTACAGATATTTACAGTGGTTGAGCTGGCCCTAGTTGACTATTTGCACATGGCCAAAGAGGGAGACATGCCAGAAATCAGAAGTCTCAGTCTCCTACTACTGTGCCCAAACCTTTGAGAAACACAAGTTATTTCTAAGAGCAGAACTGTCCTTTGCTGGACATTATTCCTTTTTCTTTCTTTGGGTCTTACTCTTGTATGTATGAAAGGGGCTATCAGAGGGTGCGTCTACACTTGTAAATTAAGTCGATTTAAGCTTGCTTAAGTCGACTTAATTTACTCTGCATCTACTCTACACTTTCCTTAAGTCGACTTAAGCAGCTGCTTAAGTGGACTAAAGGAAAATTTAATTCGACTTTGTGAAACCTCCTTTTAAGTCGACTTTCTGCTTAAGTCGACTTTAGAAAGTCGACTTAAGCCAGTGTAGATGTGAAGTAGCCCTAAGTCGACTTAGGGGACTCCAGGGCTTCCCCACTGCCCTCCCTGCCAGGGTGGCTGGCACAGCCACAGCTTGGCGTGCCCCCTTAAAGGGCAGGGCAGACCCCTGCCCACCCTGCCCCTATGCCCTGCCAGGGTCCCTGCCCCCCTTTCCCCATTGTACCTGGGTACAATGGGGCAAAGGCTGAGCCCCCTGGCACTTGGCAAGGGGTGCCCCCCCCCGCCACCGTGGACCTGTCCCAGGTCCACCTAGCCCCTAAAAGTCGACCTAGGCGTCCAGTGTGGATGCTCTAGGTTGATTTTGTAGGGTCCCCCCTAAGTCAACTTAAAATTTAAGTGTGGACATGCTAAGTTGACTTAACAAAGTCAACTTAAAGTCGACTTTGTTACGTCGACTTAGCTAAGTCAACCTAAATTAACAAGTGTAGACATAGCCAAAGATAGCAGCTAGACTAGGTTATAGCAGCCTCGGCGCTGTTTTACATTATAAAGATATTTCTTGTTTTTAAAAAGTATCATCAATTTTTTTTTATATCTGCCTTTTTATAAGTAAAACACTACATCTGGCTACCAATCAAATTTCAGCAGTATTGCCTAGCGCTAAATATTCAAAGATGGTGAGTCAAGCCCCAACAAGGCATAAGGGCTGTCTTAAAAATCACATTATTTAAAAAAAAATCTTGTTGTGACGGTGGGTATCTGTCTTCTAGTTTCAGAGCTTTTAGGGAACAGTAGGGTCACATTAGCATGCTCTTCTTTGTAACCATAATGGCTTGGGATTTCTTGATTTATTTTAATGAAAACTGAGATTCTCACATAATCACTTGTCTCCAAGAGCAGTGGCTTTAAGAGAAACACCAAATATCATGAGGTTCATGTGTGCTCCAATAAGTGTTGGCTAGTAAAATATCTCATTTTCTTAATATGTTCTTAACCGTATATGGTAGCTTGCTTTTATTCCATCCATGTATTTTTTTCATTCATGCATAGAATAAATAGAGTTCAAAAATCTTCTTAAAAACTCCTACTCCATTCAACAGCAGCAAAAGCTAGGCCCTTTGGGTTTTAACAGGGAGGTGTTCAGCAGCTGCAGCTTCAAATAACCCATATGGGACCAGCTCCTCTCAGGAATGGACCCTTATTTATGAAAGATATATACACAGGGTTGCCCAGTTAAGCCTGACAACCTGTTTGCAATGGTTTCTTGCTTAATGGCAGCTATACAGACAAAGTACATTCAGTCAGCCAACAAACTGTTATACAGTAGAACCTCAGATTTATGAACACCTCAGGGCAGGAGGTTATTTGTAACTCTAAAATGTTTGTAACTCTGAACTAAGTGTTATGGTTGTTTTTTCAAAAGTTTGCAGCTGAACACTGACTTAATACAGCTTTGAAACTTTACTATGCAGAAGACAAATGCTTGTTCCCCTTTTTAAAGTATTTTACATTTAACACAGTACACTACTGCATTTATCCTTATTAATTATCCTTATTAATTATTCTTATTATTTATGTATTTGGTCTCTTCTGCTGCCTGATCACATACTTCAGTCCCAAATGAGGTTTTTCGTTGACTGGTCAGTTTGTAACTCTGATGTTCTACTGTACAACAAGCCAAATTATGTGTAGTATGCCTGTACTTTTAGCTGTTTATTATTTGTATTGTACATTATTCACAAATCCTCATTTGAATCCAGTAAAAGTCGTGTTGCTTTTTCATTTAATTTATGTGAAGTAATCTTGAGCCATTTTACACAGACGAAGCATTGCCAAAACTTGACTTGATCTTCCGAAATGTAACAATATCCTCCATCGCCATCTCAGGGTCAGTACACGTTAAGGAATCATTAAAAAGAAAAATAGCCAGGTGACATAAATCTAATATTATAGATTATCTGCTGTGATTACCGAGTTCCCAAATCATCTAACATGGAAGTAGTTGGGACAGCAATTTTTTTGTCTGGGTTAGTTACATCTTCAGTTATGGTATACATATTGTAATACATATTAGTATTATAATATATTATAGTATTATAATTGTAATAGATAGTATTACCAGTGCTTTTTTTGTGGCAGTACGGATGGGTACAGAATACCAGCACCTTTTTTGCTGGCCCTGCTGCCCAGATGACGGGTGCAGGGGGGTCATCAGGGAAAAGAAGTGCACTGCTGGAAGAAGAGGAGTGGCGAAGGAAGAAGAGGCATTTTTCAAATTTATCATCAAGATACAAGTACCGACACCTTTTTTAAAACAAAAAAAAGCACTGGATATTACACTATTCATTATCTCTCATTGCATCTCTTACCTTCTCCCCAATGTCATGTATTTTAGGACATGACTGTACTATCTGTGCTGACAGTCTGAGACCCTTGAAATATTCATTAGTTCTCTTAATCTTAACGAGTGTCTTCTTTTGCCTCTTAGAGGGCCTGATCTTCCAATAAGTAGAGCACCCTCAATTTCTAATGAAGTAATGAAGTGCCCAGCTGTAGGCACTCAGATCCAAATCTTCCAAGGCACTTAATTCTCATTGATTAGGTATAAATTGAGGATCTGGGGTTCAGCTCTTGAGGGACAAATCCCAAAATATTAGCTTTCAACTTCAGTGCTTCATAGTTCTTATCTAAGATATGGTATTCTGTTCTGGTTCGCCTTGTGTTTCTTTCTGTCATTTCCCCCTGTATGCTTTATGTCTGTGTGTTAGATTTTTAAGCTCCAAAACTCATTGGATGTTGTAGCTGCCTGGTGTGATTTAGATGTTGACAATTTCTTTATTTTACCACCACTGGATTCCTGTGAATTAGAGGGAATTGTACTAAAACAAATGTATCATAGTTGAGTATGGTGAGCTTTGTCTATGGTTTCAAATTCTGACTTGACTTGATTCTGTAGAGCAAAAAATTATTTTATCCTTTAGGGAAAAAACAAACAAACAAGTTCTTCCATTATAATTTTTTCAAACAATTTTTCAGCTGGGAATTTTTCCACATCCAAATTTTTGTCATATGTTTGGAAGTTTTTGTTTAGGCCTCTCTCAGTTTGTATCTGACCACTAGATTATTTTGCTTTTAAGTATGAGAATTTTAAAATGGGTATAAAATTAAATCAGTTATTTAAGTTTAAGATAGACAGCAATTGGACTGTGAAACAGAAATCAGATTTGACTATACAATACTAGGTTTGAGACATATTTTATGAAGGATGATTGGATAGCAAAATACTGTATGTTTTTATTTTTTTTTTTTGACTGGTGAGTGGATGTATATTCTAAATTTTCTTAATTCCTACATCTGTGTATCTTTCCTAGCACATAGTAAAGTTCTTTCTGACACAGCGTATTGTCATGAGTTAAGCTGATTGCTAATTAAAAGAACATTATTTTTGGAAATAAAACACTTCCAAAAATCTATATGTACATTAATAAGTAAGGAACTCATGTTTGTCTTTTTGTTATTGTATATGAATTTTGAAGTTGGTTTGTCTTGTCTTGAAACTGTTACCCTACATTTCAATAGTAAGATTTTCAAAGGACTTGGCCTATTTCTGCTCCCACTGAAATACACAGGAGTTTCACCACCGACTTCAATGGGAGCAGAGCTATGCCAATGCTAGAGCTTTCGAAAATGCCACCCTTGAAGCTTCTAAAGGGCAAATAAAGTAGTTAATGAGCATTCTGAACATGCTTCTGATTTTGTCCAATTTATTTTATATCCTGACAAGTCTGGTATTACATTGGGGATATTTAGCTTTATATTCATCAATCTATTTGGCTGGATTTTCCTCTTGGGTATGAGGAAGCTGGACTGGTTGCTTGATAATCCAAGTAAAAGTGTGATTTCTTTTTCCCCTATTCTGTGTCACAGCCTGAAGTCCTCCATTTTACTTTTATGTGTGTTTGTTATGGTGTTTGGCTTTGGTATGGATAAGAGGACATTATTGTTACATTGCTAAGAGGTATATTTCTTTTTCTGTTCAGAGGATGCTGCATCTTTGAAAATTGCACATGTTCTATCACACAGCTCGGGATCACAAATTTGGCATTATCCTGCTGGCTTCGTTTAGTGGTGTTTCTAACTTCTCTAATAATCTGCTGTTTGAACAATGACTCCATATGTCACCATAGTGAAGATGGTGCAGAATAATATATCATGACTTGTTATAGCCATTGGTTGTGTCAGACAAGATTTTATCGTGCCCCAAGAAAGTTTCTTCCAAGGCAACTCTGCCAGTTAAACTAGTAAAGGCTGAATAACACAGAGAGTTTATTAACTTTATCGTTGGCAAGTTATGACTATTTACAACTATTGTTAGTTTTATTACTTGTTTTCACCAATGCATCAGCAACAGAATTGTTTTCCAGTTTCACGACCATATTTTTCCCTGAGCAACCCTACATATAACAAAGGAAGAAATCTTCTTTCTTTCTTTCTTTCTTTCTTTCTTTCTTTCTTTCTTTCTATTGGTGATTCATGTGAGTTAGAAAAAAATTCATCTGGATTCAGGTCCCAAGTAGAGATTGCAGGGATAGCAATTAGAAAAGTTATCTTTTTACACATAAAGAGAGTCAACTCCCGTGGAATCACTGAGACCTGTAAATATAGAATCCCACATCACCATTTATACAGAAATACCTTTCAGTATAGAACTACACTTTCATATGGTTACAGTAAACATATCAGTATACCTAGGTTGCTTGGGATGTTAAACTCTACAACAATGCAGTTATACTGACCTAATCGCTCCCCACCCCCTCTAGACAGCCACATGGTGAGAAGGGAGCTTCTCCTGTTCACATAGCTCCACCTCTCTGGGGCTATGTCTACACTTGTTAATTTAAGTCAACTTTAACTAAGTCGACTTTAAGTCAACTTAGTTAAGTCGACTTAGTGTGTCTACACTTAAAAATAAAGTCTACTTAAAGGGGAACTTAAAAAGTCGACCTAGAGCATCCACACTGGACGTCTAGGTTGACTTCTAGGGGCTTAGGGGGACCTAGGGGAGGTCCACAGGGGCAGGGGGGCACCCCTTGCCCAATGCCAGAGAGCTCAGCCTTTGCCCCATTGTACCTAGGTACAATGGGGCAAAGGGGGACAGGGACCCTGGCAGGGCATAGGGGCAGGGTGGGCAGGGCTCTGCCCTGCCAGGTGGGGGGGCATGCCAGGCTCCCCCTATGCCCCCCCCAGCAGGGAGGGCATTGGTGTAGTCGACTTAGGGCTACCCCATGTCTACACTGGCTTAAGTCGACTCTAGGGAGTCGACTTAAGCCTTAGGTCTACTAGGAAGGTGGATTTATAAAGTCAACTTAATTTTAATTAAGTTGACTTTATTTTCCTTAAGTCGACTTAAGCAGCTTGCTTAAGTCGACTTAAGGAAACTGTAGTGTTGACGCAGGGTAAATTAAGTCGACTTAATTTACCAGTGTAGACGCAGCCTGGGAGAGGAAGAACCCTATCCAGGCTGGAGATGATTTGCCATTTGCATAGTATCGTCTTCAGGTACAGTTGTGTTACTGCTGCACTGAACATGGAGACATGCCCTGTCCCTATTAAGAGCTCCCATCATGATTGAATTTAAGTAATAATCATTCAGGCCTGGATTCAACAAGGGACTTAAATATGTGACTAATTTTTAAGCACAACAAAGCAGGTGAGGTAATATCTTTTATTGGGCCAACTTCTGTTGGTGAGAGCCAAGCTTTCGAACTTACATGGAGTTTTTGTTCTCTCACCTTGTCTCTCTAATATCCTGGGACTGACACGGCTGCACCAACACTGCCTATAATTTTAAGTCTCTGAGTCATTCCACTGAGGCCATAATCAGTCAGCTCCCTGTCAACTACCTGAAAATTTTCCTTGTTCATATTGTTTTTCATTTTTTCCCAGAAGCAAGAGTGCTACAAATCTATGAGAGAAGTTATTCCCTGGACTGACTGGGGAGGCCAATCCACTGATTGACCAATTGATTGAAAGACCTCCCCTGGGTTTCACCGGGAGATGAATCAGACCTTAAAGAAAGAAAATATTGGGAAATCTGAGAGAGAGTGAGAGAGAGAGACTCTTGTTATGACAGTGCCAGCCCTGTTTTGTGCTCAATGAAGTTCAGACATAAGTTTTGGCCTGTTTTAGTGCTTATTGGAACTGAACGATTCGATCTTCACACCTCCCTATCAAATCAGGCCTATTAAGAGAAAAGCTGATTGTGACTCTCCCAGGCCCGGATTAATGCAGGGGCTTTGGGGGCTGCAGCCCAGGGCCCCACAAAAATCTGGCCCTGGCCCTTGTTCCCAGGGAGGGACCGCTAGGAGGGAAGGTAAGAGAGATCTTCCCACTCCCCTGCTCCAGGGAGCATTGCCTCCCAGTCCCACCCCCAGCTGTAGGGGAGGGTTTGGCTCTGGGCTGCTCCCTGCTGAGCAGGCTGTGATTCCCCTCCTGCCCGGTGCAGGCTGCCTTTGTTTCCAGAGCAGGGAAAGCAGCCTGCAATGGGCTGGGGATGAGACTGACTCCTGGAAGCACAGAGGGGGTGGGAACCCGAGCCACAAGGAGGCTGAAGAGGGGCGGGGGGGGTGAGACTGGGCAAGAGGGAGGAACGGGGATGTGAGGGGCCAGAGGGAGTGACAGGGAATGAAGGGGGCAGGATGAGTGACGGAGGGGGCAGCTGGAGGGGAGATGAGGGGGGACACAGGGGAATGAGGGGGCAGGGGCGTGATGGGGCTGGGAGAAGAAGGCTGGAGTAGAGGGGGATGTGATGCGGGGGGGGTGCTGTGAGGGAAGGGAGGATGTGGAAAGCAGAGGCTGGAGGGAGAATGTGAGAGCAGGAGCCACACTCCCCAGGCAGTCACAGCTCACTGACAGTGACAGCCAGGACATCCTCTGACCCCTTCCATCCTTGCCCTGGGTGAAAGGAGGGCGCCATAGAGAGCCTGTCACACTCTCAGGTATTTCACCCCTCCTGGGGAGGAAAAGGTGAAAAGTCTTTAGATAGCAATAGCCCAGACTATTCCAGGAAAGCCAACGCTCCTAGGCTCTCAGCTCAGTGATAATGCCCTCTCTATTCCTATTTGGCTTGTGGAAATAAGAAAGCGGCTCATGGAACAGGGCAGGAGGTCAGTAAATATGTAAGCTGTAGTCTTGTTAAAAACAGACTTTGGGGCATTTCTAGGTAGGAAGAGTGCCACTCCTGGCTGCTTTCTTCTTCTCTAGCTCTTATGTTCGGCTGCAGGACAACTTCTTTTGCCTTCTGGATATGCTCAACTTTAGGTAGGAGAAAATCCTCTACTCCAGGTGCTTTCTCTTCACTGCTAATGAGGGTTTCTTTTGATCTTCTTACTGGCCTCTTATTAACTCTTTAGAGGAGATTTCTTCCTTAGCACAAGATTGGGACCCAGACATTACTGAGCGCTAATACTTGTGTGCTACCAGATCCCTCTTTGTCATTGGGTAAGTCACTTCTCCTCTCTGTGCCTCAATTTCCCATGTAAACTGAAGTAGCTACATAGCAGCCTAGGAGGGTGTTATGAGGCTTGATACTAGAAAGAATTCAGCATTTTAATAGGGCATCCTTTAATAACAGCTACATTTATTTCTTTATTTTTATCCTGAGGGTTTTTCTGCTTTCCTGTTGATGAGAATTATTATGAATGGGCTTTGAAGCAACAGAGAGCAAGCAGGTCTGAGCGAAAAAACAGCAAGCATGTTCAGGCCTGACAATTTTCCTCTCCTTTCTTCCCTCTTCATACATATGATTGCTTGCCTCATTTTCAGTTTCACTGCAGCTACTAGTGGCCCCAAGGAAAAATGTTCATGGGAGTGATATCATCATACTAAATGCCTGAGTCAGGGAGTCACTTGTAACCCACTGGTTGGTGCAAGTGTGTTATGCTTCCCTATTTTCCCAAATTCACAGAGATGGAAGTCTCTTATAGCCACCACTTCTGGATGGCTGCTGTTGTGGCTGACACCAGAGGCATCCAAAGCTGAAAGCACTGAGTCTCTGCAGATAAAGAGCCAAGCTCTGTAGCTGGGTCTGTACAGACTTGCATTCTCTGTGGATCAGGCACATGTAAAAGACGAATGGGGTGAGACATTGATCCTCAGCAAAACCATCAAACTGATTGATTGTACACAGGGTTCTGCCAAATAATGGTCTAGAAACTGAAAAATAGAATTTTTTTTCCTTCAGTCTCTTTCAGTTACAGCAACTGGAACAATAGTATGCTCAAAGTCTGAAGATGAAAATGAAATAAGTTGATGGTGTCCCTTTAATTCAGTGGTCCCCAAACTTTTTATGCGGGTCGCCCCTCTGAAAAAGTAATGAACTCTGTCTGCATCTTGTCGAGCTGCACTCAGGAATAGGGCTCAGGTCAGGGCTAAGGGGGGTGGGGGGGGCTGGAGTAGAGCTGAGTGGGGACAGAGTGGGGTGGGGTGGTGCTCCCTTCCCTCTTCCCATGAGCATTAGCCTGGACCCCGTCTTGCTCCCCGAACATTCCTCCAGGTTTGGGGACCTGTGCTGCTTATAGAGCAGTTTAAAAGCAAAATTTGTAAGAGCTAATTAATGCTAAGTACTAGTATTTATTTATACAGAGCCTAAGTATTCTAGCTACTTCTGAGACAGATTAAAAAGGGAACCCTGCCCCAGAGTTTACAGTGCAACACCTCAACCCTGCAATTGGATTTACACGAATGGCCTTTACACTTGTACAGATCCCCTCTGAAGTTGTTCATGTGTGTACATTTACTCAGACACATAACTGTTTGCAGGGCCAGAGCCTTAAAATACTTTATAAGGGAACAGATAGAAAGGCTAAGAGTTAAAGCAGGGGTTGGCAACCCTCGGCACGCAGGCCAGACCTGGCACGCGGGCCAAGCCTGAGCGGCACGCGGCGCCACTCACACTCCCCCGCTGGCCGCGCCCCCTGCTGGACGGCAGGAGGGAAGTGGAGCAGAGCGGGTTGCGTTGCCCCGCCCGCCCAAAGCCGTGTCACTGCCGGCAGGGCAGAACCGGCCCCCGCCATGGCCGGCAAGGGGGCAGGTTGGCCCGGCCAGAGCCGCTGCTGCTGGCGGGCAGCTTCCGGTTCCTGGCCCCAGCTCCCGCCAGCAGCAGCGGTTCCAGGTGGGCCAAGCTGACCTGCCCTTCTGCCGGCCATGGTCGTGGCCAGCCACAGCGGTGCAGCTCTCGGCCAACCGGAAAGGGGCGACGTGACCCGCTCCGCTCCTGCCGTCCAGCAGGGTCCCTCAGCTGCGGGCTGCCCCTGTGGACAGGAGCCAGCCTCGGGGCCAGAAACCAGAGGCCACCTGCTGGGGGATACTGGTCCAGGTCCTGGCCGGCAGGGCACTGGAAGCCTGGCCCCACCCCCAGCACCTGCTAAAGGTGCAGTGGGCAGGGCTGGCACAGGGGCCGGCAAAGGTTGCCGACCCCTGAGTTAAAGGAAGAGAGGTTGAAGAATATACAGTAACACATCATGTTTGCTATGTCTGACTGCTGAGCCCCACCTTAGAGGTAACTGAGTGCTGTCGACTCCCACTTTCTGTATGAGCTCAGAGTTTCCTAGGAATTGCTTGAAATTTACAGGATTGGGCCTTAGATATAGTACAGCATGGCTGAAGTAGAACTGCCAGATCAAGTACAAAGAGGACTCAAATAATGTTTTAAGTATTTTGAGATCAACTGTTGGATAATGCTTCTAACACCCAGGAGAGCCCTACAATAAGAGCTTTAAAGTGCATCTGTTGCTGAACATGACACTGCTCAGTTTTTACTGTACAGTCTTGTATCCATAAAGAAAATCAACTGTTTAGCTGTGCTGTATGACGACAAGCTAATAGGCTGAAGCATTAGGCAGCAGAGAGAGCCTCAAGTGAAAGTGGGACAGTGCCTTAAAACATTACAAAATAATTGTTGATTTGTTTTAAACAACTCCAGGGGAAAAATCTTGGCCACACTGAAAAACTCCCATTGCCTAGCAAGGGCCTAGGATTTCTCCCTGGTGTATGGGATACCCAGGAGCAAGTTTCACCAATTGAGGCCCACACCTGCTGCTTATGATCTAAATCATACAGAGGCTTTTGGTAAGATGTGATTACTTCAGGTGAAAATGGTGTAGGGATGATAAAAATAGAACAAAACCAGCCCTCATGCTTCTGATTTTTATGTTGCTGCCCAACACTCAGCCCCTTCCCAATATCTAATTGGCAAGTCCCGACTCCCTCTCCAGCTGAGGAAAGGCCAGGATTCATTTTAAAAGCAAAATAAACAAAAAGGTGCCCTTTTTGGGTAACAGCATGCAGCCTTACATTGAAAACTGCTTTGTAGTTCAGGCCAATTAAAATTTCCCTCTCTTTCTAAGGGACTGTTTTGATGATTTTTGAGAGGTTGAGCAATCAGAATGGGAATCATTATTGCTGTAGTTTGTGTCTGCCCAGCGAACAAAGAAAAATCCAACAGAACAGTTATATCCATAGCAAAACTTTTGGAAGGACAACAAAAAATCTGCTGTACAATATATATCCCCTTCCAGTTTCAATATTTGGTAGATTCAAACACTTATCATAGGGACAGTTAAAAAAAATGTTGTTCTGTGCTGCAGCTGTGGAGGAATAGTGCAGAAATAGCTAAAAATAAGGGGTGATGTTAACTTTCAAGCTGTGGGAGGTAGGGAGCTATTATAGCTTTATGCCACCTCTGTTCTTCTCCATGATTCTGGGCTGCTCCAGGGTCTGCAGAGGCCCACAGCATAATTTACAGTCATTGTAGGAGTTTCTCAAAGTCACAGCACACTTCCCGGAACTGCTCTATGGGCTGCAGCAACACCTCCAATCTCTGCAGTGGTGTGACACATTCCTCCTTCCCTCAGCCCCTCCCCACACCAAAATGCTCCCCACGACAGGACACATGAGGGGGTTCCTTAGGAGGCAGCTCCTCTGGCTGTCATTTGTAGTGACACATTCCCAGGCATGCTGCTAAGAGGAGCTGCTCCAGGCGGCTTCTTTCCATGGTGCTCCTGGGGACCCTATCCCAGCCACCCAGGAGTGGCAATTTGAGTGGCACTGCAGAGGGCACCCCGTGCCGCTCCAAATGGGCTCATGTGTCATTGTTGGCATATGTGCTGAGGGTTTCCTACACCTGACCTAGCCTTTTATAGCCCCTTTACACTACTCTGGCTCTTTTATATAGCATCAAGAGGCTGGGGTGGATGAGGATTTCATCCCAAAATTATGCAGCTTGCATCAGCATAGTTAAGAGGTTTAAAGTGAATGACCAATAACCCTCACTCACACACACATTCTGATCCACCGAATAAGCCTAACTAAGAAACCAGTGTATGAATAAATACATTTGTAATATTATTTGTAATAGCTGCTTTGCTTTTTTCTTTTTCCCCTCATACTCATCATCAGAAGTTTCCACTATAAGACCAGTTAGGTGTATAACTGCACACTGGCAGTTCTGCACCCATTTGCTGTGATTCTTCACAAAAATTATGGTGTTTATCAATGCAAATGACCATTTGGACACCTTAACTGGCTGTTTGCTTAGGTGAACACCTGATTTATATGTGCAGTCATGGTGATTCCACATTCAAATGGAGGCACATAATTGTGCATAAAAGTGAGCCTCCTTTTTGTCCCTTAAAGAGCTATTTGGGTCCCACATGGTATATTGAATGTAAAGCAATACAGATTACAGTGAATATTATTTGAAGCTCTTTCTCTACATACACAGATTTCAACACCAGAAGGAACCATTGTGATCCTCTCAGAATTCCTATACAACACAGATATTGAACTTCCTCGCACATACCTCTTAGAAAAACATCCAATCAAAAATTGTGTGTGGTGGAGAATCTACCATGACCCATGGTAAGTTCCATGCAATAAATTGTTCCTTTACCTGGCAGTGGAAGTGAATACTTGGCAAAACTGTACTATTTTCCCGTGAATTTGCTTTCCTACTATTTTGTATTAGACTATAAAGAAATTGCTTTAGAACTTTAACACAAATGAAACTGTCTAGGTGGCACTGAAATACACCTTGCTAGAGTCATCACTTCACCATTAAGAGACTGCTGGTGCTCAGGACTCTCTATTACCACTGAAGTCCAAAGGTGCCCAGCACGCCACAGAATCAGGCTATATATACTCAGAGGTAATATGCTTTAATTATTACCTTATTCATCTTAATGTTGTAGGAGCATCAAATGCCCCAGGCAGTATATTTTTTTAAGAGGCTGTTTGGACCTTGTGAGAGGAGTAAGTGAACTGGTTTGTATAAAATTATAAGAACCTCCACATTTATTTTCCCACCTTTTACGTGCCTTGTCATAGGGTTAGGCTGGAAAAACTACTGGTGATGCTATTTTCAATCCAGTTGAAATTATTTCATAGCTTTAAATCTCTGTACTTCCTTTTGCACGCATCTTCACGTATTGTTCAGAACTAATTTGGGACCTCAGTGTTTTTTTTCTTCTGGTCCACCCTGCAATCAGGTATCATCAGTTGCTGAGCTAACTTCTCTTGCTTTGACCAGAACCCTCTGCATGTTGCAACACATCTTTTATTGCTATGAAACACAAATACAACTAGTGGGCCAAATTCTGCACTCACATCTAAACACATGACTCTCTTGTTAGAGCTAATGCACTCTAAGCAGAATTGGACTTTGTGTCTTCATGCCTATTCTTTTTGACCCTTACGTCTATGACCAACACTTTCCAGATGATAGCACAGACAGGAAAAAGGGAACCTTTAATCAATGTGTGTTAGTTTCATGATGCTGTTGCTTGACTTTAGTTAAATACTAGGAAACTTTATTTCAACAGCTGATTCTGGGAGATGGAATTCTGCAAGCTATGTGTGAGAATGCAAGTGATACAGGGATGCTTTTCATTCCTCCCAGAGACCCATGTTCGAGTAGTACTTTCATTAACATTGTTTAAGGTTGGGGCCAAAGAAGTCAGTAGCGCACTTTAAGCATCTTTTACGATGAACTGAGTTAAGCCACTAACCTCCTACTCTTAAACAAGCTCCATCTCAGATCAGAAATACACTTTTCCTCTCCTTGGCCCTACACTGGCAATTTCTTAATGCTAATTATTGCATTTCAATTGGTTTACTTTGACACCTAGCCCACTTGTAGGCCTCAGAATCTGAAATGGGCCCTGGACAGACATCCATCATTTAATGGAAGTTTGGCTTCTCCAAACCTACACAATTTCTGAAATTATCTGTGTTTGAATGGTTGACATCATTCAGCCTTTGGTTTTGTTCCTCATAGTGGGTAAAATTAATCCATGAGCAAGGATCAGTCTACGGCCTGGTCATTATATGTCCAGCTTCAGCCCTCTGAATAGGTGCTCAAAATGGGAAGCAGGAGTGCAGAGGCTTTTTGCTAATCTCCTTAGTGAGGGGAAATTTCACTGTGTTCTCGGGATATTCATTGCTCTCCCTGAAACACATGTTGTTCATCACATCTTATTGCTTACAGCTATCACTGCTGTTGTTCCAACAGCCATTAAAAACATGGACACAGTCCACACAATAGAGATAATTTTCAGCATTAAAAAGCAGCTGCATAATTACTCTCAACTCTGCCTATTCACTGAATGGGTACCTTCATTGTGTACCTTACAAAGAGAATGGCCAGAGGCAGGAATCAATAACTCATTACATAGCCAGGTTGGGATAAATGCACACTGAATCCTGAAGCAAACAAATTCCCAGGTCAAGAATTCACTCTTTCTTAATCATCTACTGATATTGACACCTCTAAACTACAACCAGTAAGAATCAAAATGGAAGAAGCAGAAGTATAGAAAAGTAAACACAGTTGTTGCAGCAGGTATTGGCGAAGGAATAAAATTGTGTTTGACTTTGTGCAGGGGTGCAAGGAGTCACCTTACAGCCCTCTGTAGCCTTACAACCCTCTGTTTTCAGGAAAAACCGCTCCTTGGACTCAGGGAACACAAAGACTTTCCAGGCTAGAGCTGGCATTTCCTTCCCCAGACAGCCCAGTCACGCCTTGACATTGACTAGAAAAGCTGGTGGCCAGGGTTTCTGCACTTTGTAATAGGATGTAGCAGGGATCACACTGGCCATGTTTCTTTAGGATCCTCACAGGCACTATGTCTGGTTTCGTTACAGTGCCCCTAAAAATGGCAGCTGGGTTCAGTGCTCTTCCATGCAGCAGACTGTAACTCAGGTTCTACTTTAATGGCATATTCTTGTCCCCAGTGCTATTATGGAGTGATGGAATCCTTCAGGTGCTCGTCAGCTGCTTGAATACTTCTCAATTAAGAGATCATCCTCTCCTTAGAGGGCCTGTCACCAGCTCGCTCAGTCGCTGCATACCACAAATTCATTTTCAAAGACAGCATTTTATAACTCCTAACCTATTCTTTCTCTCTGGTGATTCTTGACTGAAAACCAAGCTGCCTGAAGTGGTTAATCCCCCAAACCTACTTTCAGGAATTAAATAACATTTTCCACACACTCAAACTGTTGCTTACAAAGTCATTCTGAAAAACTCTTTGCCGTGTTTACTGAAAGTAATAGAGGTGTTTTGATTGACCCTGCTCAATCACAAAATCAGTCCTGCCAGTGTCTGATCCAAAGTCCTATGGCCATACAATATATGTGCCTGTACATGGCACCCTCCTCTAGCCACACAGTACACATGAAATCCACTGCTATGGAAGTTAATAAAGGCTGCAGGTACCCTCTCCAAGTCACAGTACCAGCTGCAAGGAGCTTTGAGAAGCAGGGGCTAAGAAACAGACATCACAGGAGGGCCATATCTAAACTATGAGAGTTATCTGTTGTCAGGGACATGAGCAGAAAATCAAATTTGACCCCCTTTTCGGGCACCCCACTGGATTTCACTCTTCCCTCCTCCTTTCCTGTTTCCTCCCCTACTCCACACGCTTCAGGGAGGCAGAATCTTGCTCTTATCTTGCCCTGTCCAGAGTTGAGGCCTGGCCTTAGGTCAGCAGGAGATCCTTATCTCCCCCACCACCCTGAGGCTGGAAGAGAGCTGACAATTATTGGGGGGGCTGTGTCTCTGCTTACCTTCCCTGCCCCTTGCTTACTACAGATGTCAGCAATGAGTGCTGGACTTGGTTAAGCTGCAAGCGAAACTCATACAAGGCTTGGGGTAAAACATGTAAAAGTTGGAGCCAAAACATTCTTGGGGGGCAGAGACCCAGCGAGTTATGGAATAAGCTTCCAGAATCTGTCTTTAGGAACGGCTGCACAACCATCCTCTGTGACAAAGCAGCACCACCATAGCAACAATGGTAATCCCAACACACACCCTCTGAAGCAGAAAGCACACAGGAAAAAGTAACATTTGTGCAAGCAGGGCTATTATACCCTGCAAAACAGAGAAGAGTCAGATACGCCCCATACCTCATTTATACAAAAATGGATGGTATTAACTTAATACTGAGAGGTTACGAGTAGATTCAAAAAGAAACCATTTTAATCTGAAAAAAAATCGTGTATCAAATACTTCCCATTTCAAACCAGTCTGATGAGGCATTCGTGCAATTTTTATCATTTTCAAGGTTTTAGTACAGTGTGATTCGTTCTGCATCAAGTTAAGTGGTCCCTTCATGAGGTGGCACCGTCAGAAATTAACCAAAGCGCTGCTTGATTAAAAATGCCAACAGTTTTGATAATATTTAATATGATATCATTTGATGCCAACTTTCTGATGGCGGGAACATCTACATGCCTACAGTAAAAAGAACTGGTGTCTTCCAGTTATATCAGTATTTAAATGCAATTAACTGGCTGAAGTTCACACTTACCAGTCTGAACATTAAGTCTACTGATCATCTTTTTGCATAGTGATAATGGAATAAATATCATGTAGTTGAACTGGCAGAGAGCACATAATATGTGTGCAACAGGGCCATCTGCCTCTTTAAGGGCCAGAGATCAGCCAGCCCTATTTCATGAAGGAGCCTAGCAGATAAGTGCTGGGAATCAGGTGATTTTACTGGGCAGATTCAGATGACTGGGTCTGATAATTAGGAGCTAGAGCATATAGATGAGACCCTCAGCTCAATGAGGTAACCAGGAGAGGGCATACCAGCTGAGTAGCGGAGACCTGCATGGGGGCAGGAGAACAAGTGGATGGCCTTAGGCTGAATGGAAGCCCTGACCTCTAACCAGGGAGCCTACAACCAGCCCTGACTGTGGCCCTGCTCACACCCCACCTCTTCCCCTCCTCCCACCCCGTCTCTTCCTTCTAGCTTCCCTTCCTCACCAGCAAAAGGAGAAGTTGTGCCTATACAAAAAATCATTTTCCTGTTCTCAGACTAGATGTGATCAGTGTTTCATTTCCCATGCCCGTCCCATCGTTCTTCTATGCACCATTTGATTACTTCTTCAGATTCGATTCCTGACACAGGAACTAAAGTGTTACACATTTCCATCCCCCTTTATTGTGGGAGGAAGAAGTTGCAGAGACTCAGTGATCAAAGAAAGGAAATGGTTTTCCTATAGGAACAGCAACATGGATGTGTAATCATGGCAGCAGGTGAAGCTTTCCCAAGAGGAAGCTAGCTCCCTGTCCTGCCTCTTCTGCCTGTGGTCCCTCCTATACTCTACCTCTGCTCCACCTGAGGCCCCACTCCCTTGACCTCCTACCCTCTTGCCGGACATGCCTTTCCTCTCTTCCCATCCCCCCACTTGGCCATCCACCATCACTCGCCTCGTTTCTCTTCTCCCTTCCTTGCTTGTTCCCCCTGCCCTCCAGGCCCTCACTGTTTACACTCTCTATACCTTCTCTGATCCTATTTATTATGTGCTATGCTGGCTCCAGGGCAACTTAGGTGGCAATATCTATTACTCAGCTTTCTGGGTTCATCAGTAATCTCCCTGGGGAATCCAAGGGATCCGGGAAGCTGAGTAGCAGATTCATGCTCCTCAGCCACTCAGGGACCTGCATGACACATAATAAATGAGCAAAAATTTCCACTGGCAAATTCCAGTAGGGGGATGAGGAGGTGGGTTCACCACAGTTCAGGATTCTGGTGGTGGGGTGGTGGTGGCTGCATCAGGGGAGGCTTAGCTTCCCCAGCCTATTATACCTGCCACCCATGCATGTAATTCAGGTTTGATTCATAGATTTTAAGGACAGAGGGGACCATTGTGTCTGGCCTTACTTTTCAGCCCAAGAACATGAGGCTGATCTACAGCATATCTCAAGTTAAAGACTCCAAATAATGAAAAATGTATGACATCCCAATCCCAATTAAGTCCCAGTGCTTTATTATCCGCATTGTTAAACATTAGCGTCTTCTTTACTGTTTGAACTTTGCTGACAGTGTTTGTCAAGTGTTAGCCATAAAAATACTGACCCTCTCTATAATCCGTCATAGACTTTATTACGGTTAGAACATTTCACTGTGTTACTGCTTGATGTTAGCAATATTTCTGCCTGCAAGGTCATGTTGTCATTATATTCAATAAACTACCAGTGGCGGGAACTAGAAGCCATAATAATTATGGAAAAGAAAGCCTGTGTAATAATTTATTAAGGGAATGTAGTACAGAGCTCTGTGAGGTGGGAAGTTCACCCCTATCCTATGATCCGAATCCAAGTACTAGAATTTTGTTTGTGCATATCTTCAATTCCAGGGCTTTTTTGACCCCTAGTTAGCATTTAAGAGGGACTTTATTTGCAGAATCTTGCCTCAAATCCTCACAACACATGAACCTTTGATTTAGAGACCACTGTTGGTATGAATGTTATATATCACCCAAATATCAGGGTTTCAAAGCACCGAGCCTGAGGGTAATGCTGTTGAGACAGATAATTTTCCAGACAGACAAACAAAAGTAGATCACCAAGTGTTTTACCAAGAAGGTCTGTATCATTATCCACATTGTACAAATTGGGAAACTACGGCATAGAGAAGTGAGGTGACTTACTCAGGGTCACACAGCAGAGCCAGCAATAGATCCCAAGTGTCCTTATGCCCTCCCAGTGCTCTAGTCTCCAGGCTACATTGCCTCTTATAAGTAAAACTATTTGTGTGCTTTTATCTTTGCAGGATCTGGTCCTTATTGTGTAACATTTAATTGCTTAGTGGGACAATTCATACCTGAACGAAGTTTCAGCCAAAGAGAAGGTGCCAAATACTGTTATTTTTCTTTGTAATATATTGTGACTTGATAATATTGAGAGAATCCCTGAGGTACATGTAGAAATATTGTGCCAATTAGTTTGTTTTCAGTTGCTGAAAAATCTGAGCAGTAAATTAAATTACAGCTGTTGTTTTTCATACAAGAGTGGGATGGTATGAAACCAGGCTGATGTTTATTTAGCAGTCTGAAGATGATATATTTGTACACTAACAGTTTTCAGCCACTATGGTAAACTTTAAGGCTGAAATACATGCAGCGCTAAATAGTGCTTTTTGTACAGACTGCCGAAGGTGCTGGTGCAGAAGTGCTAAGCTAAGTTCCCAACCTTTTTGGCTCGAGGGGCATTTTTACAACACTCTTGGGTCACCAGTCTCCATCAGCAGCCTTTCCACCCCTGCAGTCAGAGGGAAAGAGTTCAGCAAGGAGGCTGCCTCCTTGCTGATCTTCCATCTCCCTGGCTGCAGAAGGGAAACCACATGTGTCCTCTAGCCCTGTGCATTCCAGTTGAGTCCCTAGGCAGTGGCTCCCTTCTGTAACCAGGGGGATGGAAGACCAGTGCTCCCCTTCCTCTAGCTTCAGAAGGGACCTCAGCGCCTATGGACCTAGGTGGAGCACTTTTCTGTGCTTCCTGCTACAGCCAGGGCCGGGGGTTCTGATCTCCCATCCCCCTGGGCTGCAGCAAGGAGCCTGCACCAACTTTTTAGCATGGCAGAAACACGGCTCCCTTCTGCAGCCAGCAGGAGAGGAGCTGTGGGCCACATTGAAAGCCCCTGCAGGCCACTTTTGGCTCCTGGGCCACAGGATGGGAACCACTGTGCTGGAATCTGATCAGAAGTCACTGAAGCCAATAAGAGAGTTTCCACTGATTTCAGTGGGCCCTTAGTTCATAGAAGCATTGAAGTGGGGCAAATATATTACATGCCTTCAGGAGTGCAGGGGAAATGTGGCAAGTGAGCCAGCTTTGGACAGGATGAAGAATGTGTTCATTCTCTTGCAGGGATGAATTCTGCTGATGAGTGCAAAAGAGGAGAGATGGAGCAAGGCCCTTCAACCCAGCTCACTTTCATCTGAGAAATCCAGCAGGGGTGGGGGGGGGGGCGAAGCTGGTGGAGACTGGTGACCCAACAGCATTGTGAAAATGCCCCTTGAGCTGAAAAGGTTAGGAATGACTAGCCTTGCACTTCTGACAGTACTTCTGGTTTTGTGTAGGCTTTCTCTCCAGGAGTGCAAGAACAGCAGTCGTTCCCAGTTCTGACACAGGGGTGCAGGGAGTGCAAGACTTCTTAGGTTTTTCTTGGCCCCTTCCTGCACAAGGGTAGGCATTTTTGAGCTTATAAGAAGTGCTCAGGTACTGTGGTGATGGACGGTAATATAAAACGTAAAGGTAGAAAGATACACTGTAATATGAATCCTCAATTGTTTACATTAGTAAGTTCCGTTGTATACCTTGAGTTCAAATCATCAGTTAAGGATAGATAGGAAACACAACATTATTTCTTGTCTGTGTTCTAGTGAAATCCCCTCAGGGCACCACAGGACTTTTGGATCTTAGCTGCCAGCAAAACTTTGCAACTTGTGGTTTGTCTCGGTCAGAGATGTGAAATTAATCACCTTTGCATTTATTCATGCTGCAAAATATCCTGGAAGCATGGCCTTTATGAGATTAAACTTTCTACTTTCTCAGCATTTCCATGAAAAGCCTGATCTTTAAACATTGCCTATCAAGTACTTAGGTAAAATATAGCAGAACATTCCCTCAAGCTTTTGAGGAGTAGATTTAAAAAAAACCAAAACTCAATACAAGAAACTTTCCCTCTAACTTAATCTGAATTATCTTAATATTTTTCAGACTTGTTTTATAGCCTCTTCTATTTCTTGTTTTGAGAAGTGAGGCTAAGGACGATTGAACCATTTGTCTGAAATAAAACCCTACCACATACTGCCATACATTTTTGTCATTTGCTTGATATGGTTTCATCCACACTGTTGAAATTTCTCTGTTCCCCTGAGGATAAACGAACAAAACAACCCAAGTTTCAGCTCTGGGTACAGGAAAAAATTGATCTCACACAGATATCCACTGAAAATATTTCCTCTCTGCTTCACCTATCTCTGACAATCCTGAAATCATGAATATAGGAGATTCCACTTTACCCTAATTGGCGGAATCTATTGAGATTAAAGAGAAAGTTGGATCTCTTACAGTTTTTTGTACTGATATGACTCCTATTTAATCTGATCACTGTTTAACATGACCCTGTATTTGAATATGAACAAAATCATTATTTTGTACAAAAAATAACACTATTTTAATAAATCATTGTAGGGAAGTATTATTTGAAACACTGATTACCATTAATAAGAAGGGGTTTGACATACTAAATAAAATCAAGGAGGACCCATTGTAATGAAAGGAGGCTTAATTTGAAATTAGAGAATTATTTTGCCCCTGCTCCTACTTTTTATTTATAAATGAAGCTCTACTGTGTTATATAAGCTATGATATGCCCCCTGGTGGTTATATGGATAATAAATCCAGCCACTATTTTTGGCAGAAGTGTTCATAAAAGAATTAATCAAAAGCCTCAATGTGTAAAGCATTGTCTCATTTTTTTCCTCCCAGAAACCAGTAACACAGTAGGGAAATCTTTTTTATATCATAGGTTATCTGAGCGAGCTTGGCTATGATCTTGCACAAAGCTGTGCAAAGTTTCATAGGTAAATTAGAAGTAAATAATTTTGTCTTTTTGACGTGTCAAGAACAAAAATAAAACCATGCTTTCTGCTCTTTTACTTTTGGTCTGTATTGTCAAGAGAAAAAATGAAACCACCTTAACTTGCTATGGAAGGAAGAAGTTTAAGGTCAAAGGGGTGAAGTCCATTTACACCTATATTATGCAAAGTGAAGCTTAGCCACAAGATAAGCATTGTCCAGGTTCAACCCAGAGATAATCTGTGCAGAGACAAAAAGGCACACTGGCATCTTAGGAATGGTAAATAAAGTGGAGGGAAAAAGAAGAAGACGTAAAAATTGTCACATTGCAAACCTTGACAGGCTCTGTTCTGGTGCTGACACCCATATTCATGGCTGCAATGTAACATACATCTAAGCTGTAGAAAGGGATAGTGTAATATAAAGATTTTAGTGGTGTTAATTTGGGATGGCACATTAGTAACAAGTGAATTACTGTGAGCCAATGCAACGTTTACACACTCCATCCAGATACAAATGTGATGCTCCACTCACTGCACTAGCTGAGTACATCTGTGGCATCAAATTGCTTAACCACATCATACTGAAATGCTTTCTGCATATGGCTTAAAAATATTGAACTATTGCAGTGATGGGGGCCACACAAGTATCTAGACAGAGCATACACGTTTTAGCTACATGGTTTTAGAAATATTTAAAAAATGGTAATAGGGCTATTTTTTAGACTCATACACTCATAGGCTATGTCTACACTAGAAAAAGTTAGGTCGACTTTAAGTCGATTTAAAGTCGACCTTATTAAGTTGAGTTAACACAATGGTTACCCTGAACATGGACTTAGTAAGTCAACCTAGCTGGCCTTAAGTCGACTTAATAAAGTCGACTTAAGGGTTAATCCATGTCCACACTGTGCTTAAGTCGACCTAAGGAGTTGACTTAAGGGTTAGGTCGACCTAACTGGCCGTTCTTACTAAGTCGACTTACGCTTTCATTAGGACAACTTAAGGAATTTCTTAAGTCGACTACTAATGAAAGCCCAGCATGGACGGGAAGTAATTTAGGTCGACTTAAGGCTACTTAAGTTGACCTAAATTGCCAGTGTAGACATACCCATAGACTCTAAGGTCAGAAGGGACCAGTATGATTATCTAGTCTGACCTCCCGCACAATGCAGGCCACAAAAACCTCACCCACCCACTTCTGTAATGAGCCTCTAACCTAAGACTGAGTTATTAAAGGCTTCAAATCATGATTTAAAGACTTTAAAATACAGAGAGACAGCAAGTGAGCCATTCCCAATGCTACAGAGGAAGGCAAAAGACCCCCAGAGCCCAAGCCAATCTGCCCTGGGGTAAAATTCCTTCCTGACCCCAAATATGGAGATCAGTTAAACCCTGAGCATGTGAGCAAGTCTCACCAGCCAGTCAAGAAAAAAAAATTCTCTGTGATAACTCAGAACCCACCCCATCTATGATAACTCAGAACTCACCCCCATCTAATGCACCTTCCCACATCACTGGCATATCTATCACCAGTAGTAAAATCTGGACAATTGCCAAACTAAGCCATCACATCATATCATTCCCTCCATAAATTTATCAAGCTCAGTTTTGAAGGCAACTATGTTTTTTGCCCCTACAGCTCCCCTGGGTAGGCTATTCCAGAACTGCACACAATATTCCAAATGAGGTCTCACCAGCGCCTTGTATAACGGTACTAACACCTCCCTATCTCTACTGGAAATACCCCTTCTGATGCACCACAGGACCGCATTAGCTTTTTTCATGGCCACATCACATTGGCGACCCATAGTCATCCTGTGATCAACCAGTACGCCCAGTTCCTTCTCCTCCTCTGTCACTTCCAAATGATGTGTCCCCAAATTATAAGAAAAATTCTTGTTATATGTCCCTAAATGCATGACCTTGCACAACCCATTATTAAATTTCATTCTATTCCTAATACTCCAGTTTACAGGGTCATCCAGATCTTTCTGTATGATATCCCGTTCCTCCTCTGTATTGGCAGTACCTCCCAATTTGGTGTCATCTGAAAATTTAATTAGCACATTCCCACTTTTTGTGCCAAGGTCGTAATAAAGAGGTTGAATAAGATTGGTCCCAAGACTGATTCTTGAGGAACTCTGCTAGTATCCTCCTTCCAGCTAGACAGTTCACCTTTCAGTATGACCCTCTGTAGTCTCCCCTTTAACCAGATCCTTATCCACCTTTCTATTTTCATATTAATCCCCATCTTTTCTAATTTAACTAATAATTCCCTATGTGGAACCGTATCAAATGCCTTGCTGAAAGTAAATTAGATCCACCACATTCCCTTTATCCAGAAAATCTATTATCTTCTCAAAAAAGGAGATCAGGTTGGTCTGGCACAATCTACCTTTTGTAAAGCCATGTTGTATTTTATCCCAGTTACCATTAACCTCAATATCCTTAAGTACTTTCTTTTTCAAAATTTTCTCCAAGACCTTGCATACTACCGAGGTCAAACTAAGAGGCCTGTAGTTACCTGGATCACTTTTACTCCCTTTCTTGAAAATAGGAACTATATTAGCAATTCTCCAGTCATACGGTACAACCCCTGTGTTCACAGATACATTAAAATTATTTTGCTAACGAGCTGGCAATTTAATGTCCCAGTTCCTATAATATTCTTGGATGGAGATTATCCAGACCCACCCCACCCCACCCCCGATTTAGTTCCATTAAGCAGCTCAAGCTTGGCTTCTACCTCAGATATGGTTAATTTACACCTCCAAGTCCTCATTCCCATTAGCTACCCTACCTCTATCCCCAAGCTCACCCTCACCCCCATTAAAGACAGAGGCAAAGTACTTATTTAGATATTCAGCCATGCCTAGATTATCCTTGATCTCCCCCCCCCCCCCATTCTCAGTGTTTAGTGTTCAGTTTTGTATCCCTTTGCCCATAAAGCCCAGGGGCTTTAATTATTCTGGGCCAGAGAAATCCCACAGGAGGGAGCTCGAGGGAAGGAAATCTCTGTGAGGATCCCTCCAGCAAAGTTCTTTCATATGAGGAATGATCCTAACCCCACAGAAGTCATTGGAAGTCTTTCCATTGAATTCAGTGGGCTTTGGATCATATCTGCTGTGTTGTGGAAAGGCAGAATTTGCCATTGGAAATTCAGCTGTGTCCCCTTTTAACACATGGAGGTTCCCATCCAAATGCATATCTGGAGCCAAGATCCCCTCCCTTGCCTCTCTGCTTTGTAAGTCCAGCTTTAATGGACTAACAGAGAGCTAAAGAAACCTCTACAAATGAAGAGCTAAAGAAACCTCTACAAACATCTACCTAATAGCACTTCTAGGTCTAAAAAAAAGTTAACATTAAAGGCCTGTGTCTGAAATTTTTCAGTGCTAGAAACAAGTGCTATGCGTTACCTTGAAAAGCTAGGAATATCCCCCTTTACAGGGTTTCTGTTTCAAGATCAGAAAGGTGATGGACATTAAACCTATTATTGCTGCAGGACAGACTATTGCCTAGCAAATATAATTTTGATATGGAGGCAGGAGAGGGGCAACAGGAATTCCACATTTGAGAGAAAGAAGGGAACAGTTCTCTGACAAGTGTTCTTTTAAAAAAATAAAATAAAATGGAGACTGTTTGAAGGTTCTTAACTTCATGGAATTTCAGAAATAGTCCCGTAGAAATGGATTAGAGTGAGAAGGCAGATCCAAAAGTCATAGGTGCATGAATAGGTATATGTGTGTACATGTTGGTATACTGTAGTCAAGATTTTTAAAAATCACCAATGCTTTCGGCTATCTAAACTGGAGAGTGCGAGCGGGGAGAGTGTGCAACTTTCAGACACCTTAAAGAGGCCAAATTTTATGAAACTGTTAAGCACTTGCCCTCTAAAAGCCTTTTAAATTACACACTGAAAAATGAAGTTAGCCAAAATCGCTCATTAACTTGGAAGATCTTGGCATATATATTACACACAAACCACAACATTAAAGGGAACAACATTAAGGTTGCAAAGTCAAGCACTCAAAAGTTAGGAAATGCCAGGATTAAGTTGCCTGTGCAACCTTCATTCAGTCCCCTTGTGCATAACTGCTATAACGGTGTCCAGAGATCTCTCAACAAGCTTATCTGACTGACTCAGCTTGTGCATCTAGACAATTTGCCTTGAGCCAAAGCAGGCACCCCCATTTTCCAAATGAGTTTTCTTCAGTTACATGCATACATAATGGAGTTTGGATTGCTTTTTTTCTCCAGGCTAAAGCCTCTTAAGGATATAAAGATCTTTAAAATGATTAGTCGTTGCCTTTCCAATGTTCAATATCCTCCTGGATATTGTACTTCACACATTTAGCTACATGTCTCTGCCAGAGCTAGTTTCTGTTGTTTCCTACGAAATAGGTAGACTGGCATCTTCCCCAATGTAAAACCATTCTCCCTCAACTCCGTTTATGCTGCTATGAATTAAGGACCAAGGTCCAGTTATTATAGGCAGTGCATGTACTGCAGCCTAAGGTTAAATACCCACCACTTTCTGTTCTAAAACCCTATTTTCAATAGCTCATAGCTTTGCCAAATTTTAACAGTTCAGGATGAAATTTTTCATGCTGGATGTCAGCTTCAGACTGGTTTTTGTTTTTGTTTTAATTTTCAGCCAAAATATTTCAGCATTTCTGAGAATGAGGTTAATGAAAAACACATTCTTTTGCCCATGTTCAAAATTTTTACAGCTGTTTCATGGATATGATCTAGTGCCTCCATGCTTTGTAGCAAGGA
This sequence comes from Pelusios castaneus, assembly GCA_007922175.1. Classification (NCBI taxonomy): domain Eukaryota; kingdom Metazoa; phylum Chordata; order Testudines; family Pelomedusidae; genus Pelusios; species Pelusios castaneus. The sequence goes on along the minus strand of ML685798.1, from coordinate 11,417,830 downwards.
CTTGAAATTTAGCTGGGATGAGGAGCCCCTGACCCTGTTGTTAGGGCTATGCCTTTTTATGTTCCCTGGAAAAAACAACCAAATTTAACATAAATTTATGCATCTCTGGAAAACCTCACTTTGCACATACTCACTAAGGACTTCTTGGAGTTTGGCAGCTAAAATCTCCAGAGATTCCATCTGCACTGAGCGTGCTTCTTCCCCTCACAGCTCTTTGGTGTAAAAGAGGCAAAGCATGTTTCATCAAGGGGCTGCAGCAGCTGAGGCCTTTTCCTGCAGTTGTTCCTCCCGGCAGCTAGGGACCACTGTGGCACCAGACACAGGAACTGAGAGCAAGGAGACTGTCTCTGCTGGCTTCTCAGTGCTTCCTCAGCTGGTGTCCACTGCCCAGGAGTAGCAGGGAGGCAGCCCATGTGTAATGCAGAGGGAGAAGAGCTGAGTTCAGGAGTGACAAGGTGAAAATAGTTATAATAGATATAATAGAAAGTGATGGCCAGATTTAACTAGGGTCATTGCTACTTGCTCCTCTGTGTAACATTTTGTTGAACTCTTATATAACAGCGTGTTTCTTCCAAGTTTGATAGATGTCTTATTAAAATCACCACTGATGAGGTCTCCCTCCTGTCCTCAGTCATCCAGGAAAATGTCATCACAAAACTGCACCACCATGTATTCACAGGAAGAAGCTATGATGGGGGCAGAGAACAATTTAAGCATGCTTCTCAGGTTGGTATTTTCAACGTTCTTTAAGTTTGGGGCACTTGGAATTGATTCCTTGATTCTAACTTTTACGGTAACGTAGTGGTACTAGAAGACTGTGTTAAGCATTGTGAGGAAATTGTGTAGAGTTATGATTAAGCAGAGGAAACGACAGTTATTTTAATACAGTGATAACCACAGAAAAATGTTTAAACATTTTCATTTCTCCCCAAAGATTATCCATGTAGAAGTATAATTCTTGTTTCACCAAAAAAAAAAGAACAAACTTCACTTACTGAGAATTAGGTCCTCCATGTATTTGAGCCAATAAGTTGGCTCAGCAAAGCCCACAGACTACCTTGTAATTAACTGTAAGTGCCAAAGATCATGGCTCAATCATTTAGATTGCCAGTCCAGCAAAGTTGCAAACTAGGGAATAATGAGGTTTGAGTTCTTGATGTGCCAAAGTAAAATAGTTCTTGCTTAAATTGGGGAAGGAAAGAACAGAAAGAAACTATTGATCATTCATAGGGAGAAACACCATTTAAACCTGACAGGAACATTTTTTTTTAAATAATTAGGCCAGCTGGGGAAGAGAGAGAGTGTTTAGCAGACCTCAGAGCCCTGCTTTGAGCTAGCTAAACAGTTAGGAGATTCTATTTCCTATGCTTGCAAATTCAGCCTCAAGGTATCAGGGAAACTAGAATGAGTTCTCTGAAGCATTTTATCTGGTTCCAGATAAAAGTTTAAGGACTTGTTTAGCCCCAAGGCATCAGGATGCTTCTGCACCATGTCATGCTGGACAGTAATGACTTGTATGTATCTGTAATAAATTTTCAGATACCCACTTTCTGATTCTGGCCAGGGATTTGGGCTATCGAGTGTAAAATAATTAAAAAGCATCTTCATTTTCTTTGTGGCCCAAAAAACAGCAGCTTCTCACAAGAAACAAGTATATTTTTAATTGGGCCTGATGCGGACTCCTTACTTGACTGGAACTCATGAAATATGGATTCTGTTCTTAGCTCTACCACTAGCCATGTAGGTTTCTATGCCTCAGTTTCCCCATCTATAAGAAGGTGATAATGAAACTTACTCGCTTCCACAATTACTGATCAAGAGTGTTATATAAGAGATAGATGATAGTGTTGTTATTAATCTGAGTACCACTTATTCCGGAAGTATTCCCCTTTAATGAAATATGAGTTACTCTGCAAATTAAATTAAATTTGAAGAGCAGAAGATTTTATAATACCAGTGAGGAGGTTCAGTATTTGGCCTTATAGATACTAAAACGTTCCTCAAAACTCAGATTTTCTGTGTGCCGTAAGCCTGCTCCTTTAAAGCCTGCAGCCAGCCAGCATCATCCAGTTACTTCTGCCTGCCACACCTGGCATGGAGTTGTGGGGTGTAATTTGTAGAACCAGCTGAGTAAGGAAGACCTGATTCCCTTATGAAGAATCTCGGGAAACAGCAGAAGGGTGGGGGAGAATAAGAGGCTTTAGTGGAAGCTTGCCAAGATAGGGAATGGCTGCTGGCAGTGAGCAGTCTAAAGTAAGACCCTTGAGTCGTCAGGGAAAAGGCATCAGGAGGAAAGTAGTGAGAATTATCCCTCTTCCCCATATTCCCCTTTCTCCACTCACCCTTCCCCTAGGGAAAGACTGATAGAGATTTCTGAACTTTATTTTGGGAATGATTTTGCTATTTCAATAAGTCCAGCCCCAAGGAAGGGCATTGCTGAACCAGCAAAGAGTTTTGGTGGGTTAATTGAGAGAGTGCTGGAAAGGGGGAAACTGAGATGGCAGGTCTGCCCTGAAGCCCTGAGGGAGAGGGTGTTTGGGAGGTGGCCACCTACCAAATAGCCATATTGTACTCCTCTTTAACTGCCAATGTGACCAATGAGGAAGCCACTGGAAAAAAATCTACTTTGGTTTAGTTGTTTCTTTCCTGGGAAAAAACAGATGCCTATGAAATCTTACACCTGTAATGAAAGGCTCTGAAACATTTGGTCATGGCAAAATCTGTGCTGCTATTTTGAGTAATACTTTAAGTCTTTAGAGCAGAGGCACCACCCTGCCACTGAAGGAGGAACAATTACTGTCTGGCTGATGATGTGCTGCATTATCAGCATACTGTTATGCTGTCTGGATTTAGGGAACCATTTATGATATTATTTTGTATTAATATTTTATAATTGTTATAATCCATAGGAACTATGCCATGTTTGGTGTCAATAGAAAGGCAATAATTTGTGGGGAATGATTATATAGTTTATGTGTAGGATTCGTATCCATATTAGAAGTTAGGAATATGATTGTTATATTTTAATTGGTGTGAGTCTGGGGAAATTCCCCCAGACTGAATGTCTACCCAGCCATTGTCCCCTCAATGGCCCATTAAGGAAGCTCCCCAATACAATGGGTGAAAGAAGAAAACCTGTTGAGCCACTAGGACTTGAACATGTGACTCAACTCCAGTTTGATTGGAAAGAACTGCACACAGCATGGGGAAGGCCAGAGGGGATAAAAGGCAGCAGCCCTGACTCCATCTTGCTCTCAAGTCCCCAGTTTACAGCCAACACCCATCTCTGGAACTATTCCTCTGAGACTGAACAAAGGATTGAGGCCCACCCTGGTGCTGGGTGTTTACCAGAGGAACAAGCCTGCAAACTCCAGAGGAACAAGCCTGCAAACTGCTTTTCATGAACTTTAAATCATTTGTATGTATGTGATTCGCTTTGATCCTTTAATATCTCTCATACTTTGCTTCTTTTCTTCTTATATTAAACCTTTAGTTGTAGTTGCTAAAGGATTGGCTACCAGTGTGGTATTTTGGGTAAGATCCAAACCTATATTGTTCTGTATGCTGTGGCTGGCCCTTTGGGGTCAGGAGAACCTATATCTTTAAGGGACCGTGCGGCTAGGCGGGAGCCGAAGGAGCTGGAGTGCAATAAAGGGAGCTGTTTCTATTTTGGGCAGATTTCTTGGTACCCAGTGTGGGGAACCAGAAGCCTGTTTGTGACTGATAGGGAGACTGGTTTAAGTACCACCCATCAGTGTGTGGGGAGTTTGCCTCCAGTTTTGCAGCTTGCCCTGATTTTTGCACATCCAGGAGGGTATCCTAGGAGGCCCCGGTCACACATACGTATTCTGCAAAATGAGTAGAAACATAGGTAAAACTACCTTCTAATGTGAATCTCCAAAGGGACACTTGGTTGTCGAGGTCCAATGAATGAGAAAAGAAACAGAGAACTGGAGCCAGGGAAATGTGCATCAGGTTGTAAGCAACGTGGGCCAAACTCATTCTTTGTTTAAATTCTTTTCACTTTAATGTTTTGGGCTCTATAAATTTAAAACAAGATTAATTTTAAAATTTGCCTTTCAAAAATTTGGTGATGGGCCAAATTCTGCTCTGTTACAGCTGTGTAAATCCAACACCACTCAATTTATGCCAATTAAATCACTCCAGATTTATACCCTACTAAAAGAGCAGAATTTGGTCAGTAAGGACTGAATTCACTACACACTGGATCTTTCCATTGACTCCAATACCTGTTTCAGGTCCTAAGTCTTCGCCCTCAACAATCCCGCTGCTAACTAGGGACTTCTTAAGATGACCTCATTTTGCGTTTCTCCAGAGGCCTGGAGTAACTTGTCAGCAGCTCTGCAGGGCTCTCCTCAATACAGGACTGGGTTCCCTTGCCCTTTATGTCTTCTCACTTTTTACTTTGCCCCTTACACATGTCTAAACTGCAGTATGAAGTCTTCATTTGAAGTTAATCTCTAACTCCCTGCATACTATCTCCCTTCCTTGCAAGTAGGCAGGTTTAAAAAGGGGTGGAGAATGGGACTATAAGGAGATATTGGTTTAGATGTAATCTTCATCACGCTATAGAGTTGCATAGTTCTGTGTTCCCCTTTTAATCTTGACTGTTGCTACTATGCAAGAGTAACTTAGTAGCCACTCAGCAGCACTTATTAATTCAGGGCCAGGTGCCATGGTGCTATTCCACTTCAGGCTTGTGCAAATCCCTTGGTTTCAGTGAGCTACACCTATGTAAACTGTACTAATCCAATGGCATAGCAAGGCCCCTGTCTTTAATCATTATGCTTTTAAGGGCAGCTCTGAACACTTGTTCTGTCAGAATCAAGCCTCAAATGGGTATAAATAGTGGAATTTCTGCCAATTTGGCATTCACTGAGTCTGCAGATGAGAGCTACTTGTGTTCCAAGGGCAGAAAGTGAAGGTGTAGCTGAAAAGCAACTAATAGAAGGGTGTAAAATAAAAGACATTTTACCTTGACTTATGACTCTATCATCTTTAACCTTCCTGGGCATAAATTTTGCCATGGTGTAATGAGTGCCATTCTGTTATCTTGCTTGGATCTTACAGCAGGGCTTCAGTTCCCATAGAATATTAAAGCAGTGGTCTACTTTGCTATTTATATCTGTTTTATGATCAGTTGACACATGACATTTAGTTTACATGAAACAATCGTATTTTCAAAATCAAACCAGGGACTTTTTTGTGGTGACATTTTGTAAAATACTTATCTCAACATAAAAGAGCACCGTTAAAAAAGGTGCACTGTGATTAGCCTTCCATGCACAATTCATCTCTGTTTGTGGGCAGCCGGTCGAGAGGTGCAAGGCCCCTAGTTGGTTCCTCCAGCATTTGTACCATGAAGTTGTCCTCAACGCTCTCCAAAAACTTCCTGGGTTGCCTGTGCACTGCTGTATTGCCCTCCCAGCAGATGTCAAGGTAATTGAAGTCCCCCATGAGAACTAGGGCCTATGATCTGGAAACTTCTGCTAGTTGTCCATAGAATGCCTCATCCACCTCCTTCTTCTGGTCTGGTGGTCTATAGCAGACACCCACCACGACATCCCCCTTGTTGCACTTTCCTCTAAATTTAACTTAGAGACTTTCAACAGGCTTGTCTCCACTTTCTTAGTGGAGCTCTGAGCAGTCATACAGCTCTTTTACATACAATGCTACTCCTCCACCTCTTCTTCTCTGCAGGTCCTTCCTGAACAATTTATACCCATCCATGGCAGTGCTCCAGTCATGCAAGCTATCCCACCACGTCTCTGTTATTCCAATTACATCATTGTTCCTTGTCTGTGCCAGTACTACCAATTCTTCCTGCTTGTTCCCCAGGCTACTTGCATCACTTGACAGAAAATGTGAGAAAAATGTGCTTTTCCTGACTAGCTTTATTTTTTATATTTTGTGCCTAGAACCAGCATTAGGAAGATTATATGTGGTACCCCTTGCAGAATATGCCCCGTCTCTCTCTCCCCCCAGTGTGCTTAGAAGTGTTGGTAGTAAACAGTTTCTTTTATAAAGTAGGAAGAACAGGTGAAAGAGGCAGGAGCTTTCAGTAAAGAGGGTAATTGTGAGCACTTCCTGGTAGGGGAAGAAAGGGGACTGAAGACACTGCTCCTACATGGCTATTCTTGCACTTTTTCTAAGGTCTTGCCTAGACAAACAAGTTGTACTGCTTTAATGATACTGGCTTAGCAGTTCCCATCCCATACAAGAATAAGCTCTTCTTATTATACAGGCAGAACGGCATTCATGCTAGGAGTTATAGCAGTGTAACCATTTTGATTAAGAAAAGCCAAAACACTGCCCTGACCAAAATAGTTAAACCAACACAAAATTTGTGTAAATAAGGCCTAAGGCCATGTGAGACTGGTACTAACTCCTGTTCATTGCCTTAAAAAGATGAATGCTTAAGCACTCCACCTTTAACCACCTGGTGGCAGAATTCAGGGCTTCTAGCTTTCTATTTTTTGTGCATTAGTACCTCTCTCTGTAACACTCAATGTAGCAGATTGTACCATGTTTAGTTATTGATGTCAGAAGGAGAGACTAGGCATGTGTGTTCTTTTCCTTTAGTAAAATCATAATTTTCCTCTTATTGGTTAAAAAAAAAAATCCTTGCAAAAATCTGTCCCCTCTCTGATCCTTAAAGGATATTTTAACCTTGTTTAATGCACATAAAGTTCAGAAAGGGGTAGCCTTCATTGCTTCAATGATTCTCACCTATACCTTTTATGCAGTGTTTCTTGTCACAAGAGCTAGTAGCCCTCCCCACATCTTGAGAACTCAGCAGGTAGCAGGTTGCAGCTTAAATCCTGAGTACACCTGACTGATGCTATACAGCAAGCATTACGCCTATGTCTACACTGTCCCATTGCGTGAATCAATGCCACCTAGTGAGGCTGAAAATCAGGGGAGATAAAATCAGCTAAAATGTGAGGGAAGATTGCACCATATAAATGGTACATGGTAGAAGTGCTCTGCACACAGATCTTCCTCCTCTCCCATAAAAAGATGTAGGGAAACGGTCATCTGCTTGCTTGGCACTATTCTCTCTGACCCCGGGCCCTGTGGTGCAGCATGTGGAAAGAGAACAGAGACTGCATTCAGTGTATCCAGTTGGGCTCAGATTTAAACCAGTCATTGTATTTTTAACCAAAGACTCTACCTGTGTTATTATCTAGAGTGGGGAAGGTGAACTTCCAGGCTCTTCTACAGCTCAGGGACCAGAGCAGCTGTCGCAGAACTTTTGAGCAGTTGCTCTCTGGCCTTGGAGGAGGATTCTATCCTTCCAATTATTCACAGAATTACTCTCCACAATGCCCTCCTCACTCAGATCTTGGCAGGGTTGTGACACTGTATGAAATATGAGCAACCATTTATAATATTATTAATACCAATATGATAGAATTGCAAGATTTTAATCTTCTAAGAGAAACCACGTAAGAATTAATCCTCTAAGATATACCATGTAAGGTATCAATGGAAAAGTTATGATTTGCTAAATGTGATAAGCTTGTCTATGTCTATATATCGTCTTTGTGTTGTAAATTAGGAATATGTGTTATATATCTGTATTTAAAACTTGTGTTGTGCTCTTGGGTGACATTCCCAACAAATTAGCATCAGCAGCATCCAGCCTGCTTGAGCGCCAATCAAGAGTAATGGCCCAGAGAGAGAAACCAGGGGCTATGCCTATGAGTCATCAGGACATTTAGGGACATGCCTCTCCATGAACATGTGCTGTGGGTTTGTGTTTGAAACAAGCCTATGGCAGAGAATATAAAAGGCAGCTTCACCACGTCAATTTTGTCTTCATTCCTGCTTTTAACTTCTGGACACTTTTCTACCTCCGAAGCTTTGAACAAATGGACTGATGGAACCATTGAGGTACCTCCATCCAGATACTGGTGTGATCCAGAGGAACTGTACAAGCCAGCAAACACACTAATACTGCAAAGAATATTGATATATGGACTTTGAACTCTGATTGCTTTGATAATTTAACATCTCTCATCTTGTTTTTCTTTTCTCTTATAATAAACCTTTAGTTTTAGATACTAAAGGATTGGCTAGCAGTGTGATATTTTGAGTAAGATCCAAACTAGTATGGATCTGGTAATGTGACTTCTGACCCTTTGAGGATCAGAAAAACATTTTATATGGTGAGCAGTTTTAAATAACTTCTCAGGCTATGTACACACGAGCATACTTGTCCCGCAATAAGTTATTGCGGGACAAGTAAAGCGCTATAAATATAGCGCTTTTTCGCATGCACACGTGCACTTTGTTTCGCAAAGGAGCATTCACCCTTGGAATGCTCCTTTACGAA
>ML685798.1:11353211-11394471 GCA_007922175.1 Pelusios castaneus | reverse complement strand
AAATAAATCTGTTAGTCTTTAAAAGTGCCACAGGACTCTGTTGTCTTAAAAACATTATAGGTATTTTTATGCATTTTGGTATTTATGAAAAGTTCTGAATGGACATCTCTAGTGAATAAAGTCTTCTATTTACTTCCGGGACTGCTACAGAGGAGGCAGTAGAAATTCACATTTCTTCAACTGCCCCACTTATCTACCTCAATTCTAACCAAGAATCAGCATTTCTAAACATGAGAGAGGATGTCTGTGACATAGGCATGCCGGTCTCCTGGTCCATTCAATCCTGGCTTTTCTGTTGAAGCTGTCAGTTATTAATTTCCATCACTTAGTGCCAGCTGTGTAATACTGTGAATTGCAATAAGGCCATCAGTTCATTTCACATACACTCATACAGTAAGCCACTGAAAAGAGACCAAAGATAATGAGCTCCCCTCTCTACTACCTTTGGTCAGGTTAGAACCAGGGACCAAGAAACAATATTTTACTATGAATTTATTATATGTATTCATTAAGTGGCACCAATGTCCTTGGAGATGTACAGGGTATGTAATTAAACAGGCCCTCTGCTACACAGCTTCTGATCTAATGGGGGGCATAGAGAAGATGGGATACACTGCAAGACCCAGGGTGTTGATGGAGGGGAAGATGCTGCTCTCAGTTACAGCAATATAAACAAGCATTGACTTCTCTGGAGTTATTCATTTACATCAGTGAAACCAAAAGATACCCGTATTATTGTTGTAACTTACTACCAGTTCCTTATGCTGCTCATTTATATAGTTATAGTACACACTTTTTCATAAGGGGGAAAGCTATGAAAGATTCTATTCATGTTAAAAAGATATAGTCAGAAACTTCAGACACAGACATAAGATAAAGTGAGTTCCTCACCTTGTAAAAAGGACGTGTGTTCCCAGAAGTGGAAAAATTCTAGCAGAGAACAGGACAAATCTAAGGGTTGTTAGTAGTTAGACTAGAATAAGAGAATGATACCAGTTAACCAGGCTCCATTGCCAGACAGATTTCACTAAGATTCCTGCGGGGGTTGTGGAAAGGAAGAAGATATAAATGGAGGATTTTTAATAGACCTCCAGAAAGAGTACAGTTAAGCAAATATAACCCTCATCTTTAAAAAGGACTAGGATGGAGCCAGGAAATTATAGAGCAGTTTGATCTTAGAGAGGGTAAGAGATGAGATCCCAAGAAGTGCAGACAGGGCAAAGTGGGTAATTGACATAATTTACTTGGATTTCAAAAAGACATTTGACACAAAACTGCAAAGTAGGCTAATCGAGGACCCTGGCAAGCATGACATAGAAGGTGCTGCGCTTGCATGGATAATGAAAGTGGAGTGCTGGAGACTGATATGAGGGCTTTAGTCTTGTAGGTAGTCATTTAAGGAGGGATCAGATCTCTTGACATGTAGCCTGCAAAGTCGTTACTGATTTAGATGACAAGTCACTGATATCTTAAGATGCCGGCCCTCTTCTGAAGACATACGGGATCAGATTTTATTTTAAATCACACCGGTGAAGTCAGTGGAGTGGCTTCAGATTTACACTGATATAACTGAGAATGGAATCTAGCCTATTATGCTGCCTTAGGTCACTGATCTTTGCTTAGCCAGCATGCTGTAGAACTCTTGCCATTTCCTATATTCCATTTTGGTGTGAATCCCTCTGGTTTTTTTCTTTTCATTGCATTGCACCAAATTTCCATGTACATTTTCTTATCCCATGGACACAAGTGGAAATGGCTGATAATCTGTAGACTTACTACTCTGTTTGCAGAACATCATGAATATTTGGTGTGACATTCTACTCTGCTACACCGGTATAAATCTAGAAGAGTTCCATTGACTTAGTATTCCTTTGGACTTACACCAGTGTAACTGCAAGAAGAATGTAGCCGTCCTTCTAATATACTAAATACTGTGCTGGCCTTATCATGGGCTACATTCTGCTCTCATTTCCACTGATATATATCAGTGGAAACACAGTGGAGTTATACTGATGTATATGAGCATAAAATCTAGGTGTGAGGTATGCTAAAGACCTACATTGACTTTACAGTAGCAGGGAATCTGGCCCATTGTAGCTGCACCAATTAACAGCAATAGAGAATTTGGCCCATGTGGCTTCATTACTGCCAGTCCAGTTCTTGGTCAACAGGAAGGTCCATTCCATTTACAAACTGACCTGCAAAATATTGGAATCCCCTAGGATGCTGTAACGTTCCCTTTGAAACTCTGTCAATGCTGGTAATTATGGCAAATATCAGTGACTGTTACAATAAGTGCTCCAAAGCTCTTGCTCCTCTCAGAAGGGAGATTTGAACTGGTAAGATAAAATTGCTTTTGGCTCTTCTGCTCTTACTTCAGTTGGCTGAATTCATTTCATTACAGTGTGTGAGACTGACGGTTTACTGTAGCTTTGTGATGAACAACAGTTAATGATAGCAGAGGATGAAGTTCAGTCCCACAGACTTGCCATCAGATTGTAATATTATACGCACTGGGCTGTGACATCAATGAAAGAATCAGAGAGGAGGCTGATTAACAGCGACTCAATTCAGTCAAAACTATTCATGTTTCCGCATCATAAAATCCCATGGAAGAGAGGGGAACTGTATTGTCTGTAGTTTCTGTAGCCCTGCAAGTGCATTTGGAGAACCAAATCCAAACTTTTAAATATCAGAATGGGGGTGAGTCACAAGATATAAACTGATGTAATCAAGAGCAGAATTTGGTCTGTCATTGCCAGTGACGTGCAAATATCCACAACTATTTTGATTTGGCATGGAATGTGATTGGTTGTTTTAGGAAGAACAGAGATGGTTTGAATTTACTTTTGGAATCTACTAGGAGTATTAGCATTTCAGAGTGAGACAATTATGTTAGAGCTTATTTGCAATACACACAATATGAAGCACCAAAATCCTGTCTTAGCAAAGCATTGTTGTCTGGCTTGAGGAAAAAGTACTTTTTCTCAGCTGTTTACACTCACCTGTCTGACAGTTGACTCAAGTGTCAAATTCCTCAAGGTCAGAAATCTCACCCCCTTCTTGCCCTGCTGCCATGAGGAGAAAACCAAAGAACATGTGTAACAGGCTGGAACATCTTTATGCCTGCTCCTGTACCCTGTGAGTGTCCCAAGATCTTTGCAAGTATTGAAATAGCTGACCTTCGGGCACCAAGCCCACATCTACGGGTCCCACTGATCATGATTATAAAGGAGAATCTCAGCTTTCATTTTTTAAAAGTAAGTTTCTAGTTCTTGTCCTTGCAGAGATGACTTTGAAGACAGTTAGAAACCAGTGTAAATGAACTGCAGTTGCCAAGAGGCTCTCAGGTGGGAGCAAAGAAATGGAAATTAAATGTTCTTCCTATCATTTACTGCAGATGTTAAAGATGTAATCTCCCTCTCCTTAGCTGATCCAGGGATAGCACTCTGGTAGATATCTCAGAGTGTGTCTACACTTGTAAATTAAGTCGACTTAAGCATGCTTAAGTCGACTTAATTTACTCTGCGTCTACACTACAGTTTCCTTAAGTCGACTTAAGAAAAATAAAGTCAACTTAATGAAAATTGTCGACTTTATTAAACCTCCTTTTAATTTGACTTTAGGCTTAAGTCGAATTTCTAAAGTCGACTTAAGCCAGTGTAGACTTGGAGTAGCTCTAAGTCGACTTAGAGTCGACTTAGGGCTCTCCAGGACTCCCCCTCTGCCCTCCCTGCCAGGGAGGGCACAGGGGGAGCCTGGCATGCTCCCCCACAGGGCAGAGCAGAGCCCTGCCCACCCCGCCCCTATGCCCTGCCAGGGTCCCTGTCCCCCTTTGCCCCATTGTACCTGGGTACAATGGGGCAAAGGCTGAGCCCCCTGGCACTGGGCAAGGGGTGCCCCCCCTGCCACCATGGACCTGCCTAAGGTCCCCCTAGCCCCTAGAAGTCGACCTAGGCGTCCAGTGTGGATGCTCTAGGTCGACTTTGTAAGGTCCCTGCTAAGTTGACTTAAAATTTAGGTGTAGACATGCTATGTCAACTTAGCTAAAGTTGACCTAAATTTACAAGTGTAGACATAGCCTCAGTGCGTTCTTCTTTCCCAGCAGTGGGAGGTAGTTGTTGGCATCTCACTAGGCTGGTATTCCCCTCAATCTTTCACTAAACTCTCTGACTAGTAGATGTAATTCTCTAGCTGATAGGTGTTTCCTAAAATTCCCTAAGCCCTATGTGAGAGTGGATGGGAAGGAGACGGAGGCTGTGAGTTGCTAGGTGGAGAGAGGAAAAAAATCATGAGGAAGTTAGAAAAGAGAACTATGATGTCAGAGACAAAAATTCTGGTGGGACAAAAGTAGAGAGACATGAAATCTAGGGCAAGAGGGAGAGAACACAAGCTATGAAAGAAAATGAGATGAACAAGTGTATGGAGAGAGAACGAAAAGAAACAGACACTGAGACAGCACAGGAAGAACCACATGAGGATCTACTTTTTTTTTTCCACATCCTTCCTATGTCACTCTCTTTATTCCTCTCTCTCATTTGCTGTTTTTTCCATTTTCTCTATGCTGTTGGGATTAACTATTTTGGGATTAACTATTTTGGCTTCCATGCTAAGGGTTCTTAAGGTTTCTCTTGGGCTCTCATTTTCTCACACCAGTTAGTTTCCACTAGATGGTTTCATGGGGGAGTCTGGGTGTTGCCATCTGAAGTATATGCGCCAGATAAGTCCAACACATCCTTCTGAGTCTGATAGAAATGAGGTGCTGTTTGATGGTTTTTCAGATCTTTCATAATGATGAAGTCTTTCCATTGTTCCCTACCACGACATCACCCTTGCTTTTTAACCCTTTTATCCTTAGCCAGAAACTTTGAACAAATGTCTCCAATTTCCATCTGAACTTCAGTCCAAGGGTCTACATTTTTAAATATAAGGCAACACCTTCTCCCTATTTTCTCTGCCTGTCCTTCCTGAGCAAGCTGTATTCATCAATACCAATATTCCAGTCATGTGTGTTATCCTACCCCATCTCTGTGACTTGGTGGGGTAATAAGCTTTTCCTACTGTTATATTAAAAAATAAAAAGTATTCAAAACTGAGTCCACACAATTATTGTCCTATAATCAACTCATTCTTAAATACAATCAAATAGTTGGAGAATCCAAGCATAAATTACACAGTCCTTGTAAGTCCTGTTGACTTCAGAGGGAGTTTTGTTTTAGTGAAGATGCAGGACCCACAGAAGTCAATCATGCAAATGTACTCCTGGAACCATACCAGCTTCTGTCCATGTAAACACTGACAAAGACAACCACTGGTGGAAAGATTGCAGTTGGGGGAGGAATTTGAGAGGGCATAAACTACTCTCAACCTCTCCTGAAGGGACCCAAGTGACCTCCTTTGAAGGGTCCCAAGAGACCAGTGGCACCATTCAAGGAGGGTGGCCAGGGCGGTGATTTGGGATACTCTTTAGGAAATCACCACCACTGATGGAGTTGCAGTAGTATCCTGACTGCAACTTAAAGCTGCCTCCCAACCCTTTCAAATGAATTCCTCCTGTAGTGCAGGGGGAGTAGCTTATGCAATGAGATATAATTTATGCACCCTACACCAGTTTAAGAGCAAGTGGTCCATGAGTTCAATGTGAGCAGGATCAGGCCCTATGTGAACGAGTCTGAAATGGTATTATTTAAACAAACTGATAAAAATGACCTATGGATTTTGTGCTCATATGCATTGTAGTGGAGCAGTAGCTCAACTATGGCCCAGAAGGGGTTAACTGGCTGGAAAGGGGCAGCCAATTAGCTGCAGTGGTCTGCGAAGCCAATCAGGGTCAGGCTGCCTGTATAAAGCCAGGGGCAGCAGGGCCCAGAAGTCAGTCTGCTGCAGGGAGAAGGTTTCTCCTGGGCTGGCAGGCTGAAGGGCTCAGGACCCTGGAGAGCTCTGAGTATGGTGCAGCAGCAGGAGCCCAGAGGAGCTGAACCTCCTGAAGGGAGCAGCCAGTGGCAGGCTGCTGGAGCAGCGATCTGAGGGCTGGGAGCAGACAGCGGCTAGATCTGAGCCAGGGAGAGTGGCATGACTGGGGCTGTGGGGAAGTGGCCCAAGGAGTTGACACCTGTGAAGTGGAAAGCCTGGTGGGAGGCGGAAGGTCTCTGAGGAGGCACATAGGGTCCCTGGGCCAGGGCCTGGTGTAGAGAGTGGGCCCAGGTCCCTCCCCACTCCCACAGCGTGCCAGGAGGGCTATAAGCTCACTGGCCCTAGACTGTTTTAACTGTGGCTGGTGGAGGCAAGCTGGACTACGACCATAGGGAAGTGGTCTTTGGACTAGGCCTGGCACACTGCTGCAAAGTGGGCCAGAAACCTAGTTGAACCCCGGAAGGGATAGACTATGGGTCTCAGATGCAGGGCTGAGTTCCCAGAAGAGGACTCGGGGACTGAGTCTGGCATGTCGAAGGGCAGAGCACGGACTGCCAACAAGGGGAACCACTTGAGCAATTCCCCAATACCACCACCAGGAGGTGCCCTGCTGGTAAGTCACGGGCATGAGACTGCCACATGCATTATGTAAAACAAATAAGGCAATCCTATCAGTCTTGTATTTTGATGCATTCAGTTTATAAGCTGTATCTCTCTTTAGGCTTCTTATGTTTAGAATTTCTTTTCCAATTTAGAATGTGTAAATACTGTAGTTTTTCTTAAAGATTTTACAGTACTTTTTTCAAGAATGAATAATATCATTCCACCTATTGTAGCGTTGGGGTTAGATTTTCAAAGACTCATAAGTACCATTTAAACATTTGAAAATCTACATCCTGCTCAAAAAATGTGCAGGGAAAAGACTGAGAACGTTTTGTGAGTTGTCTGGTTTTCATTGAAACTTGAAATGTTGGGGAGATTTTTGTCTAAATTTCAAATTAAATAAAATAACCTCATTGTAACTATTGCAGGCCAGGCCTTCTCCTCTACTGTACACGGCTCAGAAGAGGAAAGGAGCAGGAAAATAGAGTGGCTAGGAGATGGAAACGGAAGAAGAAAATTAGAGGCAGTGACTGTTGTATGTTCTTTCCTTCTGCAAAGCATGCAGAAGTGCCTCCACAAAAAGGGTTTGTAGATGGGGCTCCAAGGGAAGTCAAGACACGTGTGTATGGTCTTCTTGGAACTGATGCTCCACCAAAAGAATAGCTACCTTTCATGGTAGCATAAAGTTCTGCTCCATGCATTTTGGAGGGAGTAGGTGTATGCAGGCAGGAGGACCAAGGGCAGCTCAAATCTAGAATGAGACAGATTGTCATGAAAGGAAGTGATGCTAATGGTTACAGTTTGCGGGCAGAATTTTCTATGGATCATCAGCCTGTGACACCTAAACCTTAAGGTGGCTTACTTCTCCCCACTAAGAATGCTGATCAGCCCTATTGATTTCAATGGGTGAAGGATTGGGCTCTACTATAAGAATCTGTTGGGTCAGTCATTAACACTTTCCCAACCACTTTGTGTCTCCATTGTGGGAGGAAAGCTTTTGGCCCTCCTGTGGGAATATGGATAAAAATTGATTTTTAATTTTTTTTTTTTTATTGTGCCACAAATGAAAGACACCATCTGGCTGTCAGAAAAATATTTCTTGCAGTGTTACTGATGATCTCTCCTATTTGAATGACTGCACACTGCTTTCGCCGTTCAGAAACGAACTAGTGCTTCATTTTACATGTCACTGAGAAGACTAATGAAGAGAACATTTCTAGAGGTAGGTGGGGAAAGGCATCATCAACAACAGCATTAATGATGATGACAAAATGGTAAACACAAGTTAAAGTGAATGTGTTTATTTTTGTTCTGACATAAACTTGGACATGAGAGAGAATATATCACTCTCCCTTTTCTTCACAAGCGGAAAGCTACATCTCAGGGTGAAAAATGATATTTACAAGATGTTATTTTCCTGCATTATTTGTCTGCAATAGTGCTATTCATTTTCCCCTGTCCAATCACTACACTTTGCTTTTGAAATTGTTGGCTGGAAGAACATCACCTTTGACATTTATGTTAGGAGCTGTTACTTAACAGCACTAATATCTCCTCTTCATCTTTTATTGTCCCATTGCTCATGAAAAAGGTGCCAAAGAGCTAATTGGAACCTATTTCTGCACTCTGCTGACCTGTACAGAAGAAAGTCACACAGGACTCAGTTGTGATAGTCTTGAATAGCTTTCTTTCTTTCTTTGGGCTTTATATGCCACTCATAACTCAGGTATCTGAGCACCTACCATGCAATAGCAGTAGCAAAACTCCTAGGAGACTTCTTGGAATCACTGGGTATGTCTAATGTTAGTTCGAATTAGTTAATTCGAACTAACTAATTCAAACTAATTTTAGTTAGTTTGAATTAACTTAATTCGAACTAGCATGGCCCCATTAGACTGCTAGTTCGAACTAAGCAAGTGTCGTGCATGACACTTGCTTAGTTCAAATTAGTCAATTGCATTAAGGTCAATGTGCCAGTTAGTTCGAACTAAGCACTTAGTTTGAACTAACGTGGCCACATTGGGTTAATTCGAACTAACTAGTTTGAATTAACTGTTAGTTCAAAAAGTGTAAGCGAATTTATTAGTTCGAATTAAGGAAGCCCTTAATTTGAACTAATAAAAGCCTAGTGTGGCCAAGGCTTAAGTTAGTTTGAATTAAGCTTGCCAGTGTAGACATAGCCACTGGCACTTCTGTCTTTATGGGGACAAAATTCTGGTTGGGAAAGGGTCGGTTGATCGGTTTGTTTGTTTGTGAAGGCATGGTGGTTGATAGGGTTTTGGAAACAGTGGGGTGTCTGTATTGTGAGCATCATTTATGATTGAAAGACTTTCTCACAGAGGCAGACTTTGTAACATTTCCCAAAGATGGTAGAATTCTGGATTCTCCTGATCTTGTGTGGAAGACTGTTCCCTAGCTCTGACTCCATGACTGAGCAACTGAGAATGCTTTGTCCCTGATATCATGTGGTTCATCGTGGGCTGTTCTTTGATTTGCATACTCCCAGAAAAGCATTGTTATTGCAGTAGTTCATAGATCAAAATGCAGTCTTTAATGTATCTCTGGCTTGATCCATTAATTGCTTTGAAAAATAAGAGTTGAGTCCTTAAAATGGCATCAGAAGTGGAGAGATTTGAGAATAGGTCTGATGTGCTCATGGAGAAAGTGGACAGCTGCCTTCTTTATATATCTTATTTCTTGAAAGTATTCCAATTAAGACTAGCTTTGTAATGGCATCTCACTTGTACAGCTTGTACGCTTCTGGCAGGTTTGGGTGTTTCTGTCTGAGACTTCCCTCACCACCAACTAGATATGATGCTACTGGAGATGATGTGTTGATCTGCTGGCTGCTTATATTCATGCTCACATATTAAACTGGCATTGAGCCCACTCATAAGCTGTCTGGCCAGTTTGACTAGGTCATAGATGGTCAGTGATGATGAGTTTAGACAGGCAGTCAGTACAACTCAGAAAATACTAACTCTTTCAAATGCCTAAACCTTCATATCTCATGAAAAATCTCCTGGATGGAAAAGCGCAGTGTAGCCAAGAAAACAATGTAATGACAACTGAATCTCACTATAGAAGTCTGAGGCAAAATTATGATACTGACCCTGAGTGGCTGGCACTCCATCAAAGCAATCTGACATGTGGTTAAGAACAGGGCACCGATTGTTCTTGCATGATAATTTACGAACTTGTAATACCTTTCATCCATAAAGATTTCAAAAAGCTTTACCAAAAAGCTATACCATTTGTATATTTTACAAATACATATCCATCCATCTAAATATATGTTTAATCATAAGTTGTTTAGCCAGTCTGACTAGGTCATAGGTAGTGAAATGACTCATTTTTTCCCATCAATGATGTACGGTCACCTCTGAAATAAAAGGTGACACCTAGTTTTATAGTGCACAGTAAAACCACAAAACAGCACTAGACTGGGAAGAGTAAAGTAACATCTCCAAATTAAATTATTGACGCTACAAGGGGAATATTTAGGTATTCAGAGTGTCATTACATGAGATGGAAGGGAATTTGATCAGGACACCAAGGATACCAATAATGCAGAGTGCAAAAGAGAAATCTGTCAATCATATATCATCCTAAAACCATACTTAAGCTTCAAGTAGACTTGGAAGGCGACCACCAGCCCTCCAAGAAAACCCATAATAAATCCTCAAACCCACAAGTCCTTTTCCCACTGTTATTACAAATACCTCTAAGCCTGACGTAACCCGGCCTCCTGGGATAACTACCTGAATATGCAAAGATCAGAGCAAGCTGCAAAAAGAAGTGTCTCTCAGCAGTGGTGGGTTACCTGGAGCTGAACTCCCCAACCAGTCACAAACAATGTTTCTGATCCCCCACACTGGATATCAAGAAGCCACCATAAAATATACCCAGACCCCATTACTGCGTTTCAGCCACAGGTCCCCAATACAGCCACTGGGTCTGGTAAAGAGAGAAATTGCTTAAAACTCCAAGCTCTTTACCCAAAAAGGCTTCTCCTGACCCCAAAGGGTCAGCCAAATTACACAGAACAGTATAGGTTTGGATCTTACCCAAAATACCACGCTGCCAGCCAATCCTCTAGTAACTAAAACTAAAGGTTTATTGCACAAGAAAAAAAACAAACTATGAGAGTACTGTTAAAGGGTTAAAGTAATCACAGACATACAATGATTGAAAATCCAATTCATCAGGTTTCCAGTGGAATTTGAAGTTTGCAGATCTTAGGTGCACATCCAATACCTGGATGGGTTTAAGTCCTTGTTTCACAGCTTCAGTTGTTAGAAATCCAGTTCAAAGGAATATAGACCAAATAGTACAAGTGTAGAATTTGCTCTAATTCTCCCATGAGAATTAGCAGGGTGAATCCAAGCCCGTGCTGTCTGGGATCTCAATCCTGTGGCCCAAACTTTCCCTGAGAAGCCTGGACAGATGTGAGACAAAGGGATTATGTTCCCAACTTCCTTTTATAGCTGTAGCAAGGTGGACATCTGCAGGTCATTTCTTCGGGTGGGCTTTGATGACAGTTCACAGATACTTCCTTAAGTGGAAAATAGCAATGTGTATTGTCCTTTGAAGTAAAACCTTTACCCCTTGGGCCCCACTGGTAATTAGCTGCATTAGCACCATTAATGGACAATTTACATTGGTACATCAAAGCTTCATCTAGATGTTAATGTTCCCTTTTGATCTCTTCTAATAGAACATTAGTAACAGATAGGGAAGCAGTTCATTTACCTTGCTAACCTTTAACAATATAGATGTAAACATCATCAAGTAACTACTAAAACACAAATGCATATCAAAGCCCTAGCCTACCTGTAACACTACCATTGTGTTTTCCTACAATATATTTTTGAAGGTTAGATTTGGGTCATGTATTTTACAAGATGGCTTGGCCTCTTCAGGCCTAGCATGACACCTGAGTATAAAAATGCACTAAGTCATAAGCAAGAAGCATATCTTTTTAGGATTAGTTGCCCCTTTAAGAACATTGTGACTGGCAGCAGTTTGGACTTCTTCCACATTACCCACCCTTCCCAGGTAATCAGAAAATACTGTTCACTCCAGCATGTTTTTTATTTTATCAGTGTTTCATTGTCTTGATTGCCTAATGTTTCAGTACAATGTAGTGCTGATGAAAATGACTGTGGCAAAAAAGTGGCAATTGTAGAATGCAATAATGCAAGTCAGCATCAGTAAAATAAAAACATGGAGTAACTAAGGTTTCAGGTTCTTGTGTTTTGGGGTCGGGAGGGGCATGCATATGTCTGTAATGGGGAGATAGTTCTATAGGGTATGTCCACACTGGAGTCTTAGGTAGACTTACAGATGGTTAAGTCCACCTACAGACCTCTGCGTCCACACTGGGCGTTTATTAAGTCAACTTAAACGCTTCCTTAAGTCGACTTAATAACACCACCTCTTAAAGTTGACCGAAGGCTTAAGTTGACCTAATTAAGTCGTCTTAAGCCAGTGTAGATGGGGAATAGCCCTTAAGTCGACTTAATTGGCCTCCAGGCCCCCTCGCAGAGTTCCTGGTCACTTCTCCATCGACCTAGCACCTGCCAGTGTGGACGCAGGGCTGTGGTGTCTCTAAGTCGACTTAACAAGGTTGACTTTAAGTCAACTTAAAGTCAACCGTGGTTAAGTCAACTTAACAAAGCCTCCAGTGTTGACGTACCCATAATGCCTCCATCCTTTAACAAGCTTGTTAACCTAGTGAGGAGGGCTTTACACTAGGTTGGCTGAGGAACAAGGACCTATGCTTGGAGGTAAGTGGGGAATTAAGATACCAGGATGAAGTACAAGAAGGAGGGTACAACAGGGTGGGTCCCCTGACATGTACTGAGAAAGTTGGACAATGGGCTAGTTATCTTAGATGCCTGTACACAAATGCGAGAAGCCTGGGAAACAAGCAGGAAGAATTGGAAGTCCCGACACAGTCAAGTAACTATGATGTCATTGGAATAAGAGAGACCTGGTGCAGTAACTCACATGACTGGAATACTGTCATGGATGGTATAAACTTTTCCAGAGGGACTGGCATAGGAGAAAATTTGGAACAGTTTCACTCTGTGTAAGAAAACAGTATTGCTCCGAGTTTCAGTATGAAACTGGAGAAAAGCCTGTTCAGAGTCTCTGGGGTAAAGTTAGAGGTGAGAGCAGCAAGGACATATGCTATAGACCCCCAGGTCAGGAGGATGAGATAGATGCGGCTTTCTTTAGACAACTAATGGAATTTTTCAGATCACAGGCCCTGGTTCTCATAGGGGTTTCAATCACCCCGACATCTGCAGTGCACAGACAATCCTGGAAGTTTTTGAAAAATGCTGGGGACAACTTACTAGTGCAACAGCTGGAAGAACCAACTAGGGACTGTGCTCCTTTTGACCTGCTGGTCACAAACAGGGAAGAATTGGTTTGGGAAGCAGAAGTGGATAGCAATGGGCAGCGATGATTATGAGATGGTTGAGTTCAGGATCCTAACAGAAAGAAAGGAAAACAGAAGAATACAGGCCCAGGAGTTCAGAAAAGCAGATTTTGAATCCCTCGAACTGATGGGCAGGATCCCCGTAGAGGCTAATCTGAAGGGGAAATGAGTCCAGCAGAGCAGGTATTTTAAAGAAACCTTCCTGAGGATGCAGGTACAAACCATCCCAATGTTCAGAAAAAATAGTTTACATGGCAGGTGACCAACTTGGCTTAAGAGAGAAATCTTTGGAGATCTTAAACACAAAATGGAAGCTTACAAGAAGTGGAAGCTTGTACAGAACATTACAAGAGTGAAAGCAGCTAGCAAGGGACTTAAAGGGTAATGATAAGGGTTTCTACAGTATGTTATCAATGAAAAGAAGGTCTGAGAAAGCGTGGGCCCATTACTGAATGAGGAGGCAAGCTAGTGACAGATGATGTCAAAAAATCTGAAGTACTCACAGCTTTATTTGCCCCTGTCATCATAGACAAGGTCAGCCCGAAGATTACTGCACAGGACAGCCCAGTATCTTGAGGAGGTAAACAGCTCTAAGTGGTGAAAAAACGGGTTCAGAACTATATAGAAAAGCTGTGTATGGTGCCACATGCAGTGCATCCAAGGGTGCCAACGGAGCTGGCTGATATGATTGCAGAGCCATTGACCATTATCTTTGAAAATTCATGGCAATCGAGAGAGGTCCCAAATAATTGGGAAAAGGTAAATACAGCGCCCATCTTCAAAAATTTAAAACAAGAGCCAAAAAAGGATATGGACAATTTGGAGACAGTCCAGTGGAGGGCAACAAAAATGAATAGGGGCTTGTGCACAACTTATGAGGTGAGGTTGAGGGAACAAAGCTTGTTTGGTTTGCAGAAAACAATGAGTTAGGATTTGATAGCACCCTTTAACTGCCTGAAAGGGGGTTCCAGGGAGAATAAAGCTAGGTTGTTCTCAGTGGTGGCAGATAGCAAAACAAGAATGGATGGTCTGAAGTTGCAGTCTAGGTTGGATATTAGCACTGGGGGGTAGGTGATGAACTGGAATGGGTTACCTAGCATAGTGGTGGAATCTCCATCCATAAAGGTTTTTAAGGCCTGCTTTGACAAAGCTGTGGCTGAGATGATTTAGTTGGTCCTGCTTTGAGCAGGGTATTGGACTAGATGACCTCCTGAGGTCCCTTCCACTCCTAATCTTCTATTATTGTATTTTGTGCTAGAAATGGACACTGAAGAAAAACCTGAACAATTATAGATATCACAGCAATAAAACTGTAAGTAGAAAATCAGACCTGGACAGTTTTTTTTCCTGATACATGAATCAAAGCCAAATTAAAGGTGCATTCTGGTACCACCTCTGCTGCTCTGTGAAGTGTGTCTTTGGTATTCTATGTGACAAGAAAACCTTCAAAACAAGAGCACAGCGCTGTCAAAGCTTACTACCACTCTGGGAAAATTAGTTACAATACTGAAGAATACAAAGGTAAATCTTGCGAAGAATACAAAGGTAAATCTTGGAATATTTCCAGCATATATACACTTGACATTCTAACATATCCCTTTGAGCTGAGGAACAACAGAGGTACAGCAAAGATATTTAACAGTAGTGAATAATCCCACTTGTTTACTATTACATTATATTATGTATTGTGTTACGTATACATCTGCAAGGAATATCAAATGCCAGTTGCTTTTGAATTGCAGAACAATGGATGGATAAGAATCCTGTAGAGGGAAAAAAACAAAAACTAAGTCCAGGGCTATTTTAAGAATCAATTCCCCTCTCTCACAGGGATTCTTTAACCTCTCTACTTCTGTGTTTATTCTTCCACCATAGAATACATGTGATTTGCATTGTGAAATCAGAAACTCTTTGACCTGTGATAACTTCTAAATAAGATAGAAGCTTTTTCTTCAGTTACCTCAAAGTCACATGGATTGATAAGTTGAAATGAAAAAAAAATAATCAAGCCATCTGTCTCAGCTGTAATGCTCTTATTTCAAAGGGGAATATAAACTAAAGTGAAGATTTGACTAAATCTTGACCTTTAGAGAGATTTCACTTAAACATATTGTCTGTACAGTACTGAATATTGTTAGAGATATTAAAAATTAGAAAAGATCACGGTTATATTGTTTAAAATATGGTTATAGTTAGAGAAATGAATGTTTTTATGGAACAATCCAACAAGATTTAGTCTAGAAGATAAACTAGTCTGAGAATTTTAAAAGCAGTTTACAGTAGGTATATAATTTTCTTTGATATTCTGTATGTTGGTTTAAAAATTATATAAAACGGATGTTCTTTATTGAAAACTCTAGTACGTTAGAGTTGTAACCAGAAGACTCTATGTAGGTCCCACTCCTGCAACTTTTTATGTGTGCATGTGACCCTTATTTGAAGCCAGTAGGGTTAAGGGGGCGTGTGCAACGGGGGCAAGCAATTCCTTCCCAATTGGCAGTGGGCACAAGATTCCTGCAGGCCCAGAGTGGGGAGATGACAGCTACTTTGGACCTGGGACTCTGGGAGGACAACCAGCTCCACTGGCTGCTCTGAGTGTGGCAGGATGGAGAGCCAGCTCCTCTGGCTTCAGGGGGCACAGAAATTGCCCCTTCAAAAGTGGCCAAATTTTTAATCCTGTGAACACCCCTGGGGCTTCATATGGGCATAAGGATCTGCCTGTGTGCAATAAGCTGCAGGACTGGGTCTTACTTTCTGTAGGTTTCATTCCAGTTCTTTTTAATTTTTTTTCCAATACAGATATGAAATGGTACCTTCTTACTTTGAAATCTGTGTCTTTTTGAATGAGGCCTGCTTCATTTATGAAGGATAAAACATTTTACTTCTTTCCATTCAATAGAGACACAGCAATGGAAAAGGTTCACAGGCGTAGCTGTGTTAGTCTAGTTCAGGAAAACAGAGAGTCTCGTGATTCTTTTAAAGACTAAAAAAATTATTTATCACATGAGCTTTTATGGGAGATATACCACTTCTTCAGATGCTTGAAAAATGGGGGGAAAAGTACAGGAAGAAGGGATAAATGCAGTGAAGTAAGTGTAATCATAGGATCAGGCCAGATTACTTCAGCAAATCAAACAGGAACCTCTCCCACAAAAGCTCATGTGATAAATAAATTTGTTAATCTTTAAAAGT
Source organism: Pelusios castaneus (assembly GCA_007922175.1). NCBI lineage: Eukaryota > Metazoa > Chordata > Testudines > Pelomedusidae > Pelusios > Pelusios castaneus. The sequence goes on along the minus strand of ML685798.1, from coordinate 11,378,315 downwards.
GCTACAAGACTGCTTGTTAGCAAGGGGAAAGTGAGTCATGTTCTATTCTACTTTTTGCATCATCAGATAAAACTGTAGGCCAAATTTCAGTGGCAGAATTATTACTCATGATGTAGTAAGCAGAAAAAACTCAGCTTGATTTTTTTCAGATTCCAGTTCAGTTTGCAGCACTGAGAGAAAATTAATCTTTTGATTTGTTAACGGCACTAACTCAGTATGGAAATCATTGAGAGAAAATAAATATGGAATGTATAATGTCATTTTATCAAGTGACTTTTCTGACTGTAACTTTAAGACACAAACATGCATAAAATTGCTTTCTTCCAAAATAGGAAAGTGGGAATCTCAGAATGCTATTCAGTAAAAGGAAAGGGGAGCAGAACTAACTACATTTTTGTTCTGCTTAAAAATGAAGGGAATATAGATTTTAAATTCCAATCTGAGGCCTCCCAAAGACTGATAACAATTGCCATATGTAATAAACTAAGAAAAGGAACTCAAGGATGTTTTCATCTGAAAGTTATGATTTATAATTATAGCTTTATGATTTATAATTATAATTAGATTTAACAGTGAATTCCATTCTACTTTACCTGTTTTAATATTGACACTTGATATCTACTTTCTCAAAGCATAATGTAATTTACTTTTTTAAACATATGCACACAACTTACATACAGAGGCGGCTTTTGGGGTAGGCGAGGCAGGCGGCCGCCTAGGGTCCTGAGCACTAAGGGGCCCCACCATCTCCTTCTCCTAACTCAAAAACTGTGACGTGGCTGCCTCAGTTGGCAGCACATCTGAGCGCTCTGACTCGGAGCACGTGGGAGGAGTTCAACTGTAGCCATATGGCCCTTTCCCGCCAAAGCTTCTCAGCAAGCAGAACACGTGCTGTTGGTCCGAGGCAGCTGAGCTTGATCGCTTGGAGGGTAAGGCAGGGGATGGGGACTGGCCGGTGTCAGAGTTGGGGCTGTGCGAGGTGTGGAGTGGGGGGAGGCAGGCAAAGGAGACCAGCTTTGGAGAGCTGGGACTGGGGGGAGAGGAGGGAGGGAAAGGGGACTGGTGTGGGAGAGTTGGGTAGGATTTGCTGTGGGGGGGCGGGGCTTTTAAAAGTCACTTTCAGATCCTTCTCGCTCTGGCTTTGCTGTGGGCACCAAGTACCTGCTTCAGCCCTCGCTGTTCTCCTGGTGCTGTGCTCCTGGCACTTCACTGAGCTGGCTGTTGCCTGTTACTCTTCCAACTTGGCTGTGCAGAGAGGCTCAGTGCTTCCGGATAGTGCATTTCTCCCCAGGGCTTGCCCAGGAAATCTGAGCTCAGCATCTGTGTGAAAGTTGCTCTCCCCCGCCGGAGCTGAGCTCTCTCCCCTCCCTCTAGCTCCTCTGCTTGTGAATACCCCTGCAGGGCAGTGCACGGCTGTGAAGGGATGGGTCTGCACAGCACAGCACTGAGCTCGTCTCTGGTGGGGTTGAGCGCAATGTGCTTCCCCGGCCAGCACCTGAGCAGGGTGATCCGGGCTGCACTCTGCCCCAGCTGGGAATCTCCTGGGAAGCCTCCTGGGACAAGGCAACAGGTTCCCCCCTGCCCAGCCTGGCCAGGGCTGTGGTGTGATGAGAGGTGGGACCTGCACCAGGGCTGAGCTTGAGGACTCGGTGCTGCAGCCAGCTGGGCTGGTGATGGTAGAGGTCGAGGCTGGGCAGGGAGGGCTGGAGATCAGCCTGAGATGGGGCACAGACCTGAGATCCTGGCGGGGGGCTGAGACTGGCTATGGCATGGCTCAGAGACCAAAGCGCTGGGACTGCAGGGTGCTGGGAGCACAGACCTGAGATGGGGGGGCAGACCTGAGATGGGGGCACAGACCTGAGATGCAGGGGCAGACCTGAGATGGGGGGGCAGACCTGAGATGTGGGGGACAGACCTGAGATCCTGGGCGGAGGAAGAATTCTTTTTACTAAAATGGGTTAACATTTTATAAAATTTGATTTTTTTTTGTTGTTGTTCCATGAAATTTTATATGTTGGAAATGTGGTTGGTCTGATGATGTGGCATTGTGGCGTAATGTCCTGGAAAGACTCCTGGCAATAACAAAATACCTGGCATCCCATAACATGGCTTTCCATGGTCATAATGATAAACGGTGCACTACAAGCAATAGTAACTTTCTTGGGTTAGTGGAGCTTTTGAGAAAATTCGATCCTGTTATGCAGGAACACATTAGACGCTCCTCTTCACATCATGACATCTCAGATCACTATTTGGGAAAAAATACTCAGAATGAACTCATTCAGATTATGGCTGAAAGGGTTAAACAAGAAATCTTGAAACAACTGAAGCGCGCCAGACATTACTCAATTATTCTGGATTGTACATGTGATATAAGTCGTGTGGAGCAGATGACAATGATTGTATGTTACGTGTCACAGAAAGGCCAAGTGGAAGAGCATTTCCTTGGGTTTCTGCCTGTTGAAGAGACTACAGGTGAGGAGCTCACCAAGACTGTAATACCTGAACTGGAAGCCCTTGGTTTACAGCTGTCTGATCTCCGCGGCCAGGGGTGTGATAATGGTTCAAATATGCATGGAGAGCATAAAGGAGTTCAAACAAGACTCCTTCAAAGAAATCCAAGAGCTTTTTTCACACCGTGTAGGTGTCATAGCTGGAACTTATTGCTTGCTGATGCAGCTACTTCTTCTACAGATGCTGAAACAATGTTTGGAATACTCCAGCATTTGTATACAGTATTCTCAGCTTCTGATCAGCACTGGGCAATTCTCAATAGTAAGTTAAATGTCACTCTGAAACGACTTTCAGACACTAGATGGGAGTGCAGAATAGAAAGTGTGAAAGCTGTTAGGTGGCAGCTAGGAGAAATATGTGAAACATTGGAAGAGGTTTATGAAGGAAGTACAGGAGATTCAATTGTTCAGAGTGAAATTACATCACTTTTGGATGTTTTAAGGTCTTTTAACTTTGTAGTGTCACTTGGTATGACATTCTGGTGAAGGTAAATGTCTTTAGCAAGATGTGGCAATCTACTAATATGCATCTGGATACATGTGTGCAACATGTGAGAATTCATCTCTTGGCTTGGTGTATACTGAACAACTGGGTTTCAATCTGCGCTTACAAGTGCAAAGGCCTTAGCAGAGGAATTTGATATTCCCACACAGTGTAGAGAGAAACGATACAGAAGGAAGAAGAAGATGTTTAGCTATGAAGCACAAGATGAACCTATTTTTTGTGCTGAAGATGACTTTAAAATAAACTTTTTTCTCACTGTGATAGACACAATTGATGGCTCTGTAAAGAAATGCTTCAAGAGGCTTGAAAAACATGCCCAGATCTTTGGCTTCCTCAACAACATTTCATCATTGCATCATATGGCTCCATCTGACCTTATGAAACACTGTAATGAACTTCAGCTCATGCTAACTGACAAAGACTCCAAGGATATTGATGGTGTTGAACTGGGTGAAGAGTTAGAATTTCTGTGCAGAGTTATTCCTGATGATGCTACTGCTGCCAGCAATCTCCTCTATTTAGTTGAGAATGAACTGACCAATATTTACCCAAACACATACATAGCTCTTCGCATTGTTTTAACCATACCAGTAACTGTTGCAGCTGCAGAACGCAGCTTTTCCAGGTTAAAACTAGTGAAGACATACCTATGCTCTACTGACACAAGAGAAACTTAGTGCACTAGCTGTCCTCTCAATTGAACAAGACAGTATGCTATCGGTTGACTTCCAAGACCTTATTTCTGATTTTAGCAACAGAAAGAGTAGGAAGGTGAACTTTTAGTTTTTTAAAAATTGATTTAAAAAATAAAATAAAATAGATCTAAAAAAATGCTATGCTTTTTATTATGTGAGTTTAGTTTCTATAGGGGGGCCCCACAATGGGCCCTCACCTAGGGCCCCAGATAGCCTAAGGCCACCTCTGCTTACATATTTCAGAGCATTGTTTAATGCACTTATTCTTAAGCCACTGTTTGACTGGCTGGTGACACAATACCAGGTTTCCTTTTTACCAGCCACTAAATCACATTAAAAGAAGCTAAAATGCTTTGCTAATATTACTACTCCATGGTATTAATTGCTGTGGTTGCCACAGCTCTAGGAGAGGAATTCTTGTTAGAATAAGAGAGGAAATTAGCTATGTGAGGAGAGAAGGTGGCTCAACAAAACAAACTTTCCTTTGAAGATGTGGTCCACACAATGTAAACATCTGAGAATCCTTGGGCTAGTGCCAGAGCAGGGCATGAACTCCTAAAGCTAACCCTAGTTTTGCTGCTGATTCACTGTGGGACTGATTAACTTGCCTAGGTTTTAATAAGAAACTAAACCTCAGCAGCAGAAAGTGTGAGGAACTTGCTAGACAGACCAGAAGGATCAGTTCCTACCCTATAGGGCTCACAATTTAAGGAGACAAGTGCTATTTCAAGAATAATATGCCATTGTAGCCTGAATTTTTCCCCAAAAGCTATGTAAGCCTGTTAATCAAGTTTAAAAATGTAAAGGAGTGGGATCAGTACTAAAACATTCTGTGGTGTTTTAAATAAAAATGTAGGAAAAATAGGAAACAATAGGGTAAAGTCTGGTATAGGGATCCTTTTTCCTTCCCCCCTTCCCTTACAATATCCATTATGTAGCTCTTAGGATCTTGTCCCTCATTCTCCCCTTCTCTAAGGTCTTCCTACATGCCCCTGACTGTTATCTTTCAGAGTGTTATCCCTTGGATTTTCCCCTAATGACACCATACGCACAGATCACGCCTGTACATAGCCCCTCTTCGATCCATCTGACATTCCTGTACTTTCCACCCCTACCTGGCCCTTCCCCTACCCAATGTTTTACATGCCCTTTCAGCCCCTCCCATACCCATCCTGACATTCTCTGTGCTGTGTCTCCCTTCCTCCCTGTTCCCAGCCAATCAGCTTCTATGTTTCACTCCTGTACGTGCCATCCTCACCTGGCCCCTGTACCGAAAGTCCTATAGCTCTCCTGGCTCCTCTCACCTGATGTTCCTCTCTTGTATATTCTACCTAGCCCCTCCCCTTGCCAGAGTATAAATAGCCAACTGTCAGTCAGTGGAATTCAGTAGAGAAGGAGTGACAAGACCACAGGAGTATGAAGGCAACAACAAAGTGGAAAATGAAGATAGAGAAGAAGAAGCAGATAGCAGAGCAACATCCGATCAGAGAGAGAAAAGAAGATGACAATGCTGGAGCACAGAACAAGCAAGAAGCAGCAGCAAGTGATGGAGAAACACATATTTGCCCTGATGCCAACCAGTACCAGAAAGGAGATCTGGAAAACCCGTGGTAAGCATTTCTGGAGAGGCAAGAAATTCACCTCAGGTTTGAGCAACTGGGCTAACTCAGGTCCCATTATGTGCTCATAACCAAAAGGTAATTTCTGTGCTTAGACAGATCAGAAGGACCTTTCTCAGAAAAATCAGAGTCGTTTTTCTGTAAAAGGTTGTAAGTATAAGGATGCTGGGATGTGCCTGTAAATAAAGCTGAATGCCTGCAGCTCAGATAAGAAGCTATCCTTTCCCACCCATTCAGCAACTGTCTGATCCACACTTGGTGAACACTTAGGTAGCTAAGGCTTAGTGTTAAGAATATTAAATATTAAGCATTTAAATGTATAGTTATGTTTGTGATAGGTTTTGTAGTCAAATGTGCTATTGATATATGTTTAATGTAAGAATTGTATTAGGTTAAGGCTTTCACATTTCTTTCTAGAAACCCATGGTATTAGTAATAACTGGTGGTTTTTTCCTTTAATAAAAAAAAAGTGCTGGTATGCCAGCAGAAGCAGTGCGATGGGGGGGGGGGGTGATGTCTGGACCCTCCACCACTACCGCTGTCCCCTGGAGCCTCTTTAAACCCCCCGCTCCACCACCGCCGGTCCCCAGTGACCTTCCCAGGCCCTGCCTTTCCCACTCGCCAGCTCCCTGGCACCCCTACTCACCCGCCAGCTCCCTGACCCCCCCCATCAGCTCCCCAGCCCCCCAAGACCCTTCCTCACCTGACAGCTCCCTTCCCCCGCTCCTCTCACCCCTCTGGCCCCCTCCACCCTGCCAGCTCCCCGATCCCTTCCCCACTCCCCACTGGCTCCCCGACCCCTTTCCTGCCCGCCCGCTTGTTCCCTGCTCCCTGACCCTCGCAATCCCCCCCCCCCCTTTCCTGGCCAGAGCTGCAGGGGTGGCCAGAGTCGCTCCCTGGCCAGGCTGCTCCCGCCCTGAGCCATACATCTAAGCATGCTCAGGGTGGGAGATTTGAAAAAGCTCCAGCCTGACCGCAGTTCCCAGGCATCCAGGGGCTGGATTCCAGCCCCTGGCAGGCTGGATTCTGGCCTGCAACTGCAAGTTGGAGAAGCCTAGGAATGTGCTGCTCCTAGCCCCTGCTGCCCAGCTGGGGGCCGGGGTCAGCAGGGAGAAGGAGACCTTGCTGGTGGTTTACCCTGCTGACCCTGTCCCCCAGCTGGGCAGAGAGGCTGGCCAGGGAAAAATAGGAGCCAGTACGCCATACCAGTGTGTGTTGGATCAAAAAAAGCCCTAGTAATAACATTTTTAAAAGTAAATTAAAAGAAATTACTGAGTTAGGTGGCAATCCTTGATCAAAGGGCTGTAATTTGAGTTTCTTAGGGGTAGATTACAGGATTCCCTCAGTAAAATTAGTAAACCAACCACATTGAAAGGTTATTCTTGACAGAAATTAAGAAACCACTTAAATACCCTAATATAAAATCAATGGTAACACCATGTGCTGGTGCCCCTTCATAAATTAAACCTGCTGTATTTCTCACAAAAGTTTCTTTTATGTTATTGGCCATAGGTGGCTACCATACACTCAGCAATAGCAGGAACATCATGATGCAAATACTCTGGCCCCATTACAGCACACGACATAGGCGAGAAGACAAATATTACTATTATGGCAAGAGTCCCATGTTTTCCACAGTTACAAAATAACACTGAGTAAAACAAAAGAGAATATAATATGACTTAAAATGAAAAACTGACCCCAAAGTGGAAGCTGTACCTCATTCATGCGTGCTCTGCAACAGCCTGTTCCAGGGCCTCCTAGTCTTGGGGGTAGCACTGCAAAGCCACCTCTCCCATAGGGTTGCTAAGAGACTGTTGTGATGCTGTCCAGGTTTAGGGGACCATTTATGATGCTATTTCATATTTATATTTCATACTTGCAAAAATCCATAGGAGCTATGCCATATTGGGTACCAATAGAAAGAATGATTATATGGTTTATATGTAGGAATTGTATCCATGAGCAGATTTGGGAGCTTTCCCTAGGGAAGGCAGCTCCATGGATGACCCAGCCCTCTCACCACATTTTGCAGTATAGGCCTCAATGATCTGATCGAGGTTAATGCCTTCAGTAAGGTCACTTTCAACGTGTAGTAACTAAACACAAATCTGATAGTCTTTTTTCCAGTGTTTTCTCCAGGAATTGAAATTAGGGGGAGGGTGTTTGAATTTACAGGGCTGTGTGTGTGTGTGAGGGCCAATGAGGTGGGGGGGAGGCAAAGGGAGGCTGTATAGCACCATAGTGAAGTGTTTTATTAGATTGTCACACAAAGTTGACTTCTCAAGCCTGCTATAAAGCACTTTATCTACATCCTTCTGGGTTTTTTGTTTTACAAAAGATCTTACAAAACTAGGTGCCTGGGCAACAAAATGGCAGATGAAATTCAATGTTGGTAAATACAAAGTAATGCACATTTGAAAACAGAATCCCAACTATACATATAAATGATGAGGTTTAACTTAGCTGTCACTGCTCAAGAAAGAGATCTTGGAGCCCATTGTAGATAAGGTCTCTGAAAAATTCTGTTCAGTGTGCAGTGGCAGGCACAAAAGCTAATTGCATGTTAGGAACCAATAAGAAAGGAAGGGGATAAATAATAAGACAGAAAATATCATAATGCTACTATATAAATCTATGGTACTTCCACACCTTTAATACTGCATGCAGATCTGGTTGCCACATCTCAAAATATATATATATTGGAATTGGAAAAGATACACAGAAATGCAACTAAAATAATTAGTATGGGCTTCCATCTGAGGAGAGCTTAATAAAACTGAGACTTCTCAGCATTCTGGAGCAAAGTCACTAAAACACAGTTCAACAAACAAATGTTCCTTTAATGTGCCTCTCCCTTCTCTTGCCACTGTACCCCACTCACCATGTTGTCCTCCTTGGTCAGTATTGGAGACCCACAGTTCAGAGGTGCTTTTGCATGAGTTCACCTTCCAAGGGAAAAGGGGAAGAAGGCACTTTCCGTTGCCACCACCACACTGTGACCTAACCCTTGTGGTTTTAGGTCTCATGGGGAACTTACGATGATGCAGGCTGGCAGTCTCTCCCCAAAAACACTGACTGTCCCATAGCAGGTCTAAGCACTAGCACTTACCAGTGATTCCAGCTATAATGGTCATTTAAACTAACAAAAGACTCTGTATGGTGTCTAACTAAGACCTACAGCACTATTTGACCAGCTGTTAAAAGATAGAGCTGATTACTAATCAGATACTGCTTGTAACTCAGGCATCCATCCCCTCCTCACCCGCACCTCCTCCTCTCTCTCAACTGAGAATCAAACTGGCATGGCATCTGTACCCCCTTGCTCCTTATTGAGTTCAGTAATTTCCAAATTACAACTAGGTTACTAGCAGCTGACAAGTGGGGGGGGGGGGAAGAGGGAGGCAGGTGTTAGGAAAATGGGGGGGCAGGTATAGGGAAATCCCTGGTTTTTACCCAGTGTGTTGACATTAGGCAGCACAAGCTGAGAGCAAGAGAGATAGAGGGAACTACAGAGTCTGTGCATCCAGCAGCCCTAATACAGAATATTTTTATATTCACTATAGCTAAGTCCTGTCTCTTCTCCACACACCTCAGTGTCTTGGTCCATCCATGTATTTTCCTAAGGTCCACATATTCCTAGTGCTTGTCATTCCAGAAGACCCCTTGGTGCTGTCTGACCTTGGGTCTAGCCTCATTGCTATGTCCCCCACTTCATCAAAACACTCACTAGCCTCAGTGGAAGTTTCTCCTGAAAAAAGGGCAGTTGGATTTTCTTAGGCAGGAGTGTGTTTACCTCCAAACTGCATCTGCTCTGGGGTGGAATATGTCAGTTGTACAGCTGCAACACCATATAGTAGTTTAAAACAGGATGTGAACCAGAAGCTAATTATCCAATAGGAACTGCAGAAGAAGGGAGAGAGGAGCAGATTTAGGGAATCAAAATGTAATTCTCAATGTTGAAATTTGGCCAGGCAGTGGGGTTAAAGCTCTAACGTTTCACTTCCAGCCTTAGTTCCTGCAACTCTGTATCTGTGGACAAAGCCACCCATGTGAAGAAAGCTCCAGTAAGACCAGATGCATCCCGTCTGCCTTGCGATATTGGCAGGAACTTCAGGCAATCCTGGGTCTAAATAGAAAAAAGTGAGACTATATAGATATAAATGTCAATGGGAATAAAAATACAACTGGGTAAAACCTGATAGTAACAATTCTGGTAAAGCCTTTTGTGATTTGTGCCACTGTGACTTCATTGATGAATTCAAGTGAATTCGTCAGGCATGGAGACAAAACTGACTTACAGCAGCATGCAGCAAATGACAGAAAAAAAACATGATACAAGCCAAAGGTATGACAAATGTTAGCAAATTCTTTGTCTTTTCAAACACTGAACGTGACAGAATTGCAGCAAGTGATATTGCAACTCTTTGCCACAAAATTAAATACTGCTTTAGTTATAAGAGCATGGACTGTGGCAATATGCTTGCTTGTCAAATATTTTTGGGATTCAAATGTTAATAAATTGTTCTTGTGGAAGAACCAAGGCAGAGCTATTAATGACCAATGTTTTGGCCCCAAAGTTTTTGAGGGTTTGTTTATGAGATTTATTGCCCTCACCACTATAACAGCTTGTATTTCTCCATAGCAACTGATGCCTCAAGTAAAGCGAACAGAAAGATTTTTCTGAGGTGCTTGCAGTACTTTACCATATCACACAGTGTGCAGTCCAATTTCTCAGTTTTGTGATTATGATGAATCTGCAAGAAACATTCATTGTGCCGTAAAGACTTGCCTAGAGAAACACTTGCTTTTCATTAATTATATTATTGCATACTCAGATGATAATAAATTGCAAACTATGGTAAATAACTTGATGTACCAGTTGCTACATATTGAAAATCACTGCATTCTGAGATGAACTGCCTTGTACACATAGCCCACAATACAAGTGACTGGCTGTCAGTTGAAATAAAAACGATTGTATTGAAAGTTTACAACCATTTTTCTGTGTCTGCAAAACTCAGAGAAGAACTCAGGTATTTGTTGAAATTGAATGGAATGAAGTACTATGACATGTGAATACAAGGAGGCTATCCCTTAAATCAGCAGTCAACTGACTTTTGAGAAACTAGCCTGAAATTACAGCTAACTTCAAGTCAGTAGGGGAGTCTTGTTAAGTAGCATAAAAGAACATTTTCACCAAAGGCGGTAAGTATTTTTTGTTGTGGACATTCACATGTGTTTTTTCACAATGTGTCTTTGATGCAGTTGTAGGAGTCAAAGCTATGCATCACTGATGTGTACACAGATGTATCATTTTAAGATGAAGATGCTAACCCGAAAAGAAGATTGTTTTTTTGGATTCCAACCCAAACAACTGATGGAAGAACTATTACAGTTCCACAACAAGAAGTGAAGATAAAGCAAGACGTAATTAAGATTTACAATTTTGCGTGTCTCTTCTAACATTGTAATGATGAATGCATTGGCCTCTATAAGAAGCTTTGTTTGTTAATCCTTGAGCTATAACAGAAGCACTCAGAATAAAGGAAATCATCAACATGGATCAGCTCTAGGAGGAATTCTGTAACAGCTATGATTGAAACATCAAAAAACATTTCCAAACCTGTCTGTGAAAACTGGAAGTGTGGAAAAGAATATCTGAAAAACTTGTTCTAAATTGTGTTTTTGCACTTAGTATAAGAGGCTAAAACACAGTCGTAGAGAGGATTTCTTCCATATTGAGGAATAAATGGTCAGATAAATGGAATAGATGCAGCATAGATGTGATTAAGAGAAAATAATGGTAAGTGTATGCAAATGATGTAAGTTAGTCTGCAAAGATTTATTTACACACAGTAGAGCCAGGAGGTGCTGAGAGCTGCTGACAGTAGCAAGTGATAGTCCTGATCGAGCTGGTGAGCTATATAGTGTATATATAAACAGTGGACTAGTACAACGCTATGGAGACAGTTTGTACTGCTGAAGAGATGATAGTACCCTGATGGGGAGAGATGCTCCATCAGCACAGTTAATCCATCTCCCAAAGGCTGGTAGCGATGGTGGCTGGAGAAGCTTTCTCATAGACATAGCACAGTCTCTGTGGGGGCTTAGGTCAGTATAACTGCATTCCTCCGGGGTCTGAAACACTTGTACAGATATGAGGTTTGTCTACACTAGAAAGCATTACTGATACAACTCACAGCGATGATCAAAAAGCGCTATAATTATAATGCTTGTCCCTGTCCACATAGCACTCATTGTGTCACTGCTTGAGAATCGACAGCTATCCCACTGTGTAATTTGCCATCTTGTGCAACTAGGAGTTGTGGAAAGGCAGAGGACTGCAGTGCTTCATAGGGTGGGCACAATGTCCCATGATGCAGTGTTTTCCCTATGGCATTTTTCAATGGCCCTAGTTTCCTGTGCACCCTCCATCCTGTATCTGAAAGGACGGATCCTGCACCGCTCTCCACTGTCGTCATCAGTATTCTGAGCACATCACTCCTGGTTATGTAGTTTACCTTGCACTCCTCAGTCGGACCTGGAATCCATAGAGCCTGAGCTGCTTTATATCATGCAAACAAACAATGTTGGACTACTGTTTGCATTCACAGAGCATCTGCACTTGTGCTTTTGGCAAGTGAAAGTGAGTGGTGCGATTGTATCATTATGCAAGTCTGGGGTGACGATCAGTGGATGCAGAAAACCATCTTCCTAGAACTGTGTGGTGCTTGCCCCAGCACTGCAGGGCAGGGACACCAAAATAAGAGTAGCCGTCTCATGGCAATCACCATGGAGAAGTTGGCAACTCCAGACTGCTACCAGTTGGTCACTAATCAATTTGGAACCAGGAAGTCCACTGCTGGAGCTCTGTTATCACAAGTGTGTGAGGCCATTAATTGTATTCTGCTATGAAAGACTGTGATTCTCGGAAATGTGCATGAAATAGCAGATGGCTTCACAGGGCCTAACTGTGGCGAATGATAGATGGCATGCATATCCCAATTTTGACCCCAACCATCCTGCGATGGAGTACATCAAAAGAAAGGAGTATTTCTTTACAGTACTGCAAGCACTTCTGGATCACCATGGCATTTCACTGACATTAACGCGGTTTGGTCAGGGAAGATGCTGACACACACATCTTCAGGAACAATGCCTGTACTGAAAGCTACAAGCAAGGATTTTCTTTTCATACCAAAAGATTCCACTGGGGGATGTTGAAATGCTTATAGTTATCCTCTGAGACCCAGCCTCCCCCTTACTGCCTTGGCTCATGAAGTCTTACATGGGCAACCTGGATAGCAGCAAGTAGTGCTTTAATAACAGATTGAATAGTTACCAAATGACTGAATGTACATATGGCATTTTAAAAGTTCACTGGTGCTGACTTTATGGCAGGTTAGACCTAAATGAGGAAAATGTTCCATTGTTCTAGCTGCCTGCTGTGTGCTTCTTAATATTTGTGGAGCTAAGGTTGAAAAGTCTCCCCTGAGTGGAGCGCAGAGGTGTGTTGCCTTGCAGCTGACTATGAACAATGAGATGTGAGAGCTATTAGAGGAGCACAACAGAGGGCCATTAAAATCAGGGAGGTCTTGAGGAGCCATTTCGACAAGCAATAAGGTGTCTTTGTAAACAGTACAGTGCCATGGTGTGACTGCTATCCAGCCTGCACCGTGTATCAATGTGTGCTGCAACTTGATTTTTTATTCTTCAGAGTATTTATTAAATAAGAATTATTCACAACAAAAAGCTTGGCTGGCAGTGAGAAAGCAGTGAGGGGCAATATGAGCTTTGTTCTGGAAGCTGTTTGAAGGGTATCGAGATGAGCTGGAAGTGTGGTAGGAATGTGTGGGTAGAGTTTGGAAAACCAAGGAAAGTTGTTCTGTGCTAGCTAGAAGAGAGGACAAATATGCATGAATTCAGCCTTGTTAGTGACTTTAGCAAGTCTGTTTCCCCTGGCTTCTATTGTGCGATCATGACTATCACTTGCTCCTGGTTTCCTCTGTCTATCAATTTTTTGATTTTTGGACACAGTGTGTTTTCATGCCCTTTCTTATTTTTTCAGTCTCAGAGGACTGGAGGATTCTGGAACATCTCCTCTTTGGTTCTTTGTAGTCATTTTCTTATCAGTCACAGGCACTCAGCAGATGTGGAGTGATTTTCCCGCAAGGGCACATCTGTAGAACTACAAGAAACAATTAACAGAAGCATGACTATGAGTGCAATCACAGCATTGATCATTACTGTAAAATACACGTTTTCCTCACTGTTTCCTGGCATGCGCACACAGCTCAGCAATCACCCAGGCATAGTGACTTGTGACCTGGGAGGGGACACTCAAGCTGGAGGAAAAAATTTTGGGTGATTGTTCAGGGGGTACTGATTCAGGGACATGGGGACAAAATTTCAAATTGTACTAGCATTTTGTATGCATGGGGCTCATAGAAGCCGATACCTCTCATTTCTGAAAGTAAGCAGGGATGCTAAGGTGCATCTCCTCCATGTGAGCAGCTGCAAACTGATTCCCCATAATGCTTGCCTGTGTGACGCTTTGGTTCCTGCACAGTGATTGTCAATAGGTGCAGGCAAGTTTCCTATAATGAGAAGAAACAAAGCAGCTCTCCTGATGAATCTCCAGCAGAGGATTGACAAGTACCTCCAGGCATTTCCTAGAGGAGTTTCACTGGAGGATTCCTGGGAAATTTTGGTGTGCCTTACCACAATTTTCTGCCACACTCCCTAACGCTACAGGGGCATGGGAAGAATATGCAAACACAGCTACTGCTGTGCATTTCTCTCCCTTCAACCAGCTGTCTAATGCAATAAAGGACAGCTGTACCTCATGTAAATAAGAAGCATCAGCTCAAAAAAAAAAAGTCAGTTACCTGAGCTCTCCTCTCCTGCACACCAGAGCTGGAGGGCTGGAACTAGCTCACTAGCTCAAGGGGTCTTGGCTCTCCACATCACCAAATGACACAGTCCTGTGTTTCACATCCTCCTCTTTCTTCGGCAGGGGTTGAGTCTGGTGCCCATTGCCTCTAGGCCCAGAAAGGTATCCATGGCAGTGGAGGTGAGATCACCACTGAAAATGGATTCCAACTCCTTATAGAAGCAATAGATCTTTGGCTCTGCACCAGAGCAACAACTTGACTTCCTAGTCTTGGGGTACCCCCTCCCGTTTAGCCTTGATTTTTGCAAGGGATTGCAATGTATATCATAACAGCGCCTCTGCCAGTAAAGAAGAAACGTGGCCATAGGTACCAAAGTTCTTTCAGTGGAAACGGTTCTGGGCCTGCACAGCCTCCTCCTCCCGAACTCTGATGAGCGCCAGAAGTTCAGTGTACACCAGATAGGAGAGTGTTTGGTCCATGGAGCCACCATGATCAGTGCGGAAGAAATGTGGGCACTCTAAGCCTACCAAGAAAGTAGATTTAAAAAATCTCAGGACTGCAAAGGGGAAGCGTGGGAGGCTACAGGGCAGCAGAATTGAAACTGATCCAGTGGGGTCAGGATGTGCTTTGGGGACACTTTCTGGAGGTCATTTACCGCAACAGATCAGAACTAAGCACAGCATCTACACTTGACACTTTGTCACTAAACTTTGGCATCAAAAGAGCTTCACTCACCCCCTCCTTGTGGTGGTTTTATATGTCACAAAATCAGGAGAGGTCAGTGGAGGATGAAGGAGGTGGAGATGTGTATGCCCCACCGCTACTGGGGTCCAAAAATGATGGCCTGGGTCAACAAAAGTTTGTTGTGCCGACTTGGCCAGTATGTCAAGTAGACACCACCTGGCTCAGGGCACCATTCCCACCCCCCACAGCACAGCTCCGCCATGGGGGTCTGCAGCTGGAAGACCTCAGGGTGCAGGTGAACAACACGGTGCACATCACCACTAAGGGAGCGTTGCAGCTGCCACATAAAATGCAGTAACTTCAGGAGTTAAAGTAAGCCAGAACGCACCGGAACACCGTTCCGGGTCCCACAAATTTGATGGGCCAGCATTCCGGAGCCCAGAAGAAGAGAGAACTCTGGTGGAATCCATGTTCTGCCCTGCCCTGGCTGCTGTCCGGTCAGCTGGGAGCAGCGGCAAGGCTGGAGAGTTTTCAAATCTCCTCCCCTGAGCATGCTCAGACAGAACATGTTCAGGGCAGGAGCAGCCTGGCCAAGGAGCAACTCTGGACGCCTCTGCAGCTCTGGACAGGTAAGTGGGGTGGACTGGGAAGCCGCCAGGGAATGGAAGGGCCAGGGAACAAGAAACAGGGAGCGGGAGAGCTGGGGAGCTGCTGGGGAGCCAGAGGGGAACGGGGAGCAGGAAAGCCAGGGAGCCCCCAGGGGACCTGATCTATTACCCCACCACCAGAGACCAATCCGTTCCCTGGGGTGGGAGCGATCCATCCCTCGGGATCCCAGCTAGGGCTCGGATCCAGCTCCTGCCGCCGCTGCCACCACTGGCCTGCGGCCCAGCCCTGGCGAGGGCCGCATCAGGTCATTGCTTGCCAGGCCCCGGATGCCAGATCCATGGCCCCAGCCGGGGCCACAGTGGCAGAACTCGGGTCCTTGCCCCGGCCAGGGCCACATCGGGCCGCAGTGAAGTCCGGATCCCTAGCCCCGACCCCAGCAGGGGGTTGTCAGTATTGGGCTGTCAGTGGTGGCCAGACCTGGGTCCTCGGCTCTGGTGAGGGTCAGATCGGGCCGCTGGCAGTGGCCGGGACTGCATGGCGCCACCCCCAGGCTTGGGTCCCTAGCCCCGACCCCGGCAGGGGCTGCATTGGGCTGCCGATAGTGGTCGGACGTGGGTCCTCGGCCCCAGTGGGTGCGGATTGGGCAGCCCTTGGCAGCCAGGCCCTGGTTTCCTGGCCCTGGAGGGGGCCGTAGCAGGCAGCTGAGCCCCAGGTCCCTGCCAGACCCGGGGCACAGGCACTGAGAATTGGGGCATATGCCCCATGTGCAGATTAAGGGGATCTAAGGGGGTTTGGGGATGTGGGAAGGGTTTCCATGGGGTCCCCGTGGCGGGGCTCTGCCCGGTCCCTGGGAGCTGGGCTATGGCTGCTTGCCTCCCTTCGGGCGCGGGGATGCATGCAGCCCTTTCTTTCTCTTCTTTTGTTCCTTTTCTTTCTTTCTTTCTTTTCCTTTTTTTAAAAAAATCTTTAAAAAATTAATTTTAATTAAAAACCTTTAAAAAAGTTTTAAAAACCTTTCTAAAAATTAAATTTCAATTAAAAATTATTTCAAATTCAATTAAAAATTTAAACCCAATTCTAATTCCAATCAATTTTAATTAAACAAACTGGTGCCCGTTCAGGGTTTTAAAGTCTGTATTTTGGGCCCTCAGCCAAAAAGGTTGGGAACTACTGATTTATAATGCAACATTTTAAGTGTATTCATTTGCTTATTCTTTGTCTTTCTAATGATACTGCTATCTTGAATGGAAAAAAAAAAAGAGTCCTGTGGCACTTTTAAAGACTAACAAATGTATTTGTTAATGTGTACATTTGTTAGTCTTTAAAAGTGCCACAGGACTCCTTGTTTGTTTGGGTGACCTAGAATAACACAGCTACCCCTTTGGATCTTGAATGGAAGTAATTCTAGAAGGAAATGTGTATTTTGTTCAGGCCCCTAGAAAGATGTCATAAGGCTACCCAGCAGTGCTGTCTCTAGTTCTAATAACAACTCCTTGTATGAAAAGGTTTCAGTGATGTGGCCCTCAGCCCAATATCCTTGTCCTCATGTGGCCCTCGTGGAGATTTGAGTTTGAGACTCCTGTCCTGTTCTGTTATTAGTAGAGCCCTGCAGATCCACTGATATCCACAGATATCCGCATCCGCGGGTGCAAATGCAGATATCCGCAGACCCCTTGCTGCGGATTGCAGCTCGGGTATGGATACTATTTTTATCTGGTCACGGCTGTACGTGCGGAGCACCATTGCTCCGCCCAGAACATCTGATTGGTTATAGCTGCAGCCCTGACTGAACCCAGGGGCCAGTCCAGGCCGAGTAACAGTTGCTCCCCTTACCACTTCCCCCACTGCTGGCCACTTCCCCCAGCACCAAACAGCTGAGTGATTTCAGCAGCCCGTTTCACATGGCCAGCCCTGGCAGAATAAGAGTTGCTCAGATCTGGGCTAGCCGGGGCTCTGAACAGCATTGGGCTTTCGCTGGCTCATCCGGTCCTGGGTCCCACACCCAACTGTCCTTCAGTCTCTGACTCCAGACTGTGAGAGTCCTCAGAGCTGTTGTTCAGTTTCAGTGGCCAGTCCCCACCTCCACTGATGAGCTGAGAAATTGCAGCAGCCCAGACTTCCCAGCCCAGCCCAGGCAGAATAACAGTTGCTCAGATCAGAGCCAGCGAAGGCTCTGAAAAACACCGGGAGCTGTTGGCAACTCTCTCCCCTCTCAGCTGTTTCTCTGGCTCCCTGAACCTAGCTCGCCAGAGCTGTCCTCATTGGCCAGACCCCCACATACATCAGCTGATGATGGGCTGCTGCCTCCCCCCTTCCCTGGATGCCAGCCACCTATGATCAGATCGCTCAGCTGAATTAATTACCTCACCTACACTGAACAGTTGAGTGAGCTGATCTTAGCCCTAGGTGAAATAATTGATGATCCGGGCCAGCAGGAGCTCTGAACAAACAGCATCGGGAGCTGCTGGCTAGTCCCCATCCCCTCTACTCCCTTCCTAGGGCCCTGTGTGAGCCCAGCCCATCAAAACACAGTGGCCAGTCACAGCTGCCAATCAGCAGCAGCTGGGCTGAGTCTGGCTTCAGCTCCCAGGAGCTGGAGCATCCCCAGTCAGTTACTAGGAAGGCAGCTGCTGCTCTCTAAGGCTGCATCTACACTGGTAAATTAAGTCGACTTAAGCTTGCTTAAGTCGACTTAATTTACCCTGTATCTACACTACAGTTTCCTTAAGTCGACTTAAGCAGCTTGCTTAAGTCGACTTAAGGAAAATAAAGTCAACTTAATTAAAATTAAGTCGACTTTATAAAACCTGCTTTTTAGTAGACCTAAGGCTTAAGTCGGCTCCCTAGAGTTAACTTAAGCCATTGTAGCCCTAAGTCGACTTAGGGCTACCCCAGGGCTACCCCAATGCCTTCCCTGCCGGGGGGGGTGGGGCACAGGGGTAGTCTGGCATGCCCCCCTACAGGGCAGGGCAGAGCCCTGCCCACCATTCCCCTGTGCCCTGCCAGGGTCCCTGACCCCCTTTGCCCCATTGTACCTAGGTACAATGGGGCAAAGGCTGAGCCCCCTGGCATTGGGCAAGGGGTGCCCGCCCTGCCCCCGTGGACCTGC
This sequence comes from Pelusios castaneus, assembly GCA_007922175.1. NCBI lineage: Eukaryota > Metazoa > Chordata > Testudines > Pelomedusidae > Pelusios > Pelusios castaneus. The sequence goes on along the minus strand of ML685798.1, from coordinate 11,359,684 downwards.
CCTAAGTCCCCCTAGCCCCACAAAGTCGACCTAGAGCATCCAGTGTGGACGCTCTAGGTCGACTTTCTAAGTTCCCCTTTAAGTCGACTTTATTTTTAAGTGTGGACACACTAAATTGGCTTAACTATGTCGACTTAAGGTTGACTTAGTTAAGTCGACTTAGTTAAAGTCGACTTAAATTCACAAGTGTAGACATAGCCTAACAGTCCAGGAACTGACAGGCAGCTGCCCCAGAAGAAAACACAGAGTTTGCACCAGGATCCTTAGTACTCTCTATAATGTTGTTTAAAATAAAAACAGTGTGTGCACATTTACTAAGCCCCTGCTTTTAAGTTGTTACATTACAGAACACACACAGGCAGGAAGACAAAACAGAAGCATAGTGTAATGATGAGGAGCTGAGCAGTGCGGAGCTGCTGCAAGGCGGGGGCAGGCCGGTTGCGGATACCCACAAAACATGGAGATGCGGATCGGCTATGAGCTTACATGTCTCGGATATGAATCGGTTGCGGATCCACAGTTTTGTAACTGCGTAGGACTCTAGTTATTAAGTTAGCATACGTTTTGCATCTTTTATTTGGGTGGTGGTCACTCAACATCCAGACCTTATTACTTTACAGCAGTAAAATGGTGTTGATATGGGTCGTGTTTTGCATACCAATGTTGTTTGTGCTGACATTATAGACAACATATCTGTGGAGATGAAACATAGTTTGTGTTGTAGTGTCATTTCTCAGCAATATCAAATTTCTGTTTTAATTTGAGTACGAGTTTAAGCAAACTTTCTTGTCTTGTAATTTACTTGCGCATAACTTTTGATGCAAAAATTGGTCCTGTTACATTTTTCCTTGATCTGGTTGAACTAGGCAGCAATGATGCTGATGGCATAGTATTAGCTTTGCTCCAGTGTTTGACAGCACATGGGTTCACATTCAAAGAGAAATTTCTCAAAGGTAATTGGATTGGTTTAGATGTAGATGGAACCTCTGATACATTAGGCAATAAGGCTGGTGTTGCTGAAAAATTAAAGACAATTTCCACTTTTGGTAAGTTGGCGTTGTTTTAATCACAGGTTGGAATTGGCTGCAATGAAGTTAATCACTTTAAATCATTCATGGATTCAATGTATGCTCTTTACAGTCAGTCGCCAAAGTACTTGAGAGAGTTGGCTGAATGTGCAAATGATCTGGAAGTCCAGCTTAATAGGATTGGATGCGTACTTGATGTATGTTGGGTTGCCTCTAGCTGCTGCACTGTAGGAGCTGTTTGGTGGTCATATGCAGCCCTCCATTGCCACTTCTTGAAAAAAATCAACATATTTGTCACTCGAAGGGAAAGACAAAGCAAAATCTGCTAGCATAGCAAAAAAAAAAAAAACCCCTAGAGAATCCAGTTTTTGTTAAAAACGTCAGTCTCGTGCTTGATGCTCTGGAGGAACTTGCAGACCTGTCCTTAGCGTTGCAAAAATCTGATCTAACATTAACTACAGCAAATTAAGCTGACAAGTTCACGTGTTTATAGTTTGTAGATAGGGTGAGTCAGAGCTCTACCAAGAGGCTTGCGGCCATTGCTACAGGTTGCTTTAAAGGTGTATGTGTAAACATGCCTGTGACTGCTGGCAAGCAAATTGCAATTTCTAAATGTCAGTTTTACCAGGCCTTACCGGACTGTATGAATGCTAGATTGTTGCCAAACTCAGAAAAATGTTTAAGCAGTGCTGTTGAAGCACTTGGCCCATCACGTTTCACTACAGAGCTGTCACCAGAATTTGATGAAAGTGACAAAATTTTTGTGGTCCAAGTTTAGCATTGCATTTAATGAAGTGACGTGTGCATACGGGTAAAATAAAGAACACAATACTTAGTGTTATGCAGTTTGCGCTAATTTGTGACAATTGATAAAAACAAACACCATATAAATCCACTATGGTCCTGGAGCATTGTTGCAAACGCCTACCTGGGCTGGGGCCTGCACATGCATGAAAGGGGCCCAGAGATTAGGAGGGTTCTGGGCCAGTCAAATTATACTTTAACCACCGAGTAACTGGAAACTCTCCCCCTCAATGAAGAACCAGGTAGCGCCAACCGGACAGGCCCCCTGTCCCCAGCCGGGCAGTCATGTGCCCCCGCTGTTGTAACGCGCACGGCGGCCGTTGAACTGGCAGACCGTCGAGGCGCTTATTGCTCAACCGTCTCACGTCACCGCCCACTTACCGGCCCACATGCTGGGCCTGGGCCTTTTCTTGCCAGGTCTCGCGATATCTAGCCCGGCGGCCCGCCTGGGCGGCGCCATGTTGGCGCCTGGGTAGCGAGCGGGCCGGCCCCTCCCCTTGTCGCGAGGCCGGCGGGCCGGATCCCGGAAGCGCTTTACGGCCGCGCCCAGCGCAGCGCTCCCCTCCCCCCACCCCGCCCCTTGTGTTGAGCTCGCGCTGCCCGGTGACCAATCCCCTTCCCCCACCGCCAGCGGACAGGGGGGACACGCCCCCGCCGGACCCAGCAGGAGGGGGCGTCCCGGCCCCTCCCCCCGCGCCTGGGGGCAAAGCGAGGGGAGCCGGGCATGGTGCCGCCGCGCCCCAGCGCACGGTAAGGGGGGGCAGTGCCGGGTGCGAGGGGGTTGCGGTGCCTGTTCCCGGCCGGGTCCGCTCGGAAACCCCGGGGCTGAGGGCGGTGGGTGGTGCCGCTCGCCCCCCTCCCCCACCCCAGCCCACGCTGGGCAGCAAAACTTTGGCTCCTGTTGCCTGGCGATGCCGCGTGGCTCCGTGACAGGGACGTGTCGGGGTGCGGCCGGCGCCGGGCCGCAACTATTGTCTGGTGCTGCCCCTGTAGACGCGTTTCAGGCGTGAGGGTCACTTCGGCCCCGCAGCCTCCTGCTGCTGCGGTTGGCTCTGGGCACCGGGGAGCGGTGGCCTGGTTGTCTGTCTCTGGGCTTTGCGCTTCTCTGAGGTGTGTGGTTTGTAACCCTTCAGCTGAAGCTGGACTGTACAGGCAGATCACAGGGCCGGAAAGACACTGATGATGTTCTCTTTGCTGCTCTTCCGAAAGCGGTGTGTGTTTGTGTCGGCTGTTTACACTTCAAACATGATTTGTAATCCGATTCCTGCTTTTTTTTCTCCCGTTTTGGAAAGATTTTACTTTATTTTGTCTCTTTTGGTTCCAGTTAAATAACCTGACGACCATATTTATTTTAAAGTTTCAGAAACATACCGTCAGAATGTTTTACTTCTGGAAAAAAGGCATGGCCTAGATATTCCAATTGAAAGGTTTCAGAGGGGTAACCGTGTTAGTCTAGGTCAGCCAAACAAACAAGGAGTCCTGTGGCACTTTTAAAGACTAACACATTTCCTTATCGCATGAGCTTTCTTGGGAGAAAATCCCACTTTGTCTGATGAAGTGGATTTTCTCCCATGAAAGTTCATGTGATAAATACATTTTAGTCTTTTAAAGTGCCAATTGAAAGGTGGTTCTTAATTAAGTAAATTACTTTGAAAAGTGTATTACATGATATTGTCAGTTATTACAATTAATGTTTGATATTTTACAGTTTATGGTTAACTGATGAGATTTAAAAATGGTAGTTGCTTTTCTGTTGGTTACAATAGGTGATATATCCCCTTCCATACTGTAGTTTCCATTTGATGTGTATGATGAAGTGGGATTTTACCCATGAAAGCTTGTGAGTTAAATAATTTGTTAGTCTTTTAAAGTGCCATAGGACGACTCCTGTTTTTTTTTTTTTTTTTAAATAGGCTATAAAGTTCATGTTGCTGAAGCCATCTTAATATGATGGTCTACAATGACTTTCAGTTTATATAAGCATTAATAGTTGATACAATAGCAGTGAAATTTGGCCATCAGTAGAAAATGTTTGTTTTCAGCTGTGGCAAACAGTACTGCAAAAAATGAGTACGAATTATCAATTGGTAGCCTATAACTGGTAAACAGGAGCAGTTAAGTTCTGAATGTTTTTTAAATTAATAAAAATTCTTACATGTCAAAAGTCCTTTAAAGAGGAAATAAATTTTAATGGTTAAACTATCGATTCCCTCCCCCCACACAGTAGAATAACATAATATACATCTATATCTATCTCTGCTCCAACAGCCCCCACCTCCTGTAGCAAGGAGGAGAGAATATCTCTCTTCCCTCTTGCTGCCTTTTCCCCTTATTTCTACTTCCTTCCTGTGCCTGTTGGTAGCTTCTACCTAATGGCTGATTTAGCTTTACAGTTCTGCTCCACCCACAAATTAGGCACAACTCAGTTTAACCAGCTCCATTCTGTATTGTTTGATTGAAGTGCTGCTGTGACCAGGAACCAGCAACCCAGTAGTGTTTTTGCCTAACACTGTCATAAATATTCAGAAAAAAGAATCATCCTGTGTGAGCTGTGCAAGGCTAAGGGCTTGTCTGCAAATAGTTCACAATGGTGTGAAGTGGTTTAAGCTAAATAGGAACAAGACGAGACACTGTCGTTCCAAAATAAGAATGGTAACTTGTAGTTAGTTAGAACAGTCATTGCATTTTCATTTTTAGTTAACCTACATTAATTTTCAAATGTAGACAAGCCCCAAGAAGAGGTGAGCAGCACTAGGAAAACAATTTAGTACTGAAAAAGTAAGCAGGATTCTGAATATAAAGCAAGAAGGTGTCCTTTTAAAATAGTCACTTTTCAGCATAGAATTGCACTGTTGTTTGACATAGTATTTGGTGTCATTCTCAATTGTGTACAAAAGTAAACTTGTCACCTATTCCCACTTTTTGAAACTCTGACTTGTGATTGCATGTTAAGACAATTAAGTGTTATTTATAAGCTTTCTGTAAGGAAGTAATTCAAAAAATGATTTTTTTAAAAAGTAAAACATTTGTGATGGCAAAGTTGTTCAAAGTGAATTTTGTAAAAATTAGTTATGAATATGGTAGATTAAGTGTTTATAATAGACTTAAAATGTGAAACGCAAGTGGAACTATGGCTCTTTCTTGTAAAAACAAAAATTCTCCCTCTGTCCAGTTCATGTCATTTTATACCCTGCAAGTTTACATTATGAATTTAACTTGTGATAGTGAGGTTGTAGGCCTGGTGTCCTATTATTCCATCTGCTGTACATTACCAAGGGATCCTTGCTGCCTTGTATTATAGCGATATTGCATTGACTTGACTGAGCTGTCTCATCACTGTTGAGTTAACTAGAGTTATCTGCTCTGGCAAAAATAGCCACACTGTGAAATAACATGTGAACTTTGCAGAAAGACATTGTATTGACAGCTAAGAGTTGTGGTAATTAGAGCCTATGCCCCCTGACAAGCCAATCAGCTTGAGTTAGCATGCCTGGAGTTGATTTAGGGGCAATATTCAAGTTCTGCAGTGAAGACAATGCTTGAGACTATTGGTCTGAAATAAGATGAGAAAGATCTGAAGAAGCTCTTGAAGTAGGCAACATTGAAATGTCTTGAGTCTAATTTGTATAGGCAGTAGCTATTTTATCAAATGGGCATGTCATGTCTTAAGTATTGATAAACTTGTCTATGCTCATTGATATAGAAAGTCTCTCTTAAAAAAAAGCAGGTTTTTTCGTCTAGTTGAACTAAACAGAATAACTTCCTATTGGAGTATTTTATGACAGGTGGTCTTGTTAAAGAAATTTTCAATATCCAAGAAGTGTGTTATAGGAAAATGTATTAATCTGGTTATGTTATGATAATTTTCTGGTTTAGGCCGGTATTTTACTGGACACAATGCAGAATTTAATAGGTGAAGTTCAATAGCTTGGATTATGCATGTGGTCATATTTAGATAATCATAATGGTTTCTATTCTGGCCTAAAAAATCTATCAATATTAAGTTGTAATGTGCATGGAAAGTCATTTTATTATCTGGGTTTTTACTCTTAAAACACAGTTCTAATCTTAAAAACAAAACAAAACAAAACAAAAAAAAAACCAAACCAAACCAGCATGCAGTGTTTTGTTTGTCTGAAATTCTGTATCATATTTTCTTAGTTTACAAGTAACAATTTTTTCCTAACCAGAAACTTTTCTTGGAACCTGGCAAACTGGTTTCTTTCTTGTTTCTACATTATCATAGTAGTTAATACAGATACTGCAGGCTAAATGCAATTCTTGGTATTGGCTCTGCTAACTCTGTAGCTTACAGTGGAGTTGCTCTAGGAAGTAATCAAGGGCATGATTTAAAGACATACACTCCAATTTTGCAAGGATTTATACAAGTACTTAACTTGTAGTAAGATGAGTAGCCCCATATAAATCTGTTAGTCTTTAGAAGTGCCACAGGACTCTGTTGTTTAGCCCCATATAGTTTGGCTTACAGAAACTTTGTTTGAGGGAGGGGAACCATACAGAAACAAACCAGCTAGTTTTGAGTCTTGGATTGAGTTATTAGGACTTGTCATTGTCATCTTCTGCTCTTTGATATGGAATCACAATAGATAATAAACATGAATCTCATTAAGCCATTTTTAC
>ML685798.1:11332987-11348211 GCA_007922175.1 Pelusios castaneus | reverse complement strand
CCGGCTCGAATCGGAGCCGGCTCCCCCAGCACAGTCCAGGGGTTTGGGTGGCGGCTGCAGCAGCAGCCGCCACCCGATCCCCCGGCTCTCAGCACAAGCCGCGGCGCTTTAAGTGCCCGTTGCTATTGGCAACTGCTGGGTAGCGTCGGTAGCGCAATGCACCACGGGAGATGATACTGGGGACTCTGGGATAGGTACCCACAATCCCCTTTGCTTTACTGGAGGACTGCGATCAGAAGGGGGGGGGGGGGTTTGTTCCGTTCGAGCAAGCATGGTGTGTACGCGATCTCGCGCAACAACAGCCACGGGAGAATTAATGCGGAAGAGGATTATTGCGCGTTAAAAACGGTAGTGTGTACATAGCCTAAGTTGGGTAACATTGGGGTTTAAGTGTTTGCTTTTACAGCTACAGTTCCTTAACCAACAAGCAAACAACAAACACAATGTTTGCTATATTTAGTACATTTTTTTGAAATATAAAACTGATACGTGTTTTAGAGACGGTCCTAAATTAATGAGTATGATAGTATTCCCAAATTCAATAAAATTTGGGTATGTTAAATGTACTGTTTACACTTTCTCATGTTGTAATTGAGTCAATGATCTTTTTACTTTTATAAAGATACAAGATGGATTTTAAGTAATATAAATAAGAATCTGAATAATTTCTTGCTGTACTCTCCTTGAACTAGGTAATGTGTCCACCTTTAACATATTAAGACAGATATTCATTTTTGTCAGATAATCCAATAAAACATACATAATGGAGAATAGTGAAACTGTTTCCTTTTAATGTACCAGAGCCTCCAACTCACTTGTTTCTTGATCACATTTTGGACTTTTCATTAGGGTGATATCCCAGTTGTTGTGAACAAAAATTTATGCCAGCGTTGGGGATTTGCCCTTATATTTTCCCCTCAGTATTTTCCTCTCCCTTTTTGGTTTGTGGAAGGCTCACAAAACCAGATGAGGAAGTAGTAAATTTGCCTAGGGCATTTTAAGTAAAGTAATATTGGGTGTTACTTTCAATAATGAACAATAGCAAAAAATCAGAGGTCTGTGACTTTTTAAACTGAAGATGTCCATTTTATGATCTCTGACTATGGAATACATATCTTTTGCATATTCCACATTTTAAAAATTATATATCTGGTGCTATCTTGTCTGCATAAAAATGTGGAAAATAAGTATTTCTTGTAACACACTGATGATAACCATTTTGCTGGGATTGCATACAAATAGATGTCAAATGCCAATTCATATGTATAAGGGATTACAGCTAAATGAGGAGAGAGTTGGAAGAAATAAAGTTTTCTCTTGGGGCTAGGGCAGAAATTTATTGAAATATCAGAAGTGCTCACTCAAAATTCTTTCAGAACAAGATGCTTAATGGTGTCTACTAACCTCAGATAATTTTATTTAAAGCAAGTCTTGCAAACGATAACAAAATGTATTGGAGAAATTTATGGTCCCCTTTTTCTACTGTTGTTGTGGTAAATGTGTTAAGCAAGTGGCAGACACCACGCTATTGGTCAACTTAATGAACCCTCTCTACACCTATGCACATCGTACATCATTTGAAGACCTATGTGTTCAAGATGTGATATAATGTGAAGCTGTCAAGAGATGCTGTTACCAGAGAAACAAGGGCAAACAAAAATGCCATGTACATATTAATGGGCCACTTTGGAATGTTTGCCTTCATTTAAAACTTTATGTATTATTTCAAGATATAAAATTGGATTTCTTTGTGACTTAAAAGCCTCACACAGCAGTTTGATAAAACAACATTTAATAATAAGTTTGTACAGGTATCACAAATATAATAATGCTGGTGATATTTCTACTCCTTGTCATTGTTCTAACTTTGTTCTTCTTTATGATCTCTATTGAGAGTGACAACAGAGTCCTGTGGCACTTTTAAAGACTAACAGATTTATTTATCGCATGAGCTTTCGTGGGAGAAAATCCCACTTCGTCAGACGCTTTGAAGATAGGAAAGTTAGAGAGTGGTAGGAGATTAAATGCAGGGGAGTGTATGACATAGCATCAGGTCAGGCTGTAACAGCAAATCAAAATAGGTGTTAGGATTCAAAACACTGGGGAACAGCACACAGAGGAGGGGGAGGTCAAATCACTTGTTGTAATGCGAGAAAAACCCATAGTCCCTGTTTAACCCCAAGACAAAGGAGTCAAATTTGCATATAAATTCGAGTTCTGCAGTTTCTCTTTGAAGCTGTGATTTGTTATTCATCTGTTTCAACACAGCTATTAACAAGTCGTCAAGGGAGTGAGCAGGGAGATTGAAGTGTTCCCCTACAGGTTTTGCAGTGTTGCAATTTCTGATGTCAGATTTGTGTCCATTGATTCTTTGGCGCAGAGACTGTCCTGTCTGTCCAATATATAAGGCAGAGGGGCATTTCCGGCACATGATGGCATAAATCATAAATCCCTTTGGAATTTGTCTATTGAGAGTGTATGGGGTACTATATTCCTTGTTGTTTTGGCACGTACACAGTTCTGTGCACTGAATATTTTTCTCATTACAGATCTAGTTGATTTTTCTCAAGTACTTCTGATGATGAGTGGGTTGTGGACATATTTGAGTTTTTCAAAGGCTGCACACTGCCTAAGAGACTGCGATTGCCCATGGGGAGTTAAGTGACTTTCCTGTGCTTCAGTGATACTTCTTCTGATGCTGAACTGTCTGCATAATACAGTTGAAATATCACTCTTACCATTGAATGGAAGATATTCTTTCCATCAGTGGTTTCTATGTGGATTTTGGATAATACAAACTGTCTGTATTGTCTTTAAAGATAAAATTATGTCACAGAAGCAGGGCCATTCCTAGGGGACTGTAGGGCATGGGGCAAAGCCAGGACCTTGGCAGCAGCTTCCCTCTGAGTCCTGGCACACCACCTGTCTCCCAGCCAGTCGCCACTTGCAGCTGGAAGGTGGGCTGCAACCACCTGCCTCTTTCCTAGTTCCCCCAAAGTGCAAAGCCTGGAGCAGTCACCCCAATTTGTCATACCCTATGGCTCTGTGCAGAAGTCCTGGATTCTGTGACACTTAGTGACCTCCATGACATTCTCCACTTCTGGGTGACAGGGCCTGACCTGTCAGCTGGTGGGGAGCCCTACAGCTGCCAGCTGCTGTGGGCAGTCTGGAGGATCCTGAACTGCCAGGGCTGCAGCAGAGGCACTGGAGCTGTCAGCCATGAAAGGTCCTGAATTCCCTCCCCACGCCCACCCCCCTGCTGCAGTAGGACTTGGGCTCTCACCCCCCAACTCAGACTTCAGTTGTCCCTCATATTACCCCTCCCCTCCAGGCAAGTCACAGGTTTCCATGAATTTTTGTTTATTTCCTGTGACCTGTCCATGACTTTTACTAAAAATTAACTGATAATCTTAATCTCAATTATCATCTCCTTCATGGATGAGGTTTCCACTAGTGTGAAGTAGTATAAGTTCATTTGGTGTCTTTTTGCTTTTGTTTTTGCAATACTAATCATGAATGGCCACAGCACATCATAATTGATGCAGAATCCATGAAGATGTAGTATGTCAATTAAATTGTGGGACTTATAATGTGGCTGTGTAGCAAGATTTATGTGCAGTATTGTGATTGTTTAGGAACTGTTAAGTACTGTGCACTTCTCAATTGAGAATCACCTTCTTGAAGTGCTCCTGAAGAATGATGCTTATTGCAGGCTGAATTACGTGCCTCTTTGGTTGATTGGTGTAGGAGTTTTTCCTTTATCTGTTGAGGCACAAAAGTAGCTGCCTTCTGTGAACTACAATTACCTACCTTTGGATGATAATCTTAGGATTTCATTTTGACTATTTCAAACTGAAATGGCATTATGCAAAACCTCTTGTTCATATGAAGGCTGTTCATCAGGTTCACTCGCCAGAACAACATCCACAAAATATCTGGATGACTTAAATTCCTGCTTCAGATTACTAGCACCTAGGATAGCATCAGCTAATGATATTACACTACACAGAACAATGGTAAAGTTGCCTTGTCCATGAGGTGCATAGAATGAAATTGCAGAACCATTATGATTTTTCAGTTTTGCCTGTAATTTACTACTCAAATACCCTGCAGTTTTTATATCTGAGGGAAATAGGGCTTTATATCTTTATTGCAGCTTGGACAGGAAAAGAGCCATCTTGTTGTACAGAAGATCACTGTCTCTCTCTTTAAGCAGGTGATAAAATGCAGTGTCATAAGGTGACTATATTGTTGCACTGTAACTAGATGATTTTGCTTTAATAATCAATTTACTTGAGTGGGAAGAAAGGTATGTTGAGTGATAAACTGCATCCTTAGCAACCAGGTCTTCCACAGATACTCAGCACATCATCAGCTCCTCCTTGAAGTGCAGCTCCTGTAGTTCAATTTCTCTCTTAAAAAGCTCTAGTTTGTGCGGCTTCTTGTCTCTCTTACGTGGCTTTTCTCAAGCAAACAATGCAACAGGGTCAGTCACAGGAGGACTAGTGTGCTGTGATCACTATAGAAACAGGTGAACTTGATGCTGTCTGACCTAGTTCATAGTCTGTTTTCTTTCCTGGATTCAATACAACTCTGACCTGCTTCTGATTTCTAAAGGCAACATCTGTATGAGAGTATTGGTGGCAAACTAGAAAACTCATCCAGTGGACGCCATTACAGTTCAACTCCCATGGCATTTGTGCCCTCATCACAGTATACTGTCCAACACTAGTGGCTTTTGATAGTTTTTACGTTCTTTTGATGTTTTTCTTGTCAACTAACACTTTTTTCAAAGTTTGTGCTGAGTCTCTTTCTGATTGATGTATGCTATAATGGGCTTGTGTCCTTCATGTCTTCATAAACTTTAACTTCCCTAAAGAGTGGGGTGGGGGTGAAGAGAGAGTATATTGTTAGCATTACTACCGCCATCACCACCATTTTTCATCTACCCACTATCCAGTACAAACTATGGGTAGGAAATCTATTGCTGTTGGTGCATAACTTTGTGTGAGACTGATCTGGTCAGCAAATTAAAGAAAAACAAAACTATCACTTGTGAAGTACTCTGGCAATCAAGAATATGCTATGCAAAAAGATTTTCATGTTAATATTTTGCAGAAGGTTAATATTTGCTATTTTTGCCACATGCTAAACAGAGTCCTTTCTGGAAAAAATTACTTGCCCATACAAAACCAATTAAAAAATCTTTTAGTACATTGTTGTGTGATAGCTTTGGCCAGTGACACCACATGAAGATGTTGAAATTAACTTAGAGTGAAAATTGTAGTCATAGTCATGTTCCAGTGATTCTGGAAAAAATACTTGCTCATTTTGGGTAACATTATTTCTTCTTGCCCACAGGCTAATGGTGTCACTTGACAGTTCTATATCATATCTCATCTAAACATAAAATAAACTTTCAAATTGTATATGATTTGCGTGTATGTAGAGATGGATGCATTAAACTTTAAAAATGTGGCCCTTTTTGGAGAATTGATGCATGCTTTTATGTGCTTTGGGCTACACTAAATACATTTGCTTGAGGGTAATTAGTTTAATGTAGTTTTCAATTCATTTGACCCCTGATCTGAATGTTACAATTGAAGCTCTAAATCAGGGGTTCCCAACCCTTTTCGTTTGAGGGCCACAATTATAATTTTTATAACCCTGAACGTCCACCAGTCTCCTCCATCAGCCCTCTCACCTCACCTGTGCCAAGCAGGCAGAGGAAAGAGTTCAACAAGAAGGGTCTTCTGTCCCCCTGGCTGCAGAGGGAAACCATGCTCTCCACCTAGGTCCGTAGGCCATGGCTTCCTTCTGCAGCTAGGGGGATGGGCAGGGCCAGATAAGGATCCTGGAGGCCCGGGATGGTCCAATTTTGTGCCCCCCAACCCTCTTGCAATGGTTCCCAGCTTGAGGATGGGATGGGCCAGGCCAGCACTGGGGCCCTGCAATCTTGCCAGCTGTGTGGGAGAGGCTACCACTTGGTGCTGGGCCCAGAGCCTGCATCCCACAGACTGGCCAGAGTTGGGGGTGGGGTGGGCCGATTATGGGGAAACTGGGAACTTGCAGACTGGCCAGCCGTGGGGTGGGTCTGTCTGGCACTTGGCATTGAGGGGGCCCAGGGCCCGCAGACTGGCCAGCCATACGTGTGATGCATTGTGGGCTGAAGGTGCTTGGGTCAGCTGGCGCCTGATTTATTTTAGCATGACTTGTAGCGGTGGGGCCCCCTCGAACCTGGGGCTGCAGCTTAAAGCCCCTTTTTTAATCCATCCCTGAGGGCAGGAGATCAGTGCTCCCCTCCCTGTGGCTCCAGCAGAGACCCAGGCAGAGTGCTTTGTACTGATTTCATGCCCCCTAGCTGCAGCAGGGAAACTGCACTCCACCTTGTTCCCTAGGCATGACTCCTTTCTGCAGCCAGTAGGAGGAGAACTGAGGGCCACTCTGAAAGGTCCCATAGGTTGGGAACCACTGCTCTAAATGTCACGTGCTGAACTGTGCTAATTTACGACTGTTTGTGTTGTACTGACAACAGTAGAAATGATTTTGTTTGTTGTCACATGTTTATATAACTACTCATTTTTAAATGGCATTATTTGTTATATGCTACTAAACCTGTTCAGAAAATATAAACTTGTGTGGAGGGAGAATTTTTGGACTTAAGATTTTCTTTTACCACTCGTGGGCCTTTTATAAAACGTTACATTGACACTTCCATATCATATAATAGTACTTGGGACCCTTTTTCATATGTGGTGTATTAGATCTGACTTGTGGGGCAACATCTTTCTATAAATGGGGGAGCTGTATTGAGTTATATGGCATAGTTAAGTAATAATTCAATCTTCAATTATACTAAAATATTCCTAAAATACATGAAGGTGGAAATCACTCTGGGAAATGTATTTTACTGATCTCTTGTCATTAAGCATTTGCAACTTCTTATTTGGTAGTCTGCACATATTAATTGTCAGATAACCTGGTTTCGCTGCAGTATTAGCGATAGACAGGTACTCTTTAAAACACTTGATGCTTCAGAATGCTTACTGAAAATATTATAAAGATAGTTTTATAGAATATATTATTGACAGATGTTACTGAAGTTCTTTACTGGTATTTACTCATGATTTCTAAACATGTAACTTTAAATTTATTAATAAATGGGAGGTTGATGGAGTTGTGAGAAGTATAAAAGGGAAATGTTTAATTATATAATCTTATTAAACATTAGTCATGCTGAAAAATTAGGAAACATTAAGCATATGTCTGCTGCACACATTTGCTTCTCACTATTGTGAAATAACTTATTTCCATGTAGCTGAATTTTATGTGGCATTCCTTGTTATAGGCAGTAATGCTGATGGAATCCTAGGTTATCCACTTGAGACTCTTTTCTTGAGATTTTTTTCTTTTTTGATCAGAAAACTAAACTTATTTGTTTTGTGATGCTGCTTAATAGTACGCTAAAGCTTTTCTGATGATGCTGGTTTTAACTGTTTTAACTCTGTCTCTAACTTGTTAAAACACACAATATATTGGTGTATAGATATTTTCACATAACCCCACCATTTGTAATCATTCCAGAATTAAGCAACAAATCATTCAACTTGCTTCAGTTATTTCCTCCCATTCTATACAACGGAAGCACTTTCTGCTTCTAACTGGAGCTGATGAAAATGACCTTGTCTCAAACAGATGCTGCAAATAAATCAGCAGAGATTCATTCCTGGAAACAGGACTTCCTCTTTTCTACTCCATACCCCTAAAACTCCTGTGATGTATCCAGTGGAATGTAGGGATAGATTTTTGCATTTTCCGGAGGGTGTTCGGTGGCGAAGAGTGTCCGAGCAGCTAGGCGCCTTACTTTGTTGCTCAGCTAGGCGCCCAGCTTCATTTTTGTCAACCCCTGCTTTATGGATGTGTCTCTATTGCAGCCTGTGGTTGCTTCTTGTCACCTGAGTTAACTCACAGGGCTTGGGCTGCAGGGCTGAAAAATTGCAATATAGATATTTGGGATTAGGCTGGAGGGCGGGCTCTGGACCCTCTCTCTCTTCGTTGGGTTCTAGAGCTCCGACTCCAACTCAAGCCCAAACATCTACACAGCAGTTTTTCAGGCCCAGAGGCTGAGCCCCCATAAGCCTAAGTCAGCTAACCTGGGCCAGTCATGCATGGGCTTTTTATTTTTGTGTCAACATACCCTAAGTGACTTGAGGATCTCAATCCTATTGAAAGTCAGAGACATAGGCCACTACATCATTTACATTAAGGAGCTTCCATCTTCACCTATTGGAGTGACCCACCCCCAACGGCCACCTTCCAGTTATTATGAGCGATCGATCATCAGTCCATGTTTTCAACTAGCATCCGTCCATTAAGGCCCTCTTTTCAGATCCATGTGTTTAGAAGTGGGAAATATATTCTGGTATAATTCTTCTTTTCTGTGGGCAATCTCTCCACAGTAGCTCACATCCTTAAATACCTCATTATGAACAACAAAAGTGTGGTGGCACCTTAAAGACCAACACATTTCTTCAGTGGCAGCCCACGAAAGTTTATGCCCGAATAAATTTGTTAGTCTTTAAGGTGCCACAAGACTTTCGTTGTTTTTGCTATATACAGACTAACACGGCTACCCCTCTGGAAGTTCTCATCATGGGAACTCCTTCCATCAGCAAAAATTCTTTCCTTCAGTGCTTTAACAGGAATATTTAAAGTCCAGACATTCTTCAAAAGTTGGATAAGCAGAAAGAAACCAAACCTCCAAGGAAAGCAAGTTCTGAGAAGTTCGGGCACTTCCAGACTTCTGACTCATCAAAGCATTCTCTTAAATAGTCTCTAGTCAATCTCCCCATCTCTATGACTCCTAATAGAAATGGAAAGTAAATTGAAGTCCTCTCACAAATGTAAACAATCTTGCAGCACCCTGCCAAAAAATTCAAGAAGGAGCTGGATGTGTCTTTCAGGCATGTTATATGAGCAAGAAGCAATAAAAAGTATGAGTTACCCTGGATTTTGATACTAAAATAAAAAAGACTAAAAAATATCCTTTCTTCCTCCTCCTTGAAACATAAAAATGCTAACTTCAGTGAATTAGTAGTATTGTGAATCATCAGAATTTACTCTTTATTTTAAGTCTTCCTAACTGAATCCCAAATTGATTGAGATTGATTAAACTATAATCACACTTATCTGAAGAAAGTACCTTTTCTTTTAGCACTAGTGCTGCTGTTGTAAATTTACAGTAGCTTAATAGATGTTCTGTTTACTCAATGTCAAGAAAGAAAATAATCTCATGTTTGTCTCCAAATAGATCACAAATTTTGAAATTCCATTACTGTGATATTCTGTCTTAAATTTGGAAGATGTATCTGACAGCTGCTCTATTTGCATGTTCTGGATCCTGTAAATTTACAAGACAGTGTCATAGCTGCTGATGACATTGTCTTGTTGGCTCAGTTTGGTGAATCCTTGCAGCTGATGGCTGATCCGTTTGGGCACGAAGCAGTGTGCATTGGTCTGATATTATTAATCTGGATCAAGCTAAATCCTTAGTTATTGCTGTCAAGCAGTTGCCAGCTCCAGATTACAACCAGTTCAGTGTTAACTTGTCTGGATGGAACATTGAGCCGATAACAGCTTTCCAATATTTAGGCAACATCATAGACAGTGCTAGAGGATGCTCAAATGATATGTATGTGTGTGTATAGATGCAGCTGCTGCCATGTTTCGCCCCTTCAGTGTCCTCTGTGGGGATGTTGTTCAATCAAGTGCTATTAAGCTGCAGCTCTAAAGAGCCACTGTTATACTCACTCCATTGTATGAAGGTGAAATGTTACTGAGGAAGACTGAAGTACACTGAACTGAAGTTTCTGATTCTTGTCAGCTTCATCAGCTGCTTCTTATCAAAGACAAGATCAGAAGTGAGGATATTTAAAGTCAAATCCAGCAACTGCTTCCATCAGTACTAATTTAATTTCAGTGGGTTTCTTGATATGGATCTATTAATATAACAGAAGACTGACAAATTCTGAAGCGTGTACAGTGATAAATGCTCCTCTGTGGCAGTAATTGTATGGGTGTCAAAAAGCTTTAGTGATGTGATCAGATTGCCAGTGATGGATATAAACTGAATATACAGCCAAACTACCTCAAGCCCCTTGACAGAGAGAAATCCAGATGGATCTTAATTTGTGAGGCCATGTACCTTTGGGATTTGCCATGATGATGATGGATTCCCTAAGTTACATATTTATGTACTATCACATGTGAAGTTGGCTAGTAAAAACACATTTTTAAAAAGTTTTATTAAAATCTGCAGTATGTTGCACGCAATGTCAGTTTCGATGTTCGCTGTAATAGTTTTTCACAATGGGGAACACCAATTATTGCCAGTTTTGATATGCACAATGCAGTACTTAACAAAAGATACAACTAAGAACCATGGTTTTTGTCAACACTATAATTCAGAATATGAAACGGTGATCCAAGCTAGCTGGCCATTTATTTACTTGTGGAGTCTCTCTTGTTTCTCATGCGCAGTTAAAAATCAAGTACTATCTCCTTAGCTTAACTATCTATTAATAAGGAATTATTTAACACTTTAAAAAAAAGGAATATTGCATGATAAAAGTATACTTGCTTGAAAAATGAAGTGTAATTTTTACTGATTGCTTCCTGCGTTGAACCTGTCTGCCTTGTCCTCTGGTACTATATAATATGTGTTTTTAAAAAAGCATTTTATGTCCTCCAGAAACTCAGAGGAATGAGTGATGGTGAGTCATCAAAAATTAAGACGTGTTTTAGCTCTGAAGAATTCACTAAGCATTTTATTTAAGTGACTATGTTCATTATTAATAAAAACTACCATTTAACTCCACTTACACACATCAAACAGTCACTGAATGTGTTGGCAAAATCTTTACAGTTTTTGACAGATGCCTTAATGCATCTAAAATAAAGAGTCAGCCTTTTATGAGATGACTCCACAAGAACAATCACTATGTAATTTTGTAAATAGAGTATAGTTTGTAATCCCAAGAGTTACACTTTCAAGTTTTTATAATTTATTATATTGAAAATATAAAATTCAAAGTTTTGATTTATTATTGTGCCCATTAGTCTCATCTGTATTAAATTGAAGTGTATACCACCACAAAAAACTTCATAACACAATGCAGTGTTTGGTAGCATTGTATCATAAGAATATACGTTGCTAAAAATTAATTGTCTAAATTCTGTATCGCCTGTCTTTCTACACTTTTGAACTTTTAGGATGTTTTTTGTCTTATACAATATAGCAGTGGCAACTGCAGATTTTAAAAGGCATATGTGGCATTCATATTGTATCCAAAACTACAATGAAAAAGTTAAAGTTGCAAACTCAAGCACTCAAAAATTAGGAAATGCCAGAATTCAGGTTGCATGTGCAGAGCCAGACATCCCAAGGGGGGAACGGAAGATTTAAACACCCCAAATAAATAGTTAAACCAATTGACTGCATGCTATGTTGTACTATAAAAATATATTGGGTAATGTCTGTTATGATAGCTTGTAATGGTCTGAACTTAGTCATTATGAGATGTGTATACAAGTTATAGTTATTGATGTATATTTAGAAAATTGTATGATATTGTGTACACTAGAGTTTGCTGACACAAGTTACACAGTCACAAACCTCTATAATTTCATTGCTTGTGCATGTTCACACAACGCTTCTTCTGTTGGCGGAGTGTGTCCACAGTTGGTGCTTTAATATTGATAATGAGAACAGTGCATGGTGGGTAGCTATCCCACTGTACTGTTCTCCACTTTCTGAGCTAGACATTGTGGGATGACAGAGTAGATCACAGTATATTATAGATGTGGGCTGAATGTTCCATGAGGCAATGTTTTTCCTGTCCCATCATTCCCTGGGCTCCTGACTGCATTTGGCATAATTTTTCAACAGTTCCTGTTTACTGGGTGCCCATCATCTCTGCCTGAAAGGATGTATCCTGCACTGCTCTCTACTTTTGTAGTCACTGACTTGAAAAAAATGCTGCAAGCAAAGACTTTCTTTCCAGACCAGAAAATTTCATTAGGATACGTTGAAATGCCCATAGTGATCCTGGGAGACCCAATGTACAACAATGTTTCAACATCTCAGTTAGCTTCTCCCATTAATTTTATCATCTACTCCTGGCTCACTAAAATTTCTTCCTGCCTCTCCTTCCTCTTCTGCCTATCTGTTTTTCTGATTTTTCATTTGCAGTGTCTCTCCACACCGTGTTCTTGTTTTTCAACATCTGAGGACTGGGTTCCCTCTCAAGACATGTCCTTGCTCCTTCTTGGTCATTTCCTTATCTGGGGGAGATGTAGCGCTCTGCTCCTGTGTAGGTGGTTCCCCTGAAGGCCACATCTGAAGAAGCACAGTAAACAGAAGCATGATTGTTAGTGCACTCAGCATTTAATTCAGGGCCGGCTCAAGGTTTTTTGGCGCCCTAGGCAAGATGTGATTTCGGTGCCCCTCTCCCCCCTCGCCTCACTGACTGCAGCAGCCATGGGACCGATCCAGCGGCAGCCATGGGCAGTCCCAGACTCCATATCAGCTTGGTGGGGGCATGGCCAGCCCCCAAGCCCACACCAAGCTCTCCCCCCCCCCCTCCCCAAACACAAGTGCTGGCCAAATTGCGGGCCACATGAGGGCCAGGCCAGGCCGGGCAAGCCTGACCAGGAGAGCCCCTGCACCTGAGCAGTCTGGGGAAGCCCTCAGCAGCCCGGGCGAGCCCCCCCACACCAGTATTACAAATGCTACATCACAATTAAAGTGTAGAAGCATAAATATAATAGCTGTACTATAGGGTGTCTTGGCAGAGAGAGCCTATATTTTAAACACTGAAAATTAGTGAAATACAAAACAACAAGGAGCAGATTTCTGACAACCTGAGTTTCTAAAACAATTCAGATTTAAGAGAAAGGTACAAAATAACCCTCACTTTTGGTTATCTATAAAATGAGTTGGCCTTTATTTCTCAAACACTAATGATACCAACACATTGTGTATTTGTGCAGGTCTGACAGTCACTGGCTTCTAAGACAGGGGCCAACAATTCAGATTTTGACAGCAATGCAGTAGAATTTAAAATATTATGGCTGGAATATTTCCCAAATCCAGTTAATTGAGCTGGGGAGCTACTTACCAGCGACTACAGATCAAACAACAGAAGCATTAAAGCAGGAACATATCCCTGCAACAGACCATGCTGCCAACTTTGCCCTTATATCTACACTGATGACACCATCACAGGACCAAATCAAGCCACCTACTCCATCAAGGGATCATTCACCTGCTCATCAGCCAATGTGATTTATGCCATCATGTTCCGGAAATGCCCTTCTGCCTTATATATTGGACAAACAGGACAGTCTCTGTGCAATAGAATAAATGCACACAAATCTGACATCAGCAATTGCAACACTAAAAAAATCAATAAGGGAACACTTCAATCTCCCTGCTCACTCCATTGACGACTTGCTAATAGCTGTGTTGAAATAGATGAATAACAAATCACAGCTTCAAGGACCAAAGGGGTAGCCGTGTTAGCCTATTGTAGAAAAACAACAGAGTCCTGTGGCACTTTTAAAGACTAAAAGAACTCGAACTTGTATGCAAATTTGATTCAGTTGCCTTGGAGTTAAACAGGGGCTACAGGTTTTTCTCTCATTACAACAGGTGATTTGACCTCACCTTTCTCTGTGCTGTTCGCCAGTGTTTGAATCTTAATATCTATTTTGATTTGCTGTTACAGCCTGACCTGATCCAATGTCCTACACTCCCCTGTATTTAATTTCCTCCCATTCTGTAAGTTTCCCATCTTCAAAGCGTCTGACGAAGTGGGATTTTCTCCCACGAAAGCTCATGCAATAAATAAATCTGTTAGTCTTTAAAAGTGCCACAGGACTGTTGTTTTTCTGCAATAGATTAACACAGCTACTCCTTTGGAATTTGACTACAACTTACAAAGTTAAGTCATGAATTGGTTCCAGTAACACCACATACCGGCATAAATGGTTTCACAGCAATACATTTCCCCACCCACCCATCACAAAAGAACCCCCCCCCCCCCCCCACACAATTATTAGGCTGTTAAAACAAACTTTGCAGTAAGACGGAGCCCCTGGGGGATTAATATATCTGTGTACCTTTCACTGCAGCTTAAGGAGACACACAGAACACAAATCTCTCTCTCTCTCTCACACACACACACACTCTTAAAACCAAAAACTCACTGCCCTGACTCTCCAGGAATAAGCACAATCGATGTTAAACAAATATATTAAATGCTCTAGTGCTTCATTCTCAGCTATGCATAGTGACATAAAAGAGTGTGAGCTAGTAACTAGCATAGCAACTGACACAGTTAAAAAAGTTAAACAGAACAAGAAATAAACAAGGAGTCCTGTGGCACTTTTAAAGACTAACAAATGTATTTATCGCATGAGCTTTCGTGGGAGAAAATCCCACTTTGGCAGACTCTTAATTTCCCCATCTTTAAAGCATCTGAGAGAGTGAGATTTTCTCCCAGGAAAGCTCATGCGATAAATAAATTTGTTAGTCTTTAAAAGTGACACAGGACTCCTTGTTTGTTTTTCTGAACTAAACTAACATGGCTACCCCTTTGGAGCTTGAATACAAGAAATGATGATGGGTGCCTTGTAGAGCGCCCCAGTCTGTTTAGGCAATACAACACAACTGTGGAAATGAAATAAATCCATATCAGAAATGCAAAAGTGTAGCAAAACAAACAAGGAGTTTTGTGACACTTTCAAAGGATACCCCAGCCCATTCCATGCCATTATCTCTGCTCCCCCAAATCACCCCAGCTCACTCCCTAACCTCCTGCCCTGCTGCCAGCTCCCCATGCTCCTCCAGGCCGACCCCTCCCACCGCGCCCTTTCCCCAGCGGCTGCCTGTCCCAGACCCAGGACCCCTTACCTGGCTGCCAGAGCGGCCGTGCTGCTGCTCCTGCCCTGAGCCTGATCTGAGCATGCTGAGGGTGGTCAGGAGTTTTAAAAACTCCCTGCCTGGGGGCTGGAGCAGCTCCCTGCTAGCTGGAAGACTGTGGGCTTGCCTACACGAGCACCGTATTGCGCATTAAAAAACATTACCGCGCGTTAACAAGCAAACTGTACATACGTGAAACGTTGTTGCTGCGCACTAAGCGCCTTGTTGATGCGCATTCCAA
>ML685798.1:11271452-11327987 GCA_007922175.1 Pelusios castaneus | reverse complement strand
ATGGTCAGGTGCGTCTTATGGTCCGAAAAATACGGTAATCAAAGATGCAAGGGTGCGTCTTCAGACCAGGTACCCACACTGCTTGCCTGTACCGCTTTGATCCCTGCATAAATGATTGCCGATTGGCGCGAGAAAGTTTCCTACAACGGAACAAAGCAGCTCTGCCAGGAAACTTTCAGCAGAGGATTGACCAGTACATTCAGGAAAGTTTCCTAGCGATCTTTCTGGAGTATTCCCGTGAAATCTCATTGTGCACTGTTCTGCCCAGCTGCATAGCTGCATGAGGGAATCTGAAGCATACACAAATATAGTTTTCTGTGTTTCTGTTCATTAACTCACTTCCAGCACATAACAAAGTTAAGGTAGCTCTATCTCGTATAACTGAGCAGCATCAATTAAAAAAGATGACTTACTAGGAGTATGCTTTCCTGCATCATTTGCACCAGAAAAGGAGTGCTTGGACTGACTTGAATGCATCTTTGTCTAGAAGAGGTCCTGGCTCACTGCAGGATATCGGATAATGATGTTGCTTGTCCCATCTTGTCTTCCACCTTAACCTCCCCTTGTCCGTCACTTTGTCGTCTAGGTTGATGCCACTGGCTGCTGCTTCAAGCCCCTGTCCACCCCAAAGTATCCACAGGGCTCTTGTGGGTGGAGGAGAGGTCACTGTGAAGGTTGGCATCCAGCTTCTTATAGGTCTTTGGTGCAGTATCAGAATGATGGTTTGACTTCCTTGCCTTCTGGTATGTCTGCCTCTCAGCTCTTTCATCTTCTCACAGACATGATGCGTGTCCCATTTGTAGCCCTTCTCCAGCATTCCACAAGAAATCTGCCCATAGGTATCTAAGTTCCTTTGGCTGGAGGGGAGCTCGAACTGCAGAATCTCATCACTTCACAGAGCCAACACATCTAACAACTCAGATGTGCTCCAAGTGGGAAAGTGTTTGCTAAGTGGAGCCACCATCTGTGAAGATGTGATGTGAGTTCTCCATGCTGAGCAAACAGGAAGTGACTTTTAAATTCCCAGACCTTTGAAGACAGAAGGGTTGATGCCTGTGTACCTTGCTGCAGGGCAGTGGAGTTTGAACTGCTGACCAAAGCAGTCAGAATAAATATTGTGAGTTGCCTCGTCAAAGCCATTCACTCTGATATAACCAAACACAACTCTCTCTGATACTTTGTTGATCTAACGTTGTTGCAAAAAGCTCTACGCCTCTTATCAAGTTTGGTTCTGTAAACAAAGTAGGAGAGTTTTGTTGATGGAAGGGTTGTTATAGCCTGTAGATCTTCACTATTGTGTTGACAAAAGCTGACTTTTGTTGACAAAACTCTGTAGTATATAAGGTCTAATTGTGGTGTAACTTTATCATCACCTCACAACAGAGTGGTGAGGCATTCAGGCACAGAGGGGCTATCTCCCCAACCATGTGAGACTGGCTTCAAGCACTTAAATATTGTCCGACCCAGGAAAAAGAATGATGAACCAACAAAGCAAACAGGAACAATTTTGAAATTGAAAAGAAAATCCCAGTCTTCAAAAACTAAGAAAGGGGATAGAGTTTCCACCACATGGAATATAGTGACTGAAGGTAAGAAATATGCAGACCCTTTTCAAATGGAAGGGATTTGCATTGAAGAACATTCTGGACTTGGTGGATGGTCTTGAGCCAGGGATGGGCCAGGAATGACGGATTCCTCCTATAGCCAAGGGATATGTTCAGAACCTGTTTGTTCTAAACTCTTATTATCAGGTAACTCTTATTAGAAAAAGGATTTTATCAAATACAGTAGTGTAAAGCTTGAGATTGTATTTTTGTTTTCTGTGTAAATGTTGTTTGCTTTCCCTTTTACAACTTTATCTTAGAATCTGTGGTTTCTCTATTAAATAAACTTTTTGTTTGTTTGTTTTCATCCCAAGCAGACCTCTGCTATGCAAACTTTATAGATTGTCTGAGCGGATAACTGGGGCTGGTTGTATGACTTGTGGATGGTGAACAAGAGGGGAATAGTCCAAATTTCTAATAAAGAACTCAGAATGTATTTGGGGGACCTGGGAATGGAAGTACTGTTGATTTCAGCCTGCAAAGTTTAGTGCAAGACAGGATGTGGGGTTTATGTTTGTGGGAAGGCAGTTGGTGTCAGGACCCAAAAATGCAGGGTTGGAACTCCTTATTGGTCTGGATAGACTCAGAACTTCACAGTCACATACTGGTTTTTCTCATAGCACTTCTGCCTCATTCAGCACAAGGATGGACTGTGCTCAGGGAATTAATTGTGATTGTGTGTTGAAAGAAACTGTTGTCTGTATGACCCCTGCCTCATTTGTTGCAGAAACTGGAAGGTGTGTAGTGAATGAGGCAGGAATTTGCAGGAAAAGAAGTAGGGTCTCCGGTTAAGACAGTTTAATGCCATGTTGAAATATAAGATTCTGTCCCTGCCTCTGCTACAGAGTTCCTGTTTGTGATGCTAAGGAAGAAATTTAAACCAAAATGTTTGCCATTTGCCATGAAGTGCATATTTCTCACTTTTTGGACGCCCATCCTGAGACATATGGTACCAGATTTGCACAAATGTTGAGTGCTCGTGATTGCAACTGAAGCAGATTGAATCTGTGCTTTGAATGTATGCGCTTGTGTCAGGGCAGCTGTCTCTCTTGCACCCCTCGTGGCTTGAGGTCACTCTACAGGCAAACTGCTTCAGTTTCCCCATGAAGGGTCTGTTTAAATGTCACAGCCCCAGTCATTATGTAATTTAAAACATTCCCTTTCTGGTGTCCAGTTTGTTTAGTCTGTACACGATCTGGCTCTCTAGTCCTCCACTGTTATATAGTTGTCTCTTCCTCCTTAGGGAGGTACTTCCTAGATCTGGGTCCCAACTGAGCTGCCGCTCCCAGGCTTTGTCTGGTTGGAGGTTGGCCTTCTTCCTTCCAAACTGCTCTGATGACAGGGTCTTCCCTGGAGGAGTTTTTCTAACTCCTTGCAATTTTCTTCCCCACCTTTGCAGCTTCATGCTGTTCTTATGGTGGAATCACTTGATCTTTCAGGTGTGCCTCTTCAATAATCAATAAAGATGAGGTCACAAAGTCACTGATTCCGTGACTTCCAGAGACCTCTATGACATTTACAGCTTCAGCCCTGGGGCAGAGGAGCAGGAGCTGTCAAGGGCAATGGGGGACCCGGAGCTCCCTGCTGCTGGCGACAGTGGGGGGACCTGGAGCTTTCAACTGGTGTGGGGACCTACAGATTTGAGCTGCTGCTGGCAACCCCATAGCTCCCTACTGCCCCAATTTCCTAATGCTGGGGGGAAATCGAGAGTTCCCAGTTGTCATGGGGGTGGGGCCTCAGGTCCTAGCTGCCATGGTGGGGACCTCAGCAGCTCTGAGCTACCCTTGTGGGTCCCCCCAGCTCCAAGTCCTGTGGGGCAGTGAGGCCCAAGAAACCTGAGGCTCCCAGTTCCGGTATTCTGAGCCACACAGTCAGCAGGGGTCCTGTAGCTGTCCGAATGAGGGCTCTCATTGCCCCAGTTGGCCTCATTTTGTCATGGTTATTTTTAGTAAAAGTCAGGGACAGGTTATGGGCTCTGTAAAATTTTATTTATTGCCCATGATCTATTCCTGACTCTTACTAAAAATAACTGTGACAAAATCTTTAAGCTTTGTCAGGTTAGCCCCACACCTTCCAGTCTTCAAGAGGCAAGCCACCATGCTACAGTGCTATACAAATGTGAAGTCTCTGACTAACTAGGCCCGAGGGATGGGAAGTTGGGTAACCAAAATTAGTGGACACATTTGACCTTGATTTTTTTTGTTCCTCATTTTCCTAGGTGTAAAAAGGAGATACCACTACGTATTCTGAGTATAGTGAAGCTACATTCTTTAATGTTTCTGACGTACTCTGATACCGTGATCATATAGAAAATGGGAAATGACTTCAAGGAAAGAGTACTGCAGAAAGGGATCCGGAAGTTATAGTGAATTGAGCTGTTTCAGCTAGCAAATACTTGTATCGATATGACATTCCCATAAGTTTGTGTTTGCCTTCACCTTTTAGCAGGGAGGAGAAAGAGACTTGTCTGGTATGAGAGTTTTGAAGGAAACAAATTTTCTTGTTAGGTTTATACCAATGTAATCATTAAATAGAGTAGTTTAAATAAAGGAAAATGTTTCATACAAAACTTCTTTATATTTTTCCCGACGTCAATAGAGCCAGATCACTTAAACAATTTAAACTGTCTGCTTAACTAATACCAAAGGGGTAGCTGTGTTAGTAATCTGTGAGTCTTTAAAAGTGCCACAGGACTCTGTTGCTTAACTAATAGTTATAGTACAGACACGTTTGCAGTTGAGCCATCTGGGATTCCAGAGTCTGTTAAAGGATTAGAGGTGAGATTACATGGCTGAATCTGCAGCCAGATCATGTTTACAAGGCTATAATTGGGTGCAGATGTTTTCTGAACAGATAGTAGACATGAGCAGGATGAAATGTTAAGGACTTCCCCTCCCTCCCCATTTAATCCTTGGCATGAGAGTACTTAACTTGAATTAAGTTTGGATTTCATGGAATGTAATGGAGATGCTACTTTGGTGTCTTCATTTATAAAAGCTTTAATATCCTAGCAACCTTTCCTTCAGTCACTTATTTCTACCATTACTGTAAAATGCATAGCAGTAACCAACACCAGGTTGCTATAGCATTGCGCGGGCATGGGGGGAAATGGCACGTCTTTGTCTAGGAGTATAGCCCAGACAATTGATCAAGAACATACTCAGTTTTGTGCCCCACTGTTAAGAAACAAACAAAAAATAGTAATACATTTAAATTCACTGTTTTCTTATTTTATCTTCTGAGCTAGTTTCCTTCTTATCTCCTCGTGTTTTATTGCTGGCATGCAGTTTATGGAAGGTACTTTGCCTTGCAGAAGTATGTAACCAAAGCAGTGAGGGAGATGATAGTTTTACAGGTATGATATCATTGGTGTAGAATCAGCTGCCCCCACTTCTTACAGTAATCAGCCAGCTCCTAATAATTTTAAGCAGAAATTTCCTGGACCAGAGCATGATTTGGGCATTGGGGAAGTTTAGGGGACAAGATGAAAAGCTCCTTTTTCCTCACCCCCTACCTCTTCCCAGTCGTCACACATTGGGCTTAGCTGCCAGGCAGTATTCCTCCCACTCTATAACCCTTGCACCTGGCTTCAAAACATACCCCAGCCAGCAGAACGTTCCTTCCCCTTTCACCAGCCTTCATATAAAAGCAGCCAGTTTCTTGCCTTGACCCCACTTCTGTGCTGCTTTACATGTAATGACTAAGGATAATAGAAATGGGGTGATAAATTGGAGTCTGGTTTGAGGCTCCATCATAGAATGATAGGGCTGTAGGGGACCTCAATGGGTCTTCTAATCTAGTCCTTTGCACTCAAGGCAGGATCAAATATTATCTAGATCAGGGCTTGACCATATCCAGGTGCCACGTCACCATGGCGACCAGGGTTTGTAGCCTGGCTCTTACCTCCGCTGTAATAAAACTGCTGGCACCTAGCTGGGAGCCAATTCTGTCAAGCCCTGTTCTATACCATCCCTGACAGGTGTCTGGAGATTTTTACGGCAGGTTGGACAATGACAGAGATTCCACAAACTCTATAGGCAATTTATTACTGTGCTTGACTGTGCTTGAGATTTAGGATTTTTTTCCTAATATTCAGCCTAACCTACTCTTGCTGCAATGTAAGACCATTGTCTCTTGTCCTAGCCTCAGAGGTTAAGGAGAACAATTTTTCATCCTTCTCCTTGTAACAGCCGTCTATGTACTTGAAAATTATCATGTTCCCCTTCAGTCTTCTTTTCTACAAACTAAACAAACCCAGTTTTTTCAGTCTTCCCTTATAGGTCATGTGTTAGCTGCTCTTCTCTGGACTTTCTCCAGTTTGTCCATATCTTTCCTGAAATGTGGTGTCCAGAACTGGACACAATACTCCAGTTGAGGTCTAATCATCATGGAGTAGAACTGAGTTACATCTTGTGTCATGCTTACAACTCTCCTGCTAATACATCCCAGAATGATATTTGCTTTTTTCCCCCAAGTGTTAAACTGGTAACTCTTCTATTTAGTTTATGATCCACTTTGATCCCTAAATCCCTTTCTGCAGTACTGCTTCCAAGGCAGTCATTTCCCATTTTGCATGTGTGCAAGTGATTGTTCTGTCCTTGATGGAGTACTTTTCATTTCTTCTCATTAAATTTCATTCTGTTTGCTTGACCATTTCTTTAGTTCAAATCATTTTGAATATTAATCCTATCCTCGAAAATGAACATTTGATGACCCAGGTGAATACAGTGACTTTTGTCAGATGCATGGAATATCAAATCACTGAACAACCCACTTCTTTGTGACTAGGCAGTTTCTGGGAACCCTGTATTTTGTAATTCTTGAGGATTACTGTTGTTTCAGATTGGTTGCTGAATCTGATTACTTAACTGATCTGTAAAGGGGATTAAGTGTAAGGTTCTTCTAAGAGATATGTAAAGTAGCTTTTTCTGAAGACTTCCTATGCTCTATAGACTACAGGAAATATTCTTAGGTCACGTGTGCTGAGATTCTGTCTCATCCTAAAGTAAGAGCACTAAAAGTGTCTCCCCGTCCCCGCTTCACCTTCACTGGATTACCTGATAACTGATTATGTATGGTATTTTTAAGAACATACAAAGTTCTGTGGGGTGACTTCGTGGTTGAAAATACTTTTATATTTCAGGACTGTGCCTGAGTTCTCAGAGGATTCCTAAATCCTTGAGGACCACAATTTGTTATCCATAAAATTATTGCTTTCCTTACCAGGGGTGTCATGTCCATAATGTAATGTTACTATATATTAAATCTAGTCTAATATAATTTTTGTGCTTCATGATTGCTGGAATTCCTCCACTCTTATCTAAATATAGAAGTATTTGCCTGTCTTATATAAATAGGCCCAAGGATTTCCCTTTTCAGATCATCTTCATTTAATGAGAAGACTTCAGGAAAAGGTATCAAGATTCCAAAAGATTCCTTGGTATTCTATAGTAGGAGTTACACACTGCAGAAATTAAAGCAAAGTCTACATTACCACTTACTTTGGAATAATGTTGCCAGGGGTGTGAATTAGCCACCCCTGAAGGATGGCAGCTTCTCCCACCAACATAGTCACCATCTCTTGTGGAGGTTGATTTATTATAGGTCTTTCCTATCAGCATAGAGCATCTTCACTAAACGTGCTACAGTGGCACAGCTGTGCCAGTATAGTGCTTTTAGTGTAGACTAGTTCTTACAAAGTCAAGGGAGATCTCCCTGTGATCAATTAAGTTGTTGCAAAATGTGGAACCCAGTGCACAGTTGATCAGTGAAAGGGTTAACTTGTTTTTTGCTGATTGTTGGACTGTATTTTGGCTCATGGAAGGAGGCTTGTAAATGCTTTGTTTATACCATTTTGACAATTCCATCTATTAGAAGGCAGTCCTGTAGCTTCCCATTGAAACTGCATAGAAAGGGCTGATTGGCGAAAACCAATAAAGGGTGGATCTAAGAGACTAAAAAGCTGGTCTCCACCCCTAGGATTTCACTCCAGCCTGGTATTTAAATTTAACACAGAAGCTTGTTCCAGTCTTGGGAGTTCATTTTTGTTTAGGAGTGCAGACCATTTTAGAAACTTGATTTCAGTAAAGAACTCATCCTTAAATATAGGGTTTCAGTCAGAAGCCTTCTAGTCCTTTCATGGATTTTGTAAAAGGATGTTTATTTCATATGACTATTGTTACCGTAACTCTGTAAGTTTAATTAATGGATCTTTTATGGGATTTCAAATGAATTTACTTATTTTGATATTTAAAATGGATTCTGAATTACTTTCTATTTTGTTTCATTTCCAGAAAAAATAAACCCCCCGTAATGCTTGAAAAGAAGAAAGCAATTAGTTTTATCATTCTGAAGTGTTCATGCAAAATTGATATATTGGAAGGTTTTGTTTAAATGAGAAGTTTAGACTAATATTTCTATAAATAAAAACTTATCGAATCATAGAAGACTAGGGTTGGCAGGGACCTCAGAAGGTCATCAAGTCCAACCCCCTGCTTAAAGCAAAACAAACCTCTACTAAATCATTCCAGCCAGGGCTTTGTTGAACCACACCTTCAAAACCTCTAATGATGGAGATTCTACCGCCTCCCTGCAGAACCTATTCCAGTGCTTTACCACCCTCCTAGTGAAAAAGCTTTTCCCTAATATTGAATTTAGACTTCCCCTACTGCAACTTGAGACCACTGCTCTTAGTTCTGTCATCTACTACTACTGAGAGCAGCCTAGCTCCATCCACCCTAGAACCCCCTTTCAGGTAGTTTAAAGGTTGCTATCAAATCCGCCCTTCATTTTTCTCTTCTGCAGCCTAAACAAGCCTAGTTCCATCAGCCTCTCCTAAGTCATGTACTCCAGCCCCCTAATCATTTTTGTTGTCCTCCACTGCATCCTCTCCAATTTGTCTACATCCTTTCTATAGTGGGGAGCCCAAAACTGGACACAGTACTCCATATGTGGCCTCACCAGTGCTGAATAGAGGGGAAGAATAATTTCCCTTGATCTGCTGGCAGTGCTCCGACCAGTGCAGTGCAATAATACATTAACTTTCTTGGCAACAAGGGCAGACTGTTAACTCATATCCAGCTTCTTGTCCACTGTAATTTCCCCAGATCCTTTTCTGCAGAACTGCTGCCTAGCCAGTCAGTCCCCAGCCTGTAGCAGTTCATAGGATTCTTCCATATAGCAAGACTCTACACTTGTCCCTGTTGAATCTCTGCAGATTTTTTTTTTTTTTTTTTTTGGCCCATTCCTTTGATTTGTCTAGGTCGCTTTACATCCTATGCCTACTCTCCAGCATATCTACCAGTCTCCTGTCATTTGCAAACTAGCTATGGGTACATTCCACCCCATCCTCCAGCTCATTAATTAAGTTGTAAACAAAATCCATCCCAGCACCGACCCCTGGGAAACTCCGCTTGTTACCGGTTGCCACCTAGACATTGAGCTATTAATTATTACCTGTTGAGCCTGATGATCTGGCCAACATGCTATCCATCTTATAGTCCATTCACTCAACCCATACTACTTTAATTTGCTGGTAAGAATACTGTATGAGACCATATCAAAAGCTTTACTAAAGTCAAGGTATATCAAGTCCTTTGTTTTCCCAACATCCAGAGAGCCACTCATCTCATCATAGAAGGCAGACAAATTGGTTAGGCATAACTTGCCCTTGGTGAATCCATGCTGATTGTTTCTGATCTTCCTGTCTTCCAAATGCTTCCAAATGGATTCTTAGAAGGCCTGCTCCATGATTTTTCTGAGGACTGAGGTGACAGACTGACTGGTCTGCAGTTCCTTGGATTCCCTTTTTTGAAAATGGGCACTATAATTTGCTTTTTTCCAGTCATCTGGGATCTCTCCCAATTGCCACAAGTTTTCAAGGTAATGGCCAGTGGCTCTGTGATAACATGAGCCAACTCCTTCAGTACCTATAATAACTTACACTATTCTATTAAGTTGACAGTGGTATGATGAACACATCAAGGTTCTGATGCTTATTAAGAAATAAGTTATAAAACCATAGAAATATTGAGGGAAGGGAGACTGTGGAGTCCATTAATTAGGCAGAGCAGCATAACTACTGGGAGAAATTATCTCTTTTTATTTGAGGATTGAGTTGTGAATTGTTGGAAGGCTTGGTGTGTTGGAACCTAGAAAATCAGAGGGTAGCTAGAGCATCTGAGATCTAGAGCCCGGTGCAGATACAAAAATGTGGATCTGCATCTGTTCAGTGTCAGCCTGTATCCAATCCAGGATCTGCATGCCCGGTTTTATGTCCAGTCGCATCCGCACCACTTCCGCCTCGCAGCAACTCCTGCTCTGACTAGAGAACCAGAGCATCTGTCTGGCTGCTGGGAGTAGGGGGAGGGAGGAGAGAGTTACTGGGGCTCCTAGAGTCAGAGGCGAGACTAGCCGGTAAGCTGAGCTCCCATGAGTGACTGTCTCTGATTGGCTGGCAGACTGTAAACAGAGCTGAGCTGAGATTGGCTGGAGTGCTTCTTTTGTTCCCTGCTTGTTCTGTGGCAGAGGCAACAGCTGCAGCGTAAAAATAGAATCCACATCTGCCCTTCAATCCGCAACAGTCGATCTGCGGATATCCCACAGATCTGAAGTGGATACCCACAGATCTGCATGGCTCTAGTGAGATCCAGCTTAAAAATAAAGCTGACTGGGTTTTTTCAGGTTGAAGTCATTAGAATTTGTTGTTCCATTCTAATGTAGGAAATTTGAAAGCTTCTAATTAATACAAATGAGTTTACTTATCTAAGGTAATTACCTAAGATAATACAGGATTTTTTTCAGACTCAAGTCTAAAAGCGTAGGAAAGAAAAAACAATTGCATGGACTAAAGTAAAGAATACAGATGCTTGGACTCAGAGTGCAGAAAATAAATACTTTGGGTTCTTCATTGTTTTATGTGCCACTGAATTAAACTTTATCAAAGCGAAGAACAGACTGTTGATAAATTTGATCCATCAATGTAATTGCAATCTTTGTTCCAGGCCTCCCACCAGCTTTTTAAACTGCTAGTGAACAAAGACCCAAACTTGAGAGAAGAGTTGCAGCTTTCTTTTATGCTAGTATTATTTTTGATATAGCACAAAATGAGCAGGTTTTAGGGTAAACTATTAGAAGAAATAGAGAAAATCAAAGAAAGAACAAAAAGAATTGCCATTGATATTAGGGCAAGAGAAATTACTGGAAATTGGTTACAATTATCTGTAAAGGGAAGAATAAAATCCTACTTTATGCTATTAATTTTACATATGAAAAGAAAGCAGACACTAGCCAGATTGCTAAAGATGATGTCTAGGAATGCTGAGAAAAGCATAGGAAGGAGGTCTGTGCTGTTTGTTTGCATGATGAAACTGCAGTGAAAGAAGAGGAAAACATCTAAAGTTCAGTCATTCTAACCTTTTGGTATGTGAGCACTGGGGGCAGTATTTAAATCTCACATTGAAAAAAGTGACACGCCTTAAAACCAGTTAAACAAACAAGGAGGCTTGGCAAGGCACTTCTCTTTGGCTGAACTAAATCCGTAGTCCCTTTTCTCGCATTACAACAAGTAATTTGACCTCCCCCTCCTCTATGTGCTGTTCCCCAGTGTTTGAATCCTGACACCTATTTTGATTTGCTGTTACAGCCTGAGCTGATGCTATGTCATACACTCCCCTGCATTTAATTTCCTCCCACTCTGTAACTTTCCTATCTTCAAAGCGTCTGACGAAGTGGGATTTTCTCCCACGAAAGCTCATGCGATAAATAAATCTGTTAGTCTTTAAAAGTGCCACAGGACTCTGTTGTCTAGACTAACACAGTTACCTCTTTGGAACGTAAAACAAGTTGTGGACTTCCATAAACTCTTCCATATCTGCCATCAGGCCCTGAATTGATTTGAAAGGCTTCCCAGTGGATCTCAGTGGAACTTTGTCTCTGCTTTTTTGCAACCAAATATTGAAATAGAATTTGCTGACTGTGAAGAGCTCTTTAATAATGACATAGCACATTTTACACAAGTGCTCCACAAAGAGGCTGTAAATTTACAGCAACAACAACAAAAAGTTAAAGGAGGTTTTGGAGGGAGTTATTAGCTAGAGACTGATGTCACTGAATCAGTCTCCAAACCAGATTTCTACACTAAAAATAAAGTAATGGAAACACACATGGAGAAATAAAAATTATTTCAGAGAAGCTGTGAATCTTTACCAAGCTATCATGACTGATCAAGACACAAATTGTACCCATATCAGAAAGAATGCTGAAATACGGCTCATGGAACACAGTCCTAATTGTGTGCTGTCTAAGATTTAAAATTCAAGATCCAGATTTCTACCCTACATTTGTAGATTAAGTTCTTCTTCAAGTGCTGCTCATGTCCATTCCCACTGTAGGTGTGCATGTCCCCACGTGCACAGCCACCGGAAAAATCTTCCCTAGCAATTCCAGTCTGGCGTCCAGCGCCCCCTAGAGTGCCCTGCCTCTCCTGGGTATAGCAGGGGACGCTGGGACCCAGCCCCCCCAGTCTTCTTCTTTCCACCTCGTGGCAGCCATCTAGGACTCCTGCTTGCTCAGGCAAGCCTCTTCCCTATCAGTTAGTTAATTTTCTAGTTAGTGTAGTTAGCAATTCCCTGTTACTTTGTTGCAAGGACATCTCTTCTCCAGGACCTTTCTGCATTTATGCCGAGGTCCCCAGGATTTAAGCCCTGCTTGGGCTGCGGTAAGGCGTTTCCCCTGAGTGACCCCCCACGACAACTGTCTGAAGTGTCTGGGGGAAACGCACCGCAGGGACAAATGTCCCATCTGCAGGGGCTTTAAACCCTGAAGGACAGGGAGAACAGGCTAAAAGCCCTGCTGCTGGAGGCAGCTCTGCTGCCGGCTCCAGCCACCAGCTCGTCCCCAGCTCCGGCGGTGGCAACTCCCCGGACTTCAACCTCCCCTGGAAGGCAAAGTCTGCCCTGGGAAGAACGGTGTAGCAGCTCCCCCGGGGCCACGGCGGCACCGGGGTTGAGCTCCACCCAGCAGCTCCAGGAGGAGCAAAGTTTAAAGGGACAGCCTCGCCTGCCTATCGCTCAAGGCTCGCCCAGGGATGCAAGGAGCTCCCTCCCGCGGCAAGTACCCTCCATGCCGGAGGCATACTTGGCCGCCAGGTCCCTAATGGACCTTCCGACCCCCCCAAGGGACTGGGGGTTCGGCACCCAGCCCGCCGCAGGGTCGGAGACCGTGGTGCCGGCTGCACCGAGGGACGCAGGGCACCGGCACCGGCGCAACACCAGCCGGGCGTCCTCCCAGGGACCCCTCCGGCCTCGGAGCGGCCCCCTCCACTCCACCCGGTGCCGGAGAGAGAGCCCCTCCCCCGCAGGACCTTCGCAGCAGAAACGCCGCCGACGCCGCGGCTTCGCAGCCTGCACGGAGTCCAGCTCCTCCCAGGCGCGGAGCGCCTCTCAGGGCCACAACCCCAGGGCCGATCTCTCCCTGCCCCCGCAGCAGCGGCACCGTGGCACCGGGCGCAATCGGGGGACTGGAGTCCCCGGCACGGCAGGGGGCTTGGGCCAGCAAACCACAGCCCAGCCCCCACAGAACTCCCCCCTCTCCCCGGCACCGATGAGTTCGCCCCCACCAAGGGGTCGCAGAATCCGGTCGCCAAAGCGGAGGAGAACACGGGGGAACACCCCTCGCTCGGCTCCATCGGGGTCTGGGGACCGGACAACCTCCTCTTCCTCGTCCTCCTCTTCTTCTTCCTCCGGGGAAGGCGATTCGACCCGAGACCGCTACCCCTCTCGCAAACGTCGGGACAAGCGCCAAAAACTTTATGGCAGGCGGAAGGGGTCCTCATCCCGGAGGAGAACTGCCCGCAGGAGAAGGGAACACTCCTGGTCTTCCTCCTCAGAGCCACACCACTCTAAAAGACCCAAAAAATCCCAGGACCCAGCTTGGGACCGGCCGGGCCCATGGATGGTGGCTCAGGCCCCGTGGCCATACAACGCGCTGTACGCGGCTACTGTGGACACCGCTGTTGCGGACCACCGGCTCCCGCCCCCCGCCTCGGAGTACTCAGACTCCTTGAGGGCCGGGTCCCTCACACAACATCGCGGGGCACCATACTCCCCACGCGCCACGCCTGAGCCCAAAGCTGAAACATCAAATCAGGGGACCTCTCATGCTCCTGACGACTTTAAGGCATACCAGGAGTTGTTAAGGAGAGTGGCCTCAAACTTAAACATGCAAGCTCAGGAGCTCACCGAGACGGCTGACGGCCTTTTCGATGTGCTGGAGCCAGGTGCACCGCCCAGAGTGGCACTGCCCGTTCACGATGGTGTCCTGAAAATTATCAAAGCGCTGTGGCAAACACCGGCCTCCGTGCCCCCAACTTCCAGGTCAGCGGAAAAAAGATACTTCGTGCCTGCTAAGGGGTTCGACTTCCTCTTTGGACACCCAAACCCAAACTCCTTGGTTGTCGACGCGGCAAACCAAAAGGACAGACAGGGCCAGCCGGGCTCGGTGCCCAAAAACAAAGACCACAGGAGACTGGATAACCTGGGGAGAAGGTTTTATTCCACTGCGACGCTACACCTCCGTATCGCCAACCACCAGACCCTCCTGGGCAGATACAATTATAACCTGTGGAGATCGCTGCATCGCTTCGGCAATTCCCTGTCTCAGGACCAGCTGCAGGATTTCCTTACTATTCAGGACGAGGGCTTGGCGGTGGCTAAGGCCCTCCTCCAAACCTCATATGACTCCGCTGACACTGCAGGGAGATCCATCGCCTCCGCAGTCTGCATGAGGCGCACGGCCTGGCTACTCTCCTCCGGCCTATCTCAGGAGGTTCACCAAAACATTCAAGACCTCCCATTCGAGGGCTCCGATCTGTTCTCTGAAAAGACAGATGACAAGCTCCATGGCCTAAAGGACTCACGAGCTACCCTGAGATCCCTGGGCCTACATAATTCGGCCTCCTCCAGGCGCCCCTTTAGGGCCTCGACCGGAGGGCCTCAGCACCATATAGGGCCCAGTTCCAGAGATTCACGCCCTATAGGCAAAGGGACAGGAGTGGGATTTCTGGGCGGCGCAGACAAAACAATAGATCAGCGCCCACGCCCTTCCAGCAAACCCGCCCAAGATGCCCGCCGGCGGGTAGGAGACCATTTTGAGGGTTTCCCTGAGGGCGACCAACCAGCCTCACCTCCATCCTCGCCCCTCCCGTTCCGCAACCGCCTACTTCCCTTTGCCCACGTATGGTCCAGGATAACTTCGGACAGATGGGTTTTAAAGACCATTGCCAGGGGTTATTCTATCCAGTTCTCATCAAACCCCCCCCACCGTCCACCAGCCCCGTTCGCCTCTAGGACTCCCGCACAAGAAGCGGCCCTCCGCGAGGAAGTGCAATCGCTCCTTTCGCTGGGGGCGGTTGCACGGGTTCCATCTCAGGAATGGAACAAGGGCTTCTACTCCAACTACTTCCTGATCCCAAAACCAAACGGCACCTTCAGACCTATCCTGGACCTGCGAAAACTGAACAAATTCGTCGTGAAACAAAGGTTCAGGATGGTGTCTTTGGCCGCCATCATCCCCAGACTCGACGCCGGAGACTAGTTTGCCGCCCTCGATCTGAAAGACGCCTACTTTCATATATCCATCCTTCCGGCCCACAGACGGTTTCTCCGCTTCACCCTGGCAGGAGAACATTTCGAATTCACCGCCCTGCCCTTTGGCCTTTCATCGGCTCCCCGCGTGTTCACGAAGTGCATGGCGGTGGTGGCGGCGTATCTCCGCCGCAATCGGGTAGACATCTTCCCATACCTGGACGATTGGCTAATCAGAGGAAAGTCCCAGAGGCAAGTCAGGTTGGCGGTAACACTAGTACTGGACACGTGCCACAGACTGGGCCTCTGCGTGAACGAACAAAAGTCCACCCTGACTCCCGTACAGGTCATAAACTTTATAGGGGCAAAAATCGATTCTCTCCGGGCCAGAGCCTTCCTGCCAGATGAACAGTTCATGTCGCTGGCAGCCCGGATAACAGCCCTAGAGCGCTGTCCCACCACGACGTCCAGGTACTGCCTTCAAGTGCTGGGCCACATGTCTGCTTGTACCGCGGTAGTCCCCTTAGCACGTCTGAGGCTCAGACCGCTCCAATCTTGGCTGGCGAAAGTGTACCGCCCAGCCCGCCATTCCCTGGACAAGGTACTCACCAGTCCGCATACAGTGCTCTCTCAGCTCCGCTGGTGGAAGGATCCAAAGGAGATCCTAAAAGGGGTTCCATTCGTGGAGGAGCCACCCTCCATAACCATGATCTCGGACGCCTCGGACCTGGGATGGGGAGCCCATATAAGCTCGGGCGTAAGAACGCAGGGGTTATGGTCACGACAGGAAAAGAACTTGCACATCAATGTCAAGGAGCTACGGGCCATACACCTCGCGTGCAAGGTGTTCCGCCACCTTCTGGGTGGAAAAACGATCAGAATTCTAACAGACAACTCTGCTGCCATGCACTATGTGAACAAACAGGGCGGAGTCAGATCCCCAGCCCTATGCAGGGAGGCCACTACGCTCTGGGAACTCGCTATTGCTCACCATATGCGTCTTACAGCAGCACACCTACCCGGGATAAAGAACGCAGAGGCAGACCGCTTAAGCAGAGTATTCTTACCTCGCCACGAGTGGTCCCTTCACCCCGAGGTTGCTTCCGCGATCTTCCAACGCTGGGGTTATCCCCAAGTGGACCTCTTTGCCACACAACAGAACACGAAATGCGCGCAGTTCTGCTCCCTACAGAACACAGACACGGGGACCACAGTGGACGCCTTCCTCACGAACTGGTCAGGCGGCCTCCTATACGCCTTTCCCCCGATTTCCCTTGCTCGGCAAGGTGATCCTAAAAATCAAGAGAGACAAATCGAACATCATCCTTATCGCCCCGGCCTGGCCTTGCCAGCACTGGTACACAACACTCCTGGATCTCTCCATAGCAACCCCCTGGGAACTCCCGGCATTCCCAGACCTCCTCTCCCAGGATGCGGGGCAGGTTCTCCACCCGGATGTCTCCAAACTTCACCTCACGGCCTGGAGACTGCATGGCTGAATCCGGAGGAGCAATCCTGCTCGGCGGCCGTCAAGCGGGTGCTCCTGGGTAGCAGGAAACCATCCACTCAAAGCTTCTACCGCTCCAAATGGTCACGATTCTCTACATGGGCCCGCTCTATGCACCTCTCACCCGCCCAGGCCCCAGTTCAGAGGATCCTAGACTACCTACTGACCCTGAAGGATACAGGCCTCTCCCTATCCTCCATCAGGGTGCACCTTGCGGCCATCTCAGCTTTCCACACACCCTTTGAAAGCGGGACGGTGTTCTCCCACCCCATGGTTTCGCGGTTCCTAAAGGGGATGGAACGACTCTACCCCCAAATGCGGGCTCCAATCCCCCCCGGGACCTCAACTTGGTCCTCAATCGACTCACAGGACCCCCCTTCGAGCCGCTAGCCACCTGCCCCCTCTTGATCCTGTCCTATAAGGTGGTGTTCCTAGTGGCGATAACCTCTGCACGACGGGTTTCTGAACTAAGGGCCTTAACTTCAGAACCCCCGTATACAGTCTTCTCTAAGGAAAGAGTCCAACTTAGACCACATCCTGCCTTCCTTCCCAAGGTCGTCTCGGACTTCCACTGTAACCAGGACATATTCTTACCGGTTTTCTGCCCCAAGCCACACCGCTCCGAGCAGGAACGCAGGTGGCATACGCTCGACGTCCGGAGAGCGCTGGCGTTTTACATCGACCGTACAAAACCCTTCAGGAAGTCCCCGCAACTCTTCGTCGCGGTCGCAGAGCGAATGAAAGGCCTCCCAATCTCCACCCAGCGTCTTTCGGCTTGGGTGAAAGACTGCATAAAACTGTGCTACAACCAGGCCAGGACCACTCTGCCTGCTGTGGTAACAGCCCATTCCACGAGGGCGCAGGCCTTGTCAGCAGCGTTCCTCGCTAACTTACCCGTTCCGGATATATGTAGAGCGGCGACCTGGTCCTCCGTCCACACCTTCGCCTCCCACTACGCGATTGTCCAGCGCGCCAGAGACGACGCTGCCTTCGGGAGAGCGGTGTTGCAGACGGTAACCAAGTAACTCCTCCCACCATCCAGGTACGGCTTGTGACTCACCTACAGTGGGAATGGACATGAGCAGCACTCGAAGAAGAAAGACAGTTGCTTACCTGTAACTGTCGTTCTTCGAGATGTGTGCTCATGTCCATTACATACCCGCCCGCCGTCCCCGCTTCGGAGTTAGCGGAAAGAAGGGACTGGGGGGGCTGGGTCCCAGCGTCCCCTGATATACCCAGGAGAGGCAGGGCACTCTAGGGGGCGCTGGACGCCAGACTGGGATTGCTAGGGAAGATTTTTCCGGTGGCTGTGCACGTGGGGACACGTACACCTACAGTGGGAATGGACATGAGCACACATCTCGAAGAACGACAGTTACAGGTAAGCAACCGTCTTTCTCAGAAATCACTGCTTCAAAGTGGAGTGAAATTGACTGTCAGTGTCTAACGTGCTCAGCGTCAGTTGAGTACGATTTTGAACATCATTCAGATTGATATGGTTGCAAGCTTATAATAAGTTAGAGTGAAAAAGAAAATGCTGATAAAAATGTATCGGTATTTTAGGTCAGATACGAAGGAAAGAGGTCTTAATGGCTAGTCATGTGGTGACTTGATTATGTTCTTGTTTTACTTACAGAATTGCAAACTTTTCAATTTGAACAAGACCTCATCGTTCCATGAGGTACCATTTTTTTGACAGAAAGTGCTATATAGCTCTGAATTAATAGGATAAGATGTTGTAAAATTTTCTCTCTTTAAACTTACTCTTTTTTTTTCATTTCTGCTCCATTGGTTTGAATCTTCTTTTTTTTTCATTTCTGCTCCATTGGTTTGAATCTTCTCATTCATTATTAAAATATTTTCCATTCTTCAACATCAGGCATCTAGGAATTTCTTTGCATTTTCTTTAGGTTTTTTCAGGAAGAGGATTAGTTAGTATTTGGTGCTTTTCTGAATTTGGAGCAATGGAATAAATATTACTTCAAATTTGCATATCTGTCACTTACTGCTTCCAGATATTGATGTGTATGCAGGGCAACTGAATTGTGAGTTAGCTGACTTTAAGATATGGAAACATACAATTAAGAACTAACATTGCGACAGTTATTGTTTATAAAATACTGCTAGAGATAGCAATCTATTTTGTCTTAACATCATTTATAGGAGTAATCCTAGTTGTTGCATATACTTAAGTTTTTCCTTTTAGTCATCTTGAATGTGTCTATATGCTGTATTTAATACATGAGCTAGAAGAAGAAAATATGGAGTGGGGGGGTAGCTTATTTCATTTGCAAGTAAGTCTTAAAGTGAAACTGAAATAATGCCACTATTGTTCTTTAAAGATATTATATAAAACAGCAACATTTTAGACATCAGACATGATCCCTGTATATATTGAGCTATTATCTATTTACTTAGTGGTCAAAATGCACTTTTACAATGTTTTTAGTCCTTTTTAGCCCTGCAGCGCCAACACGTCTAAGAGAGGTTGGGAGGAATTCTCTTCTCCTTTTTGTGCATCGTCGAAATTTGGCTGAGCTTTTCAAAGGAGCTTGTGACGTTTTGGTGTTCAACCCAGGCCAGAAAGGGGTTGCCATTCATTGCATGCCCTGCATCTTCGTGTGCTTTCAATGCTGTGCTGCTGTGGCTCACAGTTGTGACACTAACAGCCACGTGGAAGGAAGCATGCAGGCTTCGATCATCTGGTTATTTTTTCACAGTGTAACCCAAATACTCTTTCAGTTCCGAATTTCCCCAAAACTGCCTGCCCTGTGCATTGAATTGGTTTACAGTAAAAATAAAACAAGTTTGTTTAAAGTCATAGGTTGAAATGATAGCAAATACAGGGAGTAAAGATAGAAATGATTATAAACAAACAAAAGTAAAAATATACTTCTGAGATTAAAAATTTCAGCAAGTTTACAGTCTTTGCCTAAGATTTCTTTCTTATATTCAGGTCCCCTTGGATGGATGCAATGTTCCGTGATTCCAAAAGCCCTAGCCCTGGGGGAAGTCAAAGTGATGGATACTAAAAAGGCTATTTTTTTTCCTAATTGTAACTCCTGAAGTTCACTGACCCTGTTACAGAAGCAGGAAGACTTCCTGTTCCTCTGCTGATTCATATGTAAATAGGGCTTCTATTGTTTTGATGCCATGCTCCTTAATTTATATTGAGGGCAGATAGATAGTAACCTTCTCTCCTGTCTAGGAGAGAACCTGTTTGCATAATATCTGTAACTATCTGTAATTCCTCATACAGTAGCAATGCATATATTTCACAGTGATATTAATCAGCATGCCACAGACTTATGAAAGACCTTATGTGATACCTGTTTATGATACAGTAGTATTATATATAGTCACTTGATTTAGTTGCTTTTTTTTGTGAGATTTAGATGCCCTGTCTTTATACCTTTGAAATATATTCTTTGAAAAATAAGCCCAGACCAAGAGTATCTCTCTTGTGGAGTGTAGATGCCATGCTCTCTTCCCAAAGTTCATTGACCCTACTTTGAGAGGCAGGAAGGCTTCCTGGGGTGCAGTCTCCATCTAGATCAGGTATTCCTCTTTCACCACTTGCTCTCCTGCTGTCTCTGTTTAGCTTACATGAAAATATGTTTTTTTTGTCTTTGGTCATACCTTGCCTGGTTTACATCAGGCACACTTTCAAGCAAGTGCAACCCCTTGTATGGAACAGGTGTGGCACAGGCACTGCTTACCAGATAATTTTAAGAATATAATTCCAGCACATATTTATAATTTTGTACACACTCCATACACGCACCATGCAATTATTTTCAGGGCCTAGCGTGATGCCAGTTTGTGCATGATACTGTCGTACGAGATAGGTTTTAGGTACAGATTGTGACCACAGTGTCTTAGGTGTAATGTGTATGTCGGGCTAGACGAGTTGCTGACACAGAGTAGGGAACCATCAGTGGGCCTCTGTGTCAGAGCCTATGGAATATTAGGTGCCCAAGTTGGTTGGAGTTGGGCACCTAACTTGGTTAGGTTCTTTTGAAAATCCCAGCCGCCTTTACTATATTTCAGTTATGACTTACCAGTTATACCGATGCAAACTTTTTGAAGACATTACTGTTGTATAAGTGAAGTAAAAGGCAAAATTTGGTCGGCACAATTTTTATTATTGGTAGTGATGCACAAAAGAAAATAACCCAGTTTAAATAATAAATGTCCAACTGCAAAACCATCTTTTACCTATAAATTGAGCATGTTTGATCTGAAGTCCATCGTAGTACAATATATATGGGGAACCTCTCCCTGTATCACCCAAAGTATTTTTTTTTTTTATCGTGTCATTCTCAAAGAAGAATTGAGGGAACTGGATTTTTTTTTTTCCTGTTCTTACTCAAGTTTCTGGGTTTGGGTGGGTTTTGGGGGGGTTTTTTTGTTTGTTTATGTTGTCTGTTCAGAAATAAGGTTATGAATATCAGCTGTAACAAAATTCTTATGAAAAATAGAGAGACTGGATAGTTTTAAAGCAGGGGTGTCAAGCTCATTTGCTATAGTGGGCCAGGTTTGACTTAAATGTACTTCAAGAAGTCTGTACATACCATAAATCAAAATACTAGGGCACTCTCACAGCATCGCTGAGTGCTGTGTATGCGAGACCGCTCCACAAGACCACACTCCCTCTTTCTCTGTTAGAGAGGTAGTGTGGTCCCACGGCGTGTATTCTAGCACACCCAGCGCTCCGTGATGTTGCAAGACCATAAACTCTCGTGGCATCGCAGAGCTCTGGGAATGCAAGATCATACTCTCTTTGTGTGTGTCTCTCTCTCTCTCTGTTAGGGAGAGAGTATGGTCCCATGGATGGAAGAGGTTCACTGGCTGGATGTGGCCTGCATGTTTGACACCCTTGTTTTAAAGCATGCATGCTTTTACAGACTAATTCTTTTACAGGCTAATTCTTTTATTACTGTATAAGTCTCTTTAAGTACATAGCCTGTTGTAAAACTAGGCAGCTATCTGTATGAGTTGCAGTACCCCTTGGAAGACCTGTGTATGCTTTTCTCAGGCATACATGTATCTCTGGGTGAGAACCACTGTCTCAGAGTACAGAGAAGGAGACAGCTGCAGAGAGGTTCAGCAGGGCAAGGACATAGAAAACAAAATGCTGGACTCCTGAATGGAGCTAAATAACAAATTCTTCAGCAAAAATGCTCAGTTCTCTGGTGTCTGTGGAAACAATTCACATTCCGTGTTCGCACAGTCATGGAATCCCTGGGGCTCTGTGAATGCTGTGGCTGGAAGCTAGTTCATGCCTGTCAATGTCATTGTTTGATTCTTTTCGGAATCAGGCCTCAGTTTCAATGGTTACATTTTCAAGGTAATCTTTGCAACCGTAGGGGCTTGAAACTCAGTATTTTAACACATGAAAGCCAGCGTTCTCTGCCCATTTCTATGGTTGGAGTGAATTCTGTG
The DNA here is from genome assembly GCA_007922175.1 of Pelusios castaneus. Classification (NCBI taxonomy): domain Eukaryota; kingdom Metazoa; phylum Chordata; order Testudines; family Pelomedusidae; genus Pelusios; species Pelusios castaneus. The sequence continues at coordinate 11,305,848 of ML685798.1, read as the reverse complement.
GCACATTCGCTGACAGTGGAGTACACTGGGCCCTGCCATAATTCTAACACTGATGTCTCGGCTAACAGGGTAAAATCAGCATGTCTTGTGGAGGCTTTAAGAAACATTTAGTATCTCTTGATTACAGAAACTTTACAGAACATATGTAATGTATTGGTTGCTCCCTTCCATCTTCTACTTCATTTAATTTATACCTGAACAGCTGAAAAGGAAGGCTTGTAGCACTGTTGCCTCACCAATTATTAGTTAAAATATATTATTCAAAATATTACCAGTAATTCCTCTTCTTTCAAGAGAGGAGGAAAGTACCTTTATTTTTACTTTGGATAAATTAGGATGTGTTTAATAACTATGATTATCATCTGTTTTTTTTTTCTTTTTCCTAACAGAAAATGCCTGAAGCATCAGAAGATCATATCCACTGGAAGGGTTATTGATTTCCATTCTTGAGAATCCCAGAACAACATCCATCTGGCATGGCGCAGGGCAGTCAGCAACTCGATGTGCAGGTACTCCAGGACCTCCGGCAACGTTTCCCTGAGATTCCAGAAGGGGTGGTGTCTCAGTGCATGCTCCAGGTATGCTGCAACAAAATAAAATAACATAGAAACAGTTGCTGTACATTTATCCTTGAAATATCAAAAGAACCCCCTTGTAATAGGCTAGGTAGAAATCAGTTCAATACCAGTTGTCTGGTTTTTTTGAAGTTACTAAAAGATAACAGGCACTTGGGGAACATAACAAATCTTTTCAGTTTGCTTTCTATTGATTTTTTGCACAAGAGCATAGATATTCCCTGTCACTGAGTGAAAAGACACACTATTAAGGTTTCTGTCATCTCAGAATGCGAGAATGGAAAAGTCCCTTTTTATCTCCTCTGCCATTCTGTGTAAACAGTGTATTTGAATTTGAAGTTAGGGTTACTGGATTTTTTTACAAGACCAAATATTTTTATTTGCAGTAAGGCTCTTACGAGTGATACTAATCATTTTTCTTAAAGGAACAATTGTTTAAAATGCAGCTAAAGTCTGAAAAATTGCTGTAAAGTAGTATAACTGGTCTCTGTATTTGGTTTCTCAAATATGTTCACTTAAAAGCAAAAAGGGGTTCTTTCTAACTGCTAATCTCAGAACAGAATCCAACTCACTTTTTTAGCTGTGTTGGCTCTGAGGTCAAATAGGGGAAACAACAGGGAGAACTTACTTTTGTCTTAAATGTGAGCAGATGTGGTCTTAAATATGAATAGGGAGCAGAAGTGTTATGGGTGTTTGTTTGTATGTGGACCGTTTTCTGAGGAACCCTATTATAAAGAGTTGATGTTGAGATATTTACATTTCCAGAAAATTTCTGCACTTGCTAAGTAAAGGCATCTTGGGATAATGATGTTGGGTTGAAGGTATTGAGCCATTCCAAAAGCAGCAGCTGGAGCACTTCTGAAAAGGTAATATCACTAGAACTGGTCAGGAATTTTTCACTGAAACCAACATTTTTCTTAGAAATGTATCAGTTTTGACAAAACTTCTGTCAAAGGATTTGGGATGCAATCGAAAGAGAGAGAGAGCAAACCCCACCAGAATAACTAATATCCTGGTGATTAGTCAGCTGGGACATTGCAGACCTAGGTACAAGAGCCAGTTCTAATTTTAACCAGGGATTTGAACCCTGATCTTGTCACATCCCAGGCTAGTGCCCTAGCCACCAGATTAATGGATATTCTGGAGTGGGGGCGTTTGCCCTTTTGTCTGTCTGGGTCTTCATAAGATATTTCAAAAGACCCTTGTTTCTTCAGAAACAGGAAAAAAGGCAGAATAGGAAAAAAGTTGTGAAATCTTAAAAATTTTGTGTAATGGGAAAACTTGTTTCCTGCGCATCTTGAAATATCTGTAAAGCATCTTCCTAAGAATTCAGCTGGATGCATTGTATTGAAGAAAGAGAAAGGACTTGTCTATGCAGTAATGGAACCACAATAAATACATGGATTGTAATTCATGTCTTTCACTATTTAATTTTGAGTTTGTGTGCACACTTACTCTGAAATATTTCAATACAAATTGACAATGACGTGAACCAAAATATTGCAAAGTGTGGTTTGCAGTGAGTTTACTTATTTCACTTCCATTTCTATGTAGACATGCCCTAAGACTCAGTTTCTTGTACAGAACTTAACCTTGTACTAGTGAAAGCCAAGGGTGGTACCTTTGTGCCTGCTTCTTTCCCTCCACTCATCTGTGCTCCTCTTTGCTCTTCATCTCCAACTACCTGACCTAGAGCAGTAGATCAGGGCAGGAGTGATAGTTGCTGCTGAAGGCATGTCAAAGGTGGCTTTAAAGATCCCCTCCTTTTTCCTTCGAGAGGAGGTTGAGCTTCTTTGTCACAGGCTAAATCTTTTCTTTGGAGTCCTCCCTTTTATCTGCTGCTTGGCTCATCCGAATGGCTTTTGTACTTTCCCAAGTCAGATTTCAGTCCCTTTCCCCCAAGCAGCACTGTTAAAGTTGGCTTTAGAAGTGGGGACACAACTTAACCGTAGAAGTGCTCCAGCAATTTCATTACTGCTGAAATGACTGCATACAGTATCTCTACCCATCATAGCTCTGAGCTGTTTTTAGCCAAGAAGTGCGGGATGTTCTTGTCATTTCTTGTGTTCCTGTGTCATTTCTTCTGTACTAGTATAAGTAGATGATCTCTTGGATGAACCTTGTTGTACTGCCAGATGTCTGTAAGTTGTCAAAGCTAAAAGATCCATATTGCTGAAATACAGGCATGTGCTGGACTTCTAAACATAGTGTTCTTTTTAACATACCGTATTTCACAATTTTCCTTTTGTGGTCTGTCACAGTGCGGGCTCTGCTGCCTGATTTTTCAGCCATCTCCATTCCCCCGCAGTTCCAAAGAGACTCACCACAATCTGTGTTTGGTGCAAACCTTGTGCTCATTTACTTATAGAGTGCCAGTCCCACTCCCAATTTATGCACAGAACGCTCTAGGGCCGTGGTTTTCAAACTATAGGTCAGGACCCAGTACTGTGAGAATATGCTGTGCATCCTTTTTACTTCAGTTATTGAGGTCATCCACAATATAGTGCTAGAATAAAGACAACTTTGTCTAGCCCACTCGCACATCACTTTAATAGCAGAGCTAACTATAGAGCTATTGAAAAATATGTTATTTGTCTTAGGACAGTAAGCATAAAAAGGGTTTAATTTAAAGAAATGCATAAAGATACCATAATGATGGCTCTTAATCCATACAAGTGAAACACCTTACTGATTAACATTGGTTCCTTAGATCTGGAGTCATTCGAAAAAGTAGCATCAGTGACAGAGGAGATCTTGATGAATCTATATATTTATTTGTTTCTAATAACTGTGTTGTATTCTCAGCCTATTAAGATCTATGGTATACGATAGAAAATAACAGTTTTGTAAAACATCAATGATCAAAAATAGTTAAATTTGACTAAAGGCAATCAGGTACATATTCGATTTAGATTAGGGTTTGGAGTCAAGACTAAATCACAGCTTTTGTTTGGATTTTATTTTGAAAAATGAAAAAAAAATTCTCTAAGATTTCAGTGAAACAGTAGAAATCACACATTTTTCTACAGTCTTAAGACACTTTGTGATGTGTTTTCCATTTCCATTATCTTCAGCCAACGTATCATGAGAACAGCTGTTACCATAAGACGTTGGCCACAACTAAAATGGGGGGGGGGGGGAAATCACTTTTAGTTTTGACTCGGAACCAAAACTTTATGTAGGTTCAGATCCAGTCCTGACCAGTTATCCTGAAACTTTAAGAAGGTTGGATTCTTGATTCTCCTGAGGGCTGCCCAAGCTTTTTCAGTATGCTTTATTTTATTTTATTTAAAGAAAATGTAAGCATTGAAGATGAAACTTCAGAATATAAGGAATCTTGGAAAATGGTTATTAATTCCCAAACAATTTAAAGATTCAATGGCCAGTGGATAATTTATATTTTTAAACTTCTCCTTGCTTTTAAGTGCTTGGGCTTTGTAAATTATATCATAGATAAACTAAACCGTCTTAGCATCCTTAATTGGATTAAAAACATTTTTATAAATTTACTTTACATTCACACCAGTAAGAGAATAATTTGGACAAAATGTTTCAGATGTCATTTTTTAAAAAATTTGACAGATGAGTATTTGTGGCTATATGCAACATCTAAACTATTTTCTAGAAAGGGGAATGATCAAAACAGTATATTGAAACAGTGTATTAAGGTAAGGGATAAAGGACAAAAATCAGGGGCAGCCTTTTGCAAGAAAAACTAGATAGAAAGCACTTGAACTATAAACATATTTTTAAAACAAGAAATGTTTTGCACAGGGCTTTATTTTCAATTAAAGAGGGACCAAACCACAGTTAAACAAGGTGAGTAGTAATAAGTAAATTTGTTAGTGTTTAAAAGTGCCACAGAACTCCTTGTTTGTTAAGATGAGTATTTGGCATGCAAATTCAATAACCATGGAGATTGGATGGCTGTAAACCACTTGGGAATATTGTTTTGAACGCTTCAGAGTTTCAAGCTGTGAAATAGTTCTAATTTGTGGTATTTCCTTATTTGAAATAGTGTTAAATATACACACGCCCCCGTCTCTGAAGAAACAGACACTTTTCAGAAATAAATGCCAAAGCTTATAACCATTATCAAATTGTTTCCCCTAACGTGGACTTGCTAGATTTTATATCGGTCATTCAGTAGCTGTGTTATCATAAGGTTTCACTGTAGGTAACATGAGCCACATACTTTTTATATAATATGGTCTAGCATGGATTATCTTTAATTTATTTCAGGAATCATAGCTATGCCAGGTACAATGAAATATTATCCCTACCGTGTATTAAGCTAGTCTTACTTGGAGTTTCAGTTGTGAATATACTGATTGGTGGTGGTGTTATAATTTGAAGATAATAAGTGTCAATTCTTACTTCTAGAACAACAACAATCTTGAAGCATGTTGTCGAGTACTTGCGCAGGAGAGCAGCAAATACTTATATATGGAGTACCATAGCCCTGAAGAAAGCAGAATGAACAGGAATCGCCTCTTGCACATTAACCTGGGTATTCATCCCCACACCAATTACCATGCAGGGGAAGGAGCTCAACTTAATGGTGGTCGTACACTGGTACATAGCTCAAGTGATGGACATATTGATCCTCAGTGCACAGCAGGTAAACAGTTGATGTGCTTGGTTCAAGAACCACATTCTGCTCCAGCTGTTGTTGCAGCTTCTCCTAATTACAATCCATTTTTCGTGAATGACCAGAATAGAAATGCAGCTACTCCTCCTCCGCAACCACCTCAACAACCATCTTCCATGCAACCAGGAATGAACACGTCTGCTATGCAAGGTCCTCCTCCTCCTTCATATATGCACATACCTCGGTACAGTACAAATCCTATTACTGTTACATTATCACCAAACCTTCCCTCTGGACAAACAGTACCCAGAGCTTTACAAATTCTTCCACAGATTCCAAGCAATCTTTATGGGACTCCTGGTTCTATATATGTTAGACATACATCTCAAAGTTCTTCAGGACCACAGACTCCTCAGAATGCACAGTGGCATTCATCTCCACAAGGCCCAGTTCCACATTATACTCCACGCCCACTACCTGTTTATCCACATCAACAGAACTACCAACCTTCACAGTATTCTCCTAAACAGACCCAGATCCCCCAATCAGCTTATCGATCACCACCTGCTTCTCAATGTCCTTCTCCCTTTGGCTCTCCTCAGCATCAGGTGCAGTCTACCCAATTAGGTCATCAGAGCTCCCATGTCTTCATGCCACCTAGTCCTTCAACTGTTCCATCCCATCCATATCAACAGAGTTATCAAAAACAAGGTGGTCACTCAGTATCTTACCTCCCTTACGGTGGACCTAGCTTATCCAAAATTTCTATGAACAAGATAGAAATTACAGTGGAGCCACCACAAAGACCTGGGACTGCAATGAATAGAAGTCCTTCACCAATAAGCAATCAACCATCTCAACGAAACCAGCTCCCGCTATATGCGCCCACTACTCCACCTTCAGGCTCTCCTTCAAGAAGTATATCAGGGCAACCAAAACCGCCATTTAATGTTAATCCATTGTATATTACCTACACACAACCAGCTGGGCCTACGGTTGCACTAACACAGTCTCCTCGGGTAATGGTATCTCAGCCAAACTCAACAGTGTTTAAAATCACACTAGGTCGAGCGCCAACTGAGAATCTTCTAAATTTAGTGGACCAAGAGGAGCGTTCTGCAGCGCCAGAACCTATTCAGCCCATTTCAGTAATACCAGGATCTGGAGGAGAAAAAGGAATCCACAAATACCAGAGAAGTTCTAGTTCTGGATCAGATGACTATGCTTATACTCAAGGTAAATGTCTTGAACTTCAAACTGGTATTTTAAAAATTAAATTCAACTGCGATTTAAAGTTCGGGACTCTACTAACGACATGTTGGGAGACACTGAACCTGTGTAGAAGAACATAGATTATTTTTAGCATATGTGATCTGAGAGATTTGGATATACTTAAAATAGAAAAATGAATTGATATTGTAGGCAAATTCTACAGGTTTATTGTAAATGGGCATATTAATCACCTCAGTCTGTAGATGAATAGGGCAACACTTGAAGAAACTGAAAAGTTGTGTATTTTAACACTAACAAAAGCAAACACTTTTCTGTATAGTTCATTTGCAAAATTCTGTGTTGAAGTTTGACAGAAGTATTTTAAGTACAGCTTAGCTAATTTCATAGACTCATAGAAATGAAGGATTGGAAGGAGCCGGACCCGAGAGGCCATAAAATCCAGCACCCTGTACTGAGGCAGGACCAAGTAAATGTCAACTACCCCCAATAAGTGTTGGTCTAACCTATTTTTAAAACCCTCCAATGATGGTGATTCCACAGTCTCCTTTGGAAGCCAGAGTTTAACCTCTCTTATAGAGTGAAAGTTTTTCCTCGTATCTAGTCTAAATTTCCCTTGCTACAGCTTAAACTCATTTCTTACCCTTTGAATAAAATAAAGTTGAATAACTTACAACAGATATATTTATTATTTGTTTAGTAAGCAAAAACGTGCCAGTTGTTAAGCAAAATCAAAAACATTGTGCCAAGACGCAACCAAACAAGCCAGCAAGGATAATAAACGACAAAGGATGAAAGGAAAGAGGTCGGTCAGGGGCTAAAATAATTAGGTTGCACAGTAAGACAAATCCAGACTTTTATTAAATGATATAGAATAATTCGGTTATTTTAAGATTTAAAAAAACCCTTTACTTTATCATAAATGACATGGCATAAATGGTTTTTTGAAGAGATTTGGATGAAAAGGGGGGTGTAGTTTGGCTACGAGGTTTAGGAAGTGCATTCTATGGATAGGGGGAGCAAATACTTTGAGAGACCTTTAATGTCAAGTAATAAGTAATTACAAATTAAGTAAAAAAAGAACTGGGGGAAAGCTCTGCCCAGACATTTGATCAGAAAAGTTCTTTCTTCAGAGGTGCAGCTTTTGAAACCCGGTTGGTTATATTTTGTCACTTGCACAGAGAAAGTTTAGCCTGCAAGCCCTCAAGCCAGTCTGCTATAGTAAGTGTCATAATGCTAATGAGCAGCATTATTCAAAGAGTGTGCTTCATACTTAGACTTCTAATGAGATGAGGCTCTCTGCCTTTCCTCTCTCCTCCTCCATCCTTTCTTTTCACTTAATTTTATTCCTATTTCACATCATTTTACCGCTCTAACTCTGCCCTATCGTGTTTGAGCCTTCGTTTCCCCTGCCGTCTCTGAGCAGTGTTTAACCTCTTAATATGGAAATGCTCCATAACAGATTGTTTCCATTTCATGCACAGAGCATCCCCTGCTGATTCCAGGACTGAAGTGTGCAGGAATAAACTCTGTGAATGGTGCAGAACAGCAGGAGTGAGAAGGATCCAATTGGTATTTACTCTAGGCAACATTCCCAACCTGGCCCTACTTGCTAGAACTGTAGACCTCTCTTGTGCCATGCCCTTTTTGTGGTTCCAAACAACCTTTAACAGCTGGCAGATTAACCAGTGTTCCATAGATAAACTCAGTTGTATAGAAAAAATATAACTAAGACAAAAAAAATGGACTCTGAGTTACAAAATTACCTGCTAAATAAGGTTTTATTTGCTATTCAGTTTTTTTGCACCCTGGCTTTTTTTTTTCCTAGATGATTTTTGCTTGGTAAGTTTGATGAGTTCCTTTATTTCGATAGTTCAGTTTCTTAGGTTTGTATGGTCTTGGGATGGAGGGCTCTGTCTTCTTATATGTTGTGCAGAGTTAGCACAATTAGTAGTTCAGTAGTGACCTTGCGTGCTAATAAATATCAACAAGCAAAAATGTTTATCTTCTGCAAACTTACGTTGCATAATCAAACTTTAAAGATGGATGAATTTAAAACTTCAGCTATTGCTAATGTAGGAACCAAATCAGTCTGCAAAAGTGACAGAAATATGTGTATCACTACTAATTCATTTCTTTAGTGTGATACATTATATTGCATGATGCTATATATCCTAATAAGATACAACATATATCAGCGGGCATTATATATGTCAGACTGGATGATGAATGAGCATAAAAAGCCAGGAACTAGCAAGCCACAAGCCTTCCAATATCATGCTGTTGTGAATTTTTAAAAAATGTAATACAGAAATTATGATCTCTTCAGCTCTTTATTTGACTGAGATACAAGTCATGTTTTTATGAAAGGTGGTTGCTGGTTTTCTTCTCTTAAAGTTTTTGGTCCAGTTACAAAATAGTCTTCTTAATAATCCTTCATAATATAATTATTTAATAAAATATCCTGGTTTTAATCCCTGTTCTGCCACTGGCTTTTGAGGATCCACACAGAGTTCAAAATTTAGTATTTCTGCTTCAGATAGAAAAGTGGCAGCCAACAAAAAACACCATATTTTTATGCTCCTGGCTCTTCAGCTCTGTTTTCTGTCCTGTCATGTCTGCATTTAACTCCCTTTGTAGTGTTTTGTTTCTTTTAATCAGCAAATAATTGTATCTTTCATACATTTTTTGGTTTTTTTTTTAAAGCTTTCCAATTGGTTTGTATTGCATGGAGGTTAGGAAGGAGAGGAGCTGCAGGTGCTTTGCAGGCTTCTGTTTCGTGGCCTTGTGCATTCCTTTTATTTATTTTTTTTCCTCAGCAGGAATATACAAATAATCTGCTGACAAGCCCATTACTTGGAGAGGGTGCCCATGTGAATACCAGCAGCACATCTCTTCCTTTTGCCCTCCCCACTCAATTACCCTTGTCAAGTTGGATCTTTGCTATGCATTTCTGCATCAGTAAAACAAGCAGATCAGAAAGCACTAAACCTCAGAGCAGTGACCTGTATTAACGACTGCTATTTGACCTCAGAGTAAAATATTGAAGAAAATCTTGTCTAGTCTCTATCAGAAAGGACTGAATATTTATTTCTTAGCTAGTTGGATTATCTTTACCTGCTCAATAAGCCATGACAAGAAAAGTTGTGGGAGAAGTGGGATTTTCTCCCACGAAAGCTCATGCGATTAATAAATCTGTTAGTCTTTAAAGTGCCAGAGGACTCTGTTGTCTTTCTACAATAGACTAACACGGCTACCCCTTTGGAATTTAACAAAAGTTGTGTTAGCTTGAGATTGTACATGATACATTTCAGCCCATAGATGCACGTTTTTGTGGACATTTTTAACGATTGAAAGAGGGTTAGCCGGAATGGCTCAACTTTAACTGTAGAATTAAAGATCCGGAAGGGCTTTATGTGAGGATTTTTTCAAACTAATTTATGTCTATCTTCCTTTAGTAATAGGTGGTTCTTGCTCATTAGTTTTGCCTGCATTGGTGAATTTATAATATTGGATATTAACGCTTTTGCTGTTCGGAAGGACAAAAGCAATTTTTAAAACTTTGTTGCATGTTCTCTAATAGCACTGCAGAAACCAATACAGGGTTGGCACTTGACTAATGTGTGAGTCCTTCAGGTGACACCATTAAACAGCAACCATGAAGTCATGTTCTGGTGCAGTCTTTTGTACTCTGTAGTTCTTGCCTCTGTTGTTCATTGTGGTCAGTGCAATAGTAGCATAATCAGGTTGCTATTTCATCCTGAGAAGCTCTCTCCTTGTACAGGTGCCTTTGTATTTTTGAGTGGAGAAAGACCAAATACAAAAAAAGAAGCAGTGACCAAAATGGTAATATGAACTTCATATTCCCGTCTAAAACATTATTTTTTATTCTGGAAGAATTTACTGTCCAAACTATAGTTCAGTTAGCATGAAGCATCTCTACACTGATATTTGGTTGCATGTTTATGCTCACCTGTTGTTTTGGAAAGGCAACTTGTGTCTATTACACATAAATTAAGAGTTCAGTTTTCTAATTAAATGCATTATATTGACTATTTATTCCCTATACCACTCTAGCCTTGCTATTACATCAGCGAGCAAGGATGGAGAGGTTAGCAAAAGAACTGAAGCTTGAGAAAGAGGAACTTGAGCGGCTGAAAACTGAAGTGAATAGCATGGAGCACAATCTTATGCAGAGGAGACTTAGAAGAGTAAGCTGTACAACCTCAATCCCAACAGTAAGAAATTTGTATTTGTAAACATTAATTTTTTTGCAATACCCTTGTTCAATTATAGCTAGTCCATGAAAGCAGTTTACAAAGTACAGAATGTTTTGGAGATTAAACTCTTCGAATTGGAAAGTGGTTTTTGCTCTTTGCTTTGTGATTTGTCTGCAAGAGCATTATTTTCTTTGGTATTTTAAGAAACACCCCTGCGCTCCACTTTCAGAAACTCTGTTGTGCACACAGTGAAACCTATATGTGTGTGCTTTTCTGTGCCCCAGAATGAGGGCTGCTCTCAAATATCCTGGGGGCGCTCATGGACAGATTAATGAGGAAGTTTGGTTTTTATACCAGAGACTTGGCGTGCACAGAGTTTGAGTATGCACGTTGAACAAAAGTATTGAAAAGAAGTTTCAGTATGCCAGGCTACTGTCACTGCTTGGAATATATCTGTACCTCGTAGACCTCCCCCTTCCTTCTCTCTGGTGTGGCAGGTCTGAGGGAATCTTGGGTATCACTTGACTGGTCACATCTGGTTATGCTCAAGTATGTTTATAGGAGTTACTCCCTTCAGTACTTGTTGTTAATCCCAGTTGTTAGTAATTAGTAGTTTCTTCTGGTATAGACAGACCCATATGTATCATGAGGCCTATTTACATTAATGTATGCAAATGTAGTTGGATCAGTTGATCCCTTACTTACCACAATCAGTTCTATGCAGCATTTTACAGATGGCAAATGTTGAGGTAGAAGTTTTGATATTAAGCATATCTTGAGGTGGGGTGGAAATGTGACTTCTGACTTGCAGCTGCAAATATTAACACAAACTAGGTATCAGATTCTGCTTTTAGTTTACACTGATACAAATCTGGAATAACTGCCCTGACTGCTCAGGAGTTACACCAGTTTAACTGGCAACAAAATGTGATCATTGGTCATCATTTGACATTTCAAAGCTGCTCTCGGCAATATGTATCTGGCCTACGGGTGCTGTGCAAGAATCCATATATCTGAGTACTGTAGTTGCCACTGTCAGTTTGTTCATGTAGCTTGATAATTTTAAAAGCTGAGCACAATTTTCTTCCTGGTAAGTATTAAAACTAATTTGTGTAAATATTTCTCTCCAAAATGTCTAATAGAGAACCTATTTAAAAAAAAAAAAAAAAAAGATTTGAAAATTTCCCTTCAAATCATGTTAACATTCACTTACGGGTTGTTTTCAGCTGCACTTACCCATCATCAGCAACCCGGTAAAACATTATTGTTAGGAATTGTTCATATAGGAGACAAATAACATAATGTGATATCTACATTAGAGTTGTTGCTGACTTTCCTACAATTGCTATTTTGGGTCCTTTCTTACTAGCCTGAGGAAATGACCAGATTGAGAAGCCTGAATAGACAGCTCCAGATAAATGTTGACTGTACACTGAAAGAAGTTGACCTCCTTCAATCTAGAGGTATAGACTTGATTGTTTTTGTAAAACATAAGTTTTAATGTGGTGTGTGTTTGAAATATGAGTAGTATCTTTGGCTTTTTCTTCCCTTTTTTTAATCAAAACTGGGTTTTACTGATATCAAGTCATTACTTCAGAATGAAAGACACAACCTGTCTTTTTTTCTTTGTCAGTTATAAGCTGGTTGGATAGTGTTTGTTCTTTGGAGGGAGGAGGATTGACAAAATTCTCGGTAAAACTGTTGCCCAAACAAAATTAAGTAATTGCTTGTAAATAGTAATTTGTCAATATAGTTGACTCTAAAAATGGGCATACCTTGATGATGGTTCCATACTCAAATTGCTGCATATGTGCTCTTAAGGTGTATATCTGCTACTTAGAAACTGAGATGAGACACTTGCCATATCCATATTTTGAAGATGCATGAACCAGCCTTACAAGATAAAAAGACCACAGTGATTATAATCTAATAAATGAGGTGTAAGAACCTTGACAAGTTCCAAAGGGGGAGCTGTGTTAGTCTAGTGCAGTAAAAGAAACAAGGAGTCTAGTGGCACTTTTAAAGAATTACATATTTATTTATTGATCCTATGAATTACATTTCCCTGCATTTACTTTCCACCCATTCATCTGTACTTCTCCATTTTCAAGCATCTGATGAAGTGGGATTTTTCTCCCATGAAAGCTCATGCAATAAATAAACTTTAGTCTTTAAAAGTGCCACTAGACTCCTTTTCTGGGAAAGAATCTTGTATCTCATTTTTATGCTAGGATAAGAAAGAAGAAAATCAAACTGTAGATATTCAGGGAAAACCTCTTATCTAGTAAATAGTTGAAGTAGAACATATGAAATGAACCTGGAGAGGAAAGCTTTCATATGACCAGTGCAAAACATTATTGTCTTATGCAGATAAACTACCTCTCAAATGTCTAAACACTGGTAACAGTACCTGAATGACTCTTGTCTTGTCAACACACAGCTCAGTGGCTGATGTACACATTATCCTCCTTAAGTTGGTGGAGTGCCACCTCACCAGGAACACTTCCATCAACCAAAGAGGGGGGTAGTGTGGGTGGCTAAGAGCCCCATGGGCCATCTCCCAGCAGGCTACCCCTATTCCCCACCAGGAGACAGCCCTGGGAGTCTCCCAGCCTCGTTCCCCACTGGGAGCTGGGGGAAGCTGCCAGGGCTTCCCCTCTCCGTTTCCCAGGGGAAAAAAGCCCAGGGCTTCTTTCCCCTGGGGTGTGGGGTCCCGTTGCTCCAGATTCTCACCTTCCTCACCCCCCGCCTGCTCTGCGACGCCTGAGCTGTGAAACTGATACGGCTGTCCTTCTCCCGGTGGGGAGCAGATGAAGAAGCTGCCCATGGCTTGCAGCTGAGAGCTGGGACCCAGTTGCCCACAGCGTCTCCTGTCCTGGCTAGCAGCTAGAATCCAGGCACTACCGCTTGCAGTATGGGCTTGGGCTTTGATGTCAATTTCCCCATTCCAGCAGAGCGGTGATATTGACAGCAGTCCTACCACCATTGTAAGGGAAGGCAGTGTCTACGCTGTACTGTGTTGTCCTAATTAAGCTAACAGAAGCCCTACATCCCTCATCAATGTGGTTTTATTTTGTCCAAAAAACATGGCAGTTTTGTCCCGGTGGGGGGGAGTGATCGCAGCTTGTACATCAGTACTGTTCATTGAAAGCTGACTTTTGTTGACAAAACCCTCTAGTGCAGACTAGCCCTTGGCATCCGTCCAAATAAAAGAAATAGTCAAATTCTGAGTCATTGTTCTAAGAATTTAATTCTGCAAGATTTTGTGTAGCTCATGGACTGCTGAGTTCCTCCTCTTAGGGAGCTGAAGGTGCTTACCACTTCCAGGAACTGCTCAACCCATTGCAGGAGGAGATAACCCCCCCCCCCCCCACTAAAATTCATGCTGCCAGCCTCCCAGAGGTGGAATTATGGGCAAGGCTATCAAGAGCTCCAGTTACAGTTCTTATAGAAAAATGTGGTGAGATCCTGAGTATCCATCCAGAGCAAACAAAATTTTACCTTTAAAAAAGAAATAAAAAAAATTGATCAGGATCTTTCAAACCCAATCCAGAGAAACACGCAGAAAGAGACTAGAAGAATATGGAATGAGAATGTCCTTTAGCAAAGGACACAACTTGCAAAACATTCAGCTCAAACTGAAAAATCATTTCCCATAGCCAACTTATTCTCTATGTGGGGGGCTTTGATCCTATTTTATAAATGAGCATATTTAAAATAAATTGCATATCAGAATACATACAGACACTGAAATGGGATTGACTGTCAAATTCACAAGTAGATATAAAGAGAGTCACTGCTAGCCACTCTATTAAACCTGTGTGCCAAGTCCAGCTGAGAATATAGGAAATGTGAAAGACCAGTGAAACTGCATAGAATAAATTAAAATAAAGAGAAACTCCATTGGGCTCATACCCAGAAGAATATAAACAGAAAGAACTGTTCAGAAATGAGTGTTGATCTTCACTTAAATCTAAACTGAATTTCATTTGCTGCTTTAACGAAAAATCTGGAAGCAGCTCCTTTTAACAACCCTTTCTCTCTTGCATCTGCACCTACAGTAGATTTGCACTACATTCCTCTTCCTTTGTAAAATGCAGGCTAATTCCACTTTTTAGAATGAGACAAAGCAATGGGAAAGAAAGTGTATCTAGTCTTGAGCAAGTAAACTGAAAATTTAGGGGACCAGCTGAAAATATCAGAGGAAAAATTAAAACACTACAGAGACGAGATCGTTATACAGCACTGAAAGTTAAACTTCTAGAGAAGATGTTTCTGGCTACAGTTTGGAGCAGCTTTAACTTTTTTAAATAAATAATTGATAGATTTTTCATATGGCAACCATATCAAAACAATACCATTTTTAGGTTTAATTATTTTGCTTCCATTTCTAGGTGGTCATGGGGATCTCAGTTCGGGTATATAGTTCTTGAACAGTCCTCATAAAAAATAAAATGGATGAGGCGACATGTTATCTCCTTTTTCTCTTGTACATTTTTTGGCATATTTAAATCTTAGTAGTTATCACTGCTGTCTGTGGAATAGTGCGGCTTTTGTTGATAAACTTACTTTTGAAGGATGGCTGAATTTCAGGGAGATGTAACAAATCTGCTACAGTTTCTTTGGGGTAGTGTTATGTGAAAGATGGCAATGGGATAATATGATTTGAGTTAGAAAGATCAAGAAGGTGTAATAAGATGTAAACATCCTTTTATATTAAAAGGTACTTTTGTACACATGCTTTCTAATATCCTTTCTTAATATTGTTTATATTTATATCCCTCTTATCAGGTAACTTTGATCCAAAAGCCATGAGCAACTTTTATGATAACATAGAGCCTGGTCCAGTTGTGCCACCAAAGCCATGTAAAAAAGGTGAGTTGCCAAATAAGGGCTGAGGAAACCTTTCACATATCTCACTATTATTTAGTAGCTCTCACATGGAGAAGGAGAGTTTCCATGTGTTAGTTAACCGTGAATGCAGTTATTTTTACACAGTCAGTAGTAGCAGGAAACATTTTCTTGTGTTGTTTATACATTTTACAAGCTGTGCAGCTGAAACACAGATTTATGTTGATACAGCAACAATAACACTGGCACTGAAAGTGATTTTTTATCACTGTGTTTGAAATTAAAATGTTCATCTTTTATGCAGAAGACTGCTTATTCACAGAAAAGAAGTTGAAAGCACAGACTTTTAGAGTTGATGATTTCAGAGGAACTTTAACTTCAGATAAACACCTTTTTTAAATAAACAATTTTGGTTAAATCTTGTTTAGGTTAGGTCACCTTAACATTCCAGTAGTAGTAGATTTTTATAAACGTAATGAAGTCCTACATAAATTAAATCAATTCAAATGCTCAATTTGTATTATTAATGTTTTAGCTTTTTCCCATTAACATTATCAGTTCAACCGCCAGCCACCATTTTGACCAGGATTTAGAGAGAGTAAATTTTATAGTAGCAGTAACATTTCACAGTGGTAGGAATCCCACCTGTGTTATGGTCTGTATATCGCAGTCTGATCACCGAAACTGAAAATATTGTGTTGGCTTACCTAGCCAGTCTAACTTGCTCTATGCTGCTGCCACACTTCACTTCACTTGTCTTGTGATAGTACGATTGCAGAGTGCTATTGTGATTAGCAGAAGAGGATCTTGTGGTTGAGGCACAGAATTGAGACTTGAGAGATTTGGAGTCAGTTCATGGCTTTCTTACTCACGGGGTTTTCTTATGGCTGGATGAAGTTACTGAAATTATACATATAAAACTTTTTTTTAGAACAGATTAAATCTCTTAATAGACTCACCAAGTCGGGCTGTGATCATCAGATAAAGTATGCAGCTGTAAGGTTAAATAGGTATTTAGCAGAATGTAGTGCCCAAAATCAGGTCTTTGGTCAGGGTTCTGATGGAACATGTACAATATATAAACTAAATTAGTTTGGGCTGTGTAGTAAAAATGGTACGTCAAATAATCTACACAACAAGTGCTGACGAGGAGTTTGTTGGCGGCTCTTTGGCAATAGTGTGCAGTTTTTAAAACTGACAATTTTGTGGTTCATTGAACTTTTCAGACTTTGATAGGCTCAGGCCATATCAACATCCTGAGTATTCACTGTACTGATGTTCTAGAAAATGCCAACATAAAAGGTATAAATCAGGTTAAGGAATTCAAAATATGGGGGTTAAAGAAAAAGTAATCTGAGAATTCTTTTTCTAGTATTTGTTTTGATGGTATGACACGCACCTGGTTTGGATTTTTGCAGATAAACGTGAAATATAAAGGGTAAGATCTTCCACTTCACTCATATGCAGCAAACACGTTATACTAGAAAAGGGGCCTGCAGGAATCTGCAATCCAACCCCCAAGTTCCAAAGGGGTAGCCATGTTAGTCTACTTCGTCAAAACAACCCAGAGTCCTGTGGCACTTTTAAAGACTAACAATATTTATTAATTTATTTATTTATTGCATGAGCTTTAATGGGAGAAAATCCCACTTGATTAGGTCCTATGATGGTGTCTTTGCCAGCTATTCCATCAAGGGCTCATTCACCTGCTCATCCACCAAGGTGATTTATGCCATCATGTGCCAGCAATGCCCCTCTGCCTTATACATTGGACAAACAGGACAGTCTCTGCGCAAAAGAATAAATGGACACAAATCTGACATAAAAAATAACAATGTTCAAAAATCAATAGGGGAACACTTCAATCTTCCTGCTCACTGCCGTAGTTAGGCAAATGGATAACAAATCAAAGCTTCAAAGAGAAACTGCAGAATTGGAATTCATATGCAGATTTGACACCATTGTCTTATGGTTAAATAGGGATTTGGGTTTTTTCCCCTCATTACAACAGGTGATCTTGTCTTCTTTTTACCTCAGCTCCCTCTAGTATGCTGTTCACCACTGTTTGAATCAAAACTGCTTTGATTTGCTGTAACAGTCTAACCTAATCCTATGACCTGCACTTCCCTGCATTTATTTTCCTCCCACTCTCCACCTTCAAGCGTCTGAAGAAGTGGAATTTTCTCCCACGAAAGTGCATGCAATAAATAAATTTGTTAATCTTTAAAAGTGCCACAAGACTCCTTGTTTATTTTTCTAATGAAGGAAAGTCTTGGTACATCTTGTAATACAGTCCAAAGACTTTTCCATTGTTACAAACAGGCAGTGGATATAATTCATGAAGCCCTAGCAGGAGGCATGCTTGTGAACGTGAACATTTTATGAATGGGAACTAGTTAGATCACCACATTACTACCTTTCAGGATTTTTGCAGAAAAAAATACTTGTTGCAGAATTGGGGAAATTATCCCCACTTAGTACTTTATTTCCGTTGGAAATCCATGTTGTGTTCTTCTGACCTGACAGGTTTTCTGTATCTCCCCTTTATCTTCTTCCTGCCTATTCTGTACATCTGTTTGAAGGGACCTTTTCGAATCACACATTTTCCATGAAAACAAAAGAGTTGGAGTTCAAATCAGAGTGTTTAAACCATGGGTGTGAAGCTTACAGGCCGCGGGCCAGATCTGGCCCACCAGAGGCTCTTATCTGGCCCGCAGAGTCCTGCACAGCTCTCCACGCCAAAGCTGTCAAGCACTGGTAAAGTGCCTGCAATTTTACTTTTTGTCAGCAGAGGGCGCTGCTCCACCACAGAAATACATTGGAGGTGCTCCCTCTGGTGGCGAAAAGTAAAAACTGCAGACCGCACCTTGCAGATTCGGGGGCTATAAGCAGGTTTGTTTGTTTTTTTTCAACCGGGGTGCGGGGAGTCACAGCTGGGCGCCTTGCTTTGAGGTTGGGTGCCTAGCTGGGCAGAAATTTTGTTGACACCTGGCCTGGGCGCCATACCTGGCCAGAGCCTTTTAAAATCTGTCACCCTGTGCACACTCAGGCAGTGGCCCAGGGCAGGGAATGAATGGCCTGGCCAGAGAACTGACTTCAAGGGCTGCATTGAGCCCCTGTGAGCCAGGTAAGGGGGGGAGAGGGAGCTGGGGAAGGGGTTAGGGAACTGGCACGGGAACGATGGGTGGGGACCAGGCCGGATTCCTGTGCAGGGAAGGGAATGGGCAGAGGAGCCGCACCAGGGAAGGGGCAGCGCAGCAAAGGAGAAGAGGTCGGGGAGCCAGCGCAGCAAAGGGGAGCCCTCAGGGCAGGGGAAAGGGAAGGTGTCAGAGAGCCTGCAGGTTTGGGGAAGGGAAAGGGGAGCCCACACTGCCTCAAGCGCAGCTGGAGAAGGGAATCAGGGACCCCAGGTGGTACTGTACTGGTAAGGGGTCAGGAAGTCTACCTGGACACACTTTGGCCCCTATCCGGTGTCTTGACTTCCAATGTGGCTCACGACACTAAATGAGTTTGACACCTCTGCTTTAAACCAATGCAAACCAATCCTTTAACAGTCAGGAGAAGGGAAGGTAGTGGTATTGCCTCATCAAACATGTTTTATTTGAACAAAAAGTAAATTTGTCAAATTTTTAGCAATAACAAGTAATATAGAGGGAAATAGTTCATCTTTCATTTTAAGTGTTCTCAAGAAAAACACAGGGATATTGAGCAGAACACTTTAGGCACAGCAATAAAATGGCAAAAATAAGTATAATCTTAGTAAATAAAATGCTGCATCAATTTTGAAAAGATTTATTTGTACAAGGTTTGTTTGTTTGTTTTTTATTTGAGGACAAAGAGATGAGCTATCTCCATGTGCAAATATGCTTGCTAAAAACATTTCCACCATGGATAGCTACTTAGGTGATGGTGCTTAGGGCCCCTTTTAGTGATGTGTAAAGCAGCAATATTGACAAGCTCTTTATTTGTGACACTTCATTGGAGCAGGAATAGATCTGCATTTACCTTCTGAGAATGTTCAGTGCTCATAGTAGGCTTTTCTCTTTTAACATTTTAGTAGCTAATTTGCTTCTACATGTAATTTGCTTTTCTAATATTTTCTAGAGGAGAAATTTGCAGATCCATATTAATATATACATATTTTGAAACTACATTCTAGTAATATGACACACATCATTCTGACCTGTAAAGGCTTTGTTTGAAAAATAACTTCTTTTTCTTTAGATCATCAAGCCAGCTCCAAACAGACGCCACAGACTCAGCCAAGAGATGAAGACTTTGAAGGAGCTCCATGGAATTGTGATAGCTGCACCTTTCTGAACCACCCAGCACTAAACCGCTGTGAGCAGTGTGAAATGCCACGTTATACTTGAATCTGGAAAAGGTCTGCATTAGGTTGAAAGCAGGTTCTTGAGCCAACAGCCATAGGAGAAGGAAACATGGGGAACCTTTCTGTCCGTCTGCCAGGCCTTTCCCAGCCAACTATTCTCAGATGACAAAGCGGGGAGGGGAGATGTGAAACTGTTTCCACTTATGCTGCACTAAAGAATAAATTGGAGGGGAAGCAGGGAGGCATATTCTTTTCTTATTGTGATGAGCAAAGCAGAAAGGATGCCCAAAACTAGAAAAGGATTCACTCTTTGAAGAATGTATACAGGAAAGCAGATAACTGCTGCTGTTAAATCCTGTAGCTACAGTTACTGCTTAGGGCTCTTAATTTTTAAGTATTGAACTTTTAGTAATTATGTGAATTATTAGTTATCCAAACACACTGAAGAGCTAGAGCTGTCCTACCTGATTCCAGCTAGCTGGAAAACCAAGGCTCCCTGTGCTTCCGGATTGTAAACTACTGAAAAAGAAGACAGGAAAATGCAACTGTAAATTTTGCAACATATAGAAAACAAAGAGAGGGGTATTTGTAATTGCTGCTTTTTTCAGGGTGACTTAAGTCTACTCAAAAATTACTGTTTTGAAATTGTGATTTCTGGTGAGAAAACGAGGTACTGTATGAGTCTTACAAAAAGTAGAATCAGAGGTGGTTCTACAATCCCTTTTGCTTGTACAGTGCTCACCATGCAATGTCAACACTGGTAAATAACTAAGAACTAATTCTAGCATATTACTGATGAAATGATCTCTGCATGCTTTTATTAGGCCATTGCGTTTTAAAGCTAAAAGTAAAATATGCTTTTATGAACAACGTTCTCTTAAGATTGTGCTCTGTAGCAATACAGTGAATGTATGCCAAATGCAGAACCTATTCCAAATTCTGCTTGGAAGATTTGAGCTCAGCCGTGGCTATGTATAGGAAGTGTTTGCACCCTGTTACTTAGGCCTTTTCAGCTTCCAATTTTGTGAAGAATTTATGATGTTTACAGCACAGATGGTACTTTGTGCCCCAATCCTGATTTAGCTGAAAAAGAATCAATATTAGCTCTTCAATAAAGGTTTATTTGCACATTGTTAATAAACCAGCCTGTATAAAATAGCAGATGGCAGATCTTGAAATGTTGCACACTGCATTTTTTTATTTTGGTCAGGAAATGTTTGCAGTGCAGTGATGAATACAAAACACTTGCAAACTAAAAACTATTCTGGTACTTTTATGCATATAATATACTGTCATATAAGGATGATCTGTTTTGTTTAAATTGCTTCAGTTTGCTGTAATAAAGCAGTCATTATTTGTGAAATCAGAACTTCTGGGTTTGGGCAGCTGAATGATTATGATATGAAACTGTGTGTGACTGATTCAGGGTGCTCTTCATAGCGGTAAGAACCTGATACAGTGCATCTACATTTTTACACTGTAACTGTCTAAAATGCAATGTTTTCACAGCATTTGAAAGGGGGAGAGTTTTTGTTACTTTGCCTGTATTGCCTTTCTGGTGTCTTCCCTCCACGTAGTTTAAAGATAGCAGCAGAAATTGCTGTCTTGTGATTCAGATCAGAAACTGCCTTTTATCTGGCATGATACTGAAATATGTTCCTTCACTCCTTAAATCTTAAGCATAACTTTAAAATCTATTTAATTACTCTCAAGCAGATTTATCAAAGTGTATAGCATTAATAAGCGAAATGAAGTCATCATAGGCATCGGAGTGCAGATTTCTTTTTAAGGTAACAGTGATTTCACATTTGTTATGAGGCGCCCACGTCTGAAAGAAAATAAAAATTCCCACTGTCCAGATGAAGTTAGAAATAAGAATAAATTTTTGTAATTCTGCTTGTCTAAATGGACAAGTTGGCAAAACTGAAGGGACAGTGTGGAAAACACATGAGCTGAAGCATTTCACCTAAAACATTTTTCTTTCTCGACGGTTGGGCAGCCCATTACCTGTTCTTGTACGGTCAGCCACTCAGTAAAATACCAGTTTTGTTATAGCTCTTCAATGATGATGCCTTTTTCTTTATATATTCAATTTTCAATCCTATTTATGTTCAGTTTTTAATAGCATGAGTTTATGGTGGAATAGTAGAAATGCTAGCAACTAAAATAACAGTGATCAGATGAGACTAACGGCATGCTAGAGAACAGTTGTGCCACTTTGTTTTCAGACAGTGTGGATGCTGTTGTTTCAAAAAAAAAAAAAAAAAAAAAAAAGAAAGAAAGAAAGAAATGTATCCAATCCATTAATTCTGTGAGCTCTAATAATCCTAAATGCATGGTTTCTGGAATTACGAAGACATCCTAATCTTAGTCAGAACTTCCACCAGCCAGCAGAAGACAAAAAAGAGACAACCTGTCTGGAGATGCTTTGGGAAGGGTGCGAGTTAGTACCATCAAATGGGCAAGTTGATGTTAAAAGTAAAGCTGGCTTTTATTTGAGCTTCTCAGTTGTTCTCATTTCTTGGTTGTACAAAACAGTATGGAAAACATTTTCTGTTGTACTCATTTACTTGTCAGTGTCTGTGCACAAACATTTAGCATCAAAAGAACTCTGTGATACATGAATCTTTAGTTTGTTAGGATATAAGTTGTATTTGACTATTAGGTCACCCATTTTGCTTTTGGAAGCAGGCAATGCCTTTCACACTCCAACCGAAATGTAGATTAGGCCACCAAAGGTTTCTGTGTGTAATATTTATTTAATGCACACAAAGCCATAATGTCAGCTGGCACATAAAATGCACTGTATTGTATAAAACTTTAGAGAGAGAGAGAGAGAGAGAGAGTGTATGGTGTGAAGCCAATGCCATTGTGTTGAGTTAATGCACTACTTATTTTTAATAACTGAGCTTTCCCTCCACTATGCTACTAGACTGTATGGTTGGGTTGGTAACCTACTTGCATATTAGGTATTCAAAAGAATTTCACTATTCATGTAAACAAATTTTTATAAAAGCTTGTTTTATATTTACCATCTATTAGTATCAAGTATCCCTTCCTCCTACCATAGTTCTTTAAAATTTTTAGTCAAAGTGGGACTTGTGAACAATATTTCAGGAGATAGCAAACCAAAAGAAATCCTCAACCTGGGCTATGCGTCAGATTTGATGTAATTATCAGCCTTGCTTGTTTGGGAGGGCAAAGGGAAGGGTGGGGGCTAAGGAGAAAATGCTTTGTAAAATACGGTCTTAAGATCAAATTGAGTTGTGCATTTGTGTGTCTCTGGTACGTGTGTTTTCCCTTAATATGGGAGGTGTGATGAGAAGGTGTAATAATTTTAAAAGAGCTGGTCTCAGTACTTTCTGATCATGATGTGCTACTAAATCCTGTGTTCTTTAAAGATATATTATTGCTTTCTTTCAGTTACTGTATCTGTCCCAGTTATGCATCTCTCATTTCAACTTTTTCTGTTGGAATACATGTTGCCATTAAGATTAGTTGATTGTAAAATCTTTTGAAACTGAATTTAGAAATAGTTAGCTGAAATTGGGACAAAACAAAATGGGAGGTGTGGTGTCTTTTAAAAAAAAAAAAAAAAAAAAAAAAAATGTGAGCATATCAATTAAGTTAAAAATGAAATTGTCATCTTGAGCCTATTTAAAATTCATTGGTTTACCCAGGAATGTGAAAATGGCTTTTATAGTTAGAGGTGGACAGTTGGGCTCATAGATACTTAACTGCTTCTCTGAGACTGTAAAATTGACATGCTGTGATACTACTGTGACGCTACACCCCATAAAGAGAGATGACGTGCACACAAATGATGCCTCTTGTAGTCAATATTGCCTCTCTTTTGCATCTGTTTTCTTTCCTTTCCAAATGTTTAACCTAATTATTTAAAGTTGGCCATGATTGAAGCTTGCCATATTTTGGGGTTTGGGGCATTCTCATTGCTTTTTGTCTATAAATATTAATACAGGTTGGTTTTTCTTGACTTATTTGAATAATAAGAGGTCAGTGGAATTAATGCAATATTATAATTTTGGATTTTCAAGACCTTAAAGAATTTTTTAAAAATGTGTTCTTGAAATTTATTTATTTATGGTGGCACCGATGTATCTAACCCATATTTCCTGATGTGTGAAACCCTGTTAATTTTTTTCATTAAACAACAAGACAAGATCTTGTTAAGTTGTATAAATATGGTGTCTCTACGTTTTAGATATGTGTATGCTGTGAATGAGATTATTACCAAGAGATGAAATTGTACAAAAGCATTAAGAGGCTATGCATGCATTCATGGTACCTCCAGAAAGTGCATACACGGAGACATGCAGATTCCTGCAAAAATAAATTAATAAACTAAGAAAACATCACATCCTGCATTTGTTCTCATGTTTAGTTGAAGACATTTCCAAAATACAAGCTTTTCTTGCTTTGACAACTAAATAGGTTTCTAGTTTAAAGTTCAGTATTCCCCATAAACCAATTGTTTGGTTTTTTGTAAGTCAATATATTTCCTTCTGAATAACTGCTCTGCTTTGAATTTAGGCCCCAAACCTACAGGTGGATCGACAGGGGCAGACCTTTGAGCTGCGTGGCAACCCACTAAAATCAAAGGTGCTTTAGGCAGATCACATTGCAGGATTGAGACATTACTTTGCACAAATAATGTTCACTTCCTTTCAATCTGTGAGGAAATTGTAACAAGTCGCAGCTTTGTATACCTCAGCAGATAATCATCTTTGTGACCTAGACTCAAATTCAGGTATGTCCTGCTACCTGGTCAACATAAAATGGTTTGCTAACACTAGAGGCAAATCCCCTACTGTTTCTAATGAGAGAACAAAAAGTTTTGGGTGAGACAGGATGATTTGAAACATGAACTAACATTCAGTTGGGATTTGCCTTTACCTAGATTGTATCAATTTATCATAATCGTTCCAAACTTGAATCCTCCACAGTTGTCCTATGTTATATTCCTTATGTTCACACATTATTTCAATCATTAAGTATACTTTAGTCTAACATATCTAGCACAGTTTTCTTTTCAATCTTGTTTTGTCAGCAAATGCATTTAGGGAATTTAAAATTTTACAAATTTCCTGCCACTTTCAACAGTTATATACAAATTGCAGGAACTATTTGCATTTCAGTGGTCTCATATTTATTTTTAATTCATTGAAATATTGCATCTGAAAGGTACTAAAATGTATTTCATTTGTAGATGTAGCAAGACACAGAGGGAGCATTCACATATCAAAAGATGCTGTTAATAATAGCAGCTGAACACTTTTTGTAGATTCCCCTCCCATCCCAAAAGGGGGGGCTTGAGGAAAGCTTCTTGTATTGAATGAATGATGTAGAAATTTTGTCCTTTTTTCCTAAGAATGACTTAGGTTTGACAGTGATGCGTCACTGGAAAGGGTCATTTTTTCCCTCCAAACTGTAAAGTTTAAGAAATTGATTTGTCTTGAGATCTGGAGGGAAAAAGGAATTTTTTTTGTTGTTGTTGATCCTTTTAATCTTTCTGTATAAAGTATGGTAATATGTAAGTACTCTGTTTAATTGTCATTTCTCAGGTTTAAATGTATCAGGGCTAGATAACTGACTTTATCTAATTAGTAAACCTGAAAATAGTTTGAAATAGTGGCTTGTTGATTTCTGTTGAATCAAAGGTTTCTGTACTTTAAATGAGGCCTATTCAAGTTTCTTGAGTGGAATTTTCCGAAGTGCTCAGAATTGGCCTAACTCTTCTGACATTAACATGTTTGGGTGTGTAACCACTGACTTCAGTGGGAACTGTTAAACTAACTAATCCCAGACTTTGGATACCCAGTTTGACCTTGATCAAAACTGTTAGTTTGGAACTGTTGTCTGAAATCTAAACCCTTACATTGTAAATGAGCAAACATGGCTCTTTCTATTACTTCCACTGCCAGTGAAGAAAGCGGTACTTTGCATCATGGGAACAAGCTGCATGTTTTATAATTTCTTGAGTTCCTGCTTTGTAGCAAATGAAGAATAATTCAAGCTTCTAAAAAGCCAATTTAGCATAATGAGGGGTGTGGGGTGGGGGGGATAACCTGTTATGTGGGAAGGGAATGGCTTATATAATATTACCACATAACTTGATTGCCTAAAAGTTAAGATTGCTCAAGTGCAGTTTGTGTTAAAGCAATCAATAAAACCCAAGGAAATCATCAAGTTAGGCTACATTAACACCTCAGACAACCTCAGTGTACAGGTCTTTCCCTCCCTTCTAAACAGAGCACCTACTTGCAGACTCTATACAGGCATGACAAACTGATATTTACTTCCGACATACACAGCACACACGTTCACATCCTCTAATTCATACCTCATGTGTAAGTTTAACTGTCACCTCAACATTTTGGATGTGGAAATAACATCATGGTTTGTAAAATGTCTCAATAAAATATAATATTCCTGGGCTTATAGTTAAGTTGGGTCTGTGGGCTGCGAGGAGCTGTTGATTAGCTAGTAGAGAGGAACTGGTTGTGGAGAACTGTTGTGAGCCTCCTGCTTTGGATCAAAGCACTTAGACCATAGCCAATCTCTTATGTACAGAAGGCAGAAAACACTCGCAATCCTCTGCTTTGTCCTGCACACTCTCTCTGAATGCTGCTCCAGGAGCTTTGCTCACTCCATATGCCATCATCTCTGGTTCCCCCATTGCCTCTTCTATACCCTCAGTCCCTTTTCCCCCTCCCACCTACCTAATCAATCCCTCATCGCTTGGTTGTAGGCTGTATCACTCTTACCTGCACACTTTACCTCCATATCTGCCATCTACAGCCTTCAAAAACAACCTTTTTGAAGGAGCCTGACCTATAGAAGAATATGGCGTTGACAAAACATCTCCTGTCCATCAGGTTTTGTTGCAGGAAGCTATCTGTGATGAGGTAACTTTGTTCCAGTGTAGCCTAATAACCAAACAATATGCTTACTGCAGTTCAAGTATTCATCGTGGTAAGATGGAAGATGCAAGGTATATTTTAACATTTTGCTTTCAACAGAATGGGAATGGATGAAGCATCATCTTAGCATGTGAGATGGAAAATTCAGCACCAGATAAGTTAAACCAGTTAGAAATTGGAGTACTGATTGTAAAGTATGGAATGAGATATAAATTGTTCCATTTTACAAACTAATCTAACTACTTATCAATGCCATTTGGCCCTGGGCCAAATGCAAATTTGTGCTAATTTAACTAACAGTGTAGTTTTACAACTAATTTATTAAAATGGTACAACTTTGTCTTGTTAGTGGGGAAACGTACCAGAATTACCATAGTTACTAATATAACACTTCATGTCAACACTCTTAGTCAGAATAATGATTTTTGGGGGGGTTTACAAACAATTACACTGGTTTAATTTTGCTGGTAAATTTCCTGGAGTAGACTAGACCTTTGTATGTGAGACTTTTATATCGGTTTAAATACTGTCTTCGCTGGTATGCAAGCTAAAACAATATGAACCAGGTTTAAAGTGATATGATTGTCCATGCAGGGGTTTGCATTCATTTCAGTAAATTGTTTTTTAAACCACAACTTTATCTAAACCAATGCTATTTTTATGTGTAGAAAACCACTTAATTTCTCAAAATTAAAAAGCAACTATCCTTTCCTGAAAGCATCTCTTGTATTTGCTCCTTGTCACGCTGCCTTACGTGAGTGCCTAGTGCTATTGAACATGAACAAATAATTGATTTTTTTTTTTTAATATGGAAGTTAAAATAATATGGCAGAGTAGCAAATATTTGCTGCACTTAAAATGTTGCAAAGGCTGATGGTTGATTTTCTGTCCTATACTTTGAGATAATTAGGGAAAGCTATAAGTTAACTAAATTAATATTTAAATTTGTATAGTTAAACCAGTGCAAACTTCTACTTTAGAGGCACTTAAACTGTCTTATCCCCTACTTAAATTGGTTTAACTTAACCCAATTTAAATGAGAGTTACACTGGCTTAAATTAAGCTACATTACAGGTTTGAACTAATTTAACTAGACTGTTTTTTGTAAAATCCATTTATTTAACCCAGTGCAAATTTTCTAATGTAGCTCAAGCTTTAATTTATGTATGGAGGCAAAAGGAAGCGATTTCCATAAAGCATTCCTATAAATGACACGCACTAGATTTTCAGTTGTTGTTGCATGAATCTTTTTCCTTTGGTATATTTATAAATGTTTTATACCAAGTTTTATAGGAACAGGTGTTTACTTTAGAAGATAATTCTATCTTTAGAAGGTTTGCTAACTTGTTGCTTATGCCATTTTGTTTTTACAAAAATAAAATCCAATCAGATCATTAGAGTCTCCCTTCAGGAATGACGATGCTTCATGTTGATTTTACAAAAAGATCAACAAAGGTTCCAAAAAATATCTTAAAGTAAACATCCTTATAAAAAGTATATCAGATACATCAACAGACTTCTGGCTAATGGATTATGTATAACAATGCATTTAGTTACTTTGCAGTTAATCAATGGGCATAACATTCCAGTAATTTGTTGTAAAAGTGAGAGACCATAGGCTCATAGGAGAGGGTGAGGTTATAATAGGTTATCCTGGATTCATTATTCCCATGCCATAATGACTTTGCTGAAGTTCACAAATACTCCTTTATTAGATTTGCGAGTGGAAAAGAAAACATACCAAACATTCAGTTAATGTTCACAAAATGTCTTAGTGCCTACTTAAAAACACTGACAGTAGTTAAAAACAAAATGCAGCTTTCCTCCCTCTCGCCACATAAAATTCAGCATATAATTAAAAATAATGAAATACAGTCTATAAAGATTGATTTTTTTTTTTCATTTCTGAAAATCAGTTTTGTAAAATCTGTTTTTGCTAACAGATTAAAATTTTGCTCTTGGATCCGACAGGCAGATCAGGATTCCAAACTTTTGTTGTTCCTAAATAGGCAGTATTTCAAGTGATACAAATTGTGCATAACTAACAGTAGGACTTCACCCTAAACCAAAATGAAAACAATTTTTTCTTCCCTAAGAAATGCTGAATGATTGGTAAGTGCACCGACCTTTAACTTGGAAGCCAGAACATGTGATCACCCCATGCATTAAAATTCACCTGAAATGTTCTTTATTAAATTTGAGGGAATTTGTCTTGGTTTCCATGTGACTTGATCTTTGTCCCAAATAAACTTTGAAAATTTACTAATTTTACTTCAAAATTAGGTGACCTGGCAATAATAATGAGAAATTAATTATCTTTGCTTTGCTTATACGTATTTGTTCATTATTAAAAAACTAAGCTATTTCTCAGCAGATTGTCTTGTGACAAATAGATTAATTATTTCTAATAGTTATAGAACCATAAATCACAGATGTTTCAGGGGAATAGTGAGAGGAGGCTGTCTTGTTGAAAATAACTATAAGGTTAATCTTAACAGATATAATGTCTTGTTCCCTGAAAGGTTCCATCATCTTTTGCCACTTGGCTGCCCTCCAGTTCTACCCCAAGATACATGTCCTCTCTGCCACCCAGGTGCCCCAAGCACTTGATTGTCCCTTTACTGATCTTTCTTGCTGGACGGGAGAATTTCACCATGTTTCCAACTTTCAAGTCTGCAATACTTCTTGGTACAAATGGTCATCTTTGTAACAGCACCTTAGTCAAAGGAGCCCTTGTGGAAAAATTAAAAAAGCAATAAAGGAAGCGCAACTTTTTTCTAAAAGAGGAAAACTATTTTTAAACTCTGAAGAACTCTTAGTTTGCTGACTCTTTTCAGAGTACCAGATAAGTGTTTGCATATGTGATCCACTTTGATAAGTGCCCCGTGAACTGCAGTTAGAATTATTACATTTCTTAAAATTATATTCTCAGTTGCAATCCAAAAAGACTTCTGTGGGGGAGGAGAGGGAAAAGAGCTATTCTCGCCTCCACAGCACTAAGCTGCTCAGGTAACTTTATTTTTTCCCTGTTACATTCAGTCACTATAAAGAGATAGGGATACACAAGCAGTCCCAGTGCGCTCCCTGATTACTTGCCTGCATAGTTACTCACACCCCAGTTACTAACCACAGCAAAAATATAATTTGCATCTTCGCTGGGACAAAGAAGGTGAAAGCCTATCACACTAGGTATTTACAATGAAGTAGACACAGCACTAGAAATGTATTATGTGGCAGTGACTCTCAATCTTTCCAGACTATTGTACCTCTTTCAGGAGTCTATCTTGTCTTGTGTGCTCCCAAGTTTCACCTCACTTAAAAACATGTCACAGCACACTATTACTGAAAAATTGCTTGCCTTCACATTTTTACCGTATAATTGGAAAATAAATCAATCGGAATACAAATATAGTACTTATGTTTCAGTGTATGGTATATAGACCAGCATTAAAAAGTTGTATGAAGTTTTAGTTTGTACTAACTTGGCAAGTGCTTTTTATGTGGCCTATTGTAAAATGAGGCAGATATCTAGATGAGCTGATGTACTTCCCTGGAAAACCTCTGTGTACTCACAGAGGTACATGTACCCCAAATTGAGAACCATTATATGGAATAATCCAATTCTAATAGGGCATGGAATAGGTGACCTAGTAAATTGCCTGTCAATAATTGTTGTTATGCCTCTCAATTCCCTCACTTCCCTTCCCTTTGTCCTTTCGCTGCTTGCTAGAGTGGCAATGCCAAGAATTCTCACTAATGGTGAGATTGTGGCTTAGCTCACTAAACTTGTGGATGCAATCTTAAAACAATCGCCCACCATTGTGAACCCAATGGAACTGGCCTTGTTGAAGGCGCCAGGACGCACAAAAGGACGCAAGGAGAGTTATGCGTTGTGAAAGGTAGGGAGTGGGGGAGCAAGGAGACTCCTTTGAAAACGTTGCAGAGATGATGTGATGAAAGATGTTGCCTTCTGTCAAAATTCCAGGCTAGCAACGTCACCCCCATCATAAGTAAACCCTTCTGAGTTCTGATACCTTCTCCCTTAGGTAGCAGGGACCTAGTAAGGTATTCCAGATGAGAGGACCTGATGGTGGTCATCCAGGACATTTTGGTGCATCAGAAGCTTAACATGTTCTGTCACTGTCCTGAAATATTCATGCATGTCCCTCCCTTCAACATATTCCCCATTTTCATCTCCAAGGGGCCTAAATTCTGGACCTCTTTATTTCTTAATGAAGTAGCAGCCTAAATATTTCTCTTTGTGCCTGATAAAAACTCAGTGTATGTACAAACTGTTTTGATACAAAGAACAGACTTAAAGTCTGGTTTACACCAAAGCAGAGAGTTGAGAAATTCCTTAACACACTTTATTGGACAAGATCCTGAATTAACTGTGCTTAAGTCAAGTAGTCTCTAAAACTAGAATGCACTAGGATTGAGATCTCCATTCCCAAATTCAGAATCCCTGAGAGCACACTGGAATAGTGAGAAACCGTGCCTGATGAAGGGAAGAGAGAATGTGTAAATTCCTGGTGTGTAAAGGGTGTAAGATCAAAGATAAAGAACCAATATTCTTCTTCAGATTTAAAGTGCATGAACATTTCTGACAAGATTCTGATTCCTGTGCAGGTTTGATTTCCATTTATATATGTGAAGAAAAAGAATGGAAGAGGCCTTTCGTTGGGAGTATGATTTATCCACTGTTTTGATTTGGTTACAAACAGAAGGATCTTAGCGATAAGTAAAGAAACTGACATCTTGTGCACAGCTAAATCGATAGACTGCAAATAGATTTTCTTTCTAGGTCCTTTAAAAATGAATTGGAGCTTAAAGCAGGCTGTTCCCATCATGAATTAATTCATACCAGGACTGAAAACCCAAATCATCATACTGTAATGTGACATTTGCACAGCCAATGTCTCCTGTAGGAAGGGACTAAAAGCCACCTGTCTAATGAGAAGCAATAATCAGGCTCCTCTATGCTGTACCGTCTTTTTATCAGCCTGGAGTGAGGGAGCTACTAAGCAGAACAGATTTTTTTTCACAGGAGAATAGTGCCAGTTTGATGAATTTTGTATTTTTGTGGCCAGAGCTATTTATTCAAAGAGTTGGTGCTTTCCATGAACCCCAACATTGTCCTTTATTACTCAAGGAACATGATGTGTCTCAGTGTTATGGGCCGAGTTTGGCTTGAATGCCTTCCTTCTTTTTTCACTGCAGAGGCTGTGCTGGATAATGGACTAAACATGGATCTGGGAGCTAACAGCTCAGGAGTTTTAATACTGGTTCTGCCACTGACTTCAGCATGAGGCCTTGGGCAAGACCACGAGCTGCTGTTTTCTCTGAAATGGACGTTCTGTGGACTTAATGCTCGATCCTGCAACTAAGTCAATGGGAGTTTTGACATAGACTTAAGTAGGTCCAGGATCGGACTCATTGTGAATGTTTGAACGGCTTGTGACAATGTGAAGTGCCATGTAAGGTACACATAATGCAAACCAGGGCATGCCAGCAAACTGGGTAGTATACTCGGAGCAGTTACTCCATGGGCCAACTGAGCCCATGCAGGCTACAATTATCTGCCTGGTGGAAAGTGAAGAAAAATGACCCACAAAGGCTTTCCTCAGCAATGTTCTGAAATGTTTTTTCTAGCAGCAGTTCACCAAGGCATGGAGCCTGAGCCAGAACTGAAGATGCAATAATTATTACATGGGGGCTGGCAACATATTGGGGGCCATCCTTCAGTAAAAATGCCAGCAGCTGGATTTCCATTCACTGGTGGGTGAATGCCGACAACATAGGAGAACTAGCTCCTCCTTTGGGGCTGTATCACTGAAGAGCAGTTTTAAGTTGTACCAGGGACTTCATAGGAGCCTTCCTAATGGAAACTACTGTGAGGTTCTACTTACACACCCAGTGCTCGCACTCCCCAATAGGCATTCAGTCCAATTCTGCTCTTGCAAAACTAGATAACTGGAAATCTTGCAGGGTACGTGTGACAGCTCTGTGGCCCTGGACCCAATAGAAGGATCAGGTAATCAAGCTCTCTTAATTTACAAAAAACTACTGCTAGCTTTGGATCAACCATGGATAATAAATTAATAATCTGGGGTTCTGAATGAGAGTTGGCTGATGTAAGGAACTGTAAGATGGAGGGGAAGGTAGAAATGATTGGTGTCTTGTGTGTTTTGCTCCCTGTACGTTTGGAAGTATTTGTGCTCAGTCATGCTAATTCCATCCATATATATGAGGGATGTATAAAGCTTTATTTTCTGGTACTTTCTTTACACTTTAAGGGTGGAATCGTGGCACCACTGAAGTCGATGATAAAACTCCCTGGGACTTTATCAGAGCCAGGATTTCAATTCAGGTGACTATTTCCTCTATTTACATCCAAGGCATACATATGTCTGCCTTTTCTGTATGGTCTAATTACATAAGAAGGGGATCAGGATCCAGGTCATAAGGTTCTATTTCCAGGTTTTCCTTTCTGTGACCACGGGTAAGTCATTTCTTAACCCCTATATTGTGCAGTTTATCTGCTGTAGTGAGGTTTTACATTCATTTTACATAACAGGCTAGTTGTGAGGTTTAAATGCTTGAGATGTTCTGTTGGAAGGTGCTACCTAACTATGAAGTATTGCTACCTAAGTGTTTTCTATTTAAACCATGGAGAGGCTGTGAAGTTGGAGAATGACTACTCCAAGAATGCCTATCTGCTTGCAGAATCTAACATTTAGCACTTCACATTTTAATGCTGACAACTTTTTTTGGATGTGTATTTTATATATATCTTCCTCAGGACTAAGGCCAGGAGTATTCTGTTGCGTGTGTCGTAGTGTTAAGGTTGTTGATACGTTTGTTTAACCTTTAGATATGTTTTCTAAACATCTTTTAACCAAAGACTGCATTTTTTTTTAAAGTGCTATTGCAGTTGGCTTGATCATATTCTAAAACAGGTGGCAGTGCTTTTCTCTCTCATGTTGGTTAGGAATAACAGAATAAGTAACTAAAAAGCATAAGAAAAACTAAATAATAGCCAAATTGTATTGTTCTACCAACAAACAAAAAGTATTAATTTCCAGAGGGGTAGCTGTGTTAGTCTGTGTACAGCAAAAAACAATGAGAGTCCTATGGCACCTTACAGACTAACAGGTTTTCGTGGACTGTAACCCACTTCGTCAGATGCATGAAGTGGAAATCACAGAGGAGAGGTATATATACACATGCCAGGATGGAGGAGGGCAAGTGTTAGCAAAGTCAGTTCAGAGAGCAGATGGGGCCTATTCACACCTGTTGATAAATGTGTGAGCAGAACAATCACTTTTTGTAGTGTGATAACCATTCCAAGTCCCTGTTCAGACCCAGGCCATGTACACACTACAGACTTGTCCCGCAATAAAAGTTATTGCGGGACAAGGAAAGCGCTATAATTATAGCGCTTTCTCGTGTACACACTGCTGCTTCTTTCGCAAAGGAGCATTCACCGTGTGAATGCTCCTTTGCGAAAGAAGAGCAGTGCATGGTGGGCACCTGTCCCACCATGCACTGCCCACAACCAGCCCCCTACCCCAGCTCCTGGGCTCTGGTTGTCAGCAGGAACCGCGGCGTTTGCGGCTCCTGCTGACAGGCGAACCAGCTGGGGGATCGGGTGGCGG
>ML685798.1:11245604-11256554 GCA_007922175.1 Pelusios castaneus | reverse complement strand
CTCCTGATGAGAGCCGAGCCCCGGGGCTGAGCTGGGGGGGGGTCGGCTGGAATCCAGGGGTTCGGGTGGCCACAGGAGCTCCGAGGGAGCTCCTGTTGCCACCCGTACCCCTGGACTGTGCTGGGGGACCGGCTCCCGTTTGAGCTGACCCCCCAGCACTGTCGAGGGGTTCGGGTGGCTGCAGGAGCTCCGCTGGAGCTTCTGCAGCCACCCGATTCCCCCAGCTGGTAAGAGCTTCGATTATCCGGGCTTTTTAATTATCCGGCTCACAGGCGCCGGTCATTACCCCGGATAATCGAGGTTCTACTGTATATGAAATTCCCACACTGCCTACCTTTAAAACGGAAAATACCTTTTATTATAGCCAGAAAAGCAGTGTGGTGTAGATGCTTCCCAGTAGCTTTCAATGCTGTTCTTTGAAACGGGAAATGAAATATAACCATATTGCCCTTTTTCTCAGTTGCTCATCAATAGAACTAAAATAAGTTTGTTTTACTCAAGGAACTACCTTGAAAGCGATGTCCCAAAATTGACAAATCAGGGGTCTGATTCCACAAACCTTACACACAGGACAATCCTGTCGTATTCCATGTGATGAAGGAATTGGCTTCAACTTGACTTCTCCCTCTTAGTCAACTGGACTCATCTCCAGTAATTAGGCCCCGATTCTTCAAGTCCAATTCCTGTACATGAAGCAGGTCCTTTTATTAACAATGAGGTGGAGCTGATAAAAAGTCCTGTTGTAAAAGTAAAACTTACAGCAAGCTGTTAAAAGCAGTGCAAAGCCAGCATTGTGGGAAGAAAGAGAACACCTACGTTCCAGTCGGTCTGATAAACCAGGGACATGATTTCTAGTGCTACAATACCAGTGAACCGTATACATTCATTGTGTTACTTTTCTGACCAACAAAATGGAGACTTTCATGCATTAAATTTCATATGATGTAAATGACTCTGAGGGACAGTCCTGTGAGCTTCTGAATCCCTTTACACCTCCGCTCATTTTTTTTTCTTCTCTCCCTTTCCAGAAGGTCACATATTGGAATGGCTGTGAGAGGCAGGATGTGGCTTTCTCCAGAGTTTGCCATCAGCTAGAAGAGAGAGCTGGAGAAACTCTAAGCATCCAAATTCAAATTCCGCTCTGCATTATGCGGCTCCTGTATGGCAGAGTTCGCACAACCAGTGCAAACTCTTCTGACACAAACAACTTCGCATCACACTTCTTTCTCCTAATACACAACATTCTAAGTAGGTAGCCACCACCTAGGATTTCTCTGTGGCCTGGGAAACACCTTACCATTTCCTTGAGAAGATGATTTTCTTTCTTCCATTTTCTGCAGATATTCAGATTTTAATGGAACCCTTTCACTTTTCAGTTGTGCAGTCTCTTTGTGTGCATTTGCCATCTCCAGAACAACAGTCTCATTGGCCTCCTGAAGAACACTGTTCTGACTCTTTAGACAACCTGCAAAACAAACATATTGGCGTGTCTTGTGTAACTTAGCTAGGTCAAAAGGGAAACAACCTGCATTTTTTTCTTTGACAACCCACTCCTAAAGAGAAAGAAGTGTGGGCTAGTGCTTTGAGCAGCTGGTTAGGACTGAAGAGTTCACAATACGTCTGTGACACTAAATCTGTCTGTGTCCCACGGCAACTCTTTAAATGGGCACAAGAAAGGTTAATAAAATGCATTGTAGCTGTTTCTCTGGCAAAGGGATTAGTCAGATAATATTTATCAAGTGCTGAGTATTATGATTAATAAATAGTGAACCACCATAAATAGTGTATATTTCCAGTGAAATATATCTGGACCTAAAGACAACATGAAGCTGAATAAAGAAGTTTTTAGAAGCATGGTCCTGCATACACTTGCATGCTTAACTTTAGGCACATGAAGTCAAATGAACTATGCAGTTTAATGAGTGTGTGTTGAGGACTGGGTAGAGAGGCATTTCAAAAAGCTGTCAGGAGCCATGATGATTCATGACTTGAGAACAAAGCCCACCAAGAAAGTATCAAGATCTTATTTTATGCAACTTGCCTGAATTTCTTTTTCTGTTTCTAAAATGCCCTCCAGCTCCTTGGTGTACATAGAGAGAGAAGTTCTGAAATTCCAGGAAAAGTCACCAGAATGTGGCAAATCTGAGCTGCAGCGCTGACCAGGGAAACAGTGTGTGGGTGAGGAGGGTGGCAGAAGGGGCAAGCACTACAAAGATGCCAACAGTGGGGCCTTCAGAGTCTAAGCTGGTGGAGTCTTGGTGTAAATCAGAGCAGACCCTCAGCATCCTGTGGCACAGCTTAGAATCCCACAGCATCCTGCGCTACAATCCTGCCACACTAGCATATTCCCTACACCAGAGTTTACAAGGAATGGGGAAAACAACAGGGTTGTTTATGGTTTTGTGGACTTGATGGTGGTCCCTGCAAGCCCGATGTCATACAGAAAGTCTGAAAAGGAGCTGGAATTGAGCAAGTCTCCTGAGTTTGCTGTCCACTGCCTTTACTACAAGTCTGTCTTTCCTATTTATTTGTTCCTCCTTTTGACCAGTGAGTGGTTTGTTTGGTCAGCTATGTAACTTTCTTTTGGTTGACATAGCTCTGAAACTTTTGGGGTATAAGAGGGAGGGAGGTAGCCTAAGTCAAACAGATCACTTCATGGACACATTGAAAAGATGTCCAGGCACAGACAGAAGCACTGGCCATCCAAAAATCTGTGACCGATTCACCCGAAGACTGCTTCAGACTTGTGGGGTAGGATACTAGGATATTCTAACAACCTGTTGTATATGTATATGCTTAAAACTAATAAATGGAGAATTCCAGTAAAGGTAATTCTAATGGGAATTGCTGGAGACCAATAAAGCTTTAAGTTAAAACCACTTGGCTTTGATTTGTCTGTGCCAGCCGTATAGCAGGCAGAAGTAATACCTTTGTGTGCGTCTACACTTGTAAATTAAGTCGACTTAATTTACTCTGCGTCTACACTACACTTTCCTTAAGTTGACTTAAGCAGCTGCTTAAGTCAACTTAAGGAAAAGTTAAGTCGACTTTATAAAACCTAGTTTTAAGTCGACTTTTGGCTTAAGTCGACTTTAGAAAGTCCTAAATAGCCCTAAATCGACTCTAAGTTGACTTAGGGCTCTCCAGGACTTCCCCACTGCCCTCCCTGCCAGGGTGGCTGGCACAGGGAGAGCCTGACATGCCCCCCCCACAGGACAGGGCAGAGCCCTGCCCACCCTGCCCCTATGCCCTGCCAGGTTCCCTGTCCCCCTTTGCCTCATTGTACCCATGTACAATGGGGCAAAGGCTGAGCCCCCTGGCACTTGGCAAGGGGTGCCCCCACCCGCCACCGTGGACCTGTCCCAGGTCCACCTAGCCCCTAGAAGTCAACCTGGGTGCCCAGTGTGGATGCTCTAGGTCGACTTTGTAGGGTCTCCCCAAAGTGGACTTAAAATTTAAGTGTAGACATGCTAAGTCGACTTAGGTAAGTCGACTTAAATTAACAAGTGTAGACATAGCCTTTCTTTTGGTTTATGTCCTGATACTGACTCACAAAGAGTGAAAGTCACTGGGTCGAGGAACCCTTGATAACATTCCAGGTGTTACCACAGTACAAAATATAATTTTCATTGTTTTAGATCAACCTTGCATGCTCTTGATTGGATTTTTTAAGACTTTATAAAACTCTTCAGTAACATTTCATGCCCACATGCCATTTAGCAAACTCTGCCTGAGCACTTTGTTTTAAACTAGCTTCTAACTGCTGAGTGAAAAATGTCCTGTCAAAAAGAACGTGTTAATTTGTCAATGTGTTCGACAAAGAAAAAGGAACAACAGTCCCAGATAAATGACATTGCTTTGTACCAATTTGCTGCTGTAGTGCTAAAGATGAGCTGCAGACAAAGTTGAGGTGACCTCGTTTCCTTAAAAATCCTTGACAGTGAAATTCAATTTTTTAGTATTAACAACATTTATTACCGAGGAACTGTTAACTTTCCAGAGTTTTCTTCCCTTTATTTCTTGCTTTAGTTTTCTTTTTATTCTTACTATTACACATCCATTTACTCTTCACCACATCAATGTCCCAGAGTTTTTCTCCTTCACTCTTATCTTCCCTAGTAAATTAAAATGAGGATCTGCTCTGAGTTGTATTATTGCAAAGCATCTTCTGCTCTGACCGAGTCTGCAACAGCTCAACAGTTCAAGACTATTTTTATCTCCTTTCCTGGCGTTGCCATCTGTCTAGTGAA
Organism: Pelusios castaneus; assembly: GCA_007922175.1. Classification (NCBI taxonomy): domain Eukaryota; kingdom Metazoa; phylum Chordata; order Testudines; family Pelomedusidae; genus Pelusios; species Pelusios castaneus. Next base: position 11,252,304 of record ML685798.1, on the reverse strand, counting down.
GAGCCCGGATTATCTGTTTCTGAAGCATGTTACCCTTGTGTCCCAGATTTGCTACAGCCCCTTCCAAAGAAACTCCTCGCTGCTGTTAGCTGCATCGCTGTACGTTCTTTTCCTGAGTAGCCCCAATTTCCTCCCAGTGTTTCTGGTACAAAGTTGAAGTTGTTTATTCTTTCACTTACACAAAACAAAGGCAAGGAAAAGGGATAATAAAAAGAGAAATTAATTGAACGTTATGGTGTTTACAGTAGCTTTTGTAATTGCTGATGCTTTAAATGTTATGTCACAAGCTACTACAACTAAATGATTATTTTTGAATTTATTCAAGGATTTGAGTCTTACATCAACTTGACTGTATGTACTTCAGATAATTTTTCATGTTGCCTTCTTGATGGTATACACAGTATTACTGTTACTGTTTATATTTAATTGTCAAATGGAGTTTGTGTGTGTATGTGTGGGGGAGGGAGGGGTTCTGTCAGATATTTTTCCACGTATCAGTCAATCAAAACTTTTTATACACTCAGGACAAATTCTCATATTCAACAGCAAATGAGCCAGAATAAACATGTCTTCTAAGCCCCACAGGATGTATGTTTGTGACCACATTCATGTATATATAATGGCATGTCTACTTTAGAAAGAGGTAGGGAGAAAACGGATAAGAGGAGTGGACATTTTATATGCCAATAAGTTGCAATAGTGTATGCACTGATAGGATGATGGTAAAGGCCCAAGTGCATTACAAGATGGGAGATCACTAAAGCTAATTGTCTTCAATTGCCCCAAAAGGGTACTTTGGCCCTGATCTACACTGTAGAAGCCAATGGGAGTTTTCCCAGTGACTTCAGTGGGAGTAGAAAGAAGCCATTATCTGTTACTAATTCCCCCATTGGTATTCTTGCTAAAAAGACCTTTATTTGGGAGGTGGAGCATGGGAGTGTGCAGTGTATCCTTCCCATTGAAATGCAGCTCATAGCAAAAGGATGGTTTTTCTCCACTATTTTGAATCTATTTATTATTAACTTAGTTTTTTATGCCTTGCATGTTGAGAAGTTCCAAAGGGGTTCCTGTATTAATCTAGGTCAGGCAAACAAACAAGGAGTCCTGTGGCACTTTTAAAGACTAACAAATGTATTTATCACATGAGCTTTTGTGGGAGAAAATCCGACTTCAGAACCCTGGATGCCCAATCATCTCAGGCATTGGTGCACTTACAGCAGACTTATCTGGTTATGTGGACTCTCTCCTCAGACCCTATGCTATCAACACTCCTAGCTATCTCCGAGACTCTGTGGATTTCCTGAGAAAAATCCAATCCATTGGTGAACTTCCAGAAAACACCATCCTGGCCACGATGGACGTAGAGGCTCTTTACACCAACATCCCACACAAGGATGGATTACAAGCCATTAGAAGAACCATCCCAGACGATGTGACAGCAAACCTTGTGGCTGAACGTTGTAATTTGTATTCACCCCCAACCGTTTCAGATTTGAAGATAATTTTTACATTCAAGTCAGCGGCACTTCTATGGGTACTTGCATGGCCCAACAATATGTCAACATTTTTATGGGTGACTTAGAACAACGCTTCCTCACGTCTCATCCCAAAGCATCTCTACTTTACTTACTCTACACTGATGACATCTTAATCACCTGGACCCACGGTAAGGATGCCCTTGAAGATTTCCACAGAGATTTCAACAATTTCCACTCCACACAGAAGATTCATTTTCTGGACACTACAGTACAAATTAGAGATGGACACATAAACACCACCCTATACCGAAAACCTACTGATCGCTATAGTTACCTACATCCCTCGAGTTTTCATCCAAGACATTCCACACGATCCATTGTCTACAGTCAAGCCGTAAGCTATAACCGCATTTTCTCTGATCCTTTGGACAGAGACAGACACCTTCAGGATCTCTATCAAGCATTCTTAAAACTACAATACATACCCGCAGAAGTGAAGAAACAGATTGACAGAGCCAGATGGGTACCCAGAAGTTAACTACTACAGGAGAAGCCCAAGAAAGAAAACAGAACGCCACTGGTCATCACCTACAAGCCCTAAATCAGATCTCTACAGCACATCATCAAGGATCTACAACCTATACTACACAATGATCCCTGACTCTCTCAAGCCTTGGAAGACAGACCGCTCCTCGCTTACAGACAGCCCCCCAACCTTAAACAGATACTCACCAGCAACTACAGACCAAACAACAGAAACATTAAAGCAGGAACATATCCCTGCAACAAACCATGTTGCCAACTTTGCCCCCATATCTAAACTAAAGATACCATCACAGGAGCTAATCAAGCAAGTTACTCCATCAAGGGCTCATTCACCTGCTCACCCACCAATGTAATTTATGCCATCATGTGCTGGAAATGCCCCCTTGTCTTATATATTGGACAAACAGGACAGTTTCTGCATTTGCATGAATTTGCAGTGACTGAATGAATCAGTAAGGTGGGGGGAGGGGGGTTTCAAAGGGCCCATTTTAGTAACTTGTGCGTGCTGATCTTTCATCAGCATGTGCAATTGTTAAAATGTGTGTGGAACTACACACCTTGCTTGTTAGGAAGAAAATGTCAGTGTCTAATCAAATTTGCTCACTGGACATGTAGGATTCAGTAAAAAGCTGTCAAAGTAAAATATCTGCAGTACAACAGCACCAAATCTAAAATGAATTGCCTTGCTACTGAGACAAAAATTGATTCTTTTTCAGTTGCATGAGTCTATAAACCCTCCCACATACACACCCTTGATTTCTGCCACTCTGTTTACTCATCTTTCTACTATGGGGGTAGCAAAGTGAAGAGAAAGAACTCATGACATGTAATTATTCTCCATTTATTATATTGTTTTTGATTTCTCCAAGAGAGGTTGTTCTATAAAAAATATCTGGAATTATCAGTAGTTTGTAAAGATTTGTTCCCAACTCTTAAAATTTCCAAGGATTAGATTCTGTCCAGACATAAAATTAAATATAATTGACGCGTGCTGGTCGCAAAGGATAGAGTCAAAGGATTATGTGGGTAACAAAAAGAATTGCACGTGTAATATTGATAAAGATCTGGGGGTAGTAGTAGATCACAAACTGAGCATGAGTCAACAATGTAGTGCAGTTGCAAAAAAGGCAAATATTCTGGATTGTTTTAACTGGGTGGGCCTATGTAAGATACAGGAGGTAATGGTCTAACTCCACTTGGCACTAGTGAGGCCTCTGCTGAAGTAGCCGAACTTTAGGAAAGATGTGGACAACCTGGAAAGAGTTCAGAAGAGAGCAACAAAAATAATGGTTTTAGAGAACAGGCCTCTGAGGAAAGAGATTTTTTTTTAAGAGCATGGTTAGTCTTGAGGGAAAAAAAGATGGAAGGGACCTGATAAATCTTCAAATATGTGAAGTGCTATTAAAAAGAGGACCGTGATCAATTGTTCTTTAGAGCCACTTGATTCAGCAAGGGAGATTGTTTATTTTTTCCTAATACCTGGAAAGAGTTTAGCACTGGAATAGGATTCCAAGAAGGACTGTGTAATCCCCATCACTGGTGGCTTCTAAGAACAAGTTGGACAAACACCTGTCATCAGTGGCCTAGGTTTACTTTCTCTTACCCCAGCACAGGGAGCTGGACTCGATGACTTCCTGAGTAGTTCCAGCCCTCCATTTCTCTGATTCTAAAGCAAACCTTGCATGAACATATCATTCCCTTTTCAGAACTTCACAGCTATTTTTACCGGGACTAAGCATCACAAACTTGAGATACAGAAAAGTTACAGTTAAAAATCAGCACAATCATTTTACTTCCCTTTTGAACCTTTTATTTTTGGCAGAAAGTAGGCACCATTTTGCTAACTGCTGCTGATTTTTCAATCTTCTCTTTCTTCATCCGCTGGTTAATTTCCTCTGCCCTCTCAAGCAGAGACTTTAGCAGATTCAGTAATATAGCCTGAAATTCTTCTGTTCCTGTTGCCTAGTATTTAAAAGTATAACAATGGGTATCCTAGTTATTAACAGTCTGCCACTGGGAGCAATGTGAGAGCATTAAAGCAGCACAGACCACAGATGCAATAACTGAGTTCATACATTAAATTATATATTAAAAATATACCATGTAGGTGAAATAAATGAACAACTTACTGTTAGAGCCAGGTAAAAAATTCTTAGCTTGTTACTGCTATAATATATACATCATAATTTGTAGTTGTTTGTGTATTTGAATAAAAACTTAAATCCAATTTCAGGATGTTTAGATGTCTATACGACTTACATTTTCTTTTTCAGGCTCCTATATCTCTATATGGTGAACTTTCAAAGTTGCATACACCATTACACAAGCAGAGAGCCATTAAGATTAGTTCTCATCAAAGACTAAATCTATCTACTGATTCTTAATATTGTATTTATAAGTGGAATTTTGACATAAAACAGCACATTCAAAATGAGGAAAGACACAGGTCAAATGAAATTTCTGCTTAACAGTTTTGCTGAATGAAAAATATCCCTGACGGTAACGAGTTTTAAGCAGATCAAATTATAATTTTTTTTTTCTGGCAGACGATCAGTATTCAGGGTTTTTAAGTATTGTTTCCTGCAAAACGTCTTCTAGTCATTGGAATATAATCACACAAAGATACCATGTCCAAGTAAATAGGAACTGGAATGATTTATCTGGTTTTTACACACACAAGGCTCATTTTAGACCAGCTGCCATGAAGAAGGCCCCTTACTTTTATTGTTTTGTGCACAAAGGCTGCATTTCAGGTTTTGTGTGGCTTTAAATCCCTATCCAAACTTCACAGCTGTTTCTTTCATCTTATCTTCATTGTCCACGTTGGTCACTCTGTGCTCATGCATCCAAATTCAGTATCCCCAATGCCACTTGGGCGAGGGCATTACCTTCCATTTACATCCATGTTACCCTTTGTGTTAGGCTTTACACAGCACAAGAGCTGTGCTGTGTAAAGCCTAAGAGCTGAGGCTTCAGCTGGCAAGACTGTTGGAGCAGCAGCAATTGTGGCCTGCTATTCAAAATGTCAGTCAAATACCAGGGGGATCAAAGGGTCTGAACAGTCACTTCCTAGCAAAATCTGGTCAGCTCAGTACAGGGGCAAGACTCATTAAATTGAAAAAGCCACTTTAAATTTTGGCCATCTTCAACATTTATAAACCTAACGTGTGCACTATCCAGATATTTTAAAGAGCACTGTGCCTGGTGACTGTCAGACTAGGACAAAGGAGAATTTCTGCACATGCTGTTTGGGATGATAGCAAATCCATCCTATTGTGAAAGGTTCAGAATTAGACTATCATCCGCACCAGCAGCATTTGGTGCCTGGCAGGTTTACTCTGTTAATAAGTACACAATGTGTCTGTTCATTGTGTGCGCTCTTGACAGGTTTCTTTTGCATTAGTAGTACCTCACCAATTATGAAACTTGCCGTAACATTTCTAATAGTAACTTGAAAATTAGGGGCCTGATTCTCATGTACACTGAGCCCAGAAGTAGCTTTGAATGTAAATAAAGCACCTCTGAAGACCCCTTTGCACTGGCATAACAGTTTAAAAGAATCTTAGTGTAAATGAGAAAATCAGGCCCTATATTTTTTTCCAATGTTGTCCCTTTCTGTGTAGTAGCCCATCTTTCTTCTGCCAGTGGGAAGCTGAAGGTAATTTTTTGTTCACTTCTTCATGTACTAATAATTACGGTGAAGCTAGTTTTGGATAACCCCTTAGCAACAGGATTGTTTTAAAATCTACAAGTCACCAACTGATAATGTGAACATTGTTAAAAATAGTCAAATTAAAAATATATATTTGCATTGTTTTGGTGCAATTACAGTAGGTTTAATTTTCTCCCTGAGACCAACTTTGTACAGTCAGTGGTTGAGGTGGTAGGAAGCAGGACTCTGCAAGTTAGAAGCCCTGATTTAAAATTTGGTCTCCAACTAAGATGATGTGCTGCAGTACTCCTTAACCCCGAGCATAGCCCTGAATTACTTCTCCTTCCTTCCTTCTTCGCTCCACACTCACCCACCCCACGTGCAATAAACCCACTCCATGCATAACCCTAAACAAGAGTACCTGCGCTTTTTATTCAATGTAGCAACAATTAACGGCAAAGAAGATTCCACAGACTTACCTGACCCAAGCAATATAGATAAGCTACTACTGTAAAAGTGCTTCCCTCCCGTGCTTTCTAAGGCTATGTCTACACGATCAAAGTATAGCGCAGCTTCTGAACTGCGCTTTAAGAATCAGGTGATGTTTATCGCGCTGGAGCACGTACACACGTCGCTCCTTGTTCTGGAGCAGGATTTTTCCCTGGAATGCGCATTAGCGCACTGCTTTCTGGGCATGTATCCCAGTGTTCCATTTTCCCTGAGCCCGGAACGGACCTGGGTGGCCGGCTCGAATCCGAGCGGTCACCCAGCACTGCTCCCCTGTTCCGGGATTCAGCTGCTGCGCGGTTTAAAGCCCCGCGGCAGCAGCTGAGTCCCGGAGCGGTGCTGGGGGACCGGCTCCGATTCGAGCTGGCCCCCCGGGGCTCTGGCTCTCAGCTGTAGCCCCCGCTCTTTAAGCGTGGAGGCTTCAGCTGAGAGCGGGGGATTGGGGGGCGGCCGGCCGCTCCTGCCGCCACCCGAACCCCTGGCCGGTGCTGGGGAACCGGCTCCGAATTGAGCCGGC
>ML685798.1:11225934-11245204 GCA_007922175.1 Pelusios castaneus | reverse complement strand
GGGAGGGGGGGCGGGGCGGCAGGAGCGGCCGGCCGCCCCCCCGATCCCCCGCTCTCAGCTGAAGCCGCCCCACTTCAGCTACAGCTGAGAGCCGGAGCCCCGGGAGGGGGGGGGCGGCCGGGGCGGCCGGCCGCCCCCCCATCCCCCAGCTGGGCTCCACTCTCAGATGAAGCCGCCGCGCTTAAAGCCTGGTGGCTAGAGCTGGGAGCCGGAGCCCTGGGGGGCGGCTACAATCGGAGCCGGTTCCCCAGCACCGGCCAGGGGTTCGGGTGGAGGCAGGAGCTCCCGCCGAGCTTCTGCCATAACCTGATCCCCACCGGACAGCTCCACAAAATACTCAATTTCACTGCTCTGCTTGAGCAGTGAAATTGACATATATGTCAATTACACTGCTCAGCAGAGCAGTGAAATTGACATATTTGACAGCTCCGGTGTCCCAGAGTGGCATGGATTGGCACTCTGGGACATTTCCGGAGGCCAATCAATGCGCGGTAAAGGTTCACACGAGCACAAACGCGCAACAGATGATCCGCAACAGCTGTTACCACTCTCGTGGGAGTGGTTGTTGGAATGCGCAGCAACAAGGCGCTTAGTGCGCAGCAACAACATTTCACGTGTGAACAGTTTGCTTGTTAATGCGCAGTAATGTTTTTTAATGCGGATTACGGTGCTCGTGTAGGCAAGCCCTAAATGCACCCTGAACTGCCCCCATATCTATCCTCTGCTTTCCCATGCACACTCCCTACCTTTCTCCTGCTTTGCTTCTGGTGTTGGGAAACAGCAGGACTCTCTGTAAAGGCTCGCTCTTTTTTCTAGCCCTCCTGCTGTGTGCTTTAGAAATGGAGATGAACAGAAGCTGTTTTTCCATTTCCCCTTTGTTTCTAATGAGTGGATTTTCTCAACATAAGATACAATATGGATTTAAAAAAAAAAAAGAAATAAAAAATGATGAGGGTAGGCAGAGCTAGCAAGGAGAGTTCACAATAAGATTTAGATATGGTTCCTTTACTTTAAATGTTTATCAAAACAACAAGGAGTCCTGTGGCCTTTTAAAGACTAACAAATCTTGTCCTTTTAGTCCTTTTAAAGACTAACAAATTTATTTATCACATGAGCTTTCTTGGGAGAAAATCCCACTTTGTCAGATGCTTTGAAGATGGGAACTTACAGAATGGGAGGAAATTAAATGCAGGGAAGTGTAAGTCATAGGTTCAGGTCAGACTGTTAGAGCAAATCAATGCAGTAGTTTACATTCAAACACTAGGGAACAGCACATAAAAGAAGGTGAGGTCAAATCACTTGTTGTAATGGGAATGAAATCTGTAGTCCCTATTTAATCATGAGGGAACAAAGTTGAATTTGCATATAAGTTCCAATTCTGCAGTTTCTCTTTGAAGCTGTGATTTGTTGTTCATTTGTTTGAGCACCTCTATTAACAAGTCATCAATGGAGTGAGCAGGGAGATTGAAGTGTTCCCCTATAGTTTTTGAATGTTGTGATGTCTGATGTGGTTAGGGGCCCAACTCCCATCGAAATTCAGTAGGAGTTGGACACTTGGCTCCTTCAGATGATTTTTGAAACTTCCACCCACTATCAGCGTGGTCTGAATTCTAACAGTAATGGAAAGTGGCAAGCATCATATTCCATTTCCAGTTCCCTGGACCATGAAAGTCTTAATTTGTTTTCTAAGTGATGGCATTCAATAGAAAAATATGTCCCTTCTCAGCATTCTTATGAGTGTTTTTTTACCTTTTGAGTATTAGAAACCCTGTCTGCAGATGTTGGTATGCCACTGCCGTATGAGCTCTTCAACAGTGCTGCAATCCTCTTATTCTCCTTCGAGTGATTGCTCACGTCGACTCCAATTAGGTGTGTGCATGCCTTGTGCATGGCCGCCAGAAGATTTCTCCCTAGCAACCCCGGAGGGTCGGCGACAGAGCCCCCTGGAGTCGCTTGCTTATAGCACTCCTTATAAGGCTCGCCGACCCTCCCCATTCCAGTTCCTTCTTACTGCCAGTGATGGCTAGTTGGTATACGTACTTTCTTGCTCGTAAGAGACCAACCTAGCAATCCACGTTAAATCTATTCCTGTTTATACCTGTTCACATTAGTTAGTAGTAGTTAGTTTTAGTGTTAGTTGTTAGTTACTTTTAACATTTGAGCACCCCACCCCCTCAGAGGTTTGCCGTTTGTTTCCAGGCACTGGGGCATGCCTCAGTCCCCAGGCTTCAAACCATGCAGACTTTGTAAGAAGTCTATGCCAAAGAATGATCCACACTCCACCTGTCTCAAGTGCCTGGGAGAAGCCCGTCTGAAGGATGTGTAAAATCTGTAAAGCTTTCCACGTGTGTATGTAGAAGAACAGATCTCAGTGGCTAAAGTTTCTACTCATGGAGGCAGCGCTTAGACATTCGCCAAGCCCCTCGGAACCGGCGACAAGTACGGCATCAGCAAAAAGCATCCCGGCACCAACGAGATCCAGTGCCAAAGAAGGACCTTAAAAACTCCCAGCACTGGAAGTTGTCAGTACCAAAAACTGTCTCGAGGCACTGTTCTCACTCACTGGTACCAAAAAAGAAGCAGAGAGCAGATAGAGACTGGTCACCAACGCCCAAAAAGGACGTCAGGGCCTCAGACACTGAGACCCGCGATGGACCAGTTTACCACCTCTAAACTGCCTCTGCCATTGACTCCAGCCCCAGAAAGGGGTATCTTGAGCCTGGCACTGGATGCCTTCCCCTTCGGGGGTTTAGGGGAAGAGATGGAGATCATCCGATCCCCCTCCACTCTGGAAACCTTCGATGTGGCTAGTGACCTCATAGAAAGCATGGCACAGCAACAATCTAAGTCCGGTACCATGACTTCTCTGCCCTCGGTGCCATACACAGTGGACAGTCTAAAGGTAGACCTGCCCCACTGCCGCATCACCCTTCACCGCAGCACCAGTCATTGGTACCAAAATTCACGACACTGCCCTGGTCTCTGAAAAGCAGCTCACCCTTGGAGTTAGAGGCAGAATTGATTGCCTCCCCAGGAACTGGTCCCGCTCAATCTTACGGCACGGTGGCCAGCAAGCCATGCAGCCTTTCCTGGTACCAGGGATGCCACAGTGGCAAAACCCAAACAATTGGCCCTTTTGGACACCATGGGTCTCAATCTGCCTGATCTCTCTTGCTGGCCTCGGGAAGCAGAATGTCCCAAGCACAATCAGAGACTTTGTCAAGACCAGACACAGGGACTGACTGTATTGAGGCCACCGGTCGTGATTCGGCACCGAGACAGAAACCACTGGCCCTGCAAGGGAGGACTCCACACAGACGACACTGCTGGAAATTCCTGGTGTGGACCCTGGTGATCTTGGTCAGCTGAGAGAGTCCTCTTCTTCCTCACCAGATGAGGCAGTAGCTGGGGCAGTTCCTGCCCCGTCCTCAGAGGATAATAGGGTTTACCAGAACCTTCTTAAAAGGGTAGCCTGTAATTTAGGAATTGAGATCCAGGAAGTCAATGAAGAGTCCTCTGACCCTTTGCCAGACATTTGATCTCCTTCTGGTCCCTCCAGAGTTGCCTTATCCCCTCCTATCGATAAAACAATGAAGGCGATCTGCCAGACCCATCTTTGGTGCCCCCTACAGCCAAGAGAGTAGAACACATATACGTCATTCCCCCAAAAGGGTATGAATATCTCTATTCACATCTTACCCCTGGTTCCTTGGTCGTAGCAGCAGCAAGCATAAACGAAAGACAGGGAGCTCAAGGCCCAACCCGAAAGGCTAAAGAAGCCAAGAAAATAGACCTTTTCGGAAGAGAGGTGTACACCATAGGTGGTCTACAGCTTCGGGTGGCCAACCAGCAGGCTGTCTTGAGCCGACATACATATAACACCTGGGATCCATGGAAAAGTTCTCAGGCTCCCTGACTCGAAAAAGGAGTTTACAGCCATAATAGAGGAAGGCAAGACAGTGGCAAAGGTGACCCTTCCAGGTGCCTTGGATGCAGCGGATGCGGTGGCCCGCGTGATGGCCTCGGGGGGGTTGCCATGCAATGGAGCCCCTGGTTACAAGCATCCCGCTTACCACATGAGGTCCAGCAAACTGTCCAAGACTCGCCGTTTGAAGGACAATTTTTATTTTCAGAGCAGACTGACTCGAAATTACATAGTTTAAAGGATTCCAGGGCTCAGGATGCATACACCGGCCACCCAGAGATGACATTTTAAACCCCAACCCCTTCCATGGCAGTATCACCAACACCAGAGGCACAGACAGGGCAGGAACAGAAGTGCAAATAGTAACAACAACAGGTGTAGGCCATATTCCTTGTCTAACAAAAATGATGGCCCTTCAAAACAGTCTCAGGGACCAAAACAACTTTTGAGGAGGCACCCAAGGGCAGCGTACCAATAACCCCAGATCCAACCCCTTTATTTTCAAACCGATTATCCCACTACTACCCTGCATGGTCCTGAATTACTTCGAACAGCTAGGTTCTATGCATGGTGAAACTGGGATATTCTATCCAGTTCCACCCTATTCCACCCCTCCAGCCCCCTTACCCCCATTCCCTGTCATCTTCAGCGACCCGTCTCATGAGCAACTTCTTCTCGAAGAAGTGCACCAGCTTATAATCCTAGAGGCAGTGGGAAGAAGAAGGGAAAGGGTTTCTACTCAAAATATTTCCTAATTCTGAAAGCCAAAGGAGGGCTCAGAACCATCCTCGACCTCAGAAACCTAAACAGATTCATAAAGAAACTAACATTTTGCATGGTTTCTCTGGCTGTGGTTATTCCCTCTCTGGACCCAGGGGATTGGTACGCTGCCCTTGACCTCAGGGATGCTTATTTCCATATATCCTATCATCCCGAGACTCAGGAAGTTCCTAAGATTCACAATGGGTGAAAGTCACTTTCAGTTCACAGTCCTCCCCTTCAAGGTCTCAGTGGCCCCTAGAGTCTTTTTTAAAATATATGGCTGTAGTGGCAGCCTTTCTCAGGAAGCAAAGGGTACATGTCTTCCCATATTTAGACAACTGGCTTGTCAAAGGGAACTCCAAAGAACAGTTGGAGGCCCACATGGCCCTCATAAATCACATATTCCACAAACTTGGCCTGTTGATAAACATAAAGAAATCAATTCTGGCACCTGTCAGAGAATAGAATTCATTGGCGCAATACTGGACTCAACTATAGCCATGGCCTCAGTCCCACCGAATCATTTTCAAAATATCGCTGCCATGATAGATGATTGGTCCCGCTACCCAATGATCATGGTCAGAACTTGCCTAAAGCTCTTAGGCCACTTTGCTGCTTGCACACAGGTAGTGCAGTACACCAGACTAAACGGAGGCCATTGCAATTTTGGCTAGCCTCAGTTTACCATTCCTCCAGGGATGCTCTGGACCAAGTGATCTTAGTCCCTACATCTGCCGTGGACTCCCTTCATTGGTGGACAAACCAGGAAGCGATCTGTGCTGGAGTGCCATTCTCAAAGTCCCAACCATCCCTAGCACTAACAATGGATGCATTGGACCTGGGATGGAGGGCACACCTTGGCCACCTAAGAACACCGGGCCGTTGGTTGCAGAAAGACCTGACTTTACATATCAATGTCAGAGAATTATGGGCAGTCAGACTACCGTGCCAGACCTTCAAAGATCATCTAGCAGGACAACACGTGGCAGCAAAAACAGACAACACTGCCACAATGTTTTATATAAACAGACAAGGGGGTCCACTCCCTCCCCCTTTGCAAAGAGGCATTAGCCCTATGGCATTTCTGTATTCCCCTGAGAATTCACCTGGAGGCATCATACCTCCCTGAGACTCAGAATGCCCTGGTAGACTCCCTCAGCGGAACCATCCTACCCCACGAGTGGTCTCTCCGTCAGGACATGGCACTTACTATTTTCCAGAAGGGGGGAACTCCCCAACTGGATCTCTTCACGGCGAATGCAGGAGGTTCTGCTCCTTTCAAGGCCATAGCAAGGGCTCTCTAGCAGATACCTACCTCGTCACCTGGAACTGTTGTGGAAAAAGAGCACCCAGGATCTTTTCAAGGAGGGGAAAGGCAATAGGCCACGTTTATTATAAGAAACTAAATTAATAATATCTAATACCTGTACACACACACACATATGCACGCACGCACCCAAACATGCCAGAAGATGTTCTGCAGTTTATATAGTTACCAGTCCTGATCGTGGCTTGAGATCGCAGCTTGGGTTTGTTGCTGGGGTTCGCAGCTCATGGCAGCTACCTGGCCAGCGAAGCTGAGCATGAGGGAGAGCAGGGTCTCTGTTGGATGCGCACCGATGCTCTTTTCTCTTTGATGTTATGCAGAACATTACCCAAAGCCTTGCCATCTCACCCAGCTTTTTATAGATCTTTAATTCTGATGTAAGTCTATGATTTCTGCTGTGTCCTTCTGCTTCAGGGGCTGTGTGACTGCTGGTTGCCAAACAATAGCAGATATTTCCAGGGGGTAGTCGTGTTAGTCTGTGTCCAGCAAAAACAACGAGAGTCCTGTGGCACCTTATAGACTAACAGATTTTCTTCTGCATAAGCTTTCGTGGGCTATAACCCACTTTGTCAGATGCATCATTTTGCCGTGATTACATTTCATTCTTTTCTTTCTGGGGTAGATCCTTCTTTGTGCTTTTCAGGGATGTCTGCATTCTTCAGCCATTTAGACGGTACTTCATCAGGACAAACTGACATTTGAGACTGATCCCATTACATACACCTGGCGTTTGAGACTGATCCCATCAGATGCACACCATTCATTCACGCATCTAAACTAAATGAAATTAGTGTTCACCTAAAAGGTTCCATACAAAATGGAGTACATTAATTAAGATGGAGTTTTACATTTATAACATGGAGTTTCAGTGACGATATAGAGTTTGTTACAATGTATGCCAAAAACAGCTAAAAGGTTGCTTTCGTTAAGTGTTCCAGAGAATAGATACAAAAGATTCTAAAAATGATCTCTAACGGCTACAATAAAAGACTTTAAGAAGACAAATTTCTATCTGTTATAATACTAAAAACACAAGTGAATCAAGTTGCCAGATGGGGGGAAAGCAAGCAGCGAGTGACCTGGAGACAGACAGCTTTGCTGTGATAGCTTTTTAAAAGAAGCGGCTTTTTCAGCCGGGAGCAAAAGCGACAGCTTTTACCAAGCGCCTCTGAACCCTGTTGGACCTTTTCGTGGCAGACCCACTCACCATATCGTTACATCTGGACCTTCTCATCTAGAGCCAAGGCTTGATGAGGTATCCAGACCTGCAGTCTTTCCACTTGAAAGCATGGAAACTCCATGGCTGAACTGCCAAGAACTGCAATGCTCCCAACAAGTTAGGGAGATTCTATAGGAGAACCAAAAACCTTCCAAGAGGGCCACTTACATAGCAAAATGGAAGCAGTTCACTGTCTGGTGTCATAAAAACTGATCCCACTTACCAGCATGGACATACCCATTATCGTGGACTACCTGTTGCATCTCAAGCATGAAGGCTTGTCTGTGTCATTCCTCAAAGTACACCTGGCGGCAATCTCTGTATTTCACAGGCAGATTGAAGGTCGCTCAGTTTTTTTCAAGCCTGATAGTAAAACATTTCCTTAAAGGTCTGTACAGGAAATTTCCACAAACTATAAAACCGGTACTACAATGGGACCTCAACTTGGTGCTCTCGGCCTTAACAAAACCACCCTTTGAGCCCCTAGCCACGTGTTCAGACTTGTATCTCTCATGGAAGGTAGTCTTCCTAGTGGCAATCACTTCAGCTAGGAGAGTTTCCAAGTTGAGAGCGCTCACCTCAGAAGAGCCCTATATCGTATTTTTTAAAGATAAGGTGCGCCTTCGACCACACCCCGCTTTCCTACCAAAGGTGGTGGTCTCCTCCTTTCACACAAATCAGGACATTTTCATAGCAGTTTTTTTTATCCAAACCCCCAACCGTGAATGAACCTTGCACTCCCTCAATGTCAGGAGGGCCCTAGCATTCTATGTTGACAGAACAAGGCCATTCAGAAAGTCTCCGGAACTATTCGTGGCGGTAGCACATAGAATTAAGGGTCTTCTGGTATTGTCACAAATGATATCCTCATGGATCACGTCCTGCGTTAAATCATGCTACATCTCATCAAACAAACCAGCTCCTGAAGCCACCACTCACTCACCAAGAGCCCAGGCTACCTCTACCACATTTGCAGCAAGAGTCCCCATCCAGGACATCTTCAGAGAAGTGACATGGTCCTCCATCCACACATTTGCAGTCCATTACGCAACCACCCAGAATGCGGGGGATGATGCTGCAGTCGGCAGAGCAGTACTGAAGACAGTGTCCCAATGACCTCTGACCTCACCACCGGTAAGTGCTTGGGAATCACCTAATTGGAGTCAATGTGAGCAATCACTCGAAGGAGAAAAGATGGTTACTTACCTTCTGTAACTGTCGTTCTTCGAGATGTGTTGCTCATATCCATTCCAAACCTGCCCACCGACCCCTCTGTCAGATCCTCCGCAAGAAGGAGGCAGGGGGAGGGTCGGTGAGCCCTTATAAGGGGCACTATATGTGCGCGACTCCAGAGGGCTCTATCACCGACCCTCCAGGATGGCTAGGGAAAAATCTTCTGGTGGCCGTGCACGTGGCGCATGCACACCTAATTGGAGTGGACGTGAGCTATGCATCTCGAAGAACGACAGTTACAGAAGGTAAGTAACCACCTTACCCCATGGATTAATCCAGGCCCTTCCTGGTTCATTCCTGCAAAGGATCCATTCGAGGAGTATTGCAATGCTGCTGTTTCTGTCTCTGACAACATCATCATTTCAGGTGAATTTAGCAGATTCTGCTGAATAGCTGAGCTAAGTGTCTGTCCATCTTGCATCCCATCTTCTGGAAGCCCCTCTGACCTTGGGCACGGTGCAAGCGAAGTGCAGCATCTGGAGATTGTTCTAAGTAGACAGCTTTACCATGACCTGCTGGTCCTGTATGTATCAGGTGGAAAATGGCTCTGGAAGCAACATTATGTGTAGCACCTGGACTATTTTTATTAATCAGCTGAACAGATACTTTAAAAGCCATTTCATCACCTATGATATCATCCACAACATCTTGGATAATATCTGGTATTACTTTACATCTCCCATATGTGCTTTTTTGAGCTATGCTTGAGGAATGTGCCAAAGCACCCTGTGATTGGCTGGATCTCAATGTCTTCCTTTCAAGTGGGTAGAAAGGCTGAGGAGAAGCAAGACACACTATACTGTTAGCTGATCCTGCTCTTCTATATTTGGAATAGTTCAAGGATTTGTGAACCCCAGCTAGTTATCTGTCCCAGTGGTTCCCTCAGTCTCGGCTCCCTGGCTCCAGCACCCATATCAGTGTGCTTTTTTTCCTTCAGAGCAGTATCATCATTGTGGACGCTTCTCTTCCATTCTAGAGAAGCCATCGTGTTATCATCGTGAAGCTGATCTCCTGCATTATTCCTTGAGGTCACATCCGATTCTGTGTTGGGCATTGTGCTATTCATACTTATTGAATATCAGGCAGTTTATTATTAACTTGTGATAGGAAAGTGGCCAATCAGCAAACTCTTTCTGTTCAGAATCCTGACAAAAACAAATATCACCATGTTAAAATGATGAAATCTGCCAGGATGCATCTCAGCCATGTTATATTTTCAGTAGACAAAGCAATGGGGAAAGGCAATGGATCTACCAGGTAGAGAAGGAGACTTGGAGTTAGAATTCTGAGATTTGGCTCCTGATCCTCCCATGGATTTGTTGTTTGACTTTGGGAACGTCTCATAAGCCTTCTGTGCACCAGTTCACTTATGTGTTAAGTAGTAGTCTGTAGTCTGTAGAGATAGGAAATCACTCAGGATTGTATAAGAGGAGTGTGACAGGCTGCTCCCCAAATCCAGTCTGGTGTGCTGCTATGACCGCTTGAACCCCACTCCTGAACCCCAATTTACCCCGCTCTGCTGGGTGACCGCTCACTCCTGAGTCAGTCCACACCAGCCACCAGCGTGTAATTGGTCCCAGGCAGTGGGTGTAAATCCACTAGCCACACAGGCGTTGGTCCCCAAGCGAGCACACCCAGCCCCAGACTCTACCCTGGGAGCCACTGCCTGACAGGGATTGGGACCCACTCCCAATCACCTTAGTCTCCAGTCCGTCCACTTAACAAAGAAGTGGATTGTGCCCAGCCTCCCACATCCACACCCTCTAAAGACCACACAGCTTTAGGTAAAACAAATACTAGTTTATTGATCAGAGTCTGATTTCAAGTGAGAACATGGCCAATCAAGGCAGCAACATGTTACAAATGAGTCAGGAGTGACCACTATCAAATAAAAGGTATAAACCGCATACTACTCTAACATCTTCACCTAAACTGACCTCAGAGTCCAAGATTATGCACATGGTGTTTGGCTGTCTGATGTCTTGCAGCCATTCTCTGCCTGTTCTTAGGCAGGGCCCCGATCTTGCTTGAGGTTGGTTGCAGGATGGTGTCTTCTCAGGCTGAAAGCCTGCAGCTTCTCTCCTCTCACAGTCTCTGTGTCTTTGTTTTAACAAACTGCTGACAGCCCCTCCCCCTCACTGTCCTGTTCTCTTGACTCCTACCTGAGCAGGGGAGGGCATTAGCATTCCCTTTGATGTGTAAATCTTCAGCCATTGTGCTAGAGACAGCCCTGAGAGTCTGAACCCTGTAACATGCTTCACATCTATACATACATGTCGCAGCAGGGAACATGGCACCCTGGTAATCATGTGGCACATGTTCTGAGCATTCACAGAGGAACCTGGTATAGTGTAATTGTCATCAAATAACACAATTACACTGCAAAACTGAACAGAAAGATTATACGGGTCACGCCCAAGGGCTGCACAGATGTGCATTCCGTCACAAGGAGGCAACTCAGTTGCTGTTGGTGAATTTACCCCTTTACTTGTTTTGAGGTCAATATAAAGATTTACCTATCGAAAGTGAAGTATACATCATTGTTTATTTTGAGAGATGACTAACCTTGAGGTTGGTCTAAAAAAATTAATGTAGATGTCGTGCATTTGAAATATTTTCCTTTGAAATAAATACAAATGGAGGGCTGCATTCTGGGAAGTGTTGTGCTTCTTGGAGATGCTGAGGTGGAGAACGAGGGTGATTGTTCTTTCTCTTAGTCAGGTCCTCTTAACCTTATCACACAATGCTCTTCAGCCAACGATGAGCCAGGATATGAAAATATTTACTTCCCTCACAGATAATGTGTTATCACTGTGGGTATTTTTAAGGCTCCCATCACTATAGTTCCAATGCATCTCATAACATTAACAAAGATAACCACACAACATTCTTGAGAAGTAAGGAAGGATGATGATTTTACAGAAGGGAACTCAGGCATGGGAAGACCAAGTGACTTGACAAGGATATATCTGGCAGACTTGAGAACTGAATCCACATGTTTCATCATAAATGTTAAGAACCAGATTCTGATAACTGTTCTCACCCTGAGAACAGCTTGCTCCGTGAGTATAGCCCTACTGATTTCAGTGAAACTATTCAGAGTTAGGTATTATTCACCAATAACAAGGGTGTCAGAATCTGGCTCTAAATAACTGCAACTTCTAAAATGTGATTATTTCCTTCTGTACAGTGCTGTATCAGCGTGTCATATCACAAAGAGTGTGTGTAGACATTAACATAGCCAGAATGACATCTGGAAAACTGCTACTGGAGGATGAACAAGCTGAATACTTCTGATGTAAGTAGATCTAATATATTTATGAAATTGTGCTGCCTTATGGCTTTATAGAATCATGATAGTGTAGGGCTGGAAGAGACCATGAGAGGTCTTCTAGTCCAATCCTCTGCACTCAAGGCAGGACTAAATATTATCTCCCTGACAGGAGATAACCTGTTCTTCAAAATCTCCAGTGGTAGAGATTCCATAACCTCCCTAGTTAATTTATACCAGCGCTTAACTATCCTGACAGTTAGGAAGTTCTTCTTGATGTCCAACCTAAACCTCACTTGCTACAATTTAAGCCCATTGCTACTTGTCCTATTCCCAAAAGGTTAAAGAGAACAATTTTCCCCCCTCCTCCTTGTAACAACTTTTTATGTATTTAAAAACTGTTATCATGTCCCCTCTCACTCTTCCCTTCTCCAGACAAAACAAACCCATTTTTAATCTCCCAGCATAAGTCATGTTTTCTAAACCTTTAATAATAAATAAAACCATCTTCAAAATACTTCAGTAAAATAGCTTGCATACAGATATTAGACCTTTTAAAATTCTATTTTAATAAGATCTGTATAAAAAACCCAAAACACCGTTCCACTTCTGCGATATTGGGGGTTACCGTGCAGTTCCGCGATCAGAGAATGAGGAGGCTCCAGAAAAACTGTGTAAGGGAAGCACAGCCACTGCACAAGTTCAGGATGAGATGTTTGGGCTGCAGTTCAGCAAGATATTGTGTGTGCGCATAAGGGTGTATGCTTTTTACCGTTGACGTCAATGAAACTAATCAGATGTTTAAAGTTACCCTTCTGTTTACTTCCTGAATTGGGGCCTTGGAAAGCTATGTTTTAGCAACAAGAGAATTTACATTTAAATTAAGCCTTTGTGATTCACATGTAGAACAAACAATTGCTTCATTGTGCATTGCAAAGACAAATATTTGCTGTTTCTTTCTATCTCTGGGTCCAAGGCGGGAAGGTGTTGAATTGTCACGACTTTCAATGGTTTCAGTTAAGGGCCTTCACCACCTGGTGTGTCATTGAGTCACCAGCAGGAAGAGAATCCACTGAAGGAAGCGATGTTGTGCAGCTACTGTACTCTTGAACAGCGTAGTTGATTTGCTGTTCAGCTTGTTCTTTATTCTCCATTTCCTCCATAATCTGGTGGTATCTGAACACAAATCTGCTATCATACTAATTAGTGCAAATTAACATACCTTATGATTACTTAAAGATTTATTGAGAATTAACTGTCCCTGATCTGAGAGTCTACAGCACTTCTTAATAAACTTTAAGAGCTTATTTTATGGGAATGCAGTAACTGTTGTTCAGCCTGGTTATCCTTGTAAGAACCTTGGGAGGGAAAGGGTTAACAGAGAGTCCTAGAGGAGCCCCAGGAGGGCCAATAGGAACAGAGTGCAGGGTTTTGAATTGGAGCAACAGCCCTGCCTGTTTCCTCTTTGATGGGAGCAGAGTTCCCAGAAGGAGCAGGAGGAGGCCAGGCAGCCGGGACTGGGGAGAATCCAATGACATCTGTGCTTAAGAAAGGTCCAGATTGGTAACTGACCAAGTGTGAGTAGAACAGGGAATGTTTAGCAAGATGTGTTCAGGGTATTTTCTTTGTTTTGGTTCTTTTTTGGATTCCCCTGTGCTGAGAACATGTACCCCCCCCCCCCATCCTGTAACTACCCAAGTTAATCCCAGAGAAGCAACTCTCTGTGTTTCTTAGCTGTCCTTTTAATTAAAGAACATCTATCCTTTTAACATAAGTTTGTGTCTGTGTCCTAAAAGACAAGAGGTTTTGTGTGCATGTGCCTGAGACTGCACAGCCAGCTACTAGAGGGGATTCAGTCCCATTTTCAGCCTGTACTACAGCTAGGGTTCAGTCGCTCTCCTGAGGGAGGAATAAGGGCGATAGAGGGTACCTTGCAGGGAAGAATTCCCAAGTGCGCCTTCCTGAGTTTCAAGAGGATTTTGCATTTGGGTGGTATTGGCAATACCACTCCAAGGCCAGGAAATCGGTAGCCTTGGAGAGTTTTAGGACAAGGCTTTAGGCCCAGTGATTTTAAGGCCTTTTGCAGACCCCCACTTCTGCACTCAGAGTGGGGAAATAGCCTTGACAATCCTTCTGTATTAAAGCAATTAATGAGTTATATAACTGAGAACGAAGACATATTAGACTAGAAAATATATTTTTTGTGAAAAATCTGAATTTTAATATGGCAATAATCAGTGGGCTAAAATAACTCCAGTGACATTGCAGCTTCTTAGTGTTGTTTTAAAACATCTTCAGACTGGATAGAGGTTCAATAAGCAGTGTTCAAACAAAACCAAACAACCTACCTTGGGAACCAGCTTTATATGACTGTTCTTATAACCAGGGGTCTCAGGAGAACTGGTTTTCATTCCCAGCTCTTCCACAGACTTCCTGCATCTCCTTTCCTCGCCATTCTTCGTCTGTCTTGTGTTTTCAGATTAGAAGCTCTTTGGAAGGGGGATGTCTGTTACTGTGTGAACAGTTCCTACTAATAATAGTAATAACCCCATCTTAATAGCAAAACTTTATGCCAAGGAAAGTTGGATATAATTTTATTTAATAAGTATAACAACACTGTAGATAAACAGTATGGGATGCTCCCAAAGCATAGTTAAAGTCCCTTTATTCTCCCTTTCTTCAAATCAGAAAACAATTACCTAGTTAGGTCTTCCAGTAAAGAATCTCTATCTGCTTTTAAACATAAATAATAAAAAGACTAGATCCTTGAGGATTCATAAGATATTAATTTGTATAAATTAAATTCTTCATTCTGGGGACGGAAAATAACCATGAAATTTACTAAATTTACTAAACTTACTAAATTTACTCCTGGTTGAAGGAGAAAAAAAAATAGGCAGTCAGTGTGGGGTGGAGGGGAATGACTTGCTTCTCAAAACAAAAACAGAATAAATAACTCCACAATTTATTCTCTAAGTGGTAAATTAGAGTACAGGAAGACTAAAAGCAAAGATCTTATACCCAAATTTGAAAGTTACTGCAAAACTCTTTATTCCCATCCACACAGTCAGTTAAACATTAAAGAAGGCATAGACAAGGCATTCGAGTGCCAATACAATTAAATAATCCTATATCCCGAGAGGAAATTCCAAGTGCAATACATTTACTTTCTTGTAATGAAACTGCTAGATAAGATGTTTTTTCTATTGACTTGTATTTTTTTTAAAGTAATAATGTGCTGGTGCCTATTTTCATGTGAATGTTTAATGATGGCTTAGATCAAGGTGGGCTCCCCAAGGCCCAGTCTACACTGCTGGCAAAATTCGGCAGGAGTCAACAGGAATTCCCAACGACTTTGTAACTTCCCTTTAGCGTTCTGTGTTCACTGTGTGGTACTGACAGAAAATGCACTCCCATTGATGCAGTGCTACATCACTTGAAGATGTGGTTTATTAGATCGACTTGCAAATCAACTGAGCGAATCTTTACTGATTGCTCAGTTAATCTGGAAAAATCGATCTGAGGCAGCAAATAGACATTCCTCAACGCTTCAGGATATGCTACTTTATTGCCAACACAGGAAAAATTCCAAGGATAGGGAGAGCTGTGGTTTGTAGTGGTCCAGTTTCCCTCCTTAGTGAAAGTGCTGAGCCTGGAAATAATGCCTAACCTAAAATGGAGATTCATACAAATTTTTAATACATGGATCAATTTAATTTTGGATGTTGTGAATATTATTGAGCTAAGAAGCTGTCTTTGCAAAAGTTTTCTCATTATTAAAGTTAATTTGTTGCCAATATAGCCAGATTTTCAAGAACAAGAAGTGACTTTAGATGTCAGTAACTGGGTGCCCAACTTCTGAGACACTTTGACACAGTCTGATTTTCAGAAGGCAGAACGATTTTACTTTCTGAAAATCACTGGTCACTTTTGAAAATAGTGATCAGTCTTTATTTTGTCCAAGAAATGGTTTGAGGTAAATAGGAGGAAATTCAATAGGACAAATGCAAAGTACTCCATTAAGAAGGAACAATCAGTTGCCCACATACTAGATGGGCAATGACTGCTTAAGGAGGAGGACTGTGGAAAGGGCTCTGGGTGTCATAGTGGACCACAAGCTAAATATGACTCAATAGTGTAACACTGTTGCAAAAAAAGCAAACACCATTCTGACATATACTAACAGGAGTATTGTAAATAAAACACAAGAAGTAATTCTTCCACTTTACTCCATTCTGGTTAGGCCTCAAGTGAAGTATTGTGTCCAGTTCTGGGTGCCTCATTTCAGGAAAGATGTGGACAAATTGCAGAAAGTCCAGAGAGGAGCAACAAAAATGATTAAAGGTCTGAAATACTTGACTTACGAGGGCAGATTGAAAGAACTGGGCTTGTTTAGTCTGAAAAAGAGGAGACTGAGAGGGGACATAACAGTTTTCAAGTAACTAAAAGGTTGTTATGAGGAAGAGGGAGAAAAATTATTCTCCTTAACTGCTGATGATGGGGCAAGAAGCAATGGGTTTAAATTATAGCAGGGGAGGTTTTGGTTGGACATTAGGAAAAAATTCCTGTCTGTCAGGTGATAATATCCAGAGGGGTAGCTATGTTAGTCTGTGTACCGCAAAAACATCGAGAGTCCTGTGGCACCTTAAAGACTAACAAATTTCTTCGGGCATAAGCTTTCGTGGGCTCCAACCCACTTCATCAGATGCAGGTGGGTTGGGGCCCACGAATGCTTATGCCCGAAGAAATGTGTTAGTCTTTAAGGTGCCACAGGACTCTCTTTATTTCTATCAGGGTGTTTAACCACTGGAATAAGTTGGCTAGGGAGGTTGCGGAATCTCCACCACTGGAAATTTTTAAGAGCAGGTT
The DNA here is from genome assembly GCA_007922175.1 of Pelusios castaneus. Lineage (NCBI taxonomy): Eukaryota > Metazoa > Chordata > Testudines > Pelomedusidae > Pelusios > Pelusios castaneus. The sequence goes on along the minus strand of ML685798.1, from coordinate 11,228,598 downwards.
AGACAAACACCTGTCAGGGACGGTTTAGGAGGGTACTTGGTCCTGCCATGAATGCAGGGAACTGGACTCGATGACCTCTCATGGTCCCTTCCAGTTCTATGAAAAGAAATATTCACTGATTGCCATTATCTTTATCTCTTATATTATTTGTCTACGATGGTCTGTTTATTTCAAGTTAACATCTTGCATGTGCTAAGTGAATGAAAATGATGCACTTGCTTTCAGTCAAGACTCCATAGCTCTCAAGATAGAAAGGAATTAATTCATAAATCTCCTGCATGGCAATTGCCTTACTTCAGTTTGAGTGGGAGGGTTGTGTAATATCTAGTTAGGTACATTCAGGCACTCTTAATGATTTTAGCTTAGTACAACACAGAGCTCTCTCAGCACGTTTTGAATAATCTCAATCATTGTCACATTTCATATGAGATTTACCAGAAATGCTGGCGGCTTATACTTAAACCTGTTCAGAGAATGACATTTATTCAACAAAGCGATTTAATCTTTATTGAGAAGAAATGACCCAATTTCAACAGATGTTGATGAAGCCATCTGGAAGCAATAGTGACTGGACAAATAAATAAAGTCTACTTCCTTTTACTGCTCCCAAAAGAGCATTAACTAAAATGTCCCTTTAAATTAAAGCATCTGGAGCTATTTATCACAAACAGTTTAACAATGCTATTCGCCATGGAAGGAAAATACTGTAGAGAATTGGCTAAAAGCTGTTGTAAAACAAAACCACAAAGGCTTAATTATTGAACATAAGAACAGTCCTGTTGGGTCAAACCAATGGTTCATCTAGCCCAGTACCCTGTCTTCTGACAGAGACCAATGGCATGTGCTTCAGAAGGAATGAACAGAACAGGTAATCAACTGATTCATTCCAGCGACCATTCCCAGCCTCTGGCAAACAGCAATCCTTGCCTATCCTGGCTAATAGACCTTGATGGATCTATCCCCCATGATCTTATCTAGTTCTTTTTTGAATCCTGTTACAGTCTTGGCCTTCACAAGGTCTTTTGGCTGTATGAAGAAATGCTGCTTTTTTGTTCATTTTAAACCTGCTGCCTATTCATTTCATTAGGCGATTCCTGGGTTTTGTATTATGAGGCGTAAATAACACTTGCTTATTATTTTCTCCACACCACTCATAATTTTATAGACCTCTATAATATTACCCCTCAGTCATTACCCCTCCCCATAATCATCTCTTTCAAGTTGGAAAGTTTGTCTTATTAATCTCTTCTTATACGGAAGTCTTTCTATACCTCTAATCATTTTAGTTGACCCTTGCTGTATCTTTTCCAATTCCAATATATCTGATGTGGGGTGAACAGATCTGCATGCAGTATTTAAGATGTGGGCGTACCATGCATTTAAAAATGTGGCGATAGAATATTTCCTGTCGTATTAGCTGTCCCTGTCCTAAAGAGTCCCAGCATTCTGTTAATATTTTTGTCTGCTGCTGCACATTGAGTGGATGTTTTCAGACAACTATCCAAAATGACTCCAAGACCTTTTTCTTGAGTGTTAACAGCTAATTTAGACCCCATCATTTTGTATGTATATTTGAGATTGTTTTCCATTGTGCATTATTTTGCATTTATCAACATTGAATTTCATCTGCCATTTACTTGCCCTGTTCACCCAATTTTGTGAACTGTCTTTGTAGCTCTTTGCAGTCTGCTTTGGACTTATCTTAAGTAGGTTTGAATCAGCTGGAAATTTTGCCACCTCACTGTTTACCCCCTTTTCCAGATCATTTATGAATATGTCGAACAGTGCTAGTCTCAGAACAAAGCTCTGGGGGATATCACTGTTTACCCATCTCCATTCTGAAAACCAACCATTTATTTCTACCTTTATTTCCTGTCTTTTAACCAGTTGCTGACCCAGGAGAGGACCTTCCCTCTTATCCCATGGCCACATTACTTTAAGAGTCTTTGGTGAGGGGCCTTGTCAGAGGCTTTCTGAAATCTAAGTGCAATAGAACCTCAAAGATACAAATACCTTGATAATGGAGGTTGTTCATAACTCTGAACAAAACAGTATGACACAGGACCTTGCAGATGGCATCTTCTGGCTGAGAGAGACCTTGCAAAGTTGGGATGTGGCAGCACTGCCTAGTTTGCAAGCAGCTCCCTGCCCTATTCCTGTTTCTTGCCTTTGGGCAGAAATTGGAGAGCCTACCCCACACCATTGGCATTATGAGCCTCAGCCTTTCCAGGGCTTGCTCTGCTCTGTGCACTGCTTGCTGCACTCCCGAGACACACCTGGCAGAGGGCTGGTGGCAGCCCGCTGTCAGCGCCCCTCCCTTCCCTGCTCCTTGCATTCTCAGAGGTGCTGGCAGGATCTAGAAATGCAGCCACGGATAAAGCTTGGGCTGCATTAGTGCACAGGATGGAACCCTTTAACAGTCCTCCAGAATGCAGCATGCAGGCAGCAGCCGAGACTCTGACTCTCACTCCAGATCCAGGCCAGGTTTGGCTGCAACCTTCGGTTCCTTGCTGCATCAGCAGCTTTTTCCCTGGCTGGGGCTGGGGCTAGGGTGCAGGTGAAAATAGCTTTCCTTTCCGAGTGGAGTAGGAGGGGGTAAAACCTTTTTCTTTCTTTCTTTCTTTCTTTCTTTCTTTCTTTCTTTCTTTCTTTCTTTCTTTCTTT
>ML685798.1:11117330-11219626 GCA_007922175.1 Pelusios castaneus | reverse complement strand
GAGCGCACTGCTGCCCGCCCTCCCTCCCACCCAGCGGTGATTACCATTTTTCAATTTGCGATTCTTTAGAGAATCGGGGGTTTACTGGTTCCCTCTAACCCCCACCCTAATTTTTCACACTTGTATCTGGTCACCCTATTTCTAGGGGTGGTGCCACTTGTCATTGGTTCTGGGCCATGTACCTAATGCTTTTGGTTTCATTTCCTAAGTGAAGAAGGCCTTGGGGACCTCCCAGGGATCTGGGGCACAGTCCTCTCCAATGAAAACATTCTGGAGCATTTTAGATATCTACAAACATCCACCTCTCCCTTTACAGGTGTCTTTGCATATATGTATAAACAACTGTCTTTACATTTTATCTTTCTTTTGTGTTTGTGCATTTAATGGTATTCCTTTATCACTTCTAGGGGTGGAGCCCCGGTTTAGGTGTTCTGGACTATGCCTCAAATCCTATTGGTTTTCCTCTCTAGGTAAATTGGGGGGTCCAGGAGAGAGAAGGGGGTTAGGCCAGACTCTGCAAGGGCAATGATTTAAGTCATATCCGGTGACCATATCATTTCCTGTGACATCAAGGTAAGGCAAGGCAGGACTTACAGTGTGACATCATCATCATCCTTAACACATCCATCTCTCTCTTTAACACAGGGACAATTTATTACTCTTGTGCTTCTGATATAGTTTACCTTGGCTCCTCAGGCTAACACGTTTGGCTAAATTATTCAGTCCTGAATTAATGTATACATTTTGAAAAATCATCTGAAAAAAGTGTCACAGATTGCAGAAGATTTTTAGTCAATAAAGAAAAGAGAAACGATCTGGTCAACATCCTTTGGTGTTCTTTGTTGGATCCGCAATACGTTTATACTAGAATCCTGCATCGAAGTACTAATGGTTTAATGTCTTGGTTTAAGTAGCTAGGCCTGCTGACTAGGCATGCTTAGACCCTTCTTTCGTTTTATAGTAGAAAACATGAATGGCAGTGGATTATTAAACAGCTGAATGAAAGTTTAAAAATAGAATTTCTTTAACTGGGTCTTTCTGTATGTTGGGAATTGGAGAGAACCTTTATTTTTCAGAATCATGAAACAGGCTGCGGATGTACCCTTTCTAATGGTTAGAGAGACCGAAGCACAGAAATTAGACTCATTGCTTAGCAATTGAAAGAGCTCTTCTTTCTATCCCAAGTGGCACTGCGGTTTCCTTAGAATAAATATTTATAGGTGAGTGTGAACATATAATGTTATACAATATGAGGCTGTATTTTCTACTAAGAACATAACGCTCTAAAGTTTCCATGGTTTTCCAATCTAGTCTAGTAATGACCTTCCCCTTCATAGAAGACTTAAAAATCAATACAGTCTTACAGAATTGTTCTGGTACCTTTCCCATTATTGATTAAACTCCTTTTAGCATTTAAACCTCTGAAATACTTATTATTTTTCAAACTTGTGTCTATAATATGCTTATCCAGATTTCCAGTCTGTCTTTCCATTTATTAATATAGCAACTTATCCGAAAGATAAGTTGTTTCTGTGTTGTGGTATAGATACCAACATTTTTCTTATTTAATTCTGATCTATTCCTCTCATCCACTGTATTAACAGCGTTCTTAAGAGACTAATAAAATGTCGTCTTTAAGTACAAAGTGTATTCACATACAAACTTATATATATAAACAATTTACCAAACTAAATCAGCATGTTTGGTGTCTTCTTTCTACGAGATGCAGGATGTTCTGGTCCCAATCCTGCAGAACATTTACGCATGTGATTAACTTTAAGCAATGAGTAGTCCAAATAGGGCTTTCTCTATTCAGGAAAATACTTGAGCATATGTTTATCTCTCACTAAAGTTAACAAAGTTAAACACATGATTAAATGTTTTTTCCTGAATAGAGATGATTTCCTGGATCATGGCCAGTATTGAGCTCCTTAAAGGATTAAATTTTCTTCATTCACTTGTATTGAAAAGATGGGCATAATTTCAGAAGAATTCTAGTTGCTTTGATAGAACAGGTACATCATTTATGGGAAACCATTTCACAACTTGTTGCTGTGGCAGATTATCAGAATTGTTTATTCTTTACAGAAGTCCATGAGACAAATGAAAATGTTTTTGTGTTTCTAAAAGAAGAAATGTATGCTGAGCCAGAGACTAAAAGTACGGTCTCTCCCTTATAAAAATCAATAGTCAGCATAAACATGTAAGCAAAACACCAGTAGTAATATGGTGCATTGTAGCAAGATCAAGAGATGTCACCAGAGATTGATAAAATATCTTTTAATTCATAGATATTAAGTTAATTTATGTTTAGAGTATATGAAAAGTATTTAGTAACCATTCCTTCTGTTGCTCTTCTATGAAGACTGAAAAGGCTGTTAAGCTAGCAAACTAACCCCCTCTGTACAGTTTCTTTAAATGAGATCTAAAATCAAGGTGCTGTCCATTCACAATCAGCCTGACTGTTTGCTCCAATTCTTTGTGTTTTCACCCTTTAAATATTTTTATAACATCCTTTCAAAGCAAACTGTAAAATCTGCAGTACAAGAACTATATTTTACTGGTGTGTGTAAGGAATTATGCCCCTATGTGGGCCTACATAGGTTAATAATAAAGATATTTTTGTATCAGTATATGGCTGTTCTTTCCTACTCTATTCCTATTCCAGGTTGTGTCATTATAACCCTAAATACCCCTGCAGTTTGAACTTTACCTCTTATTCTAAAGTATCATATCGTGTTGCCGTATTTTATTAAACTACTATCTTGTTCCACAATGGAGATGGCTGCATTTTCATGTAGGAGGAAATGAGCTACATGTCAAGCACTTCAGCCTCTTTCAGAATCAGATATTATGGCTACCTTTATAAATGTAAGAAAATTTTCCATTTTTGTCACAGTGAAGCCAGGCAATACTGTTTTGTGTGCCCAAATCCTCCCTTATTTCATTAGCCAAGTACAACAGGAAGCAATGAAACAAAATGCTCTTCTGCAGGATGGGTGATTTTAAATTGGAAAAGGAATTTTCCCCCTCTTTACCTAGGGCAGTTGAATAGCCTGAGCCATTGTCCAAAATGAGCTGGCAATTTTAAGCTTGTACCTATGAGAAATATGCTGAACTACCTATGAATATGAATATGCTGAATTATCTATGAAAAGCAGGAGGAATTTATTACAGTGTTTGTAGAACTGAGTCAAAAAGAGCTCATATCCCTGCAGGAGAGTGGCTGTCCAAACACCAACTGGGAGAAAAGTTTTATGGTTTGTTTTTTTTCCCTCTCCAAATCCATAGCAGACCTCCCTTCCCCATTTGCCAGCTGCTAACTCCCCGACCTCATTCCTCACCAGCAAAAAGCCTTTGATGAAATTTACTGTAGAGACCTTTCTCTTTGGGAAGGCATAAAGCTTTCTCCCCTTTCTCTTATGACATACTACAGGGAAATTATGAAGTCTCAAAACATATGTTAGAAAATGTTGCTAGAGAAGTTTCAAGCAGCTGGTTAGCAGGTCTTTTGGATCACAGCATCTTCACTGCTTCGCTGTTGTTCCCAGTTGCTAGTGAGTTCCTTACACTAAGGCTCTGTTACCTGAGAGGCACAGAATGAAGTGCTGCAGACCAGACACACTCAATGAACTCAGCATTCACAGAGCTCCCAAAGTCTCATTCCTGAATGAATTGTATACACCGCTCTGGAAACAGTCTCCTCTTTTGTTGATCCAGATCTGGTCTGAAATCATGAATGGGTGTCCCCAAGGCCAGGGCATTATACTGAATTCTCTTTTTCTACAACAGGTACGTTGTTCAACTAATATTTCCCCCCCTTCAAGCTACATTGTTTTAGCTCTCTTCCAGGGGCAGGTCATCTTGAGCAGTGGCAAAATGCTCCTTCTAGTCATGTGGCATTTATATCCTCGTCCCAATGCATGTTCTTGGCAAACATTTTCCAACTCATCTTTTTTAAATGTAGCCAAACAATGCTGGAAATACTACATTTCCCTGCATCTCCTTCTGCATCTGATCCCCGTTCCAAAGCCCTTATTTTCCAGGAACAGAAGATTTCCTATTAAATGTGACCCAAAGCCCACAGAAGTTAGAGACAATGCCCATTGACTTCAGTGTTTTCAGTGGGATCAAACCTTCTTTGAACATTTTACTGGCAGAACTTGGCAAATGCCACTGGATTATTTTAAATGACTAATCATGTTTTAGAATAGAAATAATCTCATCAAAATTGTCTCTCAGCAGCAGTTCCTCATGTGTTTTGTATCCCCTTTGGGAACTTGACTAAACACTGCTCATTAGCTTCACCATGTCCAACAGAAGCAGCTAAAGGTTTATTTTAAATTTAAATCACTATGGCTATGTCTACACTAGCAATTTAAGTTGATTTAAGAATGCTTAAATCAACCTAAATTATTCATGTCCACACCGGGCTTTCATTAAGTCAATTTAAGGACTATCTTTGGGGAGGTGGAGCCCAGGGTGAATCGGCCTGTGTGAGGCCTCCCTGGACCAATCCCAGGCTCGCACACCCCTCCAGGCCTGATCCTGCCCTCATATTGCCTCATGCACCACTTCCCCCTTCTCCCCCAGTGCCACCTCCCCAGCCCCAATTCTGCTTGGTGCTTGCTGGTAACTATTGCCTCTATGGTGTTGAAGCGCAGGGCCCGTGGGGCCCTGGGCAATCACCCCAAAATGCCACTCCCTAGTGATGGTTCTGACCCTAGGTAAATGAGAGCACAGACATCTATGGGCCACTTTTTTGAAAAAGTGTGCACTCACTCTGGGTGCCTCTGTTTCTTGGTTTCTCAAAAAGTCCACACAGAAATGGGGACACCTTAAATTAGTTGGCACTTTGCAGATAACTCCAGCACCTGGAGTTTCTGCAGTGTGCAATGCTGAGTTCTACAGCTAGAGTGAGTGAGGAGGGGATGAGGGAAAAAAGATGGGTTGAGCCCTACAAATCCATGGATATTTGCTTTACATCTACAGATCATTTTTGCAGATAGTGGATTGGATGCAGATATAAATTTTGTATCAGCCCAGGGCTATAACGAGGGGCCCCACTCCCAGCCCAGTCTGCTGAGTGCCCTCTGGTGGCTTCCAAGGGAAAGGGAAAAAATTGTTGCAGAGGTGGTTGGCCTTTCCTCATGCAGTAGGGCAACCCACACAGGTAGAGTCCCCTCTGCACATAAATCTTGGGGGAAATAATGCATCTATTACTAGCAATGCCACTATAATTCAGTTGTGGCCCCAGTGGAAGAGTATATCAGTATCTTCCTGTACTCTTAGAGTGCAGAATGAGACAGAACTTGCTGACTAGAGACAGACAGACAGAATGTAGCCAAGTAAAGGGTAAATGGGCCCATAATCCACTGATTGTCATGCAAGTGTCTTTTACAAAGAAAATGAGCCAGAAAGCCAGTTTTTTTTTTCAGCCTGGGTTTGGATGTGCAAGTCAGTCAATACACCCACAACTTTTAAGCAGAGGTCAACAGCGTCTCTGGCAGGGAGTAGGTAACTACATTTCCCTTCTATAGGATCAGTGTTTGATTGTCTAAAAAAGGCTGCCAGTAGGACTTCCTAACACAGGGGACCGAGAGATTCTCTTTGGTGCAATAGATGAAGCCTGGCTTTGGTATTCAGGGAAACAAAGTTCAGTAAAAAAGTGAAGTTAATGAAATAGCAACAGCTCACCGATAGCATTGGATGTTGACTATGGATTAAAAGAAACAAGTTCAATTCAATATTGCTATGTGAGCTTTCGGCTCCTGTTGGAGCTAGTTTTGCAAAGTCCCAAGAAGCTCTAAAGAAGTTATTGCTCTATTCTCTCTCCTGTTCCTGCAAAAAATAGCCTGGCTCCTCTTGATTCCTCCCTTCTCCTCCTCAAAATAGCTTGGCCCCTCTTGATTCCTCCGTTCTCCTCCTCAAAATAGCTTGGCCCCTCTTGATTCCTCCCTTCTTCTCCTCTCCTATGCTGTTGCACCACATCTGGGAAGGAGAGGAGAACCTCTTTGGAGCTGCCTTCCCCAAGAGCCTGGGGGCAGGGTGAAAAACCTACTACTGCAGGAGTAATAGTGAAGGAAAGAGGGCACACAATTATTGTATAGCTGGCTAAGCAGAATTGATGTAGGCTCATGAGGCAAACTATTCAGTGAGGAAGAGATGGGGTGTAGGGTTGGGGCACAAAATGAATTAGGGATGTGGAAATTGAGTAGCCAAAAATCGTATTTCTTACTATCAGTTGGCAACACTAACTGTCACAAGCATATTGGTATCGGGGGTGGGAGAAGTAGCATAATAAAGAGGAAGGAATCTTAGACATTTTCAAATCACAGTTTTTGGCCAGTTTCATGATTAAGGGAGTCTGAGTGATTTGAACTTTTTGTGTGTGACAACACAGGAAATTAGTTACTGTCTTACCATTAGACCTTCCTAGGAAAGACTCACCCAATTATAGAAAACCCTACATGCTGCAGCCTCCCAGGGGCCTGTCTGTTACATGATAATGCTGGGCTGCCGAAAACAATGAAAAAAGCCACAGTTGGGACACTTGTCAATTAAAAAATGATGCTACTTGTTAATGAACACTGGACCCATGCAGAGACTCATAGACTTTAAGGTCAGAGGGGACCAGTACGATCATCTAGCCTGATCTCCTGCAACATGCAGGCCTCAAGACCTCACCCACCCACTCCAGCAATAGGCCACCAACCTATGACTGAGTTATTTACCTCCTTAAATCATGATTTAAGGACTTTAAGATACAGAGAATTCACTGGGAGGTGAGCCATGCCCTGTGCTATAGAGGAAGGTGAAAAACCCCCCAGAGCCCAGGCCAATCAGCCCTGGGGGAAATTCCTTCCCGACCACAAATATGGTGATAAGTTAAACCCTGAGCACATGGGCAAGTCTCAACAGCCAGTTACCCAAGAAACAATTCTCTGTAATAACTCAGAACCCACCCCATGTACTCTCCCCTCTTAGGCCACTTGTAAATCCACCACACGTAGCCAAATATCAGTCAATTTCCAAAATAGGGTAATCATAGCCCTTTATTCCTGTGGCACCCATAGCTCCCATGGATATATGGAGATACAAGGGCACTTTAGCAGTAAAAGAGTAACAGAATAAGAACAACAAAATAAAAGGCCTCTGCCATTCATCTCAGGAAAAGCTTCCTAACTGTGAGAACAGTACGGCAATAGAACAGGCTGCTGAGGGAGGCTGTGGAGGCTCCTTTACTGGAAGTTTTCAAAAGGAGGCTGGATAGCCATCTGCCTGGGATGGTTTAGACCATGGGTGTCACACTAATTTGCTCTGGTGGACCAGATTTGACTTAAATGTACTTCAAGTGGGCTGTATATACCATAAATTGAAACATTATGGCACTCTTGTGGCATCACAGAGTGCTGTGTCTAAGAAACTTCACTCCATGATACCTCTCTCTCTCTCTCTCTCTCTTGCCCTCCCTCTGATAGCGAAAGTGTGTAGTCTCTCAGAGCACATTCTCTCATATCCAGAGCTCCATGATACCGCAAGCGTGTCAGGTCTTGTGAGATCCTGGAGTGCTGGGTATGCAAGACCACATTCTCTGTCAGGGAGAGAGAGAGTGGTCCTGTGGAAGAGGTCTGTGGGATCTTGTTTGAGACCGCTGGTTTAGATACAACACAGCCAGTGTTCCCTTTAAGCTGCGCGGGGGCGCGGCCGCGCAGCGGCTGTCGCACCCCCCGCGCAGCAGTGAGGGACCCCCGCGCAGCCCGGGGCCGCGGCTTTGCCGCGGCAGACCTGGCCTGCGCCCGGCCTCTGGGCTGGCCCTCCCCGCCCCCAGCGTGGGACAGGCAGGCTCAGGCTAGGGTCAGGAGCGCGGGCCTGCCTGCCTGCCTGCCCCACGCGGCCGGGGCAGCGGGGTGGCTGCGGCCGCGGCGGGCTCCCGGGCTCCCACCCGCCGACCGCCTCGACTTCCCGGCCCGGGGCCGGGGCCGGGCTAATCCACGGCCTCGGCCTCCCAGCACGAGGCCGGGATTAGCCTCCGGGGCTGGGGTCTGCACCGCCCCACCGGCGGCTTCCCAGGGCCGTGGTAGGGTCCTCCCCTGACAGCGGCCTTGGCTTCTTTCTTTCTTTCTTTCTTTGCCTGCCTTCTTTTTTCTTTCTTCCTCCCTCTCTTTCTCTTCCTTCTTTCTCTTTTCCTTATTTGTCTTCCTTTTTCTTTCCTTTTTTTCTTTCTCTTCTTTCCTTCCTCTTTCTTTCTTTCTTTCTCTTCCTGTTTCCTCTTCTTTCCTTCTTTCTCTCTTCCTTCTCTTCTTTCCTTCCCCTTTCTTCTTTTCTTCTTTTTCTTCCTTCCTTCTTTCTCTCCCTTTCTCTTCCTTCCTTCTTTCTCTCCCTTTCTCTTCCTTCCTTTCCTTCTTTTTTCTTTCTTTCTCTTCTTTCTTTCCTCTTCTTTCCTTTTTCTCTCTTTCTCTTCCTTCCTTCTCTCTTTTCTCTCTCTCTCTTCCTTCCTTCCTTCCTTTTTAAAAAATTAATTTTAAATAAAAACCTTTCTAAAAATTAAATTTCAATTCAACATTCATTCAAATTCAATTAAACACAATTAATTAATTCTATTTACAATTACTTTAAGTTCAATTAATGCCTATAATTTCTGTCGTGTGAGTTTACACACAAATTTTATTCAGAAAAAGTTTTGCACATGGCTTGAAAATTTTGCACACAAGCCGCCAAACCTTAGAGGGAACATTGAACACAACTTGCATCTTGGTAGGGAGTTTGACTAGATAACACTAATGGTCCCCTTTAATGTTATGCTTCTACAATTTCCCAGAGGGTGGTGAGGTCCCACTCAGGCAGCATTGGTGTTAAGGTGCTATGAAGGCCAACACTGCAACATGGTTCACAAAGAGTTAGATAGGATTACAGAGGACAGGTCCATTAGCTCAGGTGGTCAAGGATGCGACCCCCCCTGTTATCTGTGTCCTTGGCCACTGACTGCTAGAGAGGATGACGAAGGATGGGTCACCTGATTCCCTTTGAAGCACCCAGCACTGGTCACTGTCAGAAGACAGGGTGCTGGCCTAGATGGACCACTGGTATGGCCATTCTTACATTCGCAGGGGAGGTGTGTCGTGGACCGCTGCAGCAACAGGACCAGGCTCTCAACAGAGGACAACCCGCCCTCCCTGCCCCCCCCCCCCAGCGAACATATGGGTGGGGATGGAGGAGAATTATACAACCATGATGTGTGCAATGATACACCTGCTGCTGCACCCTGGGGACTGAGTGGGTGCATCAACACTTGAAAATTAAGTTGACTTAAGCTTGCTTAAGTCAACTTAATTTACCCCACGTCTACACTACAGTTTCCTTAAGTCGACTTAAGCAGCTGCTTAAGTCGACTTAAGGAAATTCAAAGTCGACTTTATAACACCTCGTATAAAGTCGACTTTGAAGCTTAAGTCGACTATTTAAGTTGACTTAAGCCAGTGTAGACATGGGGTAGCCCTAAGTCAACTTAGTCGACTTAGGGCACGGGTCCCTTCTTGCCAGGACCACTCAGGTCCCGGCAGGAAGGGACCACAGGGCTCGCTTCCTTCTCCCCAGGGTCCCCGCTAGCGGGGACCCTGCATTCCTGACGAGGAGGGAGAGCTGGAACCCGCACTCCAGCTGCTCAGCAGTGGGCAGCTGGAGTGGGGGATCCCAGGGAGAAGGAACCGTGGGCTCCCTTCTCGCTGGGGCCACTCAGGTCCCAGCAAGAAGGGATCGCAGGGCTTCCTTCTCGCTGGGACCACTCAGGTCCCAGCAAGAAGGGACCAGGGCTTCCTTCTCCCCGGGAATTCCAGCAATTGCTGGCGCTCCAGCTGATCAGAGAAACCCCCGGGGTTTCTTAAAGAGCCAGAGCACCGGCAATTGCCGGCACGGCTGCGCTCTAGGTTCTGGGAAGCTTGGAGACTTCCCAGAACCTGGAGCGCAGCCCCGGCTAGGAGGGAGCACAGGGCTCCCTCCTAGCCAGGACCAAGCGGTCCTGGCCAAAGGAGCGCCGGGCTTCCTCTAAGCCGGACTGAGCGGTCGCTGCCAGCAGGGAGTGCGGGACACCCGTGCTCCAGCTGCCAAGCAGCTGGAGTGCAAGTCTCCCATTCTCCCTCCTGGTCGGGACGGCAGGGTCCCAGCTAGGAGGAAGCATGGGGCTCCCTTCTCTCCGAGACCCGCGCCCCAGCTGCTGAGCAGCCAGCAGCTGGAGAGTGGGTCCCGGGGAGAAGGAAGCCCCGTGGTCCCTTCTCCCTGGTATCCCCGCTCCAGCTGCCCACTGCTGAGCTGGAGATGGCCGATTTGCAAGGGTGGCTGGGTTTTTAGTTTTAGGCCAGGCGCACAAGGGTTTTAAAACAAACTCTCTCTGAGAGCCAGCGCTAGTGACTCAGCACCACTGCCCCCGCTTCCCTCCCCCCAGGAGCTGGGAATGTGGCTACCCTGCCCTGCACAGACCCCTCCCCAGGCTGGTCAAGATTTTCAAAAGTGGCTAGCCATTTTGGGTTCCGCATTTAAAGTGCTTCAAAGGGGCTTGTTTTTCGTTTTCCAGCCAGTGAGTGCTCAGCAACTTCTGAAAATTAATTAGAAGCATCTCAAGTGCTGTGGTCAATGTTGGGTGGGCACAGTGGGTTGTCCCAGAACCTGGGCTTGGGACAGGGCCCAAGGTGAGCAGGCTAGGCAGCAGCAATCCCTGATGAACTACCAGCACCCTGCTTCCCAGTCTGGAGCCCTCTGCCCATCTCTGCCAATCGCAAGTAGCTCCCCTTGCTTCCTATCTAGAGCACCCACCCTATTCCAATTCCCTCCGCCCTGCTGTTGGCGTTTCCCACTCCCCATGCAGAGCACCCTGTCTTTTCCCGACACACACTCTCCCCTCCCGACCCTTCACTGCCCCCAGTCCCAGCCAGACTTCTTCTGACATCTCCCGTTCCTTCTACTCCCACTGCGTAGCATGTTTGTTTTGCCATGCAGCTCCAGGCTCCCCCTTTTGAGGGAGCATCCGCCATCCCTGTGACTAAAACCGTCTCCTGTGCTGTAGGTTTCTGCTATAGCCTTCGTTTTCCTCAGGATTTTTTTATTCCCACTCCATCGGTGTAGCCAGCGGTAAAACTATACTGAGTCACATTACATAATTAATGCAAGATAAACATGGGCATTTTCCATTACAATTCTTCTGTCAAGTTTTAATTATCATCCACCACAAATTCCTTGTTTTATATAGATGTGAATTTTAATTAAAACTTGTGCAGTGCTTTAAGCCAAGTTGCTTTACCCAGTTATGTGGTAAATTTGATAAGTATATGCAATCTCAGTTCACTGGCTTTTTGTTTGCATTTACTTTTGTCAGAAGCTTTTACAAGTCTTTAAGTGATACCTAGGGGAAGGATGACATGACATGAATGGCTGAGTGAGTCTTGTTCCTGAGTATCATGCTCTTTAAAAGCAATGGACCACAGCCCAGCAACTGCTCAGACTACTAAATATAGTATCCTGCTCTGTGTTTAGCCAAGGCATTGTAAGACCTGGATTCAAATCACTGTTCTGTTGCAGCTGACTTCCTGTGTGAGCTTACGCAAGTTGTTAAGGCCCAGAGCCTCAAATGAATTTAACTTCCATGGAATACCTCTGAAGAACTAGGCCTCAGCCTTTCTGAGCCTCAGTTCCCTATCTGTAAAATGGGCATAATGGCACTTCTCTCTATCGCAGATGGATGTTGTGCAAATAAATGCCTTAATTGTGAGGTGCTTGGATACTAGGATGATTGGAGGGGGCGGGGGGGGGGTGGGAGACACATATGTATCATTGACCTATTCCACTGGCAACCCATGTCATAACACCCCATTTGCCTTTGTCCCCCCGCCCTCAGTTGGCTACTTGGCAGAGGTGACCTAAAATAATTGCCCTTTAAAGATGCCATTTGCCCTTATACAAAGATCCAACACAAGTGTGCATCACTTGAGCCTTGTTTTGAGGCTATAGGTGTGATTTAATTGGCGCATAACCAGTGAGGCTGACTCGTAAGATTTTATCATGCGTCTTGCAAAATTTGTTGCTTTTCTTAAAAGTCCTGGAGTCATGTGATTATATGAGTATCCCAATGTTTTTTTTTAAATTATAGCTCATCCAATTGTAGACGAAAGCTTGAAAATGTGAAACCTCACCTCTCGAAAACCAGAAGGCAAGTAACTGAAAGAACCCGATATTGATCGTTACGTTTAAGCCATTAAGTTTTTTTGAGGAGGCCTCTGTAGCATGGGGCCCCACTCACTTGCTAGTTGATTCTTTGCACGTTAAAGTCTTTAAATCATGTTTTGAGGCCTTTAGTAATGCAGTCATAGGTTAGAGGTTTATTACAGCCGTGGGAGGGTGAGGTTCTTGGCCTGCATTGTGTTGGAAGTAAGACTAGATGATTATATTGGTCCCTTCTGACCTTAGAGTCTATGCATCTATGGGTGTGTCTATACTTGTAAATTAAGTTGATGTAAGTTTGTTTAAGGCGACAATTTACTCTGCGTCTACACTACACTTTCCTTAAGTCGACTTAAGCAGCTGCTTAAGTCGACTTAAGGAAAAATTAAGTCGACTTTGTTAAACCTACTTGAAGTCAATGTTCTGCTTAAGTCGACTTTCTAAAGTCAACTTAAGCCAGTGTAGACGCGGAGTAGCTCTAAGTCGACAGGGCTCTCCAGAACCACCACCCCCCCGTCAGGGTGGACGCTCTAGGTCGACTTTGTAGGAACCCCTCCCTCCAAGTCAACTTAAAATTTAAGTATAGACATGCTAAGTCAACTTAACAAAGTCGACTTAAAGTTGACTTTGTTAGGTCGATTTAGCTAAGTCGACCTAAATTAACAGGTGTAGACATAGCCTATGATTTTTGAATGCTCAATCATAGCAATGCTGCATGTATTCAGTGTTGGCTGGTTATACAGCCTGAGTCACATGATCATTAAAAGTCAGTCCTGCATTCCTTGTGGCACCAAAATGCCCAGCAGCTGTGCAAAGAGAGCCTGAACCCGATGTGTGTGCTCAGGATTGTAAAGACTTGTAAACTACCAGGAGACTGGATGGCTTCTACATGAGTGGCAGGAGGATCTGGACGGAATTTTCTGTTATTGACGTACTGATTCAAATCTGGCCCGAGTGGGTAAAGGCAACTTCCTTTTGACGGTGCTGGCCTGTGGGCAGTGAGTTACTGCTCCTTGTGACTCAATGGCTGTTCCGTTGTTTGTAATTTCTAACGAGGTGGCAGGGAAAGGAATGGAGTGAAGTGCCTCCCTTGTCTATGTGGCACTGTGGCGAGTTTGTGCACCTGCTTGTCGTGTGGGTGCACACAAGATGTCAATTAAAGTGCTGGGAGTTGAACACCTTTAATTATAAGTGAATTTAGTGTTCATGAAGAATTAGTGAAGTCAACAAGTGTCTTGTTTTTAATTAAAAACAGCTGGTAATTTTTGCGCTAAGGCAATAAAAGGCGCTTAATAAAGCGAAAACAATTCTCTGCTCATATGCTCCAAAAGCCTAATTTATGCTTTTTTTTACACATAATCAATCAAAGCCCCAAAGTAAAAGCAGAATGTGCCTAGCAACCTAGGCGCATTGCCTACTGCGATTGCTATATAAACTACACGCTCATTTACAATTTGCTTTTGACATTTTCCTTAATGTTAATTCAGGCTGTACTAGTAAATGGCGAAAGCTGTCATTAAACAGCAAAGCAAAGTTGGGTTTGTTAAAAATGAATATAAATATCACATCTCTGCCAATGACTTCTTAGTGCAAAGCACTGTTTACGCAAATAAAGCAAGCCCCACGATTTGAACCAGCAGTAGTGACTACCCAGCTGATCAAATAGGAGTTTTGTTTTTACAACCAGAACTGCATTTCCTTAACATCTGCTCTGATAGTGATGACATGATAATGGAGACAAATCTGTTTTGTTACTCTGTTCTTTGGAAAGCCTTCACCCATGTGGTTCCAATAAACAGGTTGTAATAAACTTTCTTTAGGAAATGGAAATCAAAGACATTAATGTCTCAAGAAGGAAGAAGAGCGTGCATCAAGTTTTATCAATGAGAGCTGCCAAGTAATCATTCAAATACCTTTTAAAGTGACACTATAAACATGGTTGTGGGGAGGGGGGCAGACAGGGGGGGTTTGAACGACTAAGTTAAAATAATTTATTTTCCAGTATTCTTTAAATATTTATCCTCATTAAAAAGACATTAAAATGGCTACAGAGTCCTGTGGCACTTTTAAAGACTAACAGATTTATTTATCGCATGAGCTTTCATGGAAGAAAATCCCACTTCGTCAGATGCTTTGAACTTTCCCATCTTCAAAGCGTCTGACGAAGTGGGATTTTCTCCCACGAAAGCTCATGCGATAAATAAATCTGTTAGTCTTTAAAAGTGCCCCAGGACTCTGTTGTCTTTCTACAGTAGACTAACACGGCTACCCCTTTGGAATTGATTAAAATGGCTCTTTCTCATTTCTGTTTATATTTAGAAGCATTGTATGGGTGGGCCTGATCGCAATACTATTAGAAATGTTTTAATGGGCAGGTTTGGTCTCTTGCTTGATACACTCACCATTAAGATGGGCCTGGAGAAATAATTGGAGAAGTGTAAGGCCCGTGATCACTGCAGTGGGACTGTTGGGGGGGGGTGGGGGAGCTACTGTATGCCATAGGTAAACAGTTCTGCTATCAGGGTGGGAAGCTGAGACCAGGCAGATTCAGCACATAGTTTAGGCACCCAGAGTTGTGACTGGGGTGCTTACCACGTGCGTGCTGCTGCCGCCACCCGAAGCCCTGCAGCTGGACTGGGGTGAGGGTGGGGGGGGTGGCCCGAACCAACGAGGGCAGCCAGTTCTGACCACCCCTCTAGCTCAGCCCCGGGGCCAATCCCCCAGCTGCCAAACCTGGCAGTTTTAATATGTCAATTTCACTGCTCAGCTAGAGCAGTGAAATTGACATATTTGACAGCTCCAATGTCCCAGGGTGGCCCGGTTTGGCACTCTGGGACATTTCCGGAGGCTGTCAACTGCAGAAGAAGTGTTCACACAGGCAGAACCACGGAACAACTGTTCCGTGGTAAGCCTTACCACCCTCGTTTGGGGTGGTTTACCTGTTGCTGTGCAACAAGAAGCTTTGTGTGGACGCTTTGATTGTTATCGCGCGGTAAGGAGCCTTACTGTGCGATAACTCTGTAGTGTGTACAAGGCCTAAGTCTGGGGCCAGGGAGTGCATTACGAACGGTGGAGCCAGCTACGTGGTAAAGACCCATGATTATTGTGGGAAGCTGCAGGCCAGTTCAGAGACTGCTATAGCATTGCAAACAGGTGAGCAGATGGCCAGGACCTTGCAACGAGGCCCAGGCCACTTCCAGCTTTTGAGGCCCCCTCGCCATAATAAAAAATGACAACATGTGAAAACAAAATAAGACCTATCTGTTAACAAGTATCTAAATTTGTGGCCTTCCCCTGCCCATCCGATTGGCTCTCCGGATGGCACAGGGATACAGCTCTGAGACTAGGGTGAGGGACTGAGCGCAGACAAACAGGCACACAGTGCAGGAGTGTGGGGTAGTTGAGACGGGCATGGTACAGGCAGACCGTGCTGAAATGAGGAAGAAAACGGGTATGCCACAGTCATGCCCTGAGACAGTGGGCGGAGCAGAGAAGGGGCAAGATAGTCCTGGTCTACGCACACAATACAAGGCTGGAGACGTGAGCTCAGCCTAGGTGCCTAACCCAGACACACAGTACAGTAAGCAACATGGCAGCCAGACACCGCTCTCTAAGACATGGACTGGCAGCTCTGAATGTGCTGGCTCCGTGCCTGGCCTACAGAAACCTGATTGGGGTGAGGCGATGAGAACTAGCAAGCTTGGGACATGGCACAAAAAGCAAGTATGAAAATTAAAAAAAACAAACCAACTAGCCACGTGCCATAGGGTCATAGCACTGCGCTGGGGATGGGACAGGTGCACCGTAGTGGGAGCAGCTGAGAGCAGCCACCCGTGGGGAAGAGTGTGTGTTGGGGAGGTGGTCTAGCACAGGCACATAATAGTGAGGCCTCTGTACAGGAGCTAAGCATGGGCAGGTTTGCCAGAAGCCCGGAGCGATGTTACAACTGGGGCTAGTTCGGTTACTCCAAGCCACAGCGGCCTAGTGCTGAGGTTTGGTTGGATAGCGGAGCATTGCCCGGCCTTGGCACACAGTGTTCTTATGAAGGCCACACAGACTGGGTGGGTTCAGTGCATCCCACAGGCACAGGGTGCCGCTTGGTACACAGGAGGAGCCCAAAACAGGCCAGCTCACTGCATGGTAGAGGTAAAGTAAACTGAGTGTGACGAGGAGAGCTGAGCATCGACAGATTCAATTCATACCATGGAAAGGAAGTGCTGAGAGTGCAATGGGGAGCTGATAGTAGGCATGGTTGGTGCAGGCTACAGGCACAGTTGCACTAAGAGCAGGCGGAATCAGGGTCACAATAATGGGATTGGATTGGGGAGCTGAGAACTGATAGGCTTGGTGCATATTACAGGAACAGGAATCTGGGCGTGGGGAACCAGGAATGGGCACAATATCCCACCAACACACAGAGCTGTGCCCTAAGACTGGCTTCATTTGGGCCATGTTACAGATGCACAGAGCTGGACGGGCAGTCGCCAAGAACAGGCTGACTAAATCCACCCCGTGCTCAGCCAGAGCTATCATCTAGTGCAGAAGAACTGAGCACGCGCAGGCTCCATTCAAGGCACACAGCCATACTGTTGATGCACAAACGGGAGCTGAGAAATTGTGGAATCTCCATGATCAGCAGTTTTTCTGTGTAGCCAAACACCTGTCAGGAACGACCGAGTGAGTTAGCTGGTCTAGTTCAGTGGTTCTCAACCGGAGCTCCTTCCCCCACCCGGGGATGTTTGTCTAACAGTCGCCCCCCCCCCCCCTTTCCCCTGCTAAGGGAGTTGGGGGAGGGGGGGGAGTGTTTTCAGACCAAAAAAACAGCGCCTACAGCTTGGGAAGCAGGCGCGCGCGCACACACACACACACACACACACACACACACACACACACACACACACACACACACAGAGCCAGCAGAAGGTCAGGGAGCAGCGTGGTGCTAGACCGGCTCTGTCTCCTGCTCTGCCCCGCCCCCGTGAGCCATCTCATGCCACCCAGGCCCCACTTTGAGACCCCCCCGGGCTAGAAATATGACATATTGGGTGCGTTCCAAGCCTACACTGCTGTGAAATGGACAACTCAGGGCATGGCCTGGGCAGCCCATGATGGTTGACATTGCTAGGATGAGGCAGACTCCAGGTATGCCACAAACACACAATGGGGAGGGTGAGGTGGGGAGACGAGACTGGGCAGGTGCACAGCTTTGTAACCAGCATGCGAGCGAAGAACCCACACGCCCCTCTCAGAGTGGGGCAAGGCCCTGCGAATGGGGTGGCTGAGTGCATGGCATAGGACCCTAAGACGCTGACCATGTGGCTGGGAGTTGAGAACTAGCAAGCTCCGTGCATGGCAGACACATGGTAAATGAATTGGGGTGGGGAGAGTGGAACAGGGACGCTCAATGCATAGCAGAGCGCGCAAGTCAGTGCTAAGATTTCAATAAAAAGGGGGTTTCAGAGAACAGAGGTGGTCAGTGGCACAGCTCGAGTGGCCTGCACCTGCCCCCCCCCCTCCCCGCAACACCCACACACCTGCCCTCACCCTGCCTCAAAGCTGCGGGCAGGAAGCTGAACTTGGGCTGGCCTCAGGACATCGAACGGGCCCATGGCAGTGAGCCCTGGGTGAGCAACCTGAAAATGATCATGTTAGCTGCATGCCACAGACCTCATAGTTACAAAGGGAAATGGGGCAGCGAGGGGGGGCTGAGACCAGATTGGCTTGGTCAGCCCGAGCTGAAATTGGGCCGTACAGCATGGCGCAGCCACTCAGCAATGCTATAGCAACACCCAGTGCTGAGCTGGTAATGGCTGGGCACAGCCACACAATAATGGGGACCTCAGAATGCGTATGCTCAAGGCACGTCACAAAGAAGATGGCTACAAAAGTCGTGAAGTTACACGGTTTGGCTGGCCCGAGGGCTCAGAGTCACCGCTCACTTGTGAGCGGTAGGAACTTCAACCGCAAGGTGTCCCGCTGTGTAAGTCGGGGTCTGCAACCTGCTGCTCCAGGGCCACATGCAATTCTTTGGCTTCCTCGCCCCCTTTCAGTTTCGGGCTCCAACCCTGCCACCATCATGGGACCCTGTGGGCAGCCGCCTTCTGGCTCTAGGGGCCCTCCCCAACCAGGGAACACTGTGGCAGGTGCCCAGGCCAATTCCAACCACTCGCCAGGAGGCTACACCCATTGCAGCTCGCATACCGCTTGGTTAGTGAAACCATTTTTTAAAATGGCTCCTCTTATGTTTTGGGGGAACAAAAAAATAAGTGAACACCATTGCCACATGGTGATAAGGCAGTTGGGGGGCTGGCGCACGTCTAAACAGCTTCCCAGCAACTTGACCCTGACTCTTTTATAGGCAGCTCCGCTCGTGTCTGCTAGTAGAAATGTAGACACCTCAGAGATGTTATGGGTGGACCGTTCAGTGCCTAAGAACGTTAGGTGCCCACAGGATTTGTGTGGCCCTAACTTTTACGTATCTAATGTGGTGACTAAAATCCTTTGTGTAGGTCACCCACAGGCACTTACCTACGTTTGTGAGTCTAGCCTTCCATGCAGCTAAGGTGTTTTTTTTCCCCTGGTGGAGCCTGGGTGGGGGACGCTGAGAATAGATAGCTTTGCCACAGGCATATTTAACAACTAGTGACTGTCGGAGCGTGTGCGACGCGGCCCTTGACCCAGACGGACTCAATACCTGGCATACATCACTGCCAGGTGCAGTTCAGCCCACAGAAAAGGTACTGAGCCTGAAGAACACGTGTTTGTTAGCCTGGGATAGAGTTGAGACCAGGCTGGCTTGGTCATGGCGTTGGGAACTGCTCACATTACATCGGAGCGCGTCCTCTGCCACAGACGGTGTGCCTGGCACAGGTCTAGTGCACTGAGTGAGGGTGAGCAGACCAGCCAGGCTCAGGTCATCCCACAGACAGCAAGGGCTGCAATCATATGGGGAGCAGAGCCCTCGTGTGGTCATTGTATGTTACAGGCCCACAGCACCTAATGGAGACGTGGCTGGCTCAGTGCATGGCAGACCCACACAGATCAGGGTGGGGAGGGGAGACCGGGGAAGCTCACGATAGATCACAGACACACAATGCTATAGCAGGCGTTTGAGTGCCGCAAATCGGTAGGCTTGCTGCACGCTATAGCTATACACAAATACAGATAGGACCAGGGCTGGATTAACCGGCCTGGGACCATGGGCTGCCCCCAACCTCCCCCCCCGCCCGCCGGCTGGCCCCCCCCCAAATTCCCCCCCCCCCCCCCAATTGCTGGCTCTGGCCCATCTTCCCGGGATGTTGTGGGGGGGATGCTGGGGACCTCCAACGCAGCCCCCCCCCCCAAGGCCAGCAGGTCCCGCCCCTGGGCAGAGTAAACAGGGGCTGGCCCACACTGTCCCCTGGGGCAGGGCGTGGTGCAGAGTTTGGGCCTGGCCTCCCTAGCTCCAGGCTCAGTGACTGTCACAGCCCCCGCCTGGAAGCAGCAACCCATCACACACATGCCGGCCAAGCTAAGCCTGGGGCAGAGGGCTGACAAGAAGGGTCACTGCATGGCTCAGACACACACTGCTGAGATCCAGGTGTGGGAATGGCAGTATGGGCAGATGTGCCACATGCCACAGGCACACAATTTCAACTGGGGCTGTTAGCTGAGGCCAGGTTGATTTGTTCCCTGCTACGGCCACACCACACGGAGACTGAGCCCCAGATCTGAGAACGGGCCGGGTAGGTGCAAGACATGGTCAGCAAGAGTTATAGGCTGGGGAGTGGAAAATAACGCAGGCACGGTGCAGGTCACGGGACCGGGGAGCTGGGGCCAGGCATGGAGACCAATGTGGCCTATGCGCCAGACTGTGCTAGACTTGACTGTGCAGCTGCTAAGCCAGATGCACGGCATATTCACACCGCTCTATTAGCTGGGTCTGGAGCAAACCCAGTGCAAGCCCCAGCCCTCAGGGCTGATACACAGCAGGGACTGAGGACAGCTCGGTGTGTGATGCAGGCAGACAAAAAGGCCTGAGACCCCATCTGATTGCTAAGTTAAGGCAAGCTCAGAATACAACAGCGCCACCTCACCAGGTATGTCTGACTGTAGCAATCTATAGCAGCAATTCCAGAGCCCAGGTGTGCAGACTTGCACTCATGTGGTTCACACTACAGTATCCAAAATAGCTGTGAGCCAATCCCCTCACTGGATTTCAGAGCTAGAACAGAATTGTTTACATGGCTATTTTTAGCACCATAGCTCCAATAACGCAGACGCCGAAAGTAGCGACCACAAGTGTTTTTAGCAATGTTGATGTAATCAACAATGTCGAGCTAGGAACAGCTTAGGCCACACCACAGATACAGCACTGGAGCCACCATGGGGAACTGAAGGTGGCCGGGACTTGGTACATAGCATTGGCTCAAAGAGGTGTGAGTGGGGCATGGGGGCCAGCATTGGGCAGCCCCTGTCTGAGAGAAAGGCTCCCAGCACTTAGACTCTATATTGTGCCCTTAGAGTGCGGAGCCTGGAAAATTATGGGCCACAAACTGTGCCTCCATTTCCCAAGCTGTGGGTGATTATAGCTCTTCAGGTGTATGAGTGATCCCCTTGAGTCCCTTGTTTCGGCTAGTTCGGTACCAAGGGGCGTTCTAAGGTTCTTACAGGATCCCCCACCCACACTCATCCTGTGATCAAGGGAGGGATTTTTGGAGTAATTGCGGATGAGACACAGGAAGATTGTTGGGGATGCCCTAGGCCCTGGGAAGCCAGTGCTGTGCTTGGTGAAACATATTTTTAGCATGCCTTGCAAGGACCAACCGTGTCCTATCCAAATTCCTTTTCTTTCCATCAGGGCATTCCTAAAGTGCACTTGCACAACTGTGAGCCTCTTACCATGCATAGCTGGCATATGAAGGTTCACTAGCACAGCCTCGTAAAGTCTGCAACAGGGTTTGTTTTCAAAGCAAAAGCTGAAACAAAGCTGTGATAAAGCCTACTTCTCTAGTTAATAATCACACATGGTAGAATTGCAGCAAACTGATGGCATAATAAAAGTGGCTGGAAGGAAAAGATAATGCTGTAGCAACGGCGCTAACCTGGAAGCCAGCAAGAGGGCTGCCTAGCAGGAGAGGGTTATCTTGCTAGGAAAGAAATAACTGGCCATAAACACAATCCACTTTATTCCTGTCTCCTGTATATACAATTTCCTTTACTGATGTGAGCTGTAATGGCCATTAAAAAGCAAAGGATTACAGTTACATACTCAAAACCAACTAACCATCTCACAGCTCAAAGCCAATTGACTGGCTAAGTGCTTGAGGACCACTGAGAACCCTTTTTGCTGTCCTTTCTCTCTTCCCCCACCATGAACAGAACCAGGTGAATAATGCATCATCAGCTGGACAGGTAGCCTTGCTTAATTAAGGTGGTCTGGCACTTTCCATAATAAGGCTCTATTTTACTTTGCTTATAATTTTAACAAACTTTAACCCTTTGAAGTGATGTTTTCAATGATGGTTTCCTCCTTCAGACTAAATGTGTTTTGGAAATTTTCAGCCAAACTCATTCAGCTATTTCTGAAACTAAGGCCAGGGGAACATGTGTTTCTCATTTTAAAAAACTGCTGGCATTCTGTTCTTTCAGAGAGGATAGATCCAGCAGTGGCTATTAGCCAAGATGGGCAGGAACACAAACCCATGCACTGCAGTGTCCCGAGTCTCTATCTGCCAGAAGCTGGGTTGGGCATCAGGGGATGGATCACTTGATATTCATCTGTTCTGTTCATTCTCTCTGAAATACCTGGCTTTGGCCACTGCTGGAAGACAGGATACTGGGCTATATTTAGCATTTTAATAGCATCTTTGATCGGTTCACATCAAAGAAGATACATCTGCATCATCTTCGAGGTCCATTAAATTACTGTGTGTAAATTAATCCCTTCCACAGAGCTTTTTCTAACAGTAGGATCATGAACATCCTGAGATGTGCAAAACTTGCATATTGACAAAATTCACTGGTTGTTCTGCCAGGATCGGGTGTGGAAGTGTCCTACTTTGTAGTTCTAGCTGTGTTTCGCTATTTTTGTGTCATCAGCAGAGCTGCTGGCAGTTCACCTGTTCTTTGCCCCAGAGTGATTTACATTTCAAGCAGGCTAAACATATGCTATATATTCCTTTTGTACTGAATAAAAAAATGAAAATCAATCACGCTGACTTTATTAAATCTCATAGCATACTAGATTTTAATGAGAAACTGATTCACTATTTTCCATCTAGAAAGACTATGGCCAAAATTCACAGACTGCTAAAAATATCTAGGCCAAAGTTTGCAGCACCCTTGAAAATCAGTCTCTTTATTTAGAAACCTAATTTAAAATACTAAAGTTTTACAGCACCATACCCCAGAAGACAAGGAGCTGGGGTTTGTGAGCTTCCTTTCAAAACAAAGCAATACAGTAGACATTTATTTTTACAGCAAGTTTGATTTCATGCTAGCATAACTATTTTTAGTTCTTGATATACTAATGAAAGATTTCTGGGGCACAGCTGGAATCCTGGTGGTTAAGAAAGAAACATTTGGGATGTTTGATACCTGCACAGGAATGGAAAACAGCTTGATATCATAGGCTAAACACATCTGCTGAATTTTTCTGCTAAAATGATCAGCAGTGAATTGGTCTGTGCTCATTTTCTTTAAGTTTGAACCCTAAAGACAATACTCTCATTTTGATGCAGAGGACAGTTTACACCTTACAGCCATTGTTCTACAGACTCGCAGCCAGAAGGGCTTAAAAACCCCCCAACAACCCTAAATGAAAGCTGGTATTCTGGGCACAACTGTGAAAGATGGATTCTTGCTCCAGAGGGAATTCTGCACCACTGAGTGCGCACAGAATTTGTGTCCCCCGAACATTTCTTTGTCTCCCTGAAGAAAAATGACTTTCTGATGGGGAAGTAAAGGCAAGATGCAAGAGTGGTCATGTGACACTCCCCAGCAGCACAGGTGGGTTGTTTTGGCCCCTCTGAGCAGCCAGTGGAAAGAGATCACTGGGGGGACTGGGGAGAAGACAGGAGGAAAGAAAGGTTGGCAGAGCTATAGATGTTCCAGCCAGGGGCTTCTATCCTATGTGGGGCTCAACTGCTACTCCCGGTTGGGGTGGGGGGGAAGGCAGGACAAGACTCCCTCTTCCCCTGCATAGACCCACTCCTAGAAACCACTCCCAGCTGCAGGAAGCTCTGCACCCTGCACCCTTCCCCCACTTCCTGGCCCTCCCTCTCCCATCCACACCACGTGCCATGGAACCTCCATCCTGACAGGTCTCACTTCCCCCCGTTGCACCCAGACCACCCCACTGAGCCCCAATCACATTAACCCCTGCAAAATCCAGCTGGAATCCCCTGAATCCCATTGATTGTACACCTGGAATCTCCCAATGAGCTCCTGTGCACCCAACCACTCCCCCACGCTGCCCGCACCCATATTACCCCACACAGAACCCCTGACCACATACCTGGATTTCCCCTCCTCCCCCCCTCCACACACACTAAGCCCCTCCACACTTGGATCCTTCTGGACTGAGCTTGTCTGCACAAACTAGGTACAGGGGGCAGGTCCAGCCCATGCGCTTTGTCAATGTCAGGTGCAGCCTCACCACAGGGTACATGTCCTTGAGGCGGGTGGGAAAGGGCTGTAGGGTGATCTCTCACCTCCATGCACCCAGTGGCCTGTGCCTCCCACTGCCACGCTGGAGCCTCCGCATTTAATGACAAATAAACTCTGCAAATTTTTAATATATTATGCTCAGAATTTTTATTTTTGACATAGAATTTCCTCAGGAGCAGATCCTATAGGAAGTTCCCAACACTGATTTGTGGAATAGACGGGGGCCTGAATATAGCGGCAAGAGGCTTGAATGCATCCCCTATACATCAGCTACTGCTCAAAAAGTTTTCATGACCAGAGAGATGATAGCAATTTACACTGAAGTAAAGTCATTGGTAGCCATATACCCAGATTGTGCCTTTCGAGACAATATGCCCTCAGGGTACAAGTTACCACCCACAGGTAACACCCCTTTCTCTCTATTTAAGGCAGTTAGATTTCTTCCCCCAATCCATTCCATAGTTCCATGCAGCTGCACCCACTTGTTCACATACATCTCCCTACTCTTTGACGATACTCCAAATCATAGTCCTTTCATGGTTTTACCCCATCCCCACTACCCTCAGTTGATTTAGACAGGAATCCACTGTGTATTAAACCCCTTAGAGTACATATGTTACACTGCATATAAAGCTCTCATTCATGTTTTTCTCTGGAAATACACATCTGCAAGCAAGAGCGGAGAGAAATTTTAGGCCAATTTATTCAAGGTATTTCAATATCCATGTGTTTCCCAAGTAAGAATTTATAAATCTGGCAACATACAGAAAAAAGTCACAACTTCTATTCACACAATTTACTTGAACAGGTTTTCAAATTATTTAGAGTTTAAATTATTTTGTAGAAAATTAACAATGGTGTTGAAATAATACTTTTAAAAATATTTGCAACAGTAATTTGAATCACACAAAAAATAAGTTACAGTCATTTACTCACTGAAACGGCGATTGGAACATTTTACAACAGGTTTGATGTCAGAAAAACAGCAGAATCAATACAGTATGCAAAAAACATACACTAGTGCAAAGGCAACACAATGAAATCAATGATTTCAGGTTCATTACTTATTTTGGGTTTCCTGTTTCAGCATTAGAGAAAATGAAGATTTGGAAAGTAATTTTGGTAAGTAAAACCTCATGTTCCTGCCCATAATCTTTGTCCTCCAGGGGCGATTAGCATTACCTTGCTCCCTGGTGTTAGGTCTACATAATTACACTGCTCAGGGATGTGAGGAGTCCACCTCCCCCATGCAATGTAGCTACATCACCATAACCCCTCTGTGCAGATGCAGCGAGATC
Organism: Pelusios castaneus; assembly: GCA_007922175.1. Classification (NCBI taxonomy): domain Eukaryota; kingdom Metazoa; phylum Chordata; order Testudines; family Pelomedusidae; genus Pelusios; species Pelusios castaneus. The sequence goes on along the minus strand of ML685798.1, from coordinate 11,194,469 downwards.
TACAGAATCATGCTTCCATCAACTGAGACGCTGTCACCTAGCAAAGTGCTGTTCCTATGCCAATGGAAAAACTCAGTGTTGGCTGCATCCACAGCACAGAACTGAGCTGGCATACCTATGGCCCTGTAGCCATTCTGGTATAGAGCCTATAGTGCGGATGTGACTTGTTGAGAGTAAGTCACAAACAGTATGAAGATTGATAGATGTGTAGAAGTTGAGGAGCTTGCTCTTTTTACCATTATTTACCGATGGCACTCCTCCAGTATACTTCTATAGATGCATCTCAATACATACTGAAAACCAGAAACCTTCATTGCTACATGTATCCATATACTACATGTATACAGAAGTTATTGTGGACAAGTTACATTCAAGTGACTTAAGGACTGAGTGAATACATTTTGGGTATGAAGGGAGGTTATACATTTTCCACCGACGCATAAAACTCCAATTAATCTCAAATCAGTAATATATGCACCAATAGGAAAATATATTCCTCAGTGAACACATTTAAGAAAAAGCATGTTTTCCGACTTCATTACACTTAATAAAAAGGCAGTTTATATTAAATACACTGTACAGACCTGAATGTCTCCAAGTACACCTCCAATACTTCATATTCTCTACTAGCTCATCCTTTGCAGTTTATGGAAGAAACAAAGATTTATTAAAGGAGGGCTGCTTTTGCATAAAACAGACAAGGAGAGATCTGCTGAACACAAAAGCACTCCCTTTAGCTCCTAATGCACTTATGAGAAATATTCCTGTCATTTATTTTGAAGGTTTCCACATTGACCCTCCTTCTCAGTGTCATTAACACTAGTATCATCTTGTCTTTGCAGGAACAGATTTTCTCTGCCCTAGCAAATAAACTTTTAAAGAACCTATGTTATTGTCAGATTGAAAAGAATCTAGTTGCATAGTGACATTTTTCCTATGATCATCTTAGATATACCAAGATCTACATTTCTAAGTGCACTGAAGGCAATTTCTCAGTCTGCAGCCTGGACCTTAAATACCCAGTTTTGGATACCCAAGTTTGTGTATCCCAAAGCTTGCAAAACAGCATGTTCCAGGACATAAGAAAGCTCACTGTTTAGGAAAAACATGGTCATGCAAATTCTGAAACAGCTTTTGGTCCCTAAAACACTATATGTGATCAACAGCAGAAACTGATGAAGGAGGAGGACTCATTCAGAGTGGATCCTGTTCATATAAACAGTAATGGGTGTATCTTTAAGTTTTGTGAATCATGTATTATCCAAGTATCCTAAACTGGGACGAGAAAAACAAATGCAGCACTGGACAAGAAGGGTCAATAGTACATCACTTTAATTGTAAGGGTTATCCGCTGTTAGGACTAGGAGGCTATCCTGTGGGTAGTGTGCTTGTGTAAAATCTAGCTTTCAAAACAAAGCAAATGTACAAAACTGACCTTTAAAACTCTCCCACCCCCCAAAAAAGTTAATTCTCCCTACCCCCTTCCAAGAGACTCACTTATAAGTTTAGTGTCAATGATCATTCCATGAATGTATGCAAGAGACAATAAATCAAACCTTATTTTAATGTCTTGATCAATATTAAAAAAGAGTCTGTAGACATTACCAGCAAATATTAAAGTGTCCGGTATGAATGATACACTGAGTTAGTGTTTAAAAAAAAAAATCTATACCAAGACAGATGTTCCAGTCTAGGGGCCACTGAACAAAAAAGATGCTTTTAGCAACCACAGAAATAGAACTAAATTCACAGCAGCTGGGAAAAATAACTGTTCTATGACTTTTAGTGCATTATAAAAGTATTAACAACTAGAAAGGTTACAGCTTTTCTTTATGGCCCTTTTTCAACCCAAGTGAGGGCTTATGAAGCTTGGAAGATTACTTAAATGGGGCTGGGATGTCAGGGTGGAGAAAAGAAGGACATGTGTGTGTGAGAGAGAGGCTTACTTTCATATTTTAATTAACAAATCCACCCTTGGACATCTCTCAAGGTCCGGACAACAGATGGGTTTATAAATTAACTAGTCATACAAACAGTGCCATCATATTGGGAGGTAACTGGATTCTCTTCATTCATAAACCAAACAGGCCGTATCCTGGTAATCCATTAAGTAGCCTTATTTGTCAATTCCTTAAACAGAAAAGAATTAGGATCAGAAAGACAGAATGTACCGTAAAACATATCTTTACAATTCAGCTATAATATAAAAGGAATTTGTCTTGATTTTATTCAATTTACGAAAACGAAGCTATAACTAGATGTTTCACATGGCCAATGCATACTGTTGTAACTTACTATGCCCCAGAGATGGGCCATGGCTCCTGGTGCATATAGTGGGGAGATGACACGACACATAAGGAGAAGAAGACTTTAACATCATATGGAGGGGTTGAAATGGGGTGCTCAGCTTCATTTTCTTGAACTGGGGCTCAGCTTTCAATAGTTTAGGAAACCATATTTTAACCAATTTGCATAGCTTTTTCCACTTTTCAGTCATGAGTACAATTATAACCAATTTGCAATTTCACAGCTATCTCTGTGGTTGAATGCAGGGGCCACCATAACACCCAACAATTTAAGAGACAAATGGTGAGGAAGAACATCCCGTCCATGTTGAGATAGCAGAGGAATTTAGGGGGGCAGAATTATATGACTTGTTTTGGAATGCTGCCTCATCAACAGGGCTTATGCTGCCCTTTGTGAGAATAAAACCCAGTGATCCTCACCAGATGGAGCTAAGCCATCTGTTTTATACCATCTTTCAAAGGAAGCAACTTGGCCAGCACAATACACCATGCTGAAGTATTGCTTCCATTTGGACGCTAAGGAAAGAAAGCCAATTTCCACCAAAGAAGAAAAATCACTATTAAAAAAATAATTAGTGCAACTTCAAACAGTCCCCAAGATTTGGGTGCTTTGGATTAGAGATTTTACATCAAGTGACAAGTCAAACCGCTAAACTTAAAATAAATCTAATCAGATCACAGGACAAGGACTCGCATGCTGCATTAGTGGCATGGAAAACATTTACTAGATGCACTATAGTCCTTTTTGCCCCTGGAGCAAGGGTTGCAGGCTGAGGTCTTTGCGTGTTAATAATTAAAATGATTTCTGCTCAATTTCTGGTCAAGTGAAATGCCAAGATGAAACTACCACAATAAGGACAATTTACAACGCGGCAGCCTGTGGATAAAATAAATTGCTCTACTAGTGCTCCAGATACTGTACGAGCAAGGAGAGAGCTTCTTCTTTGCCAGCATTAGCTCTAGCAATATACAAAGCTACCTGGAAGGCACACGATTAACAGTGTTGGTGCCCTTTGCTGAACTAAATAAATCATCTTCTAATTGACACTGCAGCTCCAATGCAGTCACATCAAGGCACAGTGATTCTACTACAATAAATAAGAAAGAATGTGGCCAAATGTAGTTTGGGGTTTAAAGACAGAAGTTCCTTTTAATTAAAGGTCTGTTTCCTTTTGAGTTCGTTAACCAAGTTCAAATGGGTATTTTTCCCCCACTGGAGCCTATAATGTAAATACTACTTTAAAAGTCCATCTATGCACATGCTTGCCTTAATCTCTCTTCAAAACCTGAAGGGGTTTTGGTTTTTTTTTTTTAAAGTCTGTCTTTACTTAGTGATCCCCCACCTCATGATAACATGAAAATAGGAGGAGGAACATGATCTGAAGGGCAGTGTGATTCACATTCTGTTTTCCCTGGCCTTTATTCTTGCAGAAGTTACATAAGAGCGCACAAGATTTAGTTTTAGTGGGTAGGAAAGAATTAGACTGACATTGGTTCCAAGTATGTGAGTTCGGATACACACTTAGATTCCTGGATAAGGCATTTTTAAACAAATAAGCCTACATTTTGAAAAATACTGATCATAACAAGCAGATAAGGGGAAAGTATTAACCTGCTTTCTAATTTCAAGTTTCATACTGCTGTAGGTGTCCCAGGTGTGGTGAAGAACCAGTACTGCAATTAAAACTGAAGAGTTTCCTCATTTGGCTTGTTAAAAAGTTAGTTAATTGTTCAAATTTGTAATTGGGTTTTTTCAGTCAGGATCCTCCTAAAGCAGATAATGCAACATTCTTAAATGGTAGCTCATCACCTCACTTTCAGATATGTTCCAGAGTTAGTCAATCAAAGGCAAGCCAGTCAATTTGACTTTTATCATAAAACTTTCCCGCAAGTGCAGGCCACATGCAGTCTTTAAAGACCATGAAGACCATGCAAGAAAAAGTAGCATGAACAGTAGTATGGGTAACAGACTGAAGAGAAAAATTATTTTCAGATCACTAGAACAGTGTTCTGGAGTTAAGGGTTTGCTCAGCATTTCATAAACCCTTTTTCAGGAATTTATGGCCACTGTGCTGTTTAGTATCTGATTCAGGTTGAAAATCTGCTTTATTTTTTAGAACAAAAAGCTCAAAATGAGCCATGTGGGTCTCTATATTGTAAGAATACAAAATAATTAATCTAAATAAGACGTTTGTTTTCTGCTATTCAGAAACTATTTTTAAATTTTGTTAATGTACAATTGATCTTTTGCTTAAAGGAAAGATAACTGACTAAAAATAAATATTTATTGCATATGCACACTATTCAGCCCTTTAAATATTAATTTTTATGCATAGGCCTACTAGGATGTCTTCTCTTTATATACATGGACAAATCTAGTTATTTATATTGGAGGATGCACTGCAGCATCAAGAGAAGACTACAAAGTATAGATGAGAAAAATAAAGAAACTGTTTAATTTGCTAGGCCTGTATAAACACACTGATAGCACAGCTTCAAGTGGAACAGAACAAACACACACAAATTGTTCGAACTCCTCTCTCTTTTTCAAGGAGAGCTGAAAATACATATGACCGTATATGTCTCTAAGCCAGGCCCCCAATACAGTTTAAATGAAGAGAAATACAAGATATAGGCTGAAATTCTTATTTTAACTCAATTATGCCATGCTATTGCAGAGATTAATATCCTCTGTCAGAGTGCACCAAAGGGTACATTTTCTATACTAGATGTACAAATACCCAAAGCAAAGCATCCTGGAATATACTGTCTAAGTTTTTATGCAGAACTTCAGAATTCTGCATAAAAGCTTACCGCACAATGGGATAAGTTCCAGACAGAATGACAGCATTCACCTAAATTTTCTTAATAATTGTAGGCTTATTTCACATCCTTTTCTTTGTGTGCATGAGCAATATTGAGAACAAACAAATGGAAGATAAATACATTTAAACCAGAGACCTTGTAGAATTATCTTGTCCAAATAACTAACCTGAGATGTACTTTGCTCCGATTAACATTATCATGCTACTCACTATATAAAAACCCAAAGGCAGACTAGAGAAGATACTAGAGTCACCTGATGTCATCCAGTAGAAGGAGATTCCAGTCAAGCAAATCAAAAGAGAAATAGATATAAATTGCAAAATGTGTTAAGAATCATATGAATAGCAAAAACGTTACAGAATAGTAACATCTGCAAAAAAGCTACCAAAAGAATTACATGCACACCATACGAGAGATAAGCCCAAGCCATACTCATTTGACTCCAGATCCAGAATTCTCTAGCTTTCAGAATTAATTAGGTAAAGCCCATCTGTAACATTATTCAGATAAAATACTCATGGACAAGCAGAAAGAAAGCAGCAACGATTCCAAAACAAGAGTGAAGACAATGATTTTCCTAATGGTAACCTGAGATCACTGTAAATAGTTATACGTTGCTTAACGCTTAGGTGAAAAGTGAACTAGGGATATTTTTTGAGAGCTGGCAAAATTTGAAATTCTGTTAATGTGAAAACGCACCATATAAACACTTTATTCTCTGACTGCTAGGGATCTTAGGGTACATAACACTAGAATTTGCCCCATGGAAGGTGTCTGGCTTGCAACTGCCAGTTTACTCAAAGGGAATTTTAGTTACTTGTGTTAAAATTACGCATTTGCTCTTCTAGACAAATCAGATAAATTAGTTTTTGCACCTGTGACATTAAATGGGGGACATTTACCTAGTCCAACACTTTTAAAAAAAAAAATGACAATGAACTGAATGTTTATGTCTATCGAATTAATAAGATGTCCAATTAATTTACATTTAAATTGCCCTCAGGAATTAAATAATTTCCTCAAATTGCTGCAGTGTCCCTCTTTCAAAAAGCTTCTCTCAAGCCCTTAATTTTCTCTTGAATTTGGTTCTTAAATCAATTTTTGTAAAATTGCAATATAATTGTATTTTGAGTGCTCTAGAAAAATACGTATAGCATTGTGTGCTTTCACTCTCTCCCTCTCTCCTCTTCCCCCCCGCCGAATACGAAGTTTATTATAATCCTAATTTAAGTAGTCTAGCTCAAACCCTGCCAGAAATACTTTCGCTGAGCTTTGGCCAGTGTTTCATTGATCTTACTAACAGGAGTTGAGAATGACTTTTTCAAGGATCTTGAGTTGCAACTTCTCTCTCTCTCTGAGGAAGGTTTGCCCTTCCACAGAGAGGACAGCATGCTGCATGGGACCATTTCTATAGTTCAGTAGTTCCCAAATTTGGGGGACGTGAAGAAAATCCAAGAGGGGTGCAAGGCTGTGAAATTTTCATAGTGAAAAATGTTTGGGTCAAGAAAACCTGTTTGTGGTTATTTTTAATTGTACAATTATGAATTGGATTTTTGTTAAAAGGGGGTTGGATGATAGTAAAGGAGAGGTGGGGAGGCGTGAGGGTTCAAAAATCAGAAAGGAGGCGTGATGCCAAAAAGTTTGGGAGCCTCTGATATAGTTCATTTAGCTCAGTGGAAAAAAAAAAAAAAAAAAAAATCATCAGCTTTGTTTTAGAGGCCTGAATCTAGGCATATGAGATTATTCTTAATCAGAGGATAATTACATTCCAAATCAGGCAGTAGCAGTGGAGCAACTTTTGTTTACACTGAACTTGCTAATACCACAGTATGAAATGATATGCAACTTTAAACGTATAGCTCTTGCTTAGTCCTTCAGAAATGTCTCTGGCTCTCTCTTTATGGGGCAGCCCTATGTTATCTTTACTTCATAACAATTAGCTCACGGATTCTCAACCCGTGGGTCACAAACAGGTTTTGAAGAGTTGTGCCCATGCTTCGTCTCCTCTCCTCCTACTCCACTCTTTAAAATAAATAAATAAATAAAATAAATAATAATAATAATATGGGACAGGGGGTCCTGAAACATTTTCCTTTTGTAGAATGATATCATGTTATGCAAGTGTTTGAGAACCACTATACTAACCCATAGCTGTGCCAGTTTTACATTGTGTGTTCCCTTACTGCAGATTTCTTTACTGATGCAGTTCAGAGGAAGCTATACTGTGCTGTTGCTTTATGTGCCCAAGATATAAATATCTTTCCAGCAACTTATATGTTCCAAGTAAACCTCCTTAAAAATTTCATACTAAAATCCATTTACTTCCTGTTGACTTTGTTTTACTTCCATCATCCTTTTTACTGCGAGCAATATCGTTTTTCAATTAAACTAAAGGATCTGATATGCCAAAAGGAAATAGGTCTTCATCTTTTCAACTGTACAGGTTTATATTTTAAAAAGAAAATCACTAATCCCAAAGTTAAATATCTTGTGTTACATATTTTCGGGGCTTCAGAGATAAAGACTTTTAAATGTTAAAATGCTGTTTGGTTAGAAGCAGAGCTAGGTAGTTTAGTGTTACCAAGTGCTAAAATTTAAGTTAAAAAGCCACTTTAAAGAACCAGAAGCAAGAGAATTTTTTTCTGTCTTTTACACGAAAAAAAATACATGTCGATAATATAGAGGGCTACTGATGTTTTGAAGGACACTCAACTTGTGCTAGTCAGTGAATTATAAAATATAATAGCTTACCATTTCCATGCGGTTCAGATGTCTCCCAGCCCATTGATTTCATTACAGCTTTCTTCCACCTGGCATAGCGATATTCACTTTCTGGAATCACGAAGAGGAATTAATGTACTTTCCCTTCAGTTTTTCCACACATTAAATTCACCCTTAAACACCCAGACAGGAAGTTTGTGCAAGAGCACATGCAACCAAAATATTCAAACAGAAACAAACAAGGGAAAAATACTTGTCTTGAATATGTATTAATTATTTTATAATGCTAAGTTTCTGTCTCTAAAAGTGCCTAAGAACAGATGCAAGATGACACATTAGTTAGAACAGTGACCTAATTTTAAAGATAGAGACCTACTCTACATAGAAAAGGCTTCTCCTAAAATTATAAAAAAAGTTAGACTGATCAACTTTAAGGTCAGAAGGTACCATTATGAATATGTACTCTGACCTCCTGCAAAACAGAGCATAGACTCTAACCTACCCATTCCTGTAGTAGAGGACCCCTAACTTGTGATGGAGTTATTGAAGTCCTCTAATCATGGTTTAAAAGACTTCAAGGTACAAAGAATTCACCGGCAAGTGACCCCACGCCCCATATTGCAGAGGAAGATTGGCCTCTGCCAATCTATCCTGAGGGAAAATTCCTTCCCGACTCCAAAAACAGTAATCCGGTAAACCCTTTGGACAAGACTCCCCACCCCTTCTGCAGCCCTAAAATCCCAAAACTGTGTGGAATCTTTAGAGGTTACCAGCTTCTTCTGCCAACCATTTTCAACTCAGAGGAATCAGAGGGTGAAATGGGATTTTATGAATTTTTAATTGTTCAAAACAAAAGCCACTGAACCCAGTCACACTAAATGATGAGCTCCTATTCAGGAATGATGGCATTAAATCATTTTTGCCTGCTCCATGATTACTGCCCAACTGTTGTCAAAACAAGCAGTTCAAACCCACACCTTCCTCCATTCAAAAAAAAAAGCCACAAGCATCAAATACTGCAGACTTGTTGCTGCAGTCTGAGGATCTGTACCATTAATTATCAATAACCATTTTCATAGTGGGGTGTTCAACTGCCTCAAGAAATATTCTGGCCAAACACTCAGTTTAAATTTACAAGTTTGCTAACAGAAAGGAGTTTGGGGTTTTTTGGACCATTTTAAAATTCAGACTTCAAATTTCTTTTGTTTTACCCTCAGGATTAATCTGTGGTTCAAATCGTTCCCATGTCACTGCTGTCAAATCCCCAGGATTCAGACTCCAAACTCCAACTCCTTCTGCAGCTCCGGCTGCCATTGCAGCTCCTAGCGCAGTTGTTTCAGGCATTGATGGCTTTACTGAAGAGAAACAAAATGAACACAAACCGTTTTTCTGTATGGATCATTTTGCACAAAGAGGGTCACTGGGCTATTATACACCTAGCTTCTCATGTTTAAAGTTTGCAAACCTCACTTTAACACAATTGCCATGGTTACTACACTAACATATCTCATCTTTTTGGAGCCCACCCCCTCAAGCTTCTACTCTTCTCTCACTCTCTGACTAGATTTTGGTTTCAGATGCTAAGCATAATTACTTCACCAAGTCTGACTAATGTTCAGTATCTGCAGCTCTGTGCCCTCCTGAGTCAGGGACCAAATAGCCTTCTTAAAGATAAGTATTTATTTGGAACAAAAACATTTAAGAGAAAACTGTACCATAGCTCTCTGCCCACTCAGATAGTGAATCCTTCAATTACAGCCCACTTTTTTGATTACTACTTCTCAGAGAGCATACCACTAATTGTTTACAACTGTTTAGTTGATTAACCCCCAGCACTGGCAAAAATAAGGTTTTCAACTTGACTGGAAATGGCTTTGAAGATCTTGTACCCTATCACCTTTCAAACTGGTGCCAAGTTCTCTCTCTTGGAAGCCATTGTGTTGCCTTCCTGCTTGTTTCTCCAGCAGCTCATATTAAGCTAGCTCAATACATTGATAGAGAAAATATTATTAAATATAATTATAAAGAAACTACCCTGGCCAAGTCATGTATCATATAAAAAAATAATATTAGTATTCATAGCAGTTCCACACCTACCACAACAGTATTACAATAAGGGAATGGAAAAGGTGTCCTCTTCTCACTCCTGCTGAAGTTCTCCAATCCAATAAAGTTTCTTGGCATAATTCCACAAGAAGCTTTAAATAGCAATCCACTTAGAGCAATGACACTCAGTCTCAAGAGCTGAAGAGTCTTTTCACCATACAACGATTTTGCAGGCATAGAATGTTGCCCTTTATTAGATCATAGAACTTGCACAGCTGTTGGAAACCTTAGGTTTCTGAAACTTCATTTGCTGAAGAAGTGGCACTTTATTCCCCTCAGCCTACCTCTTCCAAGAGAGGCATCTTATCAAGGCTTTTATACTACACTCATCATGTTAATGAGCACCTTACTTACTTTAAGCATTCCCTATTTGCTTCTTTCCCCACTCACCTCTTCATTGCCAGGGAGGAAGGTGCCTTTTCCTCCCCACAACATTGCATGCAGAAGTGACATTTCTCCTCTATCTTTCCACATTCTACACTTTGAAATCGTGGAGCTTCCTTCCTTCCATTTAAAACACATGGAAGAGTTGGGAGGGCAGAATGAAATGGGGGAGGGCGAGAGGGGGCAGGACTATATCTACTACACTGCTGGTGATTTTGTTTAGGGCTCCCCCATTTGGATAATGCAGCTGGCGCGCAATCTCATGAACTGGCATCTATGTCAAACTCCAATGATCTGAACGTGGATTCAGAGAAAAGGGGAACTGGGTTTAAAGTCTAAACTGGGATAAGATGCCTTGCCTAAGCAGAACCTGCCTCAGATTTGAGACCTCCTCCATGGTGCTGTAATATTTTAGTAGCAGGAATCAGGAAACAGCTCTAGAATGCTATAACCCTCACCAGGCCTCAAACACCCCTCTCCCTCAAACTGGACTACACAGTGAATTTTTTTAAAATGCCCACCCCAGCCTGAACCGCGACAGGAGGGGCAGTAGTAGAAAAATAGCTTATATTTTACATTTGGGTTGTTCAGCTTTTTAAGACTCCTGTTCTAAGAAATCTAAGCACTCAGTTTGCACTTACCTACTGGAATGCAGAGAATATCTGCTTGGAGCTGCATCAGAATCTTGTTGTTAGTCATTCCTCCATCTACTTGTAATTCACTCAGTGGTATCCCACAGTCCTTGTTCATAGCATCCAAAATCTGAAAGAAGAGCTCTACTTGTTATACAGTTCACTGGACAGAAATGCAAACGCCTCTTTTTTACCGAAAGTCAGTGATTGTTGAAGAGTTCCAAATTGACAATACTACTCAAATCATTTTCACACACAAAATAAACAGTGACAATACAGGTTTGTTCTCTCACTACTCAACAAACATAGTCCAATATACTTTCCAAATACTGGTACGGAGAAAAGTGTTTTATTCTCATTACAGATACAGACTTTTAGAGAGCGTACAAACCACGCTTAAGAGGCCTGTGTAGATCGGACCTGAATAAAAATAGATCTAACCTCTAGAGGTGAGAAGATGGCTTCATCTTCATACAAAGTTGACCTCGGAGACTCAGACTATCAAATGGAGACCTTTGACTGCCTAGACAAGTTGTTTAGAGGTCTTCCACAGTTCTTTGGGCAAGGAAGAGGATCATAAGGATTTACTGATGTCAGTTCATAAAAATAATGAACTTGTAATGCTGTGATTTATTGTAGGGGTAAAACACCTCTAATTTCAAGCATAAAAGAGAGCTTTCTTTCTTTTTGCGAAAAAAAAAAAGAAAAAGAAAAAGAAAGAATAGGGAGAAGAGTATTTTCTTGACAAGTTTACCTGCACTGTGTGAAAGTTCCACGCAGAAAGAAAATAAAATGAAGAGATTCAATTTACTATTTTAGCACAGTCAGATACATCCAATGAGGTACTCAGACACTGTTGTGATGAGGGTCAAGCAAGCAACAGGGAGAAAGAGAGAGGGACAAGACTACTCCTATGCCAACTGTCACAAAGTCAATGGGTCATATTCACTCTTGATAGCAGGAACACTGCCAGGAGCAGATATACCAAGCAACTTTTAAGTCCTCTCACTGCTCTTTCATCTCAGGGGGCTCTGTGACAGCTAACCCAGCCCCTAAAGCAGGAGGAACAAGCCAGCCAATATCTGTGTTGATTCCAGTCTCTCTTAGGGGGCCTACATCACTGAAGCTCTACAGATCTCGAGGTAAATTTCTAGCTGTCTTTCCCCAGCAATATACCTCACCCATCCTTGACTGCAGCAGTTGCAAACTGCAGTCCCCTACATGCATTTTATCAGTTTAAAGATACACAAGTAGTTCAAGGCTAGACCTTCAGGGCAGAAATGGTCTTTTTAAAAAGATGCCAGCACAATGGATCCCACATTAGCATAAAGCACTATGATATCAAATATTTACAACTACAAGATAAAAGGTTACAGAGGAGAACAATGCTAAGATAGAATACATGCAAGCATATGCATTATGGCCCACATCTGTAAAGGTATCGAAACATTACTGCGCTCAGCATTGCAACACCTACCTGATTTAAGAATCTCACTGACTATCGATGGGATGTAGATGCCTAATTCACTTTTGAAAATGAGATTTAGACTCTTGTATCAGGTAGCAAAACCAATCAAAGTCCTGTGGCACTTTAAAGACTAACAAATTTCTTCCAGTATAGGCTTTTGTGGGATGCAATCCCCTTCATCAGATGCAACTGCATGCATGCATCTGATGAAGTGGGTTGCAGCCCACAAAAGCTTCTGCTCAAAGAATTTGTTAGTCATTAAGGTGCCACGGGACTTCCATTATTTTTGCTATATATACTAACACGCTTACCCCTCTGGAATGTATCAAGTAGGTGTTACAGTGTTGAGCACAACAATGCCTCAATACTTTTACAAATCTGGGATAACTAAAGGTAAGTGGATCTTTTCATCAGTTTATAGGACAAAATTTTGAATACCTCACTTCATTATTGTTTATAGTGTTAAAAAAAAAAAAATACCACCAAGACAACCCCAGAAGTTAGGAGCAAGTTTGTCTTTACCTCTCGTGTTTGAAAACAGACAGCCTCTAATGCAGCGAAGGCAATGTGGTTTTTATTTGTAAACTGAGTAAGGCCACAAATAATGCTGTTAAGAGAAAACATATATTAAGCAATTAGGATCACTACTCGATCAGATTATGTTTCAGTTTTACATCTGAGATTTCCAAGCACATTTTTATTGCACTATGTATAGATATTGTAGTGTCAGTTAAAGTTAAAGCACCTAATGAAATATTAAAAAACCTGTCAAGGTTAATGTTTTAAAATCCCATTGAATATTCTCTCATAGTTTAATACTCAAAATTTGTTTTGCATAGAGAACATAGGAACAGTCATATGGGTCAGACCAATGATCCATCTAGCCTGTATCCTGTCTTCCAACAGTGGCCAATACCAGCTGCTTCAGAGGGAATGAACAGAACAGGTAATCATTCCCTATCGCCTATTCCCTGCTCATGGGAACAGAGGCCAGGGACACATTGGAGTATGGTTTTGCATCTCTGTCCAGAACGTGAGTGTCTTTATAAATATGGACACCATTTCATTGCCTCATAAGAAAAAACAAACCAACAAGAGTTCGTTTATGTTTTTAAAAAGATGACATATTAGAACAGGGTGATTCCCCCCCCCGCAAACCATCTCATGTTTCAAAAGAACCTCAGATTCTCACATTACGCAATATATCTGTTCTTTCAGTTCTCACGTAAGGGCTTTACTGGAGACAGGACTATGTTCTTGCTATTTAAAACTGTTACCCAGTCTGCTTTGACTATTACTTGTTTAAGAGTATCACAAAAGGAATTTTGGATCTGTAAAAAATGAAGTATTTGACCTTAGATAAATTGCATCCAGTTAGGGTACTCTGAATGACAGTGAGTCAACCTAATTTGTCAATAGTTCTGCCTCCAACTGATGCATTAACATACAGAACAGAACCCAATTTGGCTTAGTAAGGGGTACAGGCCAATTTATATATTAATTTAGGCACTCTCTTAGCCATGACGAATGCCAAAATCAGTTCTCACAATATTAAATATAGCAGCTTACAAAACTAATTGTTAATATACCTTTAAACAGAATTTTGTTTTATTAAAAAATCCTAAACAGGCAGATAACATATTAGTGGTTCTGGCTGATACAAGATGGATCTCTCATGGTTCCTTCAAGTTTCTATTATTCTGTGTGTGCCAATACTGCATAGGTGTTATGCTAAATGGGAAGCCTATTTTAATGGTGAGGCTACCCTAAGCCCTCTTTCTCCTTCCTTACTTTAAAAAAAAAAAAAAAAAAAAAAAAAAAAGGGGGGGAAGGATAAGTGACCTACTAAGAGTTTTAAATAATTTGAAATTATATATGTTTGTGGTGCTCCCACAGGTCCCATGCCGATGCCTCTTGAGCCTGGGGAAGCTCAGCAGCAGCAGAGAGCAAACATAACAGCTGCTTGAAACAGCAGCTGACAATCTTAAACAAGGATGGGCCATGGGAATACACTAGAGAGAATCCAATAAACTGAGAGAAGGGAGAGCTGATCAGGAATAGGTGTCCTTCCCAAAGGAATGACAGTTATGGGGCCCAAAGGAACTTCCATCTCATCCCAGGACAACTAAAAACATCTGGAAGATGTGTAGCGAGCACTGGTGAACTGAACTCAGACCGTTCTCAGCACTGAACTCTCCACTCCCTACTGCTGTGGCCTGCTGCTCCTAGTGACCCTTCTACAGAAGAGGAAGTAGGTCATGTACTTTATGTGCATGGAGTGTCCAAGAAGGTGAAGACGTACAAGCCCCGTTTTTCTCTCCTCTTCCACCGAGGGATTAAAAGCACACCAGGAACCAGCAGGTGAAGTGGGAAGGAAAGAAGCAGACAACGCAACCGTAAGGAAGTCTGAGTCATTCTACAGGAATTCCCCCCAAACTCACTTCCCCCCATAATTCCTCCCCACCGTCCTCACCCAGAGATTGCCAGGCTCCTGGGGCAAGGAGGAGACTTAGTCTTTGCCTCCTCTACCCTCATCCATAGCCAGCTGCATCTCTCAAGGGTAGGTTTCTTCCCTGCTTTCCATACTGAACTTTTTTGTTTTACAGAAGGGTGCTGTACACAGAACCTGATGCTCCCTGGTGTTTTTAGATAGAGAGTTGTATTGAGCAGCAGCAACCACCACCCATCACTTCTTGGGTACCACAAGCAGCCTCTGCTCCAGTCCCCTTTTGCTCTCAGAGGACCCAAAAACAAATTAAAGTAAATCTGCGTTTTAAAGAGGGTCCATGATAGGTAGTGGTTCTAGCTGCCCTCTATAGTTACCTATGGATTCTTTACAATATAATTAGTCATTCCTGCAAATATAAGTTATCCTTACCCTCTTGCACTAGGTTCCCAGTATGGTGCATATAATCCTGAGAATGCTGGGACAAAGTAGCAGCCATAGGAAGTTCCTACCTCTGCAGCAAGTTTCTCTAGCACAGATTAAAAAAAGAAGTCTTTAGTGTTACACAAATACAACAGCTAAAACTAAAGCAATGTTTGTTTCTTCTGCTCCTGAGATTATTTAACACACACCACCTCTAACTGATGTTAGAAGAGACACATGGCATCTCTGACATCCAGATGGTTGTATTATTGCTGTTATTCAGCCAACTACAATGTTTATTCAATGGAATTGGGCAGTTAACCCCATTTAGGTCACTGTAAAAAAAAAAAAAAAAAAAAAAAAGAAAGAAAGAAATTCTTTACCTGGAGCTCTTAAAAATTGAAACCCCAGACTCAGATCTATTTGCTTCTGAAGAGCAAGATGTCTCAGTGTCCAAGCAATGTCTGATTAGGGTAAGTCTACACTGGAGTAATTTCCAAATTAACTAATTTGATTGCAGCTAGCATGCTATAGGTAGTGGTGTAGTGGCAGGACAGGCTGGGCACTGCAAGTACAATTCCACCTGAACCCTAAGTAGGTTCTCAGGGTAGCAAACTTGTCTGGCTAACCGTGTAAGTATGGCTACCTTGCTATTTTTAGCACACTAGCTCAAATCAGAGCTAGCATTGATACGTCTATCCGAGTTGGAATTTACATCTCCAACTCCTATGTAGATATGCTCTATCAGTTATGATGAGCCATTTTATTTCTCCCTTGGCGAGTCTGTATATTTTATTTCATTCCTGGAAGGGACAATATATTTAAGAGTTGCACTTCTATAAGTTTTACCTGCGATTGTTAAAGGGAGCATTGGTGCTAATCTTAATTGAAAAATGATGGAAAAGAGTATTGCTTTCTATCCTCCTCCGCTAACTTGTTTACTTTCTGCATCTGACAACACTGTATAGTCATTTCAGGTTTCCCCTGCACCGTGAAGTAAATTTCTCCCCTTTGTGTGGCTCAAAACATAGAAACAAAGGAATAGGAATATCCAATTGTAAACTACAAAAATTAGTGAGGGGAACTTAAGGCAATGCACAGGACCCACAACTACTTTCAACTCTTCTGAAACTGAATAGATTTCATGCTGACAATGGCCCTTTAAAAACCATTCATGTGTAGGTAACAGATTTTTCATCTAAAGAAGTGCTCTCATCTGTCATTAATCCCGAGTAATAAAGAAATATTCCTATGTATTGAATAATGCTGACAAGGACTGAGGATTAAAACTTTAAAACTTTCAAAGGTTTGCATGCATTTGTGCAGGGATTTTTCAGCCACTTCCCGCGGCCCCCCCCCCCCCCAATTTATTGGGAACTGAGAATACTTAGCACCTCAGGACCTTTCTACTTTAGATGTCCAAGTATGGATTTGGAGTCTGACTTTAGAAAACAGGCTCAATATTTGACTCCTACCATTTTTTATTGTAATGCAAAACATGAAGTCTAGTCAGATTTGGTATAAAATTTACAAGACCATTAAAGTGATTTAGGAGCTCGTCTAATTGACCATTCACTTTTTTAAAGTTTTACCTCTTGCGGCATGTTAATTCTTCAGAAATCAATTTTGTTCCAGATTTTCAAACCCTTACACATACCTTCACTTTTAGTTTAATTATAAGTGTTAGCTACCCAGATTTCAATTGGTTATTCTCAGGCAAGATGGATTATCCTCAGATATTACAGTCACATTTCAAGGTAAATGCCATTTGAAATAGTCCTGCAAATTGAGGTATTAATCCTTCAATAAACTCCATGCATACAAACCCTTGACACACAGAGTGCATTGCAGATCTGGGGTCCCAGTCCCCAATTCCTTAGCCTGGGAACAACATCGTAGGTGGTGTGACCCTATTTCAGTGCACTACACAGTAAGGATTGTATACTATTTATCCCGAATGCCTCAACATTAAACGAAACCAATACATCCGCTATGTCAGTGTAGTGCAGCTCTTAGTAATTTCTACACATCAGCAGTAACAAGGGATTTTAAGAGACTAGCAGTAATTCTGTATGTAAAAAATGTAAGTAATCTTTTGGGCAATTGCAAAAATAACTGGTTATATGTTTGACCTTCTTCTATTTTCCTGGCATCTGTTGACCTTTTATTTAACACTAGAGTCTTCAAGACAGTATTGGCCCATTGTATAGTTTGGGGGGGGGGGGGCGGGCACGGGAAGTTACAAATACTCACCAACTTCACCTGAAGACTTTACAATGCCAAGATTGTCCCTCAGCCAACGAACAACAGCACCAGCTATAGCAACAGAGCCCTTAAGGAAACACCACAGTAATACACTGAGTTTACTAATCTCTAGCATTAAAAAAAACAAAACAAAAACAAAACAAAAGGCCAGAAAGATGGGACAAAAATGGCTTTACACCATCTTTGCAGATCTATGACCTTGGGGATGGCCAGGCCCACAGCTTAGAATAGTCTCAGGGCTACTCCAAATTGCACATGAACAACTCTGTGGAGCCACAGGCAGTCCAGTAGCTGGGGGACTATCAGAGACTAGCAGTGTAGAGGAGTCAACATTACTCCAGTTCTTTATCATATGGATAATTTCCCCCCCACCCCACCCAAAGAAGTGTCAGGATGTTGGTCAAACTGGCTTTATAGCCTGAAGCCCTGTGTGGTCACATCTGGACCTATGCACACACAGTTGTGATGTCTGAATGCCTCATGTATCCTAACCTAAGGCCTCCAAATCCTGCTGACACAAACATTTGCTAAACTTCAGCTCCATGGTTAGTTCCACTGACTTCAGAGCAACCATTCACGGCCTTAGTGTTTGGAGGATCAAAATGATTTAAGAACACTTATCCAGAGGGATAGCCGTGTTAGTCTGTATACAGCAAAAACAACGGGAGTCCTGTGGTACCTTAAAGACTAACAAATTTCTTTTGGCATAAGCTTTTGTGGGCTCCAACCCACTGTGTCAGATGCATGAAGTGGAAACTATGGTTGAGAGGTATATACACATGCCAGGGTGAAGGAAGGCACATCAGTGCTTGTGATTGTGTCATGTATCAGACTGGGTCTGAATCGGGACTTGGAATGGTTAACACATTACTAAAAGTAATTTTCCCTGTTCACACATTCTCTCCTTCTAATCAACTGATGTGAATGGGCCTCATCTACCCTAACTGAACTGACTTTGCTAACACTTGCCCTCCTTCACCCTGGCATGTGTATATACACCTCTGAACCTATTGTTTCCACTTCATGCATCTGACGAAGTGGGTTGGAGCCCACGAAAGCTTATGCCTGAAGAAATTTGTTAGTCTTTAAGGTGCCACAGGACTCTCGTTTTTTTAAGAGCACTTAGCCTATCAATTAGTTGGGCTGATGATCTTTCTCTTTAAGAAGTTCGCTCTGCAAACCACAAGACTAGAATGCGATGTGCCAAAGCAATAACTAGTTATGCTTGCCCTGCTCTTAAGAAAAAAAGTGACGATAACTGGTTTTAAGAATGGATTCCAATGTTAAGACTTCCTCTTATTCTTTCCTTTTAGTTTACTGTACAAGTAGATTGCTAAAAGGCTGGAAATATTTTGACATCATTATTTTTTTTGTGCACAGAGAAGGATTTACTCTTCCATCTGTTGGACAGTTTCTCTGAATCATGATTCCAAGAATGAAAAGAAAAAAATGGTGTCAAAAAGAGAGGGGGCAGGGGCTACAGCTACACATACTTACTTCTAGTGCATAACATACGGGTTTGTCTCTGCCCAGTTTGTAAGCCACTGTGGTCAGAAGGCCATGTTCAGACAATACAGGCTAAAAAATAAAATATGGAAAAACCATGAATTTCTTGAACTGGAGGCATCAGGAGTCACATTTCTAAGAGAAATTATTTCATAAAACTTCAAGACATTCAAATTAGTTCATAAATTACTGCATAAAACACTATGATATCCAAATAAGAAAGGGAATTCCTTATTTATAAAGGATAAAGGAGAAAAAAAAACTTTTAGTACAAGTTTAAGAAACCAAATTAGCCAACATTTTAGCACTGTTCCCAAACCGCAGCCCAGCAAAAACTGGTGCTGCTGCTGCTCATTGCTACAAGCTTCTGCAGGCCTCCAGGGTCTTCACTACAAAGAAGAACCCAGAGGCCTGCAGAAGCAACTGATAATAAGGAGCAGACTCAAGCTTAGCTGCCATCTGAGCTGCCAGGCACTAACAAGAAAGGAATTTCCAAGAAAACAGAGGGAAGGAAAGGAAAGAAGTAGTCAAGAAGTAACACCAAGGGAGCAAAGAGGAGCAGATGGCAAGCAGAACAGGCAACCAACAGGTAGAGAAATGTGTAGGTGGAGGCAGAAAAGCATACGTGAAAGAACAGGGTGAGATTATGAAAGTTTGACGTATCCCTTTTTAACAAGTTAGGAGCCAGGAACCAAGGAAATGGCCTCACCAACCCACATGTCGAATTAAGTGTTGCTTTCTAGTCTTGTAGATTACAAGATACTCTTTTTCCTCATCTGTAGGAACTATATTAACAACTTTTAAGGAATTTGGAGTAGGAAAAACTGGTTTTAATGCAGTACTTTGCAGAAGTTATTGTAAATGATTGATGTTTGTATTCATGCATTGTTTTAAGCAAATGAGCTGTTTTCCTTTTAGACTTTTCATGTATTTAGTTGTCTGTTCTCTACCACCATTTATTCTATATTATAAAATATCAGAAACTCACTTAATCTCATGTACCTTATAAACTTTATGACCTTGCACCAAAAGAAAAATATAGTCCAAAAAAAATCAAAGAGGATGAGAAGGAAGTGAAATGAACCAAGAGATACTGAATAGGAAAATGCATTAATGGCTTATGAAACAAAATCAGCTCATTTAGCAAGAGAAGCAACTTGACTGAAAAATACACACTCCTAAAGAATGCTACTTCCAATTCAAGCAACAAACCTTTTGTCCTGTATTGCAAAGCAAGAAGCATCCTGTTCCATACCTGTAGTAGAAAAAGTCATAAGATGGTAATTTATAAAAAGGAAAATAAAAAACCAGGAACAAGAGGAAGAGTGTCAGAGGTGTCTATCAGAATTAAGGGCATGTCATAGAAGGCAACTTAGTATAGCAAATACCACCACTACCTTAAAATTAGTCTAGGAGTAATTTGTAACATGAACTTTGTATAAGTTTTAGTTGAATTCTACCTCCAACTTTTAAGTGAGCAATTAAGGAAGAAGGGAAGTTTTTAGCACTTGTAACAGGAAGAGTAAAGCTACAAAAGCCTTTCACTAAAGAGGGAACATTTCCAGAAATACCACACAATGAGAGGGGCATATTTTCAAATTCTCTAAAAAAACATTAATCTGCCAAAACTGTTTACAAAAACTCATGATAAATTACAGTAGGTTATGTGTAATTAAAAAACAGTGAGAAATTTCTTTCTAACAAATATGCAGGCAAGAAGCTAGCTTAAAATAGTAATGCATGACGTATTTCAGAGGTATATTTTGAAAAAAAAACACCCTGACATATGCATATGAAACAAGTAAAATGCAATGGGAAAAGAAAATATTGCGTTTAGTCTCTGCATCTAAAAAAAATTCTTGCAGGATAAAAAGTTATTTTGTCACTTACACAGATCATTTTGTGTTTCATTAAAGTAGAACACAGTTAATTGTTAACTCGGGATACAAATAGGTGGTAAAATGCAGATTAATAAGCCAAGCATCTTGATCAATAGGCAACTAGCCTTGAGCACAATTTCTTACATTGTATGAAAACCCTATTTTGTAGTAGAGAACCCAGACTCAAGCCCACCCAACCCTAGCAGGTCAAGTCATTTTTCCAGCTAGGGGTGTAAAATAGTAAACTGTTAAGTGGTTAACTGCTGGCGTGGGCTTTCTGTCTCCACAGTGATGGTATTGGCGACTCTGCTGCTTTTGCCTGGGGAGGCTGTTGCCCTAGTGCAGGCACTCTGGCGTGCTCTGCTATGGAACACTAGGGCCCATGTCCCCCCACAGATCCTGGGCCAGGGATCCCACAGGCTGACAGGATGGGAAGAGAGTGGAAGGGGCAGGACAGAAAATTATCTTGGTTAAATGATTAACCAATATAATTTTAGCAGTTTAAAACAGTTGTTACCTTTTCTAACCGATATTTACATCGCACTTTCCAACCTGACCCCGAGCCGTCCTCTTGAACCTGAGGTAGCGCCACGGCCACCTCCTGCCTCAGGGTCAGCTCTCCTCATCCTGCCATGGTGTCAGTGCAGTGCCAGCTACCTGAGCCAGCCCCCCATTGCTGGGGTGTGTGTGTGTGTGTGTGTGTGTGTGTGTGTGTGTCTGTGTGTGTGTGTCTGTGTGTGTCTGTGTGTACGTACTGCGACCCCTTGGTATACTTCCCCTGCAGCACACATGAGCACATCAAGGTGATGGCTGCCAAGAGGGGTTGGGCATGAAGCTGCCCCTGCACTGACCCCTGACTGGGTTCAGCTGATTTCCCACCCAACCCATTCCCAATACTTCTAGTCAGACCCTGTCATGAATCAGGGCTCTATTTTGCATATACCCATTTGCTCAGTTAAGCATGCAAGCGTGTGTGGGAGATGGATGCTTACCTGAGCAATAACTCAACTAAGCACAGAACTGATTTGGCAGAATGTTTAACTACATCTCTGTGAATACTTCAGATATATTTTTAAAAATGTACTTCTGCACTTTAAAGTGACCAGCTATTCTACCAAGGAACAAGGATGGGAGCTAAAAACATCTCATATTTCTGGCTTAATGGTCCATCCAAAAAGGAATCCTTCCTTCCAGACTAGCATACAGGCTAAGTATTGAGAAGCTTTTTGCCTTTCATGCTTGCATTGTAAGCCTAGCATAATCCAGCATCTGTGCTTGTTGTGCTTGGGCCATTCAATTTAAGGAAACTTTCAGATTTTGCAAGACACCACTGTATCCCAGGGATATCTCCAATTTGATTTAGATCCTTGCAGTACAATTTTGGCGCTAACAAGTTTCAGTGTGTTCAGTATTTTAAACTGAGCCAAAAGCAGCATGATTTACCTATATGCCAACCACAAGCCAGTATAATGGACCACATCCACCATAATAAGGACTAGATCAGCTTTCTATTTAAAGTTTGACTCTAAGGTACATTTATATTTGGCTGAGAGGAGACATTCTGGCCTCACAGAGCGGTACCCATGGTAGCGAACCTCAAGCTAAAAACAGCATTGTGGATAGCAGCATAGGCAGTGGGGGGGCAAGCTACCCAAACGTGTTCCCCATGAGCGCTGAGTGGGACTGTACTCAGGGCAATGAAACCGAATGGCTGCTATTTTAAGTTATTTAAGCCCCTTTATGATCTGGGATATGTGGAGGCCTCTGTCCATCTACTGTAATCTGATCCTTTCCAGACCCCTCATGTAAGCTGCGTTCTAATGGGCTTGTTCTCCTGAAGCTGAGCAAGCCCCGCTGCCTTCCCCCACCCACATGTGACATAGGATACATGGGGTGCTTAGAGGAATAAAAATCTCTATCCTCCACAATCACCAATGTCAGCTGGGATGTGGGAAAGCCTGCCTGTCTGTGTGGGGTGAGCCCAGAACAGGCATGCTTGGCGCACACATCAAGACAACATTGCTGAGACTGGGGTGAGGAGTTGAGAACTGGCATGCTTGACGCGTATCATAGGCTCCCTAGTGCAGTGGAGGCAGGGATGTGAACACAAGAATGGAGCAGTTCACATGTCTCAGGTGTACTGCTGCAGGCTGTGGTCATCGACATCTCCCCTTTAGAGTTCTCACTCCTCTGAAAACTTCTCATTGAGATGAAAGTCACTTCACACCACTCATCCCCAATGGCAGGACTCAGGACACCTGGCCTCTATTCCTGGCTCTGCCACTGGCTTGCTAGGTGACTTGGGCCAACCCACTTCTCCTGTGCCTCAGTTTCTCCATCTATACAAGGAGGATTTTCTCTCCTCAAGACCTATTGATGAAAGCATGTGTTAAGTCCTAGCTCTTATTACCTGTCCACTGGAGCATCTGAACTGCATGTGTGATAATTACAGCTGCCCAAAGTAACCACTCACTTCTATCAGTAACATTTTTCTTAAACAGTAAAACATACAAACAGCAAAACACAGACTGCATAAAGCTTCATTAACCTAGAGTTAAGGTTGTCCAGAGACACTCTGGAAGAGCATAAGCTAAGTCAGCAAAACTCAAACTGAGGAAACCAACAAACAGGGATAAGGTAAATGGCCACACAACTTTAACTCTGCCCCGCTGGAACTGACAGTGGTCCCTGGGGAAGTATCTGCATTCACTGTATTAGATGTAGCTGACTGAATGGTGATGGACTAAACTGGAGTAGCTATGAAGAGATGTGATTTGATTGTGATATAAGATGATCAAGGACCCCCACGGTATATGTCTGTGTGACAGCCTCCTCTCTGAGCTCTGTATGTGTGATAGCAAAGTTGATCAGGAGCAGAAAATTTTTGAGGTTAGATATAGGCACAATTACATTTACCAGAATGCAACATATCTTCAGAGCCAGTAGCCAAGTGGCTGTCATAATAATTGCAAAATGTATCTATGTATAATGTTTCAGGAAGTATGTACCTGTACCAAAAATTATGTTCTTAAGATACAAGAATTAAGGCAGTCACTAGAAGGTGATAAATATGCATCTGTCAGACAGGAGGAAAGACATTTATCTCCCTCTAGCTGGTCATGTGCATATTGTGAGTTGTCTGTTTCACAATGGAGGCCTATTTACAATTTGAGCTGAATTAATCTGTTGACAAGCAATTGACAAGAAAGGTGCACACAGAAAAACACAACCAGCAGGAGGTGCACCCTGTTTATGAGTAAGGACAATTTTTCTTTTTCTTTTTTTGCTGGTGCGGGGGAAGATAGATGGGGTGGGAAATAACTGCAGGTACAGGAAAACACCCTGGATGTTTTATGCTGAGGAGGCAAGCTAACATGACTTGTCTCATGAATGACAATCACAGCCAAGCTTGGCTGTAATATGTTGGAAGGATTTTGAGTGAGCTTTTCCCTCTAAGTCATGGCAATAACTAGTCAAATCAGTCTTGGCTCTAGAATGCCTATTATTTTATATGTAACTATTTGTTTCCAATATTAATAATGAGGATTAAAAGACTGAAGGAGTTTAGCAGCTACAATGGTCTTTCTATGGTGTATGATAAGCACAGGACAGGTATCGCTAGTGCATGTTCAGTACAAGGCGCAAGCCGAGTGCAAATACATGGGCTTATTGGGGCATTGCTCAAAGAGGGCAGAGTTGAGGTTGCATGGGCATGTACTTTATTGAACTCAGTATTTCCTGGTTTTCAGAAGTATGAGTTTTGCTGAACTAGACATTCTGGAAGGCTGTGACCTATTACGGGGCAGCCTTAATAGAGTTTAATATTTTTGCCATTTATTATCTTGTTAAAAAGGAAAAAGGAGCAAGAAAGAACTGGAGAAATGCAGACATCTGTGTTCACAAACTGCTAATGTTAAGCCTTTCTGACCTTATCCTGCTTTTTTCCCCTACCTTCAGCACTGGGCCTAATATTTGCTTTCAATACCATTGTGCTAACTTACGTATTCTTTGCTTGTCCATCCTTGAAACACATTTGTCCAACTAGAGCAGCAGACTGGTCACCCAAGCACTGTAAGGACACACGTTTTTAGCAAAGAAGTGCATATGAATCACTGTGTAACAAACTTAAAATTACTTTTTTTCCTGGCCTAAAATCCCAATTTACTTGGATCAAGTGTGTAAATGTAAGTGAAAAAGTAGTGAACACAGGTGCAGTATTCGTGTATATTCATTCCCCCTCCACACTGAAACTGCCAACAAAAAGCGCCAGTTAGTGCTGCTAGCTAGGGTAGCAATTAATTTGGTAAGTGTGATCAAGCGCAATATTTGCATGCTTTTGACATTACTGTCCAAATTCTCAGCTCACTTCAACATTTGTGCATGGAGATCAGGTAGTTATATGGCTAGTTTTCATTTTCTGATGAGTTCTGCCTTTTATATTTATTTATTGTGAAGGGTCCAAGATCGCGCTGGGACTATTTGTGAGACTTAAATTACTAACATACCTGTTTTCAAGATCAGGCTTTAACTGAGCAATTTACAATTGTCTTCATTATTAGTGTAAGTTAATAAGTATATTATACTTGTTTAAATTAAAATTACTTTTGTTGCAAATATAAATACATTTTCTAACATAATCAATTTATTTTTAAGTTATATCCAGTGAAGGTCTCTCCATGCAGAATCAAGTTCTCACGCTGGAACTCAAATTGGGGAAGAACTCACCCCAGAAATTGGCACACCTGTCAGGGCTCCGGATTTCTGGCAAAAATACAGAAAGACAAACTTCAGGTTTTTTTTCACATTGCTTGCTTCTCAATTATTGCAACAGTCAAGCAATAAAAAAAAAAAAAAAAAAAAAAAAAGACATTTTCCAGTTTTTAATGGAGACAAGCATGCTTCAGGTGTGGACAGAAACAGCTGCAGCAAAGAGCCCTCACACAAGTAACTTAAAAGCGAAGTGTGTCACTGCTGTTTCAAAAGGCTAGCTCTAAAAATAAAAGTTAGTATTTAAAAGAACACTGTACTTTGACTAAACAATTTCAATAATAGTGAAAATTTGTGTCTTGGCACAGCTACATATTATGCTGAAGAACCCAGGTTGTAATAATGCTTTTCCTTTCACTCAGAGGCACTGCCCAAAAATATTTTAAGCCTTTTCTGCTTTTTTTGTGTTTTTACATTTTCTTATTTGCCACATGATGTGAAAATTATCACAGATAAAAATGGCATTTATAGCTCACCACAGTCTGCTCACCAATTTTGAGATAAAGATCTTTCCATTCTCAGGGACCCAAAAAGTGTCCTTGAGAGCCCCATTACTTGATCCAGCTCCCACTGACTTCAATAAATGCTTGATCACATTTCTAAATATGTCCAACATATGTAGCAGTCAGATAACTCTCCACTGACTGTGCCTTAATTGGCTTCAGATGCTCCTAATTGCTCTCTAGTAACTCTGGCTAGTCTGCAGGGAACAGAGCCCAGAGCATTCTGGGGCTTACATATCTCCCTTTTAACCCTCTCCTACTGCCCTCTGCCCTTGCTATATCATAGGTGATACAATCAGAGTGCAAACAGAATGGAAGATGCTGAAAATACTGTTTGATTAACAGTTAAATATGAAGGCTTTCTCATTTAAGTGAAAACGAGAGAGAAAAATTTAGGCAGGCAAGAACATTATCAGGCCATAATGCCATCAGCTATAAAGGGTAGTAATTAAGGGTATTAATTAAGGGTACGCCACAATTGCATAGATGCTTTCTACATTGACAGAAGGCATTTTGCGGTCCATGTAGGTAATTCAACTCCCTCAGTGGATTTTTCTGCTAAACTCAGAAGTCAGGTCAGTTTAATTATGGCACTGGTCCATGTGAATTTCTCATACTTCTGAGTGAGGTACCTAGACTTTAAATGCAAACCGAGGATCAAAGCTGATCTTTTGGGGAGGAGAGGGGGACGGGATCCTTGAAAAGGAGAATGCACACTCTACTTTCAATGATTGATGGTTGCTATTAAGACTTAAAGGCAAGTTGAAAGCACAGCTAGAGACAATCACATTATTAAAGCTAAAGATTCAGAACCAGAAGAGCAACATTCTCCGTGGGGGGAGGTAGGGTGTGTACAGCACAAGGAAGGAGCATTGAGGCAAAGTGGTGCCTTTCATTTAAGGGATACTGCAAGCCCTAGAGCTTACAGGTGGAATTTGGAACCCTACAGCAGCATGGTTTGAATTTCTTGAGTGCACAGGATCTCTGCTTAATTCATCAAATCTAAAACCAAAATAATAAAGAGCAAGATTCATGCGTTTACTCCATACCCAAAGGTAAAGGAATCTAGAACCCCGTTTTAACATATAGTTAAAATAAAAAGCCATCTTATGAAAATAAGAAACAGAAGATGATTTGTGGTATGCTAGCATGTGAATCTTATTGTTACAGGTCAATAAGATACTATAAATGCAAGACAGGCATCTTCACAAGTGATATGATGAGGTAATTTAATAAGCAAGCAATAACAGGGGTCTCATTTTAAGATCACACAATATTGTCAATTTAAGCAGCACTTAAAAACAAATCAACCAACCATGTGCTAGAAAGCTTCTTCAACTGTATTTCCATAAATGACCACAAGAATCACCAGGAACCAGTATCTGTCCTACTAAAAAGTAACCTTTGCTTTTGTTAACTATTAGGTTCTTTCTAGAGCAGTGATGATACATTTTCAGTGACATGACAGTGACTTTCCAATTAGGAAGTCTGAGTAATTTCCCCAACTCCCATTTTAGCTGATTGGACTTTTTGGTTGTTTACTTAAATTTATTAGTAAACTAACATTACAGGTCTTCATTCTGTTACATTGTAATAGTATGTGGTGTTCTCGTCACAAAGCCAGACATATCTGTTTCTCTTTATAGATATGAAATTTTCAAGCCTCCAAAATTTATGCAAATACACTACTTAAGCTGGTCACTTTACAGCAATGTCTCAATCTGGAGATGCTAGCTGGATCTGTTAGTTATACAAATGTTACTTTGCATGCCTCTAAGTAAATGGAAATACATTGTTTCTGAGCAGAATGGATAAGACATAACTCATAGACAGCCTCTACTCACCAGGCTAGGGCACATTTTCTATGGTCAGCAAGAAAAAAGAAGTAGGTAGGAAAGGGAAAGACAAAATAAGTTCATAAAGAGCTATCCTGTCATTTCCCATGAACTGCTTCATCTTTTCTTCCAACTGTTGCATTGGTTCAAATGAGAGTACAAGTCATGCTGATCTGACCCCTTCAAATTAGAAGAAGCCAACTAAGACCCTTGGTAGCAGGCACATTTTGATTCGGCTTTAAAAGAAAAAAAGTCTACATTTGGCAGGTTATATCTAAAAGTGTTTAAAGAGCAATCCAAAATCGTTTTCTGAAGCACAGACAAAAAGACACTTTAAAAATAAGCTCACAGTACGTAAAAATATCAACATACAGGATCCTGTCCTTCAGCCTTTACCCAGTCATAGAGGCATTAAAATGTTACTAAATTCTGCAATAAAGCACTGTGTCTTTCAAATACATGACCACCTTCAGGAAGAGTGGAATGTCTCCGAGGGTGCTCTAAAAGTAGAGTTTGATTACAAACACATCAACAATGCTCCAACATATTTTTGTAACTGAAACTTTACAGACACATTGGCAGCTACAGTTCACTTCTCAAAAGGAGGCAAACCAAGATGGCATCTGCATTTCTTTCAACTCCCACAGAACGTTACCAAATTCTTTACTCAGTCCCACAGGCCTGCAACACTGAATAGGATTTACCCAGGCCCAGCATTTCTTCTGCCAGTAAGACTCACTTTGAAGCCCCCTATGGAAGTTTTGGCTGTTCAAGGAGCATGAGATGGTGATCCCAGGAAGGGTATTGTTTGAAGCTGGCTTATTACTTTTAATGTGCTGCTTATAGATTAATTCACAAGTTACTTACCAAAATCTAGTAAGTAGTTCACAGAAAATCAGATTTTTACTAGTCTTGAAAAAAACAAAACAAAACAACCCCTTCCAACTCATTTTTGTTACTGTGACACTCAACAAGGAAGATTCTGTTGGCCATTATCTTAATTTGACATACTATTAGAAAGGTTAACTCAGACTCTAAGGTCAGAAGGGACCAATGAGATCATCTAGTCTGACCTCCTGCACAATGCAGGCCACAAAACCTTACCCACCCACTCCTGTAATAAACCTCTAACCCAGGGGTGTCCAACCTTTTTGGGTAAGGGGCCACATTTTAATTCACTTCTCACTTGGTGGGCCAGTGAGTAAATGTTAGATAGATAAGGGAGGGGAGAGCATGGGGAACATAAGCAGGGCACGGGTGGCAAGGCACAGCGTGGGAAACAGGCACAGGGCAGGGTACGGATGGTAGGAAGGATGGGGTGGAGTGGTAGGGAAGCCTGGCAAGGCAGGGGGATAGCAGGAAGGGGTGGGGTGTCAAGGCTGGGGCAGGAAAGCAGAAGAACAGTGCAGGTGGGTGATGGGACCCATTGCTTCCTCTCCCCTCAACCACACTGGTTCCCAATCTGCCCCCCCCCCCCACCCTGTGCTGGATCTGCTCCCTGAACCCTTCTCTCTACACTGGCTCCCCAGCCCTGGGCCACTCCCTGCCCTGATCTCCTGGCCTCACACTGCACCCCATCTTCCTCGACCCCAATCCCAGCACTGCATCATCTCTCCCGGACTCTTTTCTCGCCCCACTGCCTTAAGGATGGCCCTGCTCTAACCTGTGACTGAGTTATTAAAGTCCTCAAATTATGATTTAAAGACTTTAAAGTACAGAGAATCCACTAGCAAGTGAGCCACACCCCATGCTACAGACATGATTCATGCCACTTGATAAATAACCCACATTGTTCTAGAAAGATAGTGAGTCATTAGATTCCTTTTAAATCAGTGTGAAGTCCTTCAATCCACTCCCAATAGCTATATCTGAGAGTAAATTTAAGAAAAAAAACATACCATCAAACCATAAATTTCAGATGAACTCCTCACTTTTGGAAGTATTTCCATAGGAACATCAAAAAAACTGAAAATAAAAATAAAATAAATATTTTGCATTTAGTTGTGCTGGATTAACAGGGAAATATTTTTACACTTTCCACATTGAGACAAAACTTAAACATAATGCAAGGAGGTCTTTGATGATCACATCTCAGACCATGATCTAATGTCTTTCCTAGTATGATGTGAGAAGGCATTGGATAAAGCACTGAGAATGTCTGAGATATGAAAGAATAGTTGCCTTTCTGAGCATTTTATGGACAGTTCAAACTCAATTTTTACATTTGGAAAATCATTCCTATTTTGAAATAAAGGAAGTGAATACTCCAGCATGTATCCAAGAACTTTTTAAGTTCAAATTTAAAGCAATGAGACTACTTTACACTATATTGGTGTAACATGTTGAAGCATTAGCTTGCTAACTAAGAAATGAAAGGCAAACTATTAATACTTAATTATTTCTGTGCACCAGTTTTTCAAAAGAGAAAGACACTAGGATCTGATCTTTCTTCATTAATCCAAGAAGTAGTTATGTGAATATTTAGAGAGAATAATCCTTGGAACTAATGGCTCTCCTCAGTCACAAAGGTGACCAGATGAGCATTGACAGAAGATTCTTATTTTGAAAAGCACAATTAGTGTCTGTCTTTACACATCATTGACTAATACAGCTATTTCAATAGATCTAAATGAAAAAATTAGACTTACTGGCAGAGTTCTGAATCCCACTCCAAAGAATGAATGTTGAACAACATTGTTCTACTTGCATTGGTTACATCTGTACAATGAACACCTCCATTCTTCCCGCCTGTCAAACTCTGGATAAAGCAACCAACAATATTAGTAAAATAAAACACTAGTCAACAGATCAAACAAAATAATGGTTACTAGCCAACTGATAACAGGTGAAGGTTTGAATAGCCAGTTTAATAGTCAATTTTATAGTTACCAAGACTGAAATAAATATGGAAGTATTTTGAGAAATATAAATAATATTTCTGCACCCTTCACATAAGTTGGAACTTTGGCATCTTAGCAATAAGCGAATGAAGAGCTAAACAATGTCCATAATGGACATACGATACATATGCACAAAACAGGGATTATAAAGATTACCCATCTAAATTTTATGCAAAGTTTAATTTCTCTTCCACTCATTTGTTCTACAGCAGCCGTTATTACAAACATCCGCACCCCCACAACTTTTTTTATTTTTACAGATTATTTTTATTTTTTAAATGTTGCTTGTAACCACAAAAGTAGCGAGGAAATTCAACAAGAGATATAGTTTTGCCTATGTAATCTCTAGAGAATGCCTTCATCACCACTTGGTACAAAAACAGACAGTGAAAATGTTGCACGAAGAAGTTTTCAAGAACAAACCCACATATACATACCCATATAAGCCATGAGTCAATAGTACCAAACATAGCTCGCCCATCACGAACAGCTTGCCTGATCTCTTCCACGTTATCTAGGAGCCACCGAAGTTTTACCGCACTGAAATATGTGCTAAGTGGAAGGCCCGTCCTACTCTGCAAGAGTAAGAATCATTTAGGATATGCTATGAGTCAATTCTCTCCAGTGACTACTATACTTCTCTATGAAGTTGGGGAAGAGAAAGGAAAGTCAAGATTCTTGATTTAAAACCTTGGGGTTTTCTGTTTTTGTTTTTTTAATAAAGATCAAGCATTCGCAGTACCATAAAAGCCATGCACTGCAAAACCAAAAGACAAACATATCTATGAACAGAGATCATGACAGCTGATCAGCTTAGAGTTCAAAGATCTTCCACATGGCAATGAGATACAGGCATATACAGAGGTCATATCTTGTTTACGATAGCTGCCTGTGATCTGACAGCAAATACTGATGTTGAAATGAGCAATGTGACACTAAAAGGATGAACTTTAAGTTGCATTGTATCTTTATAGCCAAGTAAGCTAATATGCTGGTTCACTGACCTGCTCCTACCAGGTGTGCCTACAGAACAAAGGAGCAGATCATCATTTGGCAAGCACACAGCCACTAGGTTAAAAGTTGAATGTGAAAGGAAGAGGATTCTTGTGAAACAGCTTGCTGACTCTCAAATTAGTCATATTAAATTAATGCTATAAATTAAAGGTCACACTGATATTTTAGATTTAGTATGATAAACATAGGATGGAAAAGTGGATTAAAGACAGGGTCCTAGTCTAGTGGAAACCCTAACTCTGAGTTTACTGGTTTTTATGCATTTGTCTGGTACATAATATCCAAGACTCAGAGAATCATTAAACACGCCCCCCCTGCCCCCCCCCAATCTCTGTAAGTCTTAACATAAAGCATTACTAACTGGATATTCTAGAGGATATCCTTACCTTATAAAAGGATTTATTTTTCCCTGGAAGTCTTTTAAGAAGTCTCTCAACTGTTGGCTGGGTTCTCAGGTCAAGCCATACTAAAAGCAAAAATAGAGTTCATAAACAAAACATTTATAATAATGCAACAACTATTTGATATTTGTAATAGCCAAAGAACAGAGCAACTGGATAGCTTCTGCTAAAAACTGATGAAGTCCTTAATGTCAGGAACTGACATTAACCTTTTTTCAGTAAAAAAAAATAACAGGAAAGAAATATTCTTATGCATATTTCTGTATCATTGTAAAAACCCTAGAAGAGACAGGTAACCTCATACTATTTGCAAGGCCAACTGGTCTGTAATATCACAACATGACTTTCTTACAAAGAGAGACTATTGTGTTTTTTCAATCTATTCATGAACAATACTTAATAGTTTACCAGCAAACCTATACCATTCAACTAGAAAGCTTAAAGTAAATAATAGGTTGATTATTTACTATTTCTGTGTGAAAGCTCAGCTGATGCAAAGCTTTACCTAATATAAACTTTTAACTGTCACATGCTTGAATATTAAACACAAAAAGCTACTTGGAAGGAAGAACTTAAATCCCCTCTCTCAAAGCAAAGCCAAATTCAGGTTTCTGAAAGTTTAGGATCCTAAAATCTACAACAAAAGACAAGGCCAGAGTCAGAACTTCAGATCACTGACAGACAAAACAAATGGTGAACATTCTGTTTTGCCAAAACCCTATTAAAAGATTTAAACTAAGCTGTGAAGGGATAGCTCCTCTGACGCAATATTTAACAATGGTATTTTTTCTGTGTAATTACAGCATCAGTAGTTGCAAGCATGCAGCTTTGAGGAAAGGCCATCAAAAACTGTCATTATTATTAGTAGGTGCTAATAAGATTTACATGGGATTTCTAAGTCTGTCAGCACAAGCGCAGTAAGCCTGTATTGAAAAGAAGAGCAGTAAGCCTTCCGAAGCTATACATACCAGTTAGGCACTGTCATACATACCAATAGCATCATAGAGAGGTTCTCCAGTTGTCTTATCCCAGACCACAGTTGTCTCTCTCTGATTGCTAACTCCAATAGCTGGAGGACAAAAAAATAAAAAAAGTAAACATTTTGGCTTATGCCTTTTATATTCTTATACTGCAGTGTAATGGGGGTCAGTATTTCATCCATTAGCTGACTTACCTCTCTGCAATAAATTATTTGCTCAACATGCAGAATGTTTTTTGAACATGGGGCTAGATGCTATTTCCAGTCTAATCACTAATTTCATCACTAGAGGATTTGACCTTTCGCAGTCCCCAGACATATTCTGAAAAAGCAGCTAGCTACACTTTAGAAAATGCAGCAATACCTTTTATGTTGGTGATGTCTATGTTCAGCTGGTTCAATTTCTCACAGGTTTTCTCCACGCACTCATAAACTGATTGCAAGATTTCCTTTGGATCCTGCTCCACCCATCTTTAACAAATATCAGACAACAATCAAAACAGAAGCAAAAACTTTATGCAGATGTTACATTTATGGAGAAATGCATAAGAATTCTAAGAGCATTTGAAGAGTCACATGCTCACACTACTGAAGGGTATCAATACATTAACAACTAGTTTTTCTCTCTAGCCAACTTGATTTCAAGTCAGAATTATCAGGCTTATTCTGCACCTTATAGAAAATGTTTGATTAATCAAACAGCCTGATTGTTTGAATAGTCAGCTTAACTTTTTAGAACAAAAGTCAATGTTGGTATTTCAAAAGGCTTTTTCCTGTCTTCTACAGATGTATGTATATTACCTCAATACAGAGGCAAGAAGAAACTGGGGGTAAACAGGGATGAACAATATACAACAACTTTAGAGCTAGAGAGGATTCTGCCGACTTTTGGGATGAATTTGAAGAATGTAAATGAAATACAGCTAAGTCAATCAAGAGGATAAGCAGTTTTACCATTTTAAGCACAACTGGCCCATGAAAGAGAGAATGTGTGACTGACTATTATGACGATTGAAGTTCCATAAACATTTTTAGGAAGTTATTAAGATTTCCATTAGGCCATACAAAGGCAGGAGAAGTTTGTGTATATATTTTTTAAAATGATCTGTTAAATGATTTCTTTCCTACCACATTAAAATATTTGCAAACGAGTCCATATTCTTAACAGATTACTTACTGGCTTCAATTGTAATTATGCATACATACAGCTTATTAAATAGGCTTTTGTCATGTTGAAAGGTAGACAGAGACTTAACAGAAGATATATAGAGATCATACCCTTCTTTAGGGAATTTCTGTTTTATTTCTACTTGATGGTGACTCAAGAGCTCTGCTGTTTTCGCATTAAAAACCTGCAAATAAAAGGATACAGATTAAATAATTTATGCCCATAGGATGAGAACCATATATGAGGAGACAATAATAAAGTGAAGGCATGTTATACTGCCATTGAGCAATTACAGGCCTGTGTGTAAAGTTACAACCATCATTTAATGTGAGATGTTATAGCTGGTTTCCTGTGCAACAAATAAATAAAACATACATTCCAAGACCTGGTTTGGCTACTTATTTTTAATTTAAGAGGAAGAGAATATTTTTAACTCTTCTCTACCAATAAATAAATGGACACCACAACTTTAAAAGTAGCTGTGCTGCCAAGTAGTGTGGACTGTGACTTTTTAAGGGGTTTAAGAAAGCAGTTTTGCAGCAGCTAAGACATCCAGATCGCCAGCTACTGGAGGATCTCTGTAGGTTTTAACTACAGCCCTTCCAACATCATGATTATTATTCAGATAACAAGAGATAAAGACCTTTCTTGGATCTTCTCAGGGTCAATGGATTCCTTTTTGAGAAGGGAAAACATGTCCCACCTTCTTTTCAGAAATATCTTTCCTGTAAACATCCTTGTCTCCTGAACCGATTAAACTTTCATACATTAGAGTCAAATTTGGAGGATGAAATGATTGATGAGAAGAGCTTTGAGCCTCTGTTGCACCTCTAACTTTATTGTGACTCCCCCCTTGCATCTCCCTGTTTTGCCCTGCTACCTCTGCTCTTAAAAGACAAAACAAAACACTCCCCCACCCCCCCAAATCTAACCTTGGCCTTATATCTCCTCAAGGAATTTGGAAGAGGGAGAGAAAGAACAGAGAAAGAATCTGGTTAGAAAAGAAAAGTGGCCATTCCCTGAAGCATGAAGAGGAAAGAGTCAGCCTGTTCCTGAACATGAGGACCAAGCTCATGAGGAGCCTGTCCAGAATAATTCACTGCAGCAACATGGTGTAATATAATGGATGAGGAAGAGAAACTGCTATGGCCTGTAAAAACCCGACTCTGGACACTCTGTTCATTGAAGGGCAGGAAGCAGAACAAAAAACTTAAACAGCTACTAATGAACAAATGCAGAAAGGTCAGAACAAACCAGAGACTGTGCCTCATGTCAGAGACCCTTTGCTGGGGGACAGAGAAAAAAACTGAAGGTCCACAAGTTAAATCCTCTGTGGAACGAATGAGGAAGAAGCTGCATTACTCAGTTCTCCTGCAGGAAATCTGCTAGAGGAAGAGCTCTCCAATATGAACTGGAGTAGATGGATTATATAGGGAAGAAAGGCCAATGGCACTGACCACTACTTCTGGGGACCTTCTGCACCACATTTTCCACCACAGTAACAGGAGGCAGGGAGAAGAGGAAGCAGTAACATGTAGGTCCAGAGTCTCAAGCTGGATCAGGGGAATAGCACTGCAGAGAGAATGTGAGAAAGAAGCAATAAGTGTTCTAACATTTATGGGGAGAATGCAGCTGCCTGCTACAGCAAAAAGGAACTGGGGGTTAGGCCCCATTAGATTATTAAGGGGAGTGTCTTAGAGCTAAAGAAAAGATTTAATTCCTCAGCTGCACAGTGGATGAGCTAAAGCCTTTGAGTGGCCAGTGATGCTTGTATGAAAGTTAGCCTCTTACATCCACACTGGTGGTGACTGGAAACTGTTGCATCTGATGGCTGGTTGGTGATCTAAAATGAAACAAGAGTCTCACCACAATTCTCAGTGAACAATAGATCATACCAAGAACAACCACAAAAGTTGGCACTAAGACTATGCCTACACTTGCTAAAATTAATTCGAATTAGTTAGTTCAAACTAAGCAAGCACTTACCCTATTTGAACTTATTAAAGCCTAGTGTAGCCATGGCTTTAGTTAGTTCGAATTAAGCCTCCTTAATTCGAACTAACTTGCCAGTGTAGACATAGCCATTGATCCCAAGCGATCCTTATTGGCCAGATGAACAGAGAAGGCCAGAAACACTGGAGTTATGAACCAACCTCTTTCCCTTGCACTGTTCATGTAGGATGTAACTGAAGCACACTTCCAGTGTAGGAAAGTTTGGTTCTGTTCCTATTTCTTTAACTTGTTCGAAGTCTTCAGCTTCCAGAGATATAAATCAAGAATTTTTCACAAGCTCTCACTGAAGGAGGCAGGTTGATAGCTATTCATGAAACTTTTCAGGACAATTTTAGACAAACAGCACAAACTCTCTCAGGTTTTGAAAGCTTCACTATGTGGCAAGTTGGTCATTACAGAGCTGTATTTTAAGTCTACATTAAAAAAACAAACCCCAAACATTCAGATTTCCCCCCCCCCCCAAGTAAGAAGTCCTTAACAACAGAGTCAGTCTAGATAGTTAACTAGTGTTTTTTTCCTCCTGTGAAACGATTTACAGCCAAAGCAGTTGTTCTTTATGACAGCACTTGAATTGTATTAGTTAAAAAGCATCTTAATTCTGTCAGACACTACTACACTGCCACATCTAATAAGTGGGAGAGTGTGGTGGGGTGGAGGGAAAATAGCTGCAGGACTCAAGTGAAGGGGAGGCCAAGGCAGAAACAAAAAACAAAACAAAACCCACCCTCTCTATTGATATGATCTAAGTTGTTACACGCTCTTCAGTACAATAACATTACAGCTAAGAACAGAAGACTGTTTCCAAGGCAAATAGCTAGTCATGAAAGCGGTAAAGTGATTTCATTTTGGCACTGCCCAGAGTGATAAAATTAAGCTCAGAGACTCACTTCTGCTGTGATGTTACAGAACACTGCTAGTTGTTAGCTTGCCTCTTGCCTGGTAGCTGTGGCATGAACAGCTAGATTACACAAAAGTGCACTCTGGGTATGTCATCCTCCCTGCCCCTCCATCTACCTGTGTGTGTTTCATCCATCTGTTCAGTCTTGGCAGTAAGCTAGTCTAAAATCTTCAGGACAGGCAGGAATGTCTATACTACATGCCGTCACAGTGCCTAGCATCAGGACTTCTTGCTGCTATGAGAAATATAAATAATCTGTTCCTCGGTACATATATCCAACTTCCATCAATGACCACAAGGGCTTACACATGCACATCAAGAGGAAAGAGACAAGATATTGAGACTTGTTTAAGACTAACATATTTCTTCAGGCATAAGCTTTCGTGGGGTGCAACCCATTTCACCAGATGCATCTCACCAAGTGGGTAGGAACCCATGAAAGCTTATGCCTGAAGAAATTTGTTAGTCTTTAAGGTGCCACAGGACTCTCATTTTTGCTGCCCACAGACTAACACACCTACCCCTCTGGAAATTGAGACTGCTTTCTTTTTTAAAAAAAAAAAAAGTCAAAAGCTTAGGAACAAAACCAGTTACTTAGAAGTTCTTTCACCAGGATCATACTTCACACCTTCTGGTACATTAACAACATATATACTCACATATACACTCCCAAGTGGAGGACAGAATACTCCAGATTTTCTTTCAGCCAAGAAGGATGTTGGCATAAATGGGTGAAGTCACTCAGTCTAATGGCAGCACATTTTAAACCAGACCAGGCTTTAACTCCCAGGCCAACAAGGGCTTGAAGTACGGGGATGACTGTGCTACTTCTCCAATTTCTCCAGCCTTGGTGTTAGTTCTCACGTAATTATCCCCAACAGGCTGATATTATGAAATGGGACAAATTCTCAATAGAAACCCTCCACCACTGCAATCAAATATCATATGAACACACAGAACACCTGCCGTAACCCTGACAGAGCAGAACTGGGTAAGCGTTCCTTCTGTTCTTTTCAGGTGCATTCGATTTACTACTAGCACCATCTCAACCAAAGCAGCAGACGTTGC
Organism: Pelusios castaneus; assembly: GCA_007922175.1. NCBI lineage: Eukaryota > Metazoa > Chordata > Testudines > Pelomedusidae > Pelusios > Pelusios castaneus. The sequence goes on along the minus strand of ML685798.1, from coordinate 11,155,960 downwards.
CTCTACCACAAATCAAGAGAGAGAGAAAAAAACTAAATACAACTGAAAACAGTCCACTCCTTTACAGCAGTGCTAACCGCCTAACGTGGACCAAACTCAAAACACAAGTTAAACAGTTACTTAGTCTTTAGGTAGATATTAGTATAAGTAGTAAAACAAGCTAGACTTTGACAAAATTTGTTCTGTTATCACTGATAAAGGCAAGCAAGACTTGAGAAAGTGATTCCAAAAATAAGACCAGGTTTTTGAGACAATTTCCTTCTCACAACCCAATCATTTTTCCTTCCTTGATTCCATCTCAAGATACAGATCTCTTGCTGTCAGGCAAGAGCCTCAAAGTTCATTTTGGCCTGACTGCTCTTGGCAGCCACACGAAACTTGTTTCCACTGACTTCCTTAGTCATTTGGCAATACACAGACTTATGCTGAGAAATGAATGAGCAAATATGTAATGACACACACACTGAACTCCCACAACATTTTCTCACCGAAGCCCTGAATAAGAATAGAGAAGCAGCAAAAACTCATGTGCAAAGAGCAAATCAAAATCTTCACATTCAGAAGTGGAAGGTAAGAACCGAGTGTGAGAGAACAAACTGGTCAGTTGTATTGTTATATTGGTCGTTTTGCTTACAGAGACTACTGATTTAGTACTTGCCAAGCTGTTTTGCTACTCTTGATGCAAAACATGGCATCAAATCGATCCTCCCGGTCAAGGGTAGGGGCCCGAGCAGAGACAGATGCATCCTGGAGGTGAATGCCTGGCTGCGGAGATGGTGTTACCAGGAGGGCTTTGGCTTCCTCGACCATGGGGTGCTGTTTCAGGAAGAAGGACTGCTAGGCAGAGACGGACTCCACCTATCCAGGAAGGGAAAGAGCGTATTTGGAAGCAGACTGGCTAACCTGGTGAGGAGGGCTTTAAACTAGGTCCGAAGGGGGAAGATGACCAACACCCACAGGTAAGTGAAACTGAGGGAAACCTGGGGGAAGGGATGGAACTTGAGGGATGCTGGGGCTGTAACAGCAGGAATAAAAGAGGGGGTAGTTGGAACTGGGGGCAGGGGTCAAATAATTGTTTATTTCTTGATAAAGTTATAATACCTCAGGTGAGTGGGGAAGGACGACACCGGAAGAAATTGCAAGGGGGAAGATGCGACAGGAGGGAGAATCGACAGGGCAAAGTAGGGCAATGGGCCCGGTATCTTAGGTGCCTGTACACAAATGCGAGGAGCCTGGGAAACAAGCAGGAAGAATTGGTAGTACTGGCACAGACAAGGAACTATGATATAATTGGAATAACAGAAACGTGGTGGGATAACTTGCATGACTGGAGCACTGCCATGGATGGATATAAATTGTTCAGGAAGGACAGGCAGGGAAAAAGGGGGGGAGGAGTAGCGTTATATGTAAAAGAGCTGTACGACTGCTCGGAGCTCCACTATGAAAGTGGAAACAAGATGGTTGAAAGCTTGTGGGTTAAGTTTAGGGGAGAATGCAACAAGGGGGATGTTGTGGTGGGTGTCTGCTACAGACCGCCAGACCAGAAAGAGGAGGTGGATGAGGCGTTCTATGGACAACTAACAGAAGTTTCCAGATCGTCGCAGGCCCTGGTTCTTATGGGGGACTTCAATTATCCTGATCTCTGCTGGGAAGATAATACAGCAGTGCACAGGCAATCCAGGAAGTTTTTGGAGAATATTGAAGACAACTTCCTAGTTCAAATGCTGGAGGAACCAACTAGGGGCCTTGCACCTCTAGACCTATTGCTCACAAACAGAGAAGAATTGATCGGGGAAGTAGAAGTAAATGGCAACCTGGGCAGCAGCGACCATGAGACGGTAGAGTTCAGGATCCTGATCAATGGAAGGAAGGAAAGAAGCAGAACACACACCCTGGACTTCAGAAAAGCAGATTTTGGCTCCCTTAGGGAGCTGATGGGCAGGGTCCCATGGGAAGCTGATCTGAAGGGGAAAGGTGTCCAAGACAGCTGGCTGTATTTTAAAGAAACCCTGTTAAAGGCACAGGAAGATAACATTCCGATGTGCAGAAAGAACAGCAAATGTGGACGGCGACCAGCGTGGCTTAGCAGGGAACTCTGCGGGGAGCTGAAACATAAAAGGGAAGCTTACAAGAAGTGGAAGCTTGGACAGATGACAAGGGAGGCGTATAAAGATATTGCTCGGGACTGCAGGGATCAAATCAGAAAGGCCAAAGGACAATTGGAGTTGCAGCTAGCAAGAGATGTGAAGGATAACAGAAAGGGATTCTATAAGTATATCAGCAACAAGAAAAGGATCAGAGGTGGTGTAGGTCCCTTACTGAATGGGGCAGGCATCCTCGTGGAGGATGATGTGGAAAAGGCTGAAGTACTCAATGCTTTTTTTACTTCAGTCTTCACAGGGCGGGCCAGCTCCCAGGCTACTACACGGGGTAACGCGGACTGGAGAGAAGAGTGGCCCTCAGTGATGGAAAGTCAGGTTAGGGAACACTTAATGAAATTGGAAGTGCACAAGTCCATGGGGCCGGATGAACTGCATCCGAGGGTGCTGAGGGAGTTGGGGGAAGTGATTGCAGAGCCGCTGGCCATTATCTTTGAGAAATCGTGGCGAACGGGGGTGGTCCCGGAGGATTGGAAAAAGGCAAATATAGTACCTATCTTTAAGAAAGGGAAAAAGGAGGATCCGGGGAACTACAGACCGGTCAGCCTCACCTCAATCCCTGGGAAAATCATGGAGCAGGTCCTCAAGGAATCCATCCTGAAACACTTGGAGGAAAATAGAGTGATCAGGAACAGTCAACATGGATTCACCAAGGGCAAATCGTGCCTGACCAACCTGATTTCCTTCTATGATGAGATGACTGGATTTGTGGATGCGGGAAGAGCCGTTGACGTGATATACCTTGACTTTAGCAAGGCTTTTGATACGGTTTCCCACAACATTCTCGTTGGCAAGTTAAGGAAGTATGGGTTGGATGAGTGGACCGTAAGGTGGATCGAAAACTGGTTAGATCAACGGGCTCAGCGGGTAGGAATCAATGGCTCGATGTCTGGTTGGCAACCGGTAACGAGTGGAGTGCCCCAGGGGTCGGTCCTGGGGCCGGTTCTATTCAACATCTTCATTAATGATCTTGATGATGGAATAGACTGCGTGCTTAGTAAGTTTGCGGATGACACCAAGTTGGGGGGAATGGTAGATACTCTGGAGGGCAGGGACAGGATCCAGAGAGACTTGGACAAATTGGAACACTGGGCCGAAAGAAACCTCATGAGGTTCAACAAAGACAAGTGCAAAGTCCTGCACTTAGGACGGAAAAATCCCATGCACTGCTACAGGCTGGGGACCGATCAGCTAAGTAGCAGCGCTGTAGAAAAGGACCTGGGAGTTATGGTGGACGGGAAGATGAATATGAGCCAACAGTGTGCCCTTGTTGCCAAAAAGGCCAATGGCATATTAGGCTGCATCAGTAGGAGTATTGCCAGCAGATCGAGGGATGTGATAATTCCCCTCTATTCGACACTGGTCAGGCCGCATCTGGAGTACTGTGTCCAGTTTTGGGCTCCCCACTACAGAAAGGATGTGGACAAATTAGAAAGAGTCCAGCGGAGGGCAACAAAAATGATTAGGGGGCTGGGGCACATGACTTATGAGGAGAGACTGAAGGAACTAGGCTTATTTAGTCTAGAGAAGAGAAGACTGAGGGGAGATTTGATAGCAACCTTCAACTACTTGAAGGGTTGCTCCAAAGAGGAGGGAGCTAGGCTGTTCTCGAGGGTAACAGAGGACAGAACAAGGAGCAATGGTTTCAAATTACAGCTGGGGAGGTCAAGGTTGGATATCAGGAAAAACTTTCTCACGAGGAGGGTGGTGAAGCATTGGAATGGGCTATCTAGGGAGGTGGTAGAATCTTCATCTTTGGAGATTTTTAAGGCTCGGTTAGACAAAAATCTGGCTGGGATAATTTAGGGGGAGTGGTCCTGCTTTTTAGCAGGGGGTTGGACTAGATGACCTCGTGAGGTCCCTTCCAACCCTATTATTCTATGATTCTATGATTCTATGATTCTAAATGAAAGCCGGGAAAATGATGAATGAAAACATGCACCAACACAAGGAAATAGCTTTAGAGATATTGCAATATAATAGGTTACAGTATATTAACATGACAGTAGCATACACATCTTGCATGCTCCATCGCAAAGAAAATCCCAAACATTGGCACAATACATTCTAGAGGCTAAGACAGTTGCCAGCAAAACTTGCACAGTCCTGAGGCTGCTCTATAGTTATGGCAATCAGCCCAATGTTGCCAGCAACCACTGACACATGCATTACATCTCTGCCTTCCTAGCAGATACAATAGCTTGTCCCTCATGAATCCCAGTGCAGTGTAACAGTTCAACAGAGAATCTGTGGTGAGGAAATTCTCCCCAGCACCGCCTTAGTTGTAGACAATATTGAAGAGGCATTTAAAATGCTAGGTCTTGAGATAAAGTTAAACCCCCGATTTTGGGAAGGTTGGGTTAGATTGTATAGGCGACAGCAATCACCATATGGAGGAAAGACTACTGAACTCTTCCTACATGGAACATCCGATAAAACATGACATTATTGAGATGCCAATGTCACATCTGCCTGATGGATTCTGTAACATCTTTCAACCCAGGATTACACACAAACTGAGGAAAGAATAGCAGTCAAGGGATGTGGCATAGGCTGAGCAGCTGGAAGGATAAGAGGTGAATATTCCTTGCAGTGAATAAAGTTTACTGTTTCTAGAATCTATCTATGATCTCTTAGGAATGCCAACCGAAGCTCGATGTTTGGTATGCCAATTTCTTCTGTGCTAATTTGATTCTCCTTGCTGCTCTGAAAAAGTTTTGTTTTTACATTAAGCCAGTTGAGTTGGTTTAAACTTGTGCCTCACGCTCTTTGGGAACTGCACAAAGACCATCACAAAGCAGAAAACAAAACTCTCATAAAAACATAACCACACAGAAAAGGGTACTTGAAGCCTAAAAGGTAATGGATTATTGGAAAAAGAGGATGACACTCTGCAGTTGTGAAGTACTTTATTTACAAGGGAAAAAAGTAAACATCAAGATATATCACAATATACCAGTTTAAAAATCACAGCAACATTTTACTTTTCTTAAGTCTTTTCTGGTTTGCTAGGCTCACACGAATTCCGCCTTGCTCTAAGAAGTTAGATGACCATACTTACTCTTATCAGACAGTTAACAGAATGAGGTTGAAGAGTTTACTGGAAACTAAGCTCTCTCTCCACTAGATGCAATTTTTGGTTACTCAAAGGAAGAGTGTTTACAGTCTGATTCAATGTTACCGTAAGTGTTCATTACATAAAACATTAACACAGAACAAAAATTCGATTGTAACACCCTCTCTTTTAAAAAGTAAATAGTTGGCTGATTTAGTCACAACACAGGCAACAGCAAGCTAGTTGTTCTGCTCTCCAGATAAAGTGCTTCAATCCTTATCCAACAGAACACTTTCTGTGCGTGAAATGGAAGTTCCACCAACCCTTGGCCACTTCTAAAATTGCCAACAATTGTGCCAATTAGTCATGATTATGTTCGTAGCTTTGTGCTGTTGACAACTGTCCAATGTAAACAAGAAAAAAAAACCTCTGTCTAGTTCTCTAACAAATGCCAGATTCTTCAGGTGATTAGTTATGCACCCCGGCCAGATTTTAATCCACCCAGAAGCATTTGTATTGTTTACCTAATATTTTTCATCTAGGCTTTGAAATGCCATTTAGTAGTAACTAGCAGGGTTAAATGCAATGTAGGATTGACATACATTTTTCTCACTCATCCAAGAAAGAGCACTGCCCTGCATTTTAATTCCATGAGGATCTCTTTACTCCTGACCAATAACAAATATCACTTGAAAGTTAGCCGGAATCACATGGCCACAGTCATATTCAGACTGCTTCTACAAGAGTGCTTGTATGAAAAATAGGCATGAACAAGTTAAGTAACTGTTATCTTCTACTGAGATGAATAATACAGACACAAAGAGAAAAAGGAAAACAGAAGTGTTAGGTGAAGACATATATGCATGAGAAGGAAAACATGAATAGAAGCCAAGACAATAAGGTAAACAGATAAGAGGCTAGATCATGAAAAAAGATGGGAACACTGGGTTTGTAATATTAGACTGGTATCTGAAACAATTTCCCCTGATAAAGCAGAATGCTCCCTCAGCACTGTCTCCTCCCATTAGTGTTATTTCTGTCTGTGTATTCATTTATTCTGAATGAATGGTGTGGTAGGGGGAAGATCCGTTTATACTCTTTTCTGGTGTTTATGAGCTAACTCTTTGCTCGCTGAGGTAAAATGAGATCTTTTGGCATTCAAGTTCAGAGCACTTTTTGTAATATTTCAGTTACACTGGCTATTCTAAGAATACCAATGTTTTGCAATTTATTCAGTTATAAAAAGAATGAACTGTGCTTGCAAGTACTATGCCAGAAGTTACTATATCTTCCTAGAAACTTACATTCACATTTTTTGTTTAAACAAAATTATCCTCTTCCTTTTTTGTATTTATAATATAACCTTAAAATGAAGACACACAGTTTGACAATATGCAAAATGCTTTTAAAAACAAAACAAAATAGACCTTTTCTCTAATCCCTCTAGTTATAGTAACCTTATATGTTATTTGGAATTACTGTATATTGAAAAGAGTAATTTTGAAGTTGGAAGCATTTCCTAGTTTATGCAAAAGAAACTTACACCAAACAAACTCACCAGGACAACTAAAGCAGATAATCTAATTTCAAGTGTTAAATTTTTTCCATCATTTTCATTTTCCTAGTTGGCACATGCAAGGCAGCTGCGTGTATTACAACTACAAGTGCCATTCTTCAGCTGCCAGTCTGGAATTCCTCTCCACTCCCAGATCTTATTTTGTCATTTGACAATTCTGTAAGGGAAATGGTAAGGGGAAAAAAGCTTTCACATAGGCCAAGATCACACTCAATTCCAGACCAGTGCCCTTCTCCTGCAACTCAGCTACATACAATAGACTCCATTTAGGAATTGTGCGTGCGTGCAACATACAAGAAAAAAAGGTTTTTTCCAGTATGTATATTGTGTACATTTGGCAGCACTTGGCACATAGTAAGTTTCATTATCTCCATGTGTGATTAGTTTCCACTGTTTGTTTAGCCTACTATGGTGTTTAATAGTCCAACACTCTTCTGCTCCGTTGATCAGAGACAAAAAACATTTATGGGCAATTTACATAATTCAAATCTCATTCCTATTCACAAAAATATGCTGAGTCCTCAATTTTTGCATAAGAACATCAGTGAGAATCAATGGGAGCTCTGCATGCAGCAAAGGTGGGAAGGGTGAATGAAGGCCACACTCAAAGGCCTATAACTTCTACTGAGATTAAACTAGTTTATATAATTATTAAATAATCCATTAACTAATTTTTACAATTCCCTTCTCTTATTGCTCTGGGAAACAATCTGACAAATACTTTCACCCTCCCAAATAAGTCTTCAAACACAACACAGGAACATCCATCTTTCAATGCTACAAAAACCTTCTGCCACAGGTATAATGTCAGGGGTGTGACTTCAACCCACAAAAGAAAGGCAATTCTATTTTAAGGCTTTAAATAAATCTTGTAACACATACTATATGTAAAGAAGCACAGTTCATAAATCCCTGGGCCGAGGATTATGGGACAAGTTGTATGTACATGGGATTTGTTAATATTTGTTTCCTTGCTCATAATAAAAATAATCGTTCACCAATACCCTCAGTGTGCCTAAATTATACCTTCCAATTTAATAGGACAAGACTTAAGATTTAGATACAAAAGTAAGCGTTTTGGCAAATATATACTGGAAATGGAATGTTCTTAGGGAAGGCTCAGGGAAGGGAATGTTTTTCCAACTAGTAAAGATAAAATGTTTATTATATTATTTGAAATATTCCTGCAACAGCAAAATGCCATTTCAAAAAAATGTAGGGCATCCCCCACCCCCCCCAGCTCCAAAACATCTCTCTCTTCCTTTTGAGAGACCCTCTGATTCTTCAAAAGGCTGAACTACTCTTCCCATCTATCCCACCTCAGCTTATCCACATCTACAGGTATGGTTAGAGCATACACACACTGATGAAGAAACAAGAATGAATGACTCATTCACTTATTTTGCTTCTAATATCCTGTGTGTTAGAATATTTTGGTTGTCAAGGTAGCCTTTGTTTTGGACATAGCATATTAAGCTCAAAGAACATACAAAATCAGTTATAAACGTCAACGTTTCTCTCTGTTATGAGGGTATCCCCTCTAGACATCCTTCAGGTGGTTCTTTTCAAGGGAGGAGGGATAATTAAAAAAAAGAAAAACTTCACACAGACCGAGACATGCTTATCACCTTAACCATACCGATTTATGTCATAGCACTTTAACTTTTGGGAGAGTAGAATGGGAAGGGGGCTTATTTGTCTTCTTAAGACCTCAGTTCTGCAATTTGATTTACAAGCATGATCCCCCACATCCTTGCTACATCTCACTTACTGCAATATAGCTCAAACTAGTTTACCCAATGTAGCACAAGGGCATTTAAACTTTTAAGGGCAGGGCATTTCTTCTTAACTGTTTGTACAGTACTTTAGCACAGTAACTTTTACTCTGGGCACTTCTGTAATCATAAGTAAAAGAGCACAGGGTTCAGCTTTTTAAACAAATAAAATAAAATTACCATTCTGACCTTAAGCTTTGAACACTAGATTTCAGATTAAAAATACTTTTAATCAAGCTATGCTGCATATTTGGGCTTTTAAATGATGATTTTTATAACTTGAGCACCTATCCAAGGCCCATTAGCTGTAAAATCTTACACGTGTGCTTAAACTTTCTGCACTGTGAAAAGTTCGTTTAATTCACTAGAACATCTTATGTTGTGTAAAAATTAAGTGGGTGCCAAGTCTTCACAGAATTGTGACCTATCCTCAGCATTAGCAGGAATCATCCAGACAGGCAGAAACAGGCTTCTGGAAGGCAATGCAGCTGAGTCACTGTGCTATTTTACACTATTCATCATCGATAACTTTTTAAAGGCAAAAAGTGGATCCCCCATTGTTTAGGCACACATGCTGACTGGGTGCAGAACGGATGTAAACCACTACTGAAACAGAAAAGCAACAATGAGATACTTTTAATAGAGCCAACACAAGGTGCAGTGCAGCAGCAGAGAATCAGGGCCATAGGGAGAAATCCTGGATCCACTAAATACAATGGCAAAACTCCCAGTGGATTCAATGATATGATTTACACTAATCGTGAATACACAGGACCTAGCGTTCACAGGGCTAAAAACTGTACTGTAGCCGTCAGGCTCAAGCTGGACTGCAGGCTCTGAAACACCTCCCTAGGGGAGAGTCTCAGAGCCCAGGCCAGAATGTCTACACTTCAAGTCTAGCTAGCCTGAGCCCCATGAACCCAATGGCTCCAGGCTCCAAGACTCATTTCCTGCAATGTTGATGAGGGTATTTCCAAACCCAGCCTTGATCACCCACACTGCACCGTGCACCCGGCATATACAACTGCTGCTAGACCAGGATCTCACAGCCCTGCCACAGCGACTACGCTGCACCATTTAGCCCTTGTAACTCAGGCCTGCGCCTACCGAGTAACAGGGCTTGGACCCAAGTCCCAGCCTCTCTGAGCGACCGTAAGCCGGCACATGAGACCGCAGTTCCCTGCTGCTGACCAGCTTCCCATGCCCACGTGCCGGACAGTGGGTCTCAGCGCAGAGCCCTTCCCCGCGGGCAGCCCCTGGGCACGGCACGCAGCAGCAAAAGGACGAGCCAGGGGCACAGTCCCGACCCGCCCAGGGTCTCCAGGGCAGCGCACCAGCCCAGCAGCAGGAGGCGCCGGCTCAGCAGCGGGTGACTCACCAGGAAGCGCGTGGAGCTGGTGCCCTGGTCGATGGAACCCACCAGCGGACCCAGCACCGCTCGGTTCGACGCAGCCATGGGAGTGGGTCGCGAGCCGCGTCTCCTAGGCGACCCTGGCCGAGGAATAGACAGAGCACTCTCTCGCGTCTCCTCCAGCTCGCGCCCTCTACCTGTCTTCAGTCACTGCCCACGTACACGTTCCCCCGACCGGCGCCGCAGCGCGCGGCTTCTTTGCTGGGGGGAGGGAGGAGCGGGACGGGGGGCGCTGGCCACACGCAACACCGCTGCAGCCAATCAGCGCGCGGGGGGCGGTGGAGAGTCGAAGAGGAAGGGCAACGTTCGACTGAGCCTGCGCCAGGAGTGGGCGTGACGTAGTGCCGCTCAGCCAGCCGTGTGTGGGGCGCGTGGTGGAGTTCGTGCTCGTGGCGGTGGGGGCAAATTGGGAATTCTAAGAGGAGTAAATGCAGGGAGTGTGATGCATGCCTGGAGCTTCCCTGCACCTTCTGTGAAAGACATGACAGTTATAGAACTGCACCAGCAACACTTCAAAATGTCAAAAGGACACTGCAGACAGACTACTTATGCAAATTTGACACAGCTTGGGTTTGAATAGAGATAGGGGTGGGTTCAGTCATTACAAAAGGTGAATTCTTTTCCCACCATCTTATTGCTTTGCTGAAATAGACTCTTTTAGCCACCCCTCTGAACCGCCTTATCTGTTATTCCATAATTTATCCGCCTGACTTGGTTTGCTGAAATAATTCTGAATTGACTTTGTGACTTCCCCTTGCCTACATATATACTTCCCCTTCCATACTGTACCTGCCTCACTGCACCATGTGTCTGATGAAGTGGGATGCTGCCAACAAAAGTTCATGAAATAAATAACTTTGTTAGTCTTTAAAAGTGTAACAGGACTCCTCCTTTGTTACATCTCTAATGTGATATGCTCCCTGTCCAGTTGTCTCTGTGCAAATCAGCTCTCAGCCTTTCTATTCCAATAGCTAACCTCGCTTTCAAAGAAAGTTAGATCCTTTGCAATAATACCTTATTTCCTAGAAGACAAAAAACAAGCTTTATTTTCTTGTTATTTGGGAGCTGGAAACATCCCAGGATGTTGGTCTGAGTGAAAACCAAGTGACCCACCCTCTCTAAGTCCTCATCTTATCCCACTGCAGGTGTACCCACCCAGCCAGACTGCACCTGCTGCATAAAGTTTAACACACAGTGCTGTCATGAATATAGAAGAATTCTAAAGCAAGATGCCATACTTTTCTGGATCCAGTGGGTTGAATGAAACCTCATGAAACCTGGTGGGCATAAGTGCTGCCCTTCTTTTAAGTTAGCTATAAGAAGTCATTAAGTTCCTTATGGAACCAGGTAGCTGAAAAAGTAGGGGCCAAAACTGGTAGATCCTGAGTTTTGGCTGACTGTTGAGGTCAGAAAGGGGGGAAATTTTATTTGATTTGTAATATTACCACCTATCTGCCCATCCCCAGTCCTGGCAGCCCAGGTACCTCTCCAAGCAGGTGAGAGAGCTAGTGAGCCAGGGGAACAGTCTTCAGCAGGTGCATCACCCTCTCTCCCCCTGTAGCAGTCAATCTATGCCTATGAGTTTGTGGGTCTGCTTCCACTATCAGGTGGGGAGAGAGTTCCAAACTATGAAGTGACATTGAGCAAACAGAGCTGCTCTGTCACCTGTGAGCCTTATATACCTGTTGTGAAGGTCAGCGGACCAGCTCCTGACTTGTGGATTGGCTGGAGCACAGGAAAGATTCATGAATGTACATGGCTTAATTGGCTCTAATTCAGGAATGACTCATCCCCTTACACTAAATGCCCTTCTTTTGTCCTAGAACTGTCCACTTCATCCTGAATGGTCTCTTAGAGCACATTAAGTCCTTATTCTAAATAACCTGTTCCACCTCACATTTAGCTGTAACACCCCGAGTACCGTTCCCAGACCTGAAGAAGAGTTCTGTGAAAGCTTGTCTCTTTCACCAACAAAAGTTGGCTTAATAAAAGGTATTATATCACCCAGCTTGTCTCTCTAATATCCTGATATCCTGCAATAGCCTGAAAACAACAGTGATGAATTAGAATAGTTAACTTAGAGCCTTTAAAAATGTTCTGGCAAAACAGAAGTAGTTTTTATAAGATGCTTCATGGTAATTGGTCTTTGGAGAGATCTAGAGAAATAGGCAAAGATTGTGCCTGCACTAAGTGGGAGTGTAGATCTATCCTTCACTGAAATGGTGCACAGTATCCTGCTCGCTCCCTGGCTGCTTCCAGATTTCTAAAAGGCAGTCCTAGGCCATGATGCAATTTTCTACTTGCTGTGACCTTTGTAAATTTTACCTCAGTGATTCACTTCTCTTATCTCTGGGCTAGACTGTTACAATGGACTCTACAAGGACCTGTATGTGAGTGAAGGAAGTTCTGAAACATCAGATGGTGCAGAGTTCAGGCTGTTTTGCCTCCAAAATGGGATAATTTGTCATGAGCAAATAACTTCTGTGCTCTCTGCTGTGCGCTGGCTACCTGTTCGGTTCTGGATGTAATCCTGTTTCCTCCACCCCTTTTTCTTTGCCTGCATGTTGGCTGTTTAGATAGCAAGGTTTTATATGTTTGTAAAGTACCAAATACAGTTATAACACTATATAAATAATGCATTTAAAGGGTTAGAGTACTTTTGCTCTACAAATTCTGAGACTCAATCTTAGAGATCACCCCTCTTCTTCTACAGGTGGCAACTGTGGTGCTAATTTCGCTGGTCTCAAAGTTCACTCAGTTAATTTAAGTGCAGCAGAAATTTTTCAAGTTCCTGTTTTGGGTAATTACCAGCTAGAATGATTGCAAATCACATTATTGGCCTCATTTCATAAAGAGGGTGGAGCAGTAACTGTAAGCTTTGTAAATTGCAAGATTCAACACATTTTAGTAGAAAAATATTTAGAAATATCTCAAATTAGTCACCACATCAGATGTAATATATATTTTTAATGTCTGCAAGCAGGTATGATTCAATTGTACTTATTTTAACTTTAACATTTTTATTTCCATGCTCCCTTGTATCTCAGCTCTCCTATATAAGGATCACTATAAGGGACATTCTTCTTTAGACACAAATTTACTTCCATCTCACACAAAAACAAACTGTCTTGTCTCTTCGGTTATGATAAACTATTTTCTCCTTTTGTCCAAACTGAAAACACAGTCTTGTCTCCTTGACATCTCCTCATGGATGTCTACCCATTAAGTCACATTCAACATGTCTAAAACAGAACTCTGAATTGAGTAGGGAACTGAACCTATGTTTACACCATGGTGCAGTGCAGTCTTGGAGTGTGAACTGAAAAGTGCACCAAAGTGCAGTGGTGTAATTCCTTCATACAGATGCATGCTGCCGGCCCAAACTAAAAGCATAGTCCTTTTCAAACAGGGGTATGTTAACAGAAATTAGGTACCTTGAGGTCATGTTACACATTGAATAGTTACAGTGCAGAACTTAAGTGCACATTGCAATTCACAACCTTATAGTCCAAAATGCAGAGCTGTGGAGAAAAGCCTTTAATCTTATCTCTCCACACAAAACTTTCCTCACTATCTCCTTTCTCAATCATTGTGGACAACATCTGCATCAGGACTGTCACTCAGGGTTTGTCTACTCTTGACAGTTGTTTCAGATCAACTTGATTTTTGGAGGGATACATTGTTTTGCTTCCACATACACAAAATTTTTGTTTCAAATTAACTGATGTCTCCACTTTCTTTAGTTAATATGCTTTGGAAGCAAGTTTACCAACATTTGGGAAAAGTTTTCCCACAACAAGGTAGATGTGGACGCATCTCCATTACTATTCAACTGCTCTGCCTGTGGCATTTGCCTCCTATTGCTACCTCATGCAGCTTTGCTGCATAATTAGGTCCGCCCATCTGTTTACCTATGTGCCCTGCCCACTACTGTGCAGGGCCATCTTGAGCAGATGTCACCTCTTCATTTAAGTGCTGGTGTGCAGGCCGGTCGATCCTTTTGCAGTTCCAATTTGTGGCAAGTTCAAACGTCAGTCACATAACATACTACTACTAAACAGTGATTATAAAAGCCATCCCGTGTGCTTCATGTGGTCCTGTGCTGAGGTCCTGGACTACATTGCCCTCTCTGGGGAGGAGTTGTTCCATCTTAGCAGTCACTGGAATGCCGGGATATACCAGTGAACATCGAAACAAATTAAGGAAAGAAGATTCGCTAGGGTACAAAAACACCAGGGACAAAGCAGGACTTCTGGCAGAGTTTGTATGGTCTGCACCAACTATGAGGAGTTGTGCTATATTTTTGTAAGGAAGGCCACCATCAAACCCTGCTAACTCAAGATGCCCTGCAGACACCAACCAGGACACCTAACAGAAGAAAATTGCCCAGACACTTGTGATTTCTTCAACCCACTAAAAAGTAAAGCAGAAACAGTACCAAAGATCAAAGAGATCCCAGACTCACTGGTGGAGAGCCAACCTGACTATGCTGAAGAGGGCACCTCTTTCAACAAGTATGATGTAGGGTTATTTAAATAACTTTGTTCTGGGTACTGTCAAGGTACTATCATAATTAGCTAGACTTACTGTGCCTCCTCAGATTTTAGCTGTTGTGTATGTTCAAATTGTAAATCTCTCTGATTTGTAGTGGATTTCCTTTGCTGGTCCAGTTTGAAGGCTAGGGGACTCTGTAGGTAAGCATGTGATCTGAATCAGCCTGAAGAGCCTGCTTAGATCAATGTAGATTGAGCTGCCTGCTTTGCCTCTCTTTGATTTTGGTTCTTGTTTGTTAGGGTTCTGGATTCTAAGAAATAAAGTAATGTTATGCTGTAAGCTTTCAAAAAGAGAAAAACATACAGTGAGCAGTGCGCAGAAGCAGCAGCTCTGTTCTATCCCCTTCACTTCTGGTCTGATCCCGGCTTGCAGCGAGAGGGGCTGAGCAGCCCAGAAATGGGCCAGGGGGAGGTGCAGCATGAGAACAACACAGCCCCACTCCTGCCCTCTGGCAGGCTGAGCAGAGCAAGCCCTGGGCAGGTAAGCACCTGCAGAAATGGGGAGGGCAGTGGCATATGAGTCTCTGTGCCCCTCCCATACCTTCTGTCTGTTTGGAGGAGCAATGCCCCCTGCTTCACCCCAAACATGCTCTGGCCTTATTTGTGCTCCAGCCTTGCACCACTCCTGCTGTGAGCTCTTGATTCTAGCTCTGACCCCTGGCTTCGACCACTGAGCCCAACTACCATAGATCTCACTACGAGGGTCCATATCCCCATCATGATTTCTGATAGTGGATTATCCATCCGCCCTGAGAGTCACCACACCACTTCCTGCTTTGTAGAATGGCTGGAGTCTAGCACAGAAATAACTAATTAGTGCATGTGGCTTAATCAGGCACCAGTTAAGTGATAACTCATCACCTTACAGTTAGTGGATTATAGATTGTTTTAATGTGCATAAATCCAGTGTACTTCTTAAGATAATGATTTTTAGTATCTAACAAAGTTATGAATTTAAGCTCCCAGGCTCACCTTTTGAAGGAGTTGTGCAGGTTTCCTGTGAGGATGAAGACTGAGAGGTTAGATATGGAACGATTTTTTTGGTGAAAAATCTACCACAGGGATAGGTGTTTTTGTCTTTTATAATTTTTTTCTCTGAGTTCATTGATAGTGACTATCTTGTTTCACCCACATAACTGTTATTGGGGCATTTAGAGCACTGGATGAGGTATGTCATATGTTGTCAGGCAAGTGTAGGTCTCATGGATCTTGAAATGTGTGTTCTGGAGGGTACTGATCATCATAGCAGTGGAAATATTTCTGTTGGTTTTGCATCTGATGTTCTGGCAGGATTTGAATTGGTGACTTTTGGTCTATGGGGAGCTTGCTTCTGATGATGAGATTGGTGAGTTTGGGAGTGGGGGAGTGTTGTTTGAAGGCTAAAAGAAGGGACCCAGGAATGATTTCTTTCAAGATGTGGTCTGCATCAAGTATGTTTAATGATGCCTTGTATGGATTTCAGTGAGAGTTGGTAGGTGACAGCTTGGAGCATCAGAAGGTTTTGTTTTGTTTTGTTTTTCTGTATTGAAGCAAGTTCTCTCAGGGTATTTGCGTAGTCCACTCCATGATGCAACCTATGATCTGGAGGAGCATCCTTGTTTGGTGGAGGTGGTATTAAGTGTGTTACAATCAGGAGGTTGGACTTTCTTCTTGAAGCACATTCTGTGGTACATGAATACCTGGCTGTAGATAACAGATTTCTTTGTGATTTGGGGTTGGTTACTGGATCTGTGAAGATAAGTGTGGTGAACCATAGGTATCTGATGTAGGACAGGAATATCATTGGTTTCATGGTGTGTTTGTCCAGAAATTCATCTTGCAGGTAGCTCAGGAAAAGGTCGATGTATTGGGGAACCATCCTAGTACTCATGGCTGTTTCCATGGTTTGGACAAACTGTTTGTTGTTGAATATAAAGATGTTATAGGTCAAGATGAAATGGATGAGTTTGGCAGAGCGTTTGTGTTGATATTTGAGGGTTGTCCATTGTCTTGTAGATATTTGAGGCAGGCAGTGAGGCCGCCATTGTGAAGGATATTGGTGTAAACGGAGGTAACAGACATCCATATTGGCAAGCATGTTGTTCTAAGATTGTTACTGTTGTGGAGTTTCTGGTGGAAGTCTGTTGTCCTGGAGGAAACTGTCTGTTTGTGTGGTGAATGATTTGAGGGTGGTTTCTGTGAGTCCTGATATTCCTTCAGTAGGAGTGCCGTGGCCAGATATGATGGCTCTGCCTGGATTCCCTTGTTAGTGTATTTTGGGAAGCATGTAGAAAGTTCTTTGGATGTGTTTGTGGGGGATAAGGTTATAGAGTTTCTTTTGGAGTTGTTTGGAAAAAGCTTTAATCATATTCTTAAGTTCCTGCGTGAACTGAGGTGTAGGGTCGTCTTTGAATTCTTTATAGTAAGTGGAGTTGGAAAGTTGTCAGTTGGCCTCATTTGAAGTGGTCATCATAATTAAGGGCCAAGTGGTGCCCCCTTTGTCTGCTGGTGTGATCATTATCATTATCTTTTCAGGGACTGGAAAGATTGTGGTGGGATGTGATGTTTGTTAAGGATTTCACAGTCAGTTTTTTCCTGAAGCAATCAGTGTAATGATCAAGTATGTGGTTTTGTCCTCTCTGTGGGTGTCTAGTCAGGTGATTCCTTTTTTTTTTTTTTTTTTTTTTTTATGACTGTCATTGGAGATATGGCAATTGACAGTGATGCTGACTTTGTTGTGAAAGAATTCTCTGAGATGGAGTCAGTGACTGAAAAGAATTCTTTCACAACCAAAATGACTACATTGACTGTGAAAGCAAGTATTAAGAGACATCAAAACAAATTTCTAGTGAGTACTGAGTAGGAGCCTGGCATGTATGCATCAATGACACAGGGAGTAAAGACTTGCAAAAATTTTTCAGATGGATGCTTTATTTGCCAAAAAAAGTCAGTTTCAGGTTGACACAAACTCACTGAATAGCTTCAGACAACATTTTTGTTTTGTGCTAGATTCACAAGGTGAATTAAACACACATTCACAGAATCTAGTGGATAAAGAATCATAATCTAGCAGAAGAGAATTGTTTTCATCTCAGAAAAATGGAGGAATGTTGGTACTAAAACTCCTGCTCCTTCTGCTGGTTTTGCATCTGATGTTCTGGCAGAGTTTGAACCCAAGTAAAGAACATAATGTTACTGCACCAGGCTTATCCAAGCATGTGAGAGTATAAATTAAGGCATGGATGTCAGCCGTTAACATATCTTTCCACACTGGCTTTTAATGCCAGTGAGAGTCCAGTCACTTGAATGCAAATATTCAACATCTCGCACAGAATTCCTCTAGACAGATCTGAAGGGTCATATTCCAACTGAATGCACACATTATTACAATACAGGTGCACATCATAAGCATCAATGAGTACCCATATTCAGGGACACCCATCAATGCCTTCCTTTGCCTTGGTGACAGCATGAATAATGTGTGTCTGAGTGTATTTGTTGGCATCAGGTTCTGTTAGGGTCAGGAGGCACCCACAAGCAGATCATGCCCCTGAATTCTAAGGCTCCACCTTAAAATGACTATTTATAATTTCTGTCATAAAGAATAGGTAGGGGCTTCGCTATGGATGGGAGGGGAATCAGAAATAGGGTGGGCAACTTCCACCTTGTGCTCGGGTTTTAAAGTGTGCAGCACGCTGCCAGCATTTGGCCAAAAGTGCTGAATCATGAAGCTGCAATTGAAGTGGTGAAATTTATAGCTGTGCTGTAATACGAAGGCATTTACTTTTGACCTGGTATTAAACAATTGTTTGCCTCAGGATGACTTTTTACACAAAGGCTCTCTCACACACTGTTCAGTCTTTGCATTATTCTTATAGAAAAAAGCAAATCTTAGATTAAATTAATTCAACGTAAAAAATGTTGGGCTACCTGAGTGCTTCTTTACTTAACTCAGTAAACCCTGGCATGTAAGGTAATTAACAGTCACATAACTTAAAAAAAAAAAAAAAAAAGAAAGAAAATCAGGCAAAAATGGAGTATTAAAAGAACCATATAGTTAGAAAATCAATGTTGTAGAAAACTAGAAAAAAATAATTACTGGAGAAATAAATACGTATGAACAGGGGACATGTGTATTCTTTGTCTCACAGCTCACAGCTATAAGCCATTTGATCCCATGGTTTCCATTCCTAAATTGTTGCAACTGACAGTAAAATCCATTTCCAAATTTTGTCAGCTAAAACCTCTTATACTGTCAAACCATCTTATAATAACATCATGATCCCAATAGAGAAAAGCATCAAACTACCCTACAACATCAAAGAAAAGTGCGATGTCTTTGGAAATGTGGGAGGAGAAAGGGGAAAATGTTATCTACAAGCTTTGTAAATCAAAATTGCTACAGAAAACTGTAAAGGTTCAGAGAAGCATTTAAGGAGAGGAGGTTGGGTGGGTAGCTGGGTGGGAGGCGAGGATAGGAGAGAGAAGGCATCATCCCTTACGTTTCATAATGAGCTTTATTGAGGTCTTCATAACATCTGAGATCATTACATGTTCATTCTAGTGAAGAAGATGTTTCTCTTTCTGCAAGCTTTTCTCCATGGTTTTAGGGCTCTCATTTGCTTTCTCGTGGAAAGAACCTGCATAAAGGGGGAAAAGGCTCTCACTTTTCACATTGTTGATTTTCCTACATATTCTCCCATATGGAGGTAGCTTGTGTGCTCCATGGAAGAAACTGGGTGTTTAACCCCCTGAACGCTCATATCTTAAAAGGGGCTCACAGGAGGCAGAGAGCCTGTTAGTGGATTCCCTTTGCTCCTGTCCTGCTGCATGACCCAGTTGGCTTCATGGGCCCCTGGAAAGTAGGATTTCTGCAGGAACTTTGCTTCCAGACACTGGACTTCACTCCCCACAATGTCCCCAAAAGAAAGCTCCGCAGCACAAAGGGGCAGCAGCACAGGTTAGTGTGGTTTCAGGTTGTGTAAACTTCCACTATTTTTCCTCTCTGGGTTTGGGGGCAGAAACTCATTCCCACGTGCAGCCAATTCCCACTCTACTCCCTCTTAACTCCACACAGTTGGGATAGTGCAGAGCTAGCTGTACATCCTACACTGACAGCTTGCAGGTAGCTCTAGAAAATGCACTTTACCTGTTAAGTATTATATATAGGGGTTTGCACATTTGAATAGTTTATAGTAGAACTGCTTTTGTGCAGTTACAGCATTCATGGTAGATCTGTGAGCTCGGAAATAGAGACCAGTGCTTAAGAAAAAAATGCCAACCAAGAGGATGGTCCTGTGACAGACACAGGATTTTGAGTCAAGAAGTACTTGGATGGAAAGAACAAAACAAGTGTAAAGGAAACATATTGTAAACCTCTTAAGGTAAATTAAATAATACAGTGTAAATGACACACGTCCAAGAGCACTGGCAGTAATGAAATTCAATGAGAAGTGAGCCTTTAACTCCCTCTAAATTCACCACTCAGTGTTCAAAGAAAAAAATAATACAGTGGGAAACTCATTTAATTCTTCAGGAAAGGCCTGTGTTCTACATAATAGGAGGAGAAAGAGACATATTAAGTCACTGCAGTATAGGCTTGAGTGATCTCTCAGATAAGTAATTCTTCCTTCCTTTCGCTGGGTTTCATATTTATGAGATTATGCACATTATCTTTATATGGCTGTATCATTTTGTCTCTGTTATTACAGTTGGAAAAGGGACATTGTCAGTGTACTAAATTCCTATTGTAGCATAAATGGAAATACTCACGTCCTTTGACTCCCTGCTTTCTTTAGACAAAGCTATTTAGAGACCTTGGTGTTGTGTATACTACACATTTCTTTAAGCAGACAATCATATTTCTTTCTCTTCTTAAAAGCTCCACCATCTGCTCTTTGTTCAACGCTAGCTGGTGTGTTTGTGTGGGGTGGGGAAGGGAATGCTTAAATGAATGTCTGGCAAAAGATAGAGGGGTGGCATTTAACAGAGGAAAGGAAAGAAAGGCTCGAGCAAGGAATATATACTAACGCATTTCATTCATAAGTGTCCATTTTTACTGCTTTGAGGAGTGAAGCAAAAAGGGTTTATTTACTAAAATAAAATTCCAGTTTAATTGCTGTATTATCAATCAGTGTTCTGATAAAAAAGAGTGTTTCTTCACAGGAAGTGTTGAGCTATAAAATCATTTACTGTAAAACTTCTGGTAAGTGAACACTAAGTGAATGAAATACCACTCTTTTTAAAACAGCACAGAGAAACTTTTTTTTTTTAGAGAAATGTATAAAACCACTGATGCTCTTGTGTGGAAGTTGTCCCCCCTCGCATCTGCAATGATGAAAATTTTAAAATGAACTGGGGTCATCTTCTTTGCTTGCACTAAAAGTACCATTGGGTTTCCCTGAATCTGTGAAGTCATCAACTGATATAATAAAATCTACTGCATCTTATCCCAAAGTTGGCAAAATATTTTGCTCAACAAACCTTCAACAAATTATAATTATTTCAGCCTGACCTGACCTGTCCCAGAAGGCTATTTCATGCCTTCCCATGTCAGTTAGTGGCCACTGTAGATTTCCATTTAAAAGATTATCTGCTTTGCACATTCCTTGATAAACTGTACTTCATTTATTGCAGGGGACTCTGGGTCTTTCATCGTACAGGGTATAACTTCTGCTTGCTCATAAGGAGAAATCAAGAGAATTATACAAACTAACAAGTTAAGATACTGAGTTCAGAAGTACTGGACTCTTGCAAGAGATGGCAAGATAATGGAGTAAAAAAGCCTGTCAAATTGAAGAGAAGTGCTAGGACATAGATTGAGCCTTCTGCTTGTTTCCTTGAAACCATGTTTTATTTTCCATCTCACCACTTCAGTCAACTGAATTCAGCCTATTCACATTCCAAAGCCCCATGAGAGGAGCACAGTTTTCCATGGTCTCTGATACTTGCACTATCTTCCAGTTGCCACAGAAGCAAGGCAGAAAGAGTTTGTACTGTGCATCATTTCACATACATATATTTATAATAGACAGGAGCGGATATTGGCAAAAATTATATGCAAGTAAAACTGATGGCTTGTGATTAATAGCAGCATTAAAATAAGGATGAATTATTGTAAACACCAGCAGCTCTCTGTTCTCTATAAACTCTGACTCAGGTCAGAGCTGAAAATGAGTATGTTGATTTTCATCTTAAACTGTAGCAGAAAGACATGTGTAAATTAATTTTTTAAAAAACTCCAAGCCTGAAGTAGCAAGATTAACAGGTCAGGAACAAAAAGCGGTAGCAGAGCTGTGAGAAAACCCTGAGGCTATCATTCTGTCTCAAGCAAATTTTATTAATCCTTTACTTACCTGAGCTCCAAATTCACATACCACTAAAACAAATTAAATAAAGCTGAAATAATGCGTAGCATTTCAAGTTAGAGCAATCACATGTCTAGAGCGGGCTCTAAAAGTGAAATGGAGTTCAAAATTGCAGGGCAGGCTGTTTTATAGCACTCAACAGAATCATTTACAGAAATACATTCATGTATAAAAATGTTTCAAAAGGCACTGCCAACATTCTCTCCCAAGCTTTTGCTGTTCTGCTTCAGGCTGGCTATTGTGTTGCTGATCCTGCAGTATATATCTTATCCCAGGGGTAGGCAACCCCCGGCACGCATGCCAACAGTGGCACACAAGCCCATTTGGAGCGGCACTCGGCATCGACTTAATTTACAAGTGTAGATGCACCCACAGTTACTCACAATCGCTAATGTATAACCCCCATGTAGGAGGGAAATGCTAATATCCCCAATTTACAGATAAGAAAGTGAGACACTGAGACGCTTAGGCCTAGATCCTCAGAGGTTAGATACCTTATTCCTACTGACTTTCCAGGATCTGCGTCTGAGTGGTTTGCCCAAGGTCACATGAAGTCTGTGGTGGAGGAGGGAATGAACCACGCTCTCTCAAGTCCAAGGTTAGTGCTCTAACCACTGTACATGTTGTAGTGCACTGAGCCCCCTAACACCTGCTGATATTAAAGGATGATGCATGCAGCAACACAGGCATCAACCTTTACAGTGGGCCACTACATGTAGCATTACAGTCTCCGGGCCTTAACTTTTCCTGCTGACCTGATCCCATTTCCTGAAAAATCTTTGATAATCCTTCTATTTTATTTGAATTTCACAGGTCATGTGTATTTGAATTTAAAAACAAATCATATGCTTTAGTGGCTGAAGTTGACCCCCGTGCCTTAAGTGACACATTAGCCTTGTGCAGGCTCTTTGCACAGAGATACATTTCACACACTACGACAACATGCAGTTTCATCAAGTCTCTGCTCTTGGAGTAGTTTCAGATACTTCATTTTACACGTTACTTAGTTGAGCTGGCAGTCTAAGGAATTGGTTCACCCAGTGTAAGTCAATTGAATTTTAGAATTCTATTAGTTGAGTATATCCACGGAATTTGATGACATTCTAATGACCATGAAACTCATTTGTTTGCCTGTACGTTCCCTCTATTGGGAATGAATATTTCATGACAGAGAAGTCAGATAAAATCTGAGGGTCAAGGACTCAGTATAGCTCCAGTGAAGCTAATGGAACTACTCTGATTTACATCAGCTGAAGGTCTGACTCCTAGACTTTGTTGCAGATGAAGGAAAATTAACTGTGGAGAGACATGACCCCTACAGAAGAATTTACACCTGACTGTTCATTCAGCATGCAGAGATAATATTTATGAAAAGATAACACCATTATTAAAGATATTTAATTACAACCCTTATTTGCTTTTATATTGGCATTTCCATCATGCTTCATGAGGCAAGAAGTCAGCTTCAGCCATCTCTGAGCATGGGGTTATATACTCAAGGTTTGATTTCATGTACTGTATACCCAGTTCTGTTTTTTCTGCTGTACGTAATAGTTGCTGGGCTCTTATTCAGCTAGAAACACAAGCTACTAGGTGCCTTGAGTCTTAATTCGTCACCAATTGAATATTCAAGAAAATTTATAGGCCAGCTCCTTCTCCGGTTGACCTGTATAGGAGTTTTCTCATTGAGTTCACACAGAACAATTTATACCATGTCTGTGTGCTGTTTGGTGTTTGTGTCTGACTGAAATTTGTGTGTTCTTTTGTTTTGTCATGTTTATTATAGAAATAGCCTTGGTTACAGAGTTACTACATCAAACAATACTGTGGTTGAAGAGCTTAATTCATTTTCTGTGAATGTTTGTTGTGTTTATTTTTAATAGAATAATGAATACATTCAAAAAACAAAGAATATCCATTACGGATTTCTCACCACCTCATAGGAATACTGATAGAGAACTAGGAGACGGCTGTATGTGAATTATCAACAGGAACAAAGACAGAAATGTGAAACAGTGCTGTGATTAATGAAAACTATGAACATTCTTTGAAGGCACCAGTCTGCATTTAAATAGAGGATGCTGCTAAATAATAACTATCAAATTTCAGAGGGTAGCACACTGGCATAGATCTTTATCACAAGTCATCACCTCTCCCATGGCTGGTTTAAACTGGTATATTTTGGGAGGCTACGGGTTTTAAAAAAATCTCACCAGATATTAGAAAGCTAACTTTCCAGATATACCAGCCACAATCATTTATGCCACAGGGCCAAATGAGCAACAACTAAATGTGAAGCTGGAAGGTACTGTAGTTAAGGGTGGAAATTTTGTATACTAATTGTCAGGCGATAGAGTGGTACCAGTGTGAGATTCAAAAATCAGTAGGGTAGCCATAAGATTACTATAAAACCATTTAGAGCTCTTTCATGGAATGCACAATCTCTGTCTTCACATTCCCCTTGGCTGTTAATCCCTTGAATTTGGAAGGATGTTGGAGATGTACCATATTAGGAATAACCATGAAAGAGCTGTTTCTTCTGGGCTCCAAGGGAAGTAAGTTCTTGACTCCCAAATGGGTGTATAACAGCCACTTTTGACAAAGGGAAAACAGAACATCTCCTGCTGTGCCCTACCAGCATGCCTACTTTTTCTCATCACAGAATGAAGTAATCAGTGGTTCCCAACCTTTTTGGCTCGAGAGCCACAGATATAATTTTTACAGCCCTGAAGGGCCATCTGTCTCTGCCGGCAAACTCCAAAGTAGCCAGACAGAGGCTTACTCCTTGCTGATCTCTCATCTTCCTAGCTGCAGCAGAGCAACTGAACATGTCCTGTAGTCCTTTGTGCCCCACATGAGTCCTTTCTGCAGCCAGGGGTAGGGGAGATCAGTGTGCCTGCCTCTCCCTCTGGCTCCACCAGGAAGCCCAGCATCTAAAGAACCAGGCAGAGCTCTTTGCTCTCTGCTGGAGCCGTGAGAACTGATCTTCTATCTCTTTGGCTGCAGCACGAAGCCTGCAGCGGGTCTTTTAGCCCCATGGAAATGCATTTTCTTGGGTTCTTAGGCAGGCAGGGCTGTCTTTGGGGTTGGGGGGAGTGGGGTGACTGCCCCAAGCCCCATGGTTACTTGGGCCCCACTGACCTCCTTCACCCCATTCCTACCCTGCTGCCTTCAGCTGCAAGTCAAAGGCAGTGGGACAGGGTGGGAGTGTGAAGCAAACTATTTGCTGGCTCAATTATAGGTGCTACCTATCTCTGGAATCTAAAGACTCATCTGGCCCTGAAACCAAGAATTAAGCAGCATGTAAAGAAGAAAAAAGAAATTGGAATGTTGAAAACAACCATCTGCAGCAGAGACAACTGCTTTGAATGTTTTGCATTTAATTTCTGGTATACGCCCAGAAACATGCTAACCTTACTACTAAATGGAAGCTTACAAGAAATAGAAGCCTGGCCAGCTTGACTAGGGACCACAAAACTCTCCTTCCCTTTGTTCGCCAGCCAGCTGTTCCTCTGTTCCTTCTCTTGTATTTATTTTATTACTTTTGTTTAATCTGGTACTTTACATTATATATTTTATTATTGTGCTTACACAACACTCTCTTATGGTGTATTAGTAATACATGTTCATGGAGAAATATTTTTTCTCCTTTGTGTATAGATAATATGGTGATGCTTAACTTTTCCTGAATGCTTTTTTCATCCTGGACTATTTGGGGCTTCAGTAATCTGGATCTTGCAGTCTCATTTTTCCCTGCATGCATTTTTGTGAGCTTCATTTGCAGCTACTCCTAATACACACTAAGCAATTAATTCTCCTCCTTTCAACCTCCCACTACCAAAAAGAAGGCATTCATATTCCATCCACAAAAATTTCTAAGGCTTTCCTGTCCATTCCAGAATCCAGTGCAGATTCTTTCCCTTTGTTATTTTGTGATGCTCATTGACTGGCACCCTTTCCCATCTTTCTGACTGTATCTTCTCATATTTTCTATCCTATCCACAGAAATCATCATTTTCTTACTACTCAGATAACTTTCTCTCCACAGGAAGCAGGTGATCTTTCTTCATGCGTATCCCTTCACCTAGGATGACCAAATCACAACAGTAAAGTACTGTATTGGGACACATGGAAGCAGCTGGCAAGAGACCTGGAGCTCCTAGTCGCCATGCATGGTGGAGGAACCCATAAGCTGGAGCTCCCAGTTGCTGCAGAGGAGAACAGAAGCTCCCAGCCACTGCAGGCAGTGGGGGGACCCAGAACTCCCAGTTGCCAGTAGTGGACCCACAGCTCACGGCTCTTGTGGTTCTAGGAACTGAATTTTTACCTGACTATTGGGACAAATGGCATCTTGATTGTACATCAATGGAGGCATGGAACAAATGGTTAAATATAGGGACAGTTCCAATTTTATTGGGCTGTCTGGTCACCTTACCTTCACCTGAAACAGCCTCTCTGTGCTTACTTGGATACATGAGTCTTCAAATTCTCACTCTTCTTCTGGTTGTTCTGTATGGGTCTCTTTCAACACAATCCTACTTCCGGAGCCTACCCATATTTACTCATCCTTCTAGAAATGTGTTCATGATAACCTCCTCACCCTCATGTCCATGGATGTCACTTTCATTGCATCATGTAATCTACCTAGTTCATATACTTGTAGTTTAAACTAACCCTGTCCATTGTGGCTGTCCCATCTCCTAATGTTTGTTTTCTTTCCCTTATTGTTAGAAACATGGAGGTCAGTTCTAGAGAGCTGCTCTGATCAAAACAAGCCACCTTTAAAAACACTGCAAACAGGGCATATGCATGCATTTCTGGGAACTGTCTGTATGGTCGTGTGGGAAAAGCATTAACAGTACTTTCTTAATTACTCAATGGTTCTAACACACTTGCTATTATTGCTTTGAGATTTCCTATACAGTGAGTCATAGTCATCTATGGTGTAACTCTGCTGAAGAGGCTGCCTGAATTCAAACGCTGATTACAGTGGAGTTTCACCAGGGATTAGTCTGAATATTTCCTTTTTTGGTAGTTGAAAGAAATAAGAATAGCTAGGGCAGAGGAAGAGAACTAGAGAAGATACAGTAAAACAAAGGAAAAAGCACCCCAATAAGATACAGTACGTGGAAAAAAGTTTTTATGCTTAAGTTGCATTCAAGTAAAGTATCACTAGATGGCTCCAAATTGTTAGTGCACACATTTTTCAGTACAGCTGAAATAACCAGCCCTTATGACACAATAGTTATTCCTGAATTTCTCCAAACCTTACTGGTATTTAACACACATTGCTTTAAATATCCTGAGTTCTATATACTTTATGTTGAACTGAGGGTTCACTGAGCACAAAAGAGAATCTCCCTATTTCACAATCCCATTTCCAGTTAAATGCCCTCTGTTTAAAGCTTTAAATCCTTCACCTGCCCGGCCCCCCAATAACTGACAATAGTGAGTCAAGAAGTACATGAGCAGTGTGATGCAAGATTCCTTCTGTACAATAAGACAGAATAAAAGCAGCCAAGTAGAATGTGTGTCCTATGCCAGGAGTTAGGATAGGTAGGAGTGATTCAGCTGTTTCATACTTCCAGTGAAAATGTCAGCTGGAAGTTTGACATTATATTAAGCCAGCTCCCCTTCAGAATTAGCCTGAAAGTCATGGATTAGCTAAGGGAACCAGAGAGACCAGGTGGCTAATGGAGGGTGAAGAACAGTGCTGTCCGGATTTTAATGAGTCAGATCTGGGGAAAGGACATCTCTATCTCCCCCAAGAGATACAGGCAGGTCCACAAGCTTTGCTTTCTCCTGTTACCTGAAAAACAAACAAGGGTCCTGTGGCACTTTTAAAGGCTAAAAGATGTATTTATCGCATGAGCTTTTGTGGGAGAAAATCCCACTTTGTCAGACTTGCTGAACTAGACTAACATGACTACCCCTTTGGAGCTTGTCATCATGGTACCGGAGCATCCTCTTGGCCTAAAAGTAAGGAAA
Organism: Pelusios castaneus; assembly: GCA_007922175.1. NCBI lineage: Eukaryota > Metazoa > Chordata > Testudines > Pelomedusidae > Pelusios > Pelusios castaneus. The sequence goes on along the minus strand of ML685798.1, from coordinate 11,128,097 downwards.
CGGGAGGGAAAGAGAGAAAGGGCTAAAAGGCAAGAGGGACCTTTCAGATGGTAGGCCATGGGTGGATTACAGAAAGTACTAGAGCAGAGCCACTCCTTATCTTGTATTCAGGCTGCAGCTCATTGTCCTGCAGCCTCTATGTTAGACGCTGTTCCATCTGAAATAATGCTTAAATTAATAGCCTCACTTATTTGCAAGCTGCTGCCTCTTTGCCAACTTGCCCTTGGGCTTAGTGGCTGGTCATATCAGAGGCTCAGTAATGATTGCTTTCTGTTTGATGTTTGCTAGAGTGGTTCAACCCATGAGATGTTCGGAATAGCGTTTAGAACCACTAGAACCTTCATACTTCTGAAACATCCAATATGCTCTAATGCTGCGGTTCCCAACCTTCTGGGCTTGAGAGCCACACATATAATTTTTAAAACCTGAAGGGCCACCAGTCTATTTAATTAAAATACATTAAAATTCATTAAATGACATTCAAACTAAATGATCATTAATTAATTCAATTTAAAATAAGTTTTTAATCACAATTAATTTTTTTTATTTTTTTTTTTTAAAGAGCTGGGTGCCTATCTAATGGTAAACCCGCAAACTGCCACAACCCTATATCCTGGTTTGTACCCCAAGTCCAGAGGGGAGGTGAGCCGCCACAGCCCAGCTCCCAGCTGTGCGCTGGGACCGGGCAGGGGATGGTTGTAACAAGGGCTGTCCTTGGAGGAGGGGGTGCGAGCAGGGTGACCGCCCTGAGCCCCACAGTTACATGAGCCCCCTACTGCTGCACTTCACCTTGCTCCCACCCCACGGCCAAAGACTGTGGCAAGCCAGAGGCAGTGGGGCAAGGTGGGACTGCAAAGCTGGGCTTCTGGGCTGGTCCTCTCTGCCCCCAGGGCGGACCAGCTGGCTCAGGGGAAGGGCGTGTGTGGGGGCCCAGCCTCTCTGGCCCGGCCTGCCTCCTCAGCATGGGGAGGGGAGGATCAGGGGCTCCCGCCCAGGTCAATTGCCCCTGCCCCGCCCCACCCCCCAGGGATGGCCCTGGTTGCACCCCTGAGCAACAAAAGTTTTGCCAGTATAAGTGCTAGGCAAAGCCTCTTGTAACCAGGTACCAGACCATTCAGAGCTTTAGACCTCATGACCAGCCTCTTGAAATGCACCCAGGAAAATGGATAATCAGAGCAGAGTATGTCATGCAGATATTATGTGCCTGTCATGGTCCTTCCCAATACATTGGTGGACATGGGCCTTATGTATTAACTGAAGCTTCTAGTTGTATACATTTTTCTATGTTCTTAGTTTCCTGTTTCTGTCTTAGTGATGTCAGTAATTTACAGTGAAACATCCTGAGAATGCACTGGGCATGGCTACAAAGCATTTTGGAGTGAGCCTCCAAATCCAGGCTAACAGGGCTAATGCCAGCTCTCGCAAAATAGTTCCTTGGGCTGCAGTGCCCTTCTTCCCGAGGGTTTAGGGCCTGAGTGTCAGCGTGATTGCCTGCAATTTGAAAGCATTGTCTGTATAGCTATTTTTAGACAGTGAGAGACTTGCTTCAGAATATTATGTAGACATACCCACTTGTGTGTGCATGTTTGTGTGTTAAATTTGGGTTTAAAATTTTTTTTCTGATTTAGTCTTTTGCATGGGACTAGAGGAAGCAGCTGTAAAAAGATGTTTAACTAAATGACGCTATGTTTTAATTAGGCCACTCTATTAATCTGCTTTCTGTTAACTACAAAAAAGGAAGAGAAAGACAAACTGTATAGAATCATATTTCTTCCTCACTGAAAGATTATTGTTTTTTATTTAAGTAATTGATTGTGTGTATGTAATTATCAATGCGTGAAAGTAAAGTTGGACCATAATTAAGAAAGTAGTGTATTACGCAACTTGAAATATTGATTTTGCTAAACACATGGCCACATTTCTTGAATTATTCATGATTTCCACCATTTAATAAATTAAGGTATTGAAAGATTTCCCTGTCTTTTTTTTTTTAACCACCAAAAAGATTCATAGCAGCCCTTTGTGATACTGCATAAAATTGTAAGTAGAGAAGACCATAACATTAAGGTATGTAATTATAATCTTTTCAGTTCCAGAGTCCCCAGTTAGATATACGATCATGAAGTAGTTTCAGAATTAAAATTGGTTTGGCTGCTGGCCTACAGAACTTTCAGTGTGCACCTCTGTTCTGTATACCTTGAATATATGCACAAAAAAAATGGACAGCTGGAGGCTGAATTTATTTCCTACTCTTAATAATATTCATAATACCAGAAATGTATAGAGCGTATTTCATTGCACTGGTTCCCAAAACACTGCACCAACTTTACAAAGACACAGTCTTTCACTCACTGCTGAATTGCAGCCAGCTTGGCAATGGTTAACAACACAGGCCCTCATTCAGCTCCTACTGATATAGGATCCCAATCATAAAGTCCAGTGTGGTGGAGTTTGTATGAAGGATGTGAAGCAGCTGCATCTTTCTTTCCCCGTTTATAATAGTGCAGCCTTATCACCCACAAAAGGTGGAGAACATTGGCTGGGGAATAGGAGGTCTAGAAGAGCCAGTTCTGAACACCACATTCCTTCAACCGTGAAGTCACAAGTGGGAATTAAAGATGTCCAGCTCATGGTCTGTCTTTGATGTGTACATATTAGATGGCAAAGTCTATTGAGCATCATAAGTAAATGTGGCACTTCTCTGGTTCTATGCTCTGGAGAAGTGCCAACAAGCTGCTAACAGGCAACAGTGGTTGCCCTACTGAATCTTGGGAAACTCTCAGAGGCTGCAGCTAGCTACCTCCCCATCTCTCTTCTCTCACCCATCAGCAAGCTCATGGAATGGGCACTGCTCCGCTTTCTGTCTGACTGTATCAAAGACTTCCTCCCAGCAGAGCATGCAGGATTTCGCGGAAAGAGAAATTGCTATGACCAACTAGCTTCACTCACTGGTCTCCATGAGGCAGGATCCCAATGTAAGTTGAAGACAGGGGTTGCCCGTGTTGATTTGTCCTCAACATATGACACCATCTGGAAACAGGGACTTCTCAAGACTTCCCGCATCATTCACTGCTGCTGAAAGATCCATCTCTTGGTGGCCATGACTGGAGATCGCCATTTTAAGGTGCCCCTTAATGGCTATACCAGCAGACCAAGAACTCTTAACTCGGGCATCCTTCAGGGGTCTATCCTGGCCCTGATACTTTTTAATCTATACTGTGCAGATATACCAACTATGGAATTGAGGAAAATCATGTATGTGGGTGTCATTGACCTAACTGCTTAGCACCAAAGCCTCCATACCATCAGTTGCATCCTAATCCGAGATCTTAACACAAATGTCAATGACTGACTATTTCCAATGTTTGAAACTTGGGCCTAACCTGAAAAAAAACATGGTGACCCTTTCCATCTGAATAATAAAATGGTTGATACCAAACTCAATGTTCAGTTCTGCAGTGAGACTGTTAGCCATGAGACTAACCTGAAGTATCTCAGCATTACACTGGAGCAGTGTCTGATCTTCCAACAACACCTTGAGAACACCTGCAATAAGGTCAGGTCGTGGTTTGTGCTTATTAGGAAACTGGCTGGAACATCATTGGACTCCAGTCCACAGACCTGATGAGCCTCAAAAATTGGCTTGGTATATTCTGTGGCTGAATCCTGTGCGCCAGAGTGGTCTCACAATAGTCACATTAAATTGCTTGATACTCAGCTCAGTAACACCATGTTATTGCCATGACCGGCATGTCCTATTGCACATCCCATCTCCATAGATTAGAACTGCTGCTCAGGAATCTCACCTTCTTAATCATGTCAATGCAAACAAGAGGATCCTGTTGCATGATGACCTGCAGAACCTTGCCAAAGACAAGATTAAAATCCTACAACTCTCTGTTGAACTGCATTAAGACCCTTACATTCAATTTTGATGGAGAGCCATATGGAATGTTTCAACTGCTCAAAACAAACAATTCATTGTCAACTCTGCTGAAGTACCACTGGGTTTTGATTTATGTCAGAAAGCCTGCTGCAGAATGAATTTCATCAGGACACTGGGAGATATGGATGGGATGTTGTCGGGGTTGGGATGACCATTTATAATATTACTGGCTATGTCTACACTGGCAAGTTAGTTTGAATTAAGGAGGCTTAATTTGAACTAACTAAAGCCATGGCTACACTAGGCTTTAGTTAGTTTGAATTAAGGGCTTCCTTAATTCGAACTAATAACTTTGAATAGGGCTTCAGAAGTAAGGCTTTAATTCAAACTAACTAGTTCAAATGAGCCAATGTGGCCATGTTAATTCAAACTAATTTCTTAGTTCGAACTAACCGGCCATTGAAATGAATGGGGATCGCTAATTCGAACTAACTACAATTACAACAGAGTCCTGTGGCACTTTTAAAGACTAACAGATTTATTTATCGCATGAGCTTTCATGGGAGAAGATCCCACTTCGTCAGACGCTTTGAAGATAGGAAAGTTACAGAATGGAAGGAAATTAAATGCAGGGGAGTGTATGGCATCAGGTCAGGCTGTAACAGCAAATCAAAATAGGTGTTAGGATTCAAACACTGGGGAACAGCACATAGAGGAGGGGGAGGTCAAATCACTTGTAATGCGAGAAAAATCCATAGTCCCTGTTTAACCCCAAGACAACTGAGTCAAATTTGGATATAAGTTCGAGTTCTGCAGTCTCTCTTTGAAGCTGTGATTTGTTATTCATCTGTTTCAACACAGCTATTAACAAGTCGTCAAGGGAGTGAGCAGGGAGATTGAAGTGTTCCCCTACAGGTTTTGTAGTGTTGCAATTTCTGGGATACCCTCCTGGACGTGCAAAAATCAGGGCAAGCTGCAAAACCGGGAGCCAAACTCCCCACACACTGATGGGTGGTACTTAAACCAGTCTCCCTATCAGTCACAACCAGGCTTCTGGTTCCCCACACCGGGTACCAAGAAATCTGCCCAAAATAGAAACAGCTCCCTTTATTGCACTCCAGCTCCTCTGGCTCCCACCTAGCCGCACGGTCCCTTAAAGATATAGGTTCTCCTGACCCCAAAGGGCCAGCCACAGCACACAGAACAATATAGGTTTGGATCTTACCCAAAATACCACACTGGTAGCCAATCCTTTAGCAACTACAATTAAAGGTTTAATATAAGAAGAAAAGAAGCAATATATATATATATAATATTAAACCTTTAGTTGTAGTTTCCACTGCGCAGGAAAAATAGGAAGTATGGCAAGAGACCACCCTGGCTTAACCAGGAGATTTTCGATAATCTAAAAATAAGGAAAGAATCCTACAAAAAGAGGAAACTAGGTCAAATTATAAAAGGATGACTATAAACAAATAAATACAATTATGTAGGAAAAAAATTAGGAAGGCGAAGGCACAAAACAAGATCAAACTAGCTGAAGACATAATGGGTAACAAGAAAACATTCTTCAAATACATTAGAAAGAAGAGGAAGACCAAAGACAGCTTAGGAGCATTAAAACACAATAACAGAAAATGTGGAAATGGCAGAGGAACAAAATGATTTCTTTGTTTTGATTTTTACCAAGAAGGTTGGTGGCAATTGGACACCTAACATAATGAATAGCGGTTAAAATGGAATAGGAGCAGAAGCTAAAAAAAAGGAAAAGAACAAGTTAGAAATTACTTAGACAAGTTAGATGTCTTCAAGTCACCAGGGCCTGATGATATGTGCCCTTGAATATTCAAAAAGCTGATTCCGGAGATAACTGAGACATGGGCTATTATTTTTGAAAAGTCATGGAAGACTGGAGAGATCCCAGAGGACTTGAAAAGGGCAAATATAAGCCTTGTCTACACTAGGAAGTTCTGTCAACAAAAACCATCTTTTGTCAACAAAACAGTCCTAGCGTAGACACTAGACACCCCTTTTTACTGACAAAACCGCCGTTTCCCCCCCCCCCCCCCAAAAAACCCCCAAACCCACATGAATGAATGGCATAGGGCTTTTGTCAGCAAAGTTAAGGCAGCACAGTCTCAGTGTGGACACTGTGCACCCTTATAGCAGTGGGGAGCTGTTATACTTGTCAATTTCATTACTCTAAAAGAACAGTGAAATTGATGAGTAAAGGGGGGGTGTTCCTGGGGCTCAACTGGGCTTAAGCCGTTGGGACTCACCCTGATCCCTGGTGGCAGGGGGTTGGGCAGCCTGTGGGCTCCCTGCAGGGAGCTGACTCATCTCTCCTAAACTGCCTCTTATGTCAGTGGAAGTGGTCCTAGTGAGGACGCACTCCACCGACAGAAGGATGTCTGTGTGGACACCAGCCACCACTATAATTATAGTGGTGGCTGTCTGCCAGCAAAAGTTTTGCCGGCAGAACTCTCTGCTATAGACATGGCCATAATGCCCATCTATAAAAGGGAAATAAGGACAATCCAGGGATTTACAGACCAGTCATTTTAACTTCTGTACGAGGAAAGATAAGGGAGCAAATAATTAGGGAATCAATTGCAAACATCCGGAAGAGAATAAGGTGTTAAGTGATATTCAGTATGGATTTGTCAAGAACAAATCGTGTCAATCCAACATGATAGCTTTCTATGACAGGGTAAGATGCCTTGTCTATAGAGGGGAAATGGTAGATGTGGTATATCTAGATTTTAGTAAAGCTTTTGATATGGTCTCACATCACCTTCTCATTAACAAACTAGGGAAGTACAATCTAGAAGGAGCTATTATAAGATGGGTGCACAACTGGTTGGATAACCACTCCCAGAGAGCTGTTATCAATGGTTCACAGTTATGCTGGAAAGGCATAACAAGGGGGTACTGCAGGGATCTCTTCTGGGTCTAGTTCTGTTCAATATTTTCATCAATGATTTAGATAGTGGCATAGAAAGTACACTTCTAAAGTTTGCAGAAGATACCAAGCTGGGAGGGGTTGCAAGTGCTTTGCAGGATAGAATCACAATTCAAAATGATTTGGACAATCTGGTGAAATGGTCTGAGGTAAATAGGATGAAATTCAATAATGACAAATGCAAAGTACTCCACTTAGGAAAGAACAATCAGTTGCATACATACAGAATGGGCAATGATTGCTTAGGAAGGAGTGCTGTGAAAAGGGATCTGGGTGTCATAGTGGACCACACGCTAAATATGAGTCAACAGTGTAATATTGTTGCAAAAAAAGCAAACATAAGTCTGGGATGTATTGACAGGAGTATTGTAAGTAAGACAAGAGAAGTAATTCTTCTGCTCTACTCCACACTGATTAGGCTTCAAGTGAAGTATTGTGTCCAGTTCTGGGCACCTTATTTCAGGAAAGATATGGACAAATTGGAGAAAGTCCAGAGAAAAGCAACAAAAATGATTAAAGGTCTGGAATACTTGATTTATGAGGAAAGATTGAAAGAACTGGGCTTGTTTAATCTGAAAAAGAGGAGACTGAGTGATAACATGATAACAGTTTTCAAGTACCTAAAAGGTTGTTACAAGGAGGAGGGGAAAAAATTATTCTCCTTAACCGCTGATGATAATGCAAGAAGCAATGGGCTTAAATTGCAGTAAGGTAGGTTTAGGTTGGACATTAGGAAAAAATTCCTAACTGTCAGGGTGATTAACCACTGGAATAAGTTGCCTAGGGAGGTTGTGGAATCTCTGTCATTGAAAACTTTTAAGAGCAAGTTAGACAAACACTTGTCAGGGATGGTTTAAGATGGTACTTGGTCCTTCCATGAGTGCTAGGGATTCGACTTGATGATCTCTCATGGTCCCTTCCAGTTCAAAGGCTATGTCTACACTTGGAAATTTAAGTCGACTTTAGCTAAGTTGACTTAACTAAGTCAACTTTAAGTCGACTTAGTGAGTCTACACTTACATTTTAAGTCGACTTTGGGGGGAACTTACAAAGTAGACCTAGAGCATCGACACTAGATACCTAGGCCGACTTCTAGGGGTTATGGGGACCTAGGGCAGGTCCATGGGGGGCAGGGGGACCACCCCTTGCCCAGTGCCAGGGAGCTCAGCCTTTGCCCCTTTGTATATAGGTACAATGGGTCAAAGGGGGACAGGGACCCTGGCAGGGCATAGGGGCAGGGTGGGCAGGGCTCTGCCCTGCCCTGTGGGGGGGCATGCCAGGCTCCCTCTGTGTCCCCTCCCCCGGCAGGGAGGGCATTGGTGCAGTCCTGGGGTAGCCCTAAGTCCACTTAGGGCTACCCCACATCTACACTGGCTTAAGTTGACTCTAGGGAGTCGACTTAAGCTTTAAGTTGAATTAAAACAAGGTTTAATTAAGTCGACTTAATTTTTATTAAGTCGACTTTATTTTCCTTAAGTCGACTTAAGCAAGTTACTTAAGTCAATTTAAGGAAACTGTAGTGTAGACGCAGGGTATATTAAGTCGACTTAAGCAAGCTTAAGTCGACTTAATTTACAAGTGTAGATGCACCCTATGAGTCTATGTTTTTTGTACTGTGAGGTATGGATATGTGTGATATATCTGTATCCAAATAATTGTGCTGTGCTAGTGTATTATACCCTGCACGCGCCCAGTAAATTAGTGTCAGCATTGATGACCCATCAAAGGCCATTACCTTTACAATGAACCCATGGAGAGAAGCCAGCAGGGCACCTATGAGGCATCAACCCAGGTAGGGATGCGTCTGTGGTCAATGGAACTGCAGGTGCCTTTCCCTGTCTGTGTGCTGTGAGCTTGTTTGAAACAAGCCCCATAGCAGACCGGAGACTATAAAATGCAGTTTCTCCATCTCCATTTTGTCTTCATTCCTGTTTCCTACCTCTGGATGAACTAGTCTACACCTGAAGCTGTGAAACAAAGGATTAAGACCCATCCAGGTACTGGATATACTCTAGTCTCTAGAGGAAAATGTATAAGCTTGCAAACTCCATGATTCTACTAAGAACCTTATTATAATATATAGACTTTGAAGTCTTTTATATATGTCAGGTTCCAAAGGGGTAGCCGAGTTAGTCTATTGCAGAAAAACAACAGAGTCCTGTGGCACTTTTAAATAAATCTGTTAGTCTTTAAAAGTGCCACAGGACTCTGTTGTTAATCCCAGCTAGTTTTACCAGTGTGCTCTACATCCCCTCCCTCACACAGACAATTCTCTTCTCGAACCCTCTTTTATATCCTGCAGCTTCAGGAGCCAGTTGCTTCCCACAACCTAATTAGGCAGGGCTGTTTCTGATCCTAATTAGCTCTGCACCTGTGTGGCCCACCTGGCTTACTACTCCACAGCCCAGCCTGGCGGACTGGAGAGACTCCAGCTACCACCGCTCCACTTTACTAGTGCATATAGCAGTCAGAGTAATCACATTACATAGACGCAGAGGGCAGGTGTACAGCTAGCAAATTAACACTGATATCTGGGTTGGATTGTGAAGGCTAAGGTTAAGAGGCCATTGTATATTATTAGTACTCAGACTTTAGTTGGACTAAATGAAAAAACGAGACACTGGCTTCTGAGGTAGCATAAGGCGGGATCTAATGAATTCACGTTTCAAGGGATAGGTGTGTATTATTAAAATGAAGACTATTGTGAAGGGGCATTTAGCAGCTTTTCCCCAGTAATCAAGCAGAGAGCATAAGAAAGTGGTTAGATGGCATGACCCATGGTACGACCCTTTGGGGTGTCTGAAAATATAGAAAAACTGTCTATGAACCTTACCAACAAGATGTTCCAGATGTTGGAATATGATAGGTGCCATGGTAACAGTTGGAGGGTGAAATTTCCAGAGGTGTTGAATATCAACTCAGCCAAGGTGCAGGCTGTGGTCAGGGTATGTTGTCTCCCCTCCCCTTTTCCAACGACCCACCTGCAATGAGGAAATCTGCCATTGCTGCAAGTGTCATTGGCAACAAATTATATACATACAAGACAGTCTGACTGTGGAGTGAGTGCCTCTTGAAGTGCGTAGACTGACCTCATACTGTACAGAAGGCCCCTTCAGAGTGGAACCTTAACTAGCCACCAAGATTCACCAGGAGATTGCTGCACTGGTTTGTGAGCTATAGCTGTACTGCTGTATTTCTTTACCATTTATCTAAACCATGCTTAGCACTTGTACAACAAAATGTTAATAAATTATAGTCTCTAAATCACATGGATGTGCTGTACTCTCTCTCTCTCTCTCTCTTGAAACCTTTTAACTCCTATCTGAACCTCGTAAACCTAAGTCATTGAGGTCTGAGGCAGGAGGAACTGATGATGGTCCCCAGGGAACCCTCAGGAATGGGGAAACTGAGGAAAGTTTTCTCTCAGGGTTGGGGAATCTGATGGGTCCATTCAATGAGCTCCCAGGGAGGGGAATTTGAATTGCGAGTGGTGAGCCCTCAGGGAAAGGGAATCTGGCCTGCCAACCTAAAAGGCTCAGGGTAACACTACAATCTACAGATCTTAGATTTTTCTTTGGAATCCATCTCTGGCTCTAGCACAGTTCAGGACTTTACTGGGTTTGGTGGAAAAGCCATCATCATCTAATAAAAATAATTCTATGATACAATCCAATTTCTCCTGAACAGATGAAGGGAAAAGGAAGGCTGTCTTACAGTGCCCCAGGAGAGCCTGGATCTCAATCTTTAGGATAGATTCCAATTTTTCTAAGTGACTTACATAGCTTAATCATGCTACAATTAGTGCATACATATCTTTGTTGGTTAGCAATTAGAGTTCTGTGCTTCCAAGAAAATCAAAGACTTTTTAAAAGAAAAACAATATAGTTTTTAGTTAAAAAGAGAGAGAGAGAGAGAGAGA